>CAWUFW010003184.1:1200000-1903528 GCA_963921515.1 Calotriton arnoldi | reverse complement strand
CCCATGAGGCACAGGGTCAGACTGATTTGCATATGGCCATGTCTGAACTGGGTGGTGGAGTGAGCTAAAGAATGATGATGGATTAAACCCAGATCAGTTGACTGGGGGTGAGTGTTTGATTAGCTCAGCGCTCCGTCCATCATCCCCTTTGGTATCGCTTTGTCTCGCCCCTAAGTTGGCAGGGTATGCCCAGACGTGGGTCCCTTGCTCACTTTGGCCACTGGATTCAAGCTAGCCTGGCTGATGACGGCTGAATAGCCAGAAACCGGTCCCAGGATGCTTGTTTCCGGTCCAGGGAAGACATGGCTTGGCAGTTCGGGCTGGACTGTTCCCATGAGGCACAGGGTCAGACTGATTTGCATATGGCCATGTCTGAACTGGGGTGGTGGAGTGAGCTAAAGAATGATGATGGATTAAACCCAGATCAGTTGACTGGGGGTGAGTGTTTGATTAGCTCAAACGCTCCGTCCATCATCCCCTTTGGTATCGCTTTGTTCGCCCTAAGTTGGCAGGGTATGCCCAGACGTGGGTCCCTTGCTCACTTTGCCACTGGATTCAAGCTAGCCTGGCTGATGACGGCTGAATGGCCAGAAACTCTGGTCCCAGGATGCTCGTTTCCGGTCCAGGGGAAGACATGGCTTGGCAGTTCGGGCTGGACTGTTCCCATGCGGCACAGGGTCAGACTGATCGGCATATGGCCATGTCTGAACTGGGGGTGGTGGAGTGAGCTAAAGAATGATGATGGATTAAACCCAGATCAGTTGACTGGGGGTGAGTGTTTGATTTGCTCAAGCGCTCCGTCCATCATCCCTTTGGTATCGCTTGTTCGCCTCTAAGTTGGCAGGGTATGCCCAGACGTGGGTCCCTTGCTCACTTGCCACTGGATTCAAGCTAGCCTGGCTGATGACGGGTGAATGAGCCAGAAACCGGTCCCAGGATGCTTGTTTCCGGTCCAGGGAAGACATGGCTTGGCAGTTCGGGCTGGACTGTTCCCATGAGGCACAGGGTCAGACTGATTTGCATATGGCCATGTCTGAACTGGGGTGGTGCGAGTGAGCTAAAGAATGATGATGGATTAAACCCAGATCAGTTGACTGGGGTGAGTGTTTGATTTGGCTCAAGCGCTCCGTCCATCATCCCCTTTGGTATCGCTTTGTTCGCCCCTAAGTTGGCAGGGTATGCCCAGACGTGGGTCCCTTGCTCACTTTGCCACTGGATTCAAGCTAGCCTGGCTGATGACGGCTGAATAGCCAGAAACCGGTCCCAGGATGCTTGTTTCCGGTCCAGGGAAGACATGGCTTGGCAGTTCGGGCTGGACTGTTCCCATGAGGCACAGGGTCAGACTGATTTGCATATGGCCATGTCTGAACTGGGGTGGTGGAGTGAGCTAAAGAATGATGATGGATTAAACCCAGATCAGTTGGACTGGGGGTGAGTGTTTGATTTGCTCAAGCGCTCCGTCCATCATCCCTTTGGTATCGCTTTGTTCGCCTCTAAGTTGGCAGGGTATGCCCAGACGTGGGTCCCTTGCTCACTTTGCCACTGGATTCAAGCTAGCCTGGCTGATGACGGCTGGAATAGCCAGAAACCGGTCCCAGGATGCTTGTTTCCGGTCCAGGGGAAGACATGGCTTGGCAGTTCGGGCTGACTGTTCCTTATGGAGGCACAGGGTCAGACTGATTTGCATATGGCCATGTCTGAACTGGGGTGGTGGAGTGAGCTAAAGAATGATGATGGATTAAACCCAGATCAGTTGACTGGGGGTGAGTGTTTGATTTGCTCAAGCGCTCCGTCCATCATCCCCTTGGTATCGCTTTGTTCGCCCTAAGTTGGCAGGGTATGCCCAGACGTGGGTCCCTTGCTCACTTTGCCACTGGATTCAAGCTAGCCTGGCTGATGATGGCTGAATGAGCCAGAAACCGGTCCCAGGATGCTTGTGTTCCGGTCCAGGGAAGACATGGCTTGGCAGTTCGGGCTGGACTGTTCCCATGAGGCACAGGGTCAGACTGGATTTGCATATGGCCATGTCTGAACTGGGGGTGGTGGGAGTGAGCTAAAGAATGATGATGGATTAAACCCAGATCAGTTGACTGGGGGTGAGTGTTTGATTTGCTCAAGCGCTCCGTCCATCATCCCCTTTGGTATCGCTTTGTTCGCCTAAGCTGGCAGGGTATGCCCAGACGGGGTCCCTTGCTCACTTTGCCACTGGATTCAAGCTAGCCTGGCTGATGACGGCTGGACAGCCAGAAACCGGTCCCAGGATGCTTGTTTCCCGGTCCAGGGAAGACATGGCTTGGCAGTTCGGGCTGACTGTTCCCATGAGGCACAGGGTCAGACTGATTTGCATATGGCCATGTCTGAACTGGGGGTGGTGGAGTGAGCTAAAGAATGATGATGGATTAAACCCAGATCAGTTGACTGGGGGTGAGTGTTTGATTGGCTCAAGCGCTCCGTCCATCATCCCCTTTGGTATCGCTTTGTTCGCCTCTAAGTTGGCAGGGGTATGCCCAGACGTGGGTCCCTTGCTCACTTTGCTACTGGATTCAAGCTAGCCTGGCTGATGACGGCTGAATAGCCAGAAACCGGTCCCAGGATGCTTGTTTCCGGTCCAGGGAAGACATGGCTTGGCAGTTCGGGCTGACTGTTCCCATGAGGCACAGGGTCAGACTGATTTGCATATGGCCATGTCTGAACTGGGGTGGTGGAGTGAGCTAAAGAATGATGATGGATTAAACCCAGATCAGTTGACTGGGGGTGAGTGTTTGATTGGCTCAAGCGTCCGGTCCATCATCCCCTTTGTATCGCTTTGTTCGCCCTAAGTTGGCAGGGTATGCCCAGACGTGGGTCCCTTGCTCACTTTGGCCACTGGATTCAAGCTAGCCTGGCTGATGACGGCTGGAATAGCCAGAAACCGGTCCCAGGATGCTTGTTTCCGGGTCCAGGGAAGACATGGCTTGGCAGTTCGGGCTGGACTGTTCCCATGAGGCACAGGGTCAGACTGATTTGCATATGGCCATGTCTGAACTGGGGTGGTGGAGTGAGCTAAAGAATGATGATGGATTAAACCCAGATCTGTTGACTGGGGGTGAGTGTTTGATTGGCTCAAACGCTCCGTCCATCATCCCCTTTTGTATCGCTTTGGTCGCCCTAAGTTGGCGGGGGTATGCCCAGACGTGGGTCCCTTGCTCACTTTGCCACTGGATTCAAGCAAGCCTGGCTGATGACGGCTGAAATGCCAGAAACCGGTCCTAGGATGCTTGTTTCCGGTCCAGGGAAGACATGGCTTGGCAGTTCGGGCTGGACTGTTCCCATGAGGCACAGGGTCAGACTGATTTGCATATGGCCATGTCTGAACTGGGGTGGTGGAGTGAGCTAAAGAATGATGATGGATTAAACCCAGATCTGTTGACTGGGGTGAGTGTTTGATTGGCTCAAACGCTCCGTCCATCATCCCTTTTGTATCGCTTGGTCGCCCTAAGTTGGCGGGGGTATGCCCAGACGTGGGTCCCTTGCTCACTTTGCCACTGGATTCAAGCAAGCCTGGCTGATGACGGCTGAAATGCCAGAAACCGGTCCTAGGATGCTTGTTTCCGGTCCAGGGAAGACATGGCTTGGCAGTTCGGGCTGGACTGTTCCCATGAGGCACAGGGTCAGACTGATTTGCATATGGCCATGTCTGAACTGGGGTGGTGGAGTGAGCTAAAGAATGATGATGGATTAAACCCAGATCTGTTGACTGGGGGTGAGTGTTTGATTGGCTCAAACGTTCCGTCCATCATCCCCTTTTGTATCGCTTGGTCGCCCTAAGTTGGCGGGGTATGCCCAGACGTGGGTCCCTTGCTCACTTTGCCACTGGATTCAAGCAAGCCTGGCTGATGACGGCTGAAATGCCAGAAACCGGTCCTAGGATGCTTGTTTCCGGTCCAGGGAAGACATGGCTTGGCAGTTCGGGCTGGACTGTTCCCATGAGGCACAGGGTCAGACTGATTTGCATATGGCCATGTCTGAACTGGGGTGGTGGAGTGAGCTAAAGAATGATGATGGATTAAACCCAGATCTGTTGACTGGGGGTGAGTGTTTGATTGGCTCAAACGCTCCGTCCATCATCCCCTTTTGTATCGCTTTGGTCGCCCTAAGTTGGCGGGGTATGCCCAGACGTGGGTCCCTTGCTCACTTTGCCACTGGATTCAAGCAAGCCTGGCTGATGACGGCTGAAATGCCAGAAACCGGTCCTAGGATGCTTGTTTCCGGTCCAGGGGAAGACATGGCTTGGCAGTTCGGGCTGGACTGTTCCCATGAGGCACAGGGTCAGACTGATTTGCATATGGCCATGTCTGAACTGGGGTGGTGGAGTGAGCTAAAGAATGATGATGGATTAAACCCAGATCTGTTGACTGGGGTGAGTGTTTGATTGGCTCAAACGCTCCGTCCATCATCCCCTTTGTATCGCTTTGGTCGCCCTAAGTTGGCGGGGTATGCCCAGACGTGGGTCCCTTGCTCACTTTGCCACTGGATTCAAGCAAGCCTGGCTGATGACGGCTGAAATGCCAGAAACCGGTCCTAGGATGCTTGTTTCTGGTCCAGGGAAGACATGGCTTGGCAGTTCGGGCTGGACTGTTCCCATGAGGCACAGGGTCAGACTGATTTGCATATGGCCATGTCTGAACTGGGGTGGTGGAGTGAGCTAAAGAATGATGATGGATTAAACCCAGATCTGTTGACTGGGGGTGAGTGTTTGATTGGCTCAAACGCTCCGTCCATCATCCCTTTTGTATCGCTTTGGTCGCCCTAAGTTGGCGGGGGTATGCCCAGACGTGGGTCCCTTGCTCACTTTGCCACTGGATTCAAGCAAGCCTGGCTGATGACGGCTGAAATGCCAGAAACCGGTCCTAGGATGCTTGTTTCCGGTCCAGGGAAGACATGGCTTGGCAGTTCGGGCTGGACTGTTCCCATGAGGCACAGGGTCAGACTGATTTGCATATGGCCATGTCTGAACTGGGGTGGTGGAGTGAGCTAAAGAATGATGATGGATTAAACCCAGATCTGTTGACTGGGGGTGAGTGTTTGATTGGCTCAAACGCTCCGTCCATCATCCCCTTTTGTATCGCTTTGGTCGCCCTAAGTTGGCGGGGTATGCCCAGACGTGGGTCCCTTGCTCACTTTGCCACTGGATTCAAGCAAGCCTGGCTGATGACGGCTGAAATGCCAGAAACCGGTCCTAGGATGCTTGTTTCCGGTCCAGGGAAGACATGGCTTGGCAGTTCGGGCTGGACTGTTCCCATGAGGCACAGGGTCAGACTGATTTGCATATGGCCATGTCTGAACTGGGGTGGTGGAGTGAGCTAAAGAATGATGATGGATTAAACCCAGATCTGTTGACTGGGGGTGAGTGTTTGATTGGCTCAAACGTTCCGTCCATCATCCCCTTTTGTATCGCTTTGGTCGCCCTAAGTTGGCGGGGTATGCCCAGACGTGGGTCCCTTGCTCACTTTGCCACTGGATTCAAGCAAGCCTGGCTGATGACGGCTGAAATGCCAGAAACCGGTCCTAGGATGCTTGTTTCCGGTCCAGGGAAGACATGGCTTGGCAGTTCGGGCTGGACTGTTCCCATGAGGCACAGGGTCAGACTGATTTGCATATGGCCATGTCTGAACTGGGGTGGTGGAGTGAGCTAAAGAATGATGATGGACTAAACTCAGATCTGTTGACTGGGGGTGAGTGTTTGATTGGCTCAAACGTTCCGTCCATCATCCCCTTTGTATCGCTTTGGTCGCCCTAAGTTGGCGGGGGTATGCCTAGACGTGGGTCCCTTGCTCACTTTGCCACTGGATTCAAGCAAGCCTGGCTGATGACGGCTGAAATGCCAGAAACCGGTCCTAGGATGCTTGTTTCCGGTCCAGGGAAGACATGGCTTGGCAGTTCGGGCTGGACTGTTCCCATGAGGCACAGGGTCAGACTGATTTGCATATGGCCATGTCTGAACTGGGGTGGTGGAGTGAGCTAAAGAATGATGATGGATTAAACCCAGATCTGTTGACTGGGGGTGAGTGTTTGATTGGCTCAAGCGTTCCGTCCATCATCCCCTTTGTATCGCTTTGGTCGCCCTAAGTTGGCGGGGGTATGCCCAGACGTGGGTCCCTTGCTCACTTTGCCACTGGATTCAAGCAAGCCTGGCTGATGACGGCTGAAATGCCAGAAACCGGTCCTAGGATGCTTGTTTCCGGTCCAGGGAAGACATGGCTTGGCAGTTCGGGCTGGACTGTTCCCATGAGGCACAGGGTCAGACTGATTTGCATATGGCCATGTCTGAACTGGGGTGGTGGAGTGAGCTAAAGAATGATGATGGATTAAACCCAGATCTGTTGACTGGGGGTGAGTGTTTGATTGGCTCAAACGTTCCGTCCATCATCCCCTTTTGTATCGCATAACTTTAGCTTAGACAACAAATCTGCGACATTCAAACATCATCATGTGTGAAACACACATTAATGCATGCAGGTATGAGGGTGGACACAGTACATGCCTATCTCAAAGCCATGCAGGATGCCAGCAGAGAGCAAAATGTGTATGCTGACCACATCTACTGCAAGTTCCTGGGAATACCAAGACATGCAGGACATTACTACATATGTCACTGTGAATACTCACTTTGCCCAACACTGCGCAGCCCTCAAAGCACTTGCCCTTAAACTGCCACACTGTGTCATGGATGTCACATTGAGGGACATGACCTCACAAACGCAAACCCTCATCACAAGGCCTGTTGTGTGCAATCTACATCTCTGTAATGGCTCATTGATGGAGAGTCAAGAGGAAAAGCACAGATTTGACACTCTGTACATTCAGTGTTGTGTCACTGTCAGATTGGGCAGTGAATGTGCAGGCCAGTTGGGGTCACACAATCAATCAATCAATCAATCATGTCACTTATAAAGCGCACTACATACCCGCGAGGGTCTCAAGGCGCTGGGGGAAGAGGGGGGTGGTGCTGCTACTGATCGAAGAGCCAGGTCTTGAGGAGTCTTCTGAAGGCCAGTAGGTCTTGGGTCTGCCGAAGGTTGGTGGGGAGGGTGTTCCAGGTCTTGGCGGCGAGGTGGAGAAGGATCTGCCGCCGGCGGTCGTTTTCCGGATGCGGGGGACTGTGGCGAGGGCGAGGCTGGTGGAGCGGAGCTGGCGGGTGGGGGTGTAGAAGTTGAGTCGTCTGTTGAGGTAGGCTGGTCCGGAGTTGTGGAGTGCTTTGTGTGCGTGGGTGAGGAGCTTGAAGGTTATCCTCTTGTTGACAGGGAGCCAGTGCAGGTCTCTCAGGTGGGGTGTGATGTGGCTGCGTCGGGGGATGTCGAGGATAAGACGTGCAGAGGCGTTCTGGATGCGTTGCAGCCGTCCTCAGGAGCTTAGCCGTCGCTCCTGCGTAGAGGGAGTTTCCGTAGTCCAGCCTGCTGGTTACGAGGGCCTGGGTGACTGTTTTCTTGTTTCGGTGGGGATCCACTTGAAGATCCTGCGGAGCATTCGGAGGGTGTTGAAGCAGGATGAGGAAACGGCGTTGACCTGCTTAGTCATGGAGAGGGTGGGGTCGAGGATGACCCCTAGGTTGCGTGCGTGGTCGGTGGGTGTCGGGGCTGTTCCCAGTGATGTTGGCCACCAGGAGTCGTCCCATGCTGAAGGGTTGGAACCAAGGATGAGGACCTCCGTCTTGTCCGAGTTCAGCTTCAGGCGGCTGGTACTCATCCATTCGGCGACGGCCTTCATTCCTTCGTGGAGGTGGGCTTTGGCGGTGTGAGGGTCTTTGGTGAGGGAGAGGATCAGCTGGGTGTCGTCGGCGTAGGAGATGATGTTGAGGTTGTGCTGTCGGGCGACGTGGGCGAGGGGTGCCATGTAGATGTTGAACAGCGTTGGGCTGAGGGAGGAGCCTTGGGGTACGCCGCAGATGATCTTGGTGGCTTTGGATCGGAAGGGGCGAGGCGGACGCTTTGTGTTCTGCCGGAGAGGAAGGATGTGGTCCAGTCCAGGGCCTTCTCTTGGATCCCGGCGTCGTGAAGGCGTGTTCGTAGTGTGGTGGTGGCAGACCGTGTCGAAGGCGGCTGATAGGTCCAGGAGGATGAGGGCTGCTGTTTCTCCGTTGTCTAGCAGGGTCCTGATGTCATCGGTGGCGGCGATGAGGGCGGTTTCGGTGCTGTGGTTGCTGCGGAAGCCGGACTGGGAAGGGTCCAGGATGTTGTTCTCCTCGAGGTAGCGGGTCAGTTGTTTGTTGACGATTTTCTCGGTGACCTTCGCGGGGAACGGGAGCAGAGAGATGGGTCGGAAGTTCTTGAGGTCCTTGGGGTCTGCCTTTGGTTTCTTGAGTAAGGCGGTGATCTCGGCGTGCTTCCAGCTTTCCGGGAAGGTTGCTGTCTCGAAGGAGATGTTGATTATTTTCCGGAGATGGGGCGCGATGGCTGTACTGGCTTTGTTGAAGACGTGGTGAGGGCACGGGTCTAGCGGTGAGCCGGAGTGGATGGTGTTCATGATCTCGCTGGTGTCCTCGTCGTTGATGTTGGTCCAGGAGAGCAGGCGGTTGGTGGTTGTGGGGGCAGTGGTCTCGGTGGTTGCCGGGGCGGTCGTGGTGTTGAAGCTGTCGTGGATGTCGGCGATTTTGCGGTGGAAGAAGGTGGCCAGTGAGTCGCACAGGTCTCGCGACGGCGGGATGTCGTTGGTGTTGGAGCTGGGGTTGGAGAGTTCCTTCACGATGTTGAAGAGCTCTTTGCTGTTGTGTGCGTTGTTGTCTAGGCGGTCTTTGAGTGAGGCCCTTTTGGCGGATCTGATGAGGTGATGGACACAGAGGTCCAACGTGGGGCATCTCATCTTTTACATGGAGGGACTATTTGGAAACACAAACAGTGCCAACACATGCGAGTATGTGCACATGCTGGTGGTGATGGAAGGGTCTGGGCACAAGAATGTTGGAATGTACAGTGTCATAGGTGAATGACCAACAAGAGTGTCACCCTGGGGACTGAGGTCCTGAGCATAGTGCAGAACTAGAGATGAGGCACATATTGAGTCAGAAACAATGCCCTCACTACCCTCTAGACAACAACACTAGCTAAGGCCACAGATGGGCCTGTGAAGGACATCAAGGACACACACAGACATTCAGACTGGAAATCACTGTCCTGACTCCTGAATTGAAAAGGTGCAGCCTCACTGTATGTCTGACAAGACATTACATTTCCCTCACATCTGGATGTGCAGGCAGGGAAACGTGTTGAATAGGCTAAACACACCTTCCCCCTGGAAACAGCATGCTAGGCAGTGCATGACCCAACCCCACACTCTCATGCACATACTGCAGCAGATCAACTTCATGTGTGCCCCCCCTGCACTCTCACTCACACTCTGAGATACTTACCACGACATTTGGCGCACCATATAGCCTTGGATACTGGGTGAGCACCTCGTCCACCAGGACCTCCAGTTCCTCGGTGATGAAGGGAGTGGAACGGATCTTCTCAGTCCTCGCCATCACTGTGGGCAGGAGACAGCAGCAGCAGCAGTTGGTGGTGAGGGGTCTCAGGCAGCAGTCCCTGGAGCCTGCAGCAGGTGAGGGGTGTCATGCAGCAGTCCCTGGAGGCAGCAGCAGGTGAGGGGTCTCAGGCAGCAGTCCCTGGAGGCAGCAGCAGGTGAGGGGTGTCAGGCAGCAGTCCCTGGAGGCAGCAGAAGGTGAGGGGTCTCAGGCAGCGGTCCCTGGAGGCAGCAGCAGGTGAGGGCTGTCAGGCAGCGGTCCCTGGAGGCAGCAGCAGGTGAGGGGTCTCAGGCAGCAGTCCCTGGAGGCAGCAGCAGGTGAGGGGTCTCAGGCAGCAGTCCCTGGAGGCAGCAGCAGGTGAGGGGTCTCAGGCAGCAGTCCCTGGAGGCAGCATCAGGTGAGGGGTCTCAGGCAGCAGTCCCTGGAGGCAGCAGCAGGTGAGAGGTCTCAGGCAGCAGGCTCAGTGAGCTGTGGCAATGTGTGGCTCCCTCACACACATATATAGCCCCCAGGGCTCGTTTCTGTGGTTCTAAGCTGCTGCAATTGGTGTTCCAGGTCTGCCTCATTCAAATACATCCAATGACCACCTCCGCGGTGGCGGAGCACGCCTACCGCTATTTTAAAACTTGCATCAGGCAACCGCGATTGCGCTTCCCATTGGCTGGAAGGGCATGGTCCATGGCGGTGACACACCGCAGGGGACAGGCGTGCGGTACCGCGGTGGTGCATCTTTCAAGTGCATCCAATGACCGGCCCCGCGGTGGCGGAGCACGCCTACCACGATTTTCAAACTTGCATCAGGCAACCGCGATTGCGCTTCCCATTGGCTGGAAGGGCATGGTTCATGGCGGTGACACACCGCTGGTGCCAGGCAGTAGCTACCACGATTCTGGGCACATGCATTGCTATGAGTGACCGGGATCTGGGTGTCGGAGCATGCCAACCGCCATTAGCCATGTGTATATGCATATCAATCCCGCTATGGTGTCTTGGGCCATGGCGGTGACACACCGCTGGTGCCAGGCGGTAGCTACCGCGATTCCGGGCACATGCATTGCTATGAGTGATTGGGATCTGGGTGTCGGAGCATGCCAACCGCCATTAGGCATGCGTATATGCATATCAATCCCGCTATGGTGTCTTGGGCCATGGCGGTGACACACCGCTGGTGCCAGGCAGTAGCTACCGCGATTCCGGGCACATGCATTGCTATGAGTGACCGGGATCTGGGTGTCGGAGCATGCCAACCGCCATTAGCCATGTGTATATGCCTATCAATCCCGCTATGGTGTCTTGGGCCATGGCGGTGACACCGCTGGTGCCAGGCGGTAGCTACCACGATTCTGGGCACATGCATTGCAATGAGTGACCGGGATCTGGGTGTCAGAGCATGCCAACCGCCATTAGCCATGTGTATATGCATATCAATCCCGCTATGGTGTCTTGGGCAATGGCGTTGACACACCGCTGGTGCCAGGCGGTAGCTACGGCGAGGGTGCAGCATGACATTGTTGACTATGGGCGTGACAGTGTTGTTTGAGCACGTTTAAGGCACCAATGGACACATCGTGCTGTGTCAATCTCATGGGTCATATCTGTACTTCGAACAGTGGTCACTTACAAAATATCATGGCACTTGATGGAATTTAAATGGGCTATAGTTAGTAATGACAGCCTAAACTTCATATCTAACACTAAATGCCACACTGAAAGAACTAATGGGGCACATTACTCCTACACAATTTCATATCTGAGCACACATTTTCATATCTCACCCCACATTTATCCCCAATTTCATATCTGACCCCAAATTTGGCCCCAATTTCATATATGTCACCACATTTTAGCCCCAATTTCATATATGTCACCACATTTTAGCCCCAATTTCATATCTGACCCCCAAATTTAGCCCCAATTTGATATATGTCACCACATTTTAGCCCCATTTTCATATATGTCACCACATTTTAGCCCCAATTTCTGACACCAAATAATTACCCCAATTTCATATCTGATCCCAATATTTACACACATATTCATATCTCACACAATATGTCACTATACAGTACATGATTGTACAAACATTTCAGCATTATTTTCATTACTCACCACATATGTCACACTGTTGTCTGTTTGGTATCACCTATTACAGCCTTCATGTAAGGTTATTGTGCGCAGTAACAAATCCAACAGTATATGTCCACATGGACATGTGTGTGCTCTACATACTCAAGGATGTTAATTACATCACCGGCACACTTGGCATTCTGTACATCCTTATTATTTTTCACTTGTATCTATGCCTTTGGGTATGTTTTGTCTCCATATCTGCCAAATGTTATCACCATTACTTGTGACATTGTGTCTGGTATGTGCTCATGTTGTTCGGCCTGTCATATGTGATTTTGTTACATGTATATTTCCACAGTTGTGAGTATGTTGATAGTGGATTTGATGTGTGTAATGTGTTACGTTGGTACTCACCAAGGACAGGTGCATTGACCTTGTTCACATGAAGATTGTTGCCTTGGATGATGGACTGTAGCCAAGAGTGGTGATGGTGCTCACTGACTGGTAACTTTGATATGGCATCTGTGAACAGTAGACGGTGTGCCACAATTGGCTGCACATTGATGTAATGCATGTGCTTTCATTTGCAGTAATTGTGTGCAGTTTTGGCAGGTTGCACAAGTAGGACACGTGTGCAGTGATATTAAACCAACACGAGTGGATAAGCCTGCTATGGCGTAGAAGCCTTTCTGGGGCACGAGCTGTTCCTGCGCAGTGTGGGTGAACTGATGGTGCTGTTGAATCAAGCTAATGATGGCATACAAGACAGGTGAGATATACCTTGATAGGGCTGGCTGTGACACTCATCCAACTCTAACTTTTGTTGTTTTGAAGGTACCAGAGGCCAACAAGTGATGCACAGCCAGCATCTTTGTCTGCGGAGGGATGTTGATAGTCCGCTGTGTTGTTCCTGACAGCCTCTGGGGAATGTGGCTCAGGATGCTTTTGATGTTTGTCCTTTAGTACCTGTGTTGTGCGATGACATCCGCTGTTGTTATGTGTATGAGGCAGTTGTGTTTTTGTTATGTACTCAGTATATTCATGCGCTGACTTGTAGGTATACTGCTGTGGCTTTGTCCTGGTGGTGTTGTAGGTTGTTTTTGTGGTACTGTTGTGTCTCCAAGCAGCTGGATGATTAGCTCCATGGCAACTGTTGTACTTTAGTTGTGTGTTTGGGCAGTGCTACCTTCATACTGCATGTCATAGTGCAACTTAAGTGCAGATTAACGTTTGTCTAAAGTCCTTTTGGATCACGTACCTTATCCACTTTTTGTGTGCCACATTGACAATCTGTCTGCTTGTTGATGATATTGTGCAGTGGGGTCATTGTGTCTTGATCCACGGTGACACAGAATCTGCAAATGCTTTTCATTATTAGTCATTGACTGACTTTGAATTGTGATTACCAGTATGTATGGCATGTGTACTGATTACAGTGGATATTAGCACAGGCTTGTGAATATGTATGTGAGTGTCTCTAAACTTGTGTGGATTTGCAGTGGCTCAAATTCCATAATGAGTCCTTCAGAACTAGACAAATTGTGTTGTTCATGTGTCCCCTGTCATGATTGCACAAGAATGTGTGGCAGGTACAGCAGCCACTTGGAAGCCTGCAGTGTTTCTGTTTCACACATGTCCTGTATCATATACTGTCAGGGCTGTTTATACAAGATTTTGAAATGTGACTATTAGCATTCACAGAAACAGTTTCCATGTTGGTTGTTCTCACTGTGCGAATACTGAACAAGTGTACTACAATATTTTCTCAAGGTGTCACGACTTTTGACTTGCACTCTATGGTGCATTGTGATGCCAGTCAATGTTTGCGCTGTGTCAATCAAAAGCTACGGATTTGTGCACATCTCACGTTCTGCTGCAATGACGTGTCCCCTTTCATCTCACCTAGGAGGCGACCTAATGTGTATCGTCCAGTCACCCTGCTGGCTAACATTGAGGATGATGACGTAATACGCAGATTCCGTCTGGACCGCACAAACATCTAAGACCTGTGTGCCATGTTGGAGCCACACCTGCGGGCTGGCAGGACATACCCAACAGCATTAACAACTGAATCGAAGGTGATGGCGGCACTGCATTTCCTGGCTAGTGGGTCATTCCAGGAGACAGTGGGCATTGCAGGGGGGATGTTTCAGCCCACCTTCAGCATGGTGCTACGGGATTTCCTGTCGGCCGTGATGCAATACAAAGACCGATACATACGTTTTCCAAGGAAGGCGGCTTTGACGGCTGTGAAGGCGGATTTTTATGCCCTTGGTCACATCCCTAATGTTGTAGGTGCTATTGACTGCACACATGTTGGCCTGGTTCCACCACAGGCATGGGAACACATATATAGGAATCGTAAACATTCACATTCCATCAATGTGCAGGTGGTGTGCCAGGCCGATATGATCATATCGCATGTCTGTGCCAAGTTTCCCGGCTCTGCACATGATTCCTACATCCTGCACAACAGCATTGTGCCCCAGCTGATGGCCAATCTACTTCCGGAGCGGGCATGGATTGTAGGTGAGTGGGCAGAGTCAAGTTGTGTGCTGTGTGTGCCATGCTGTCCTCTGCCACAGTTGTATCACTTAATCGGTATGTGTTTTTCACACCTAGGTGACTCTGTATATCCCAACAGACCTTGGTTGCTGAGCCCACTACGCAATCCTAGGACACCGTCTGAAGTCCGCTACAACAATGCCCATGGGAGAACACGTTGGGTGGTGGAGCAAACCTTTGGTCTCCTAAAATCGAGATTTAGCTGCCTGGACAGGACCGGAGGGGCACTCATGTACTCACCCAAAAAGGTGTGTCAGATAGTGGTAGCATGCTGCATGCTGCACAACCTGGCCTTACGGAAAGGAATCCCCATGATCCTGGACGATGATGACCAGCCGAGGCCCCCACCTGCGATCCCACAAATGTCCAGTGACGAGGATAGTGGAGAGGAGGAAGGTGTCGAACAGCGTCAGCAGCTCATCAACCGCTACTTCACTTGAAGGTGAGTGACAATGTACAACTGGTCCATTGTCTGTTGATGTAGTTGTTTGCGTGAAGGTCTATGTGATCTTTGTGACTGCATCCTGTTGTTGACTCAGTGCTGGCTGCCTATGTGTTGGATACAGGGTAGTTTGGCACAGCTACAGGATGTCTATGTTGGTACTGTTGCACATTGTAATGTGTGCATATTGGTGTACGTTGAGGACATGTGTTGTGTGATGGCTGTGATGCCACCACCTGACTAGTGACTTTTGTTCTGTTGTGTTTTGCTAAGGTCCCTTCTGCTTCTCCTTGCCTACAGAGGATCCATGCTACTGTGACATTGTAACCATGGTAAACATTGCACATACAGTGATAAACATGGAGCAGACTCAACTACATTGGTGGGTTATTGTTGTTTATTTTCAATGGGTATATGTGAGAGGGAAGTGGATATTTACATAAGTGTGAATGGTGAATCTATGAGTTGGCAGTGATGGTAGATGAGACAATCAAGTAGGCACCACATTGATGTGGTGACACAGTCCAACAGACGGATGCCATTACCATGGCAGTGTGGGTAAGGACAGTGTACAGAGTCAATGGTTGGGTGAAGAGTGTTGCCATCATGGCTGGCTCTTTGACTGGCGTTTGGCAGGTGCTTTGCCACGGGTGAGTCCCAAGTTTTTCTTTGGACGGCCCCTTCTTCTTTTGGCAGGGGGGGCATCGTCTGCTGGGCCAGTGGGGTCTGAGGAGTCACCCCTCTCCGTGCCCGCAGGGGTGGATGATGAACTGTCATCCTGCATGGCAACGGGGGGAGTTGGAGGTGTAGTCTGTGGCACTGGCCTGTCCCTCTGTACCACCACTAACTGGCCCATGAGGTCCACGATTTGTCCCATACGGTTGTCCATGGACCTCAGCAGACGTTGGAGCTCCAGGGCATCTTCGTGGGCCTGGCCCATTTGTGCCTGTGTGCGTTCATAGGCACCCACAACTCTGGTGATGTTAGCCAGGGCTTCGGTCACAGTGTCCTGTGGTGTTGGAGTCCCACTTGTCCTCCCACCTGCCCTGCTATCACTGACCTGTTGCCTCACCACTCTAGCCACACGCCTACTCTCCCTGCCCTCCACAGTTGATGGTGTGGGCTGGGCATCCTCTGGGGCAGGGCGAGTGTTGCAGGCAACAGTGGTAGTGGTGGTGGTGGTGGTGTTGGTGGTGGTGGTGGTGGTTGCACAGGTCGTTCCAGCAGGGCTCAGCATTGATGTTGTTGCTGATGGTGGGGGGGCAGTGTGGTCATGTGACCGGTTGCGCCCTGGCACACCAGATGGGCCGGCTTGGAGCTCCTCATCCAAAGAATCCAGGGACTCTGCATCAGAGTGTTCATGTTCCGGGGGAGGAGACTGGCTCTGCAGGTTGAGGTTGTCGTCCTCTGCAGTCAGTTGTTGGTCACCTGTGGAACAGAGGGTACATAGTCATTGACTTACACCTATCTGGCTTGCTGTGTTTGATGTCTCTTATTTACATGTTATGCAACACACAGTTACGTATTTCATAAATTGTATGTCTGCACAGTGATGTTCGTCATGACATGATGTGGAGGTACATACAACTTTTTCCATGGTGTGACAAGTCATTGGATACCATGCCCCACATGAAGCTCTTTGTATTAAACTGAATGGTTGTCATCTGACAACTGGCTGCTATGCAACTTGATGTAATGCATCTTTGCTGATTACTCTTCCTGGCAAATGTTACATATGCACATGTACTAGACATTGTACCATTGTTATCTCATGCATACCTTTGCAATGTTCTGTGCTTGTATTTCATTGTTCAACAGACCATGCCTTTTTATTGTTACTATGGTCCTTCATGCTCAGCACCCATGGAATTTACAGATAGCATTCGGTGCAGTGCATATACGGTCCCTGATTTGCTTACACATGGGTTTAGTTGAGTCACAGTTCTGTTTCTGTCACAGTTACATACGCATAGCTGTCTGCATACTATCAAATGGTATTTTATTGGGGTGGATTTTGTTGTGATGTGAGGCCTTGTGTTGGCATTAGCTCAATGCTTTCATTGAGGAATGGTGGGGTGCATGCACTGTCTGCTTACCTGTCCAGTTGTCATTTTTAGGTGGACTTTCTGACACGTGATTCTGGGTGGGGGGAGTAGTCCATCCTGCTCAGCTGTGGGACAAGGGGGCCTGGTGGGAGTTGTAGTGCAGGCCTCCCTATTCCAAACACACCTCCCTGGAAAGATGGCTACCTACCTGTTAGGTGAGGGTGAAGAACACAATGGCTGTAACATGCTTCTGGGTGGGAGGGGGTGCTCCATCCTGCTGAGGGATGGGGCAGGGTGTGCCTGGTGGAAGTTGTAGTGCAGGCCTCCCTATTCCAAACACACCTCCCTGGAAATATGGCTACCTACCTGTTAGGTGAGGGTGTAGCACACAATGGCTGCCACATGGTTCTGGGTGGGGGGGAGTAGTCCATCCTGCTCAGCTGTGGGACAAAGGGGCCTGGTGGGAGTTGTAGTGCAGGCCTCCCTATTCCAAACACACCTCCCTGGAAAGATGGCTACCTACCTGTTAGGTGAGGGTGAAGAACACAATGGCTGCCACATGGTTCGGGGTGGGGGAGTAGTCCATCCTGCTCAGCTGTGGGACAAGGGGGCCTGGTGGGAGTTGTAGTGCAGGCCTCCCTATTCCAAACACACCTCCCTGGAAAGATGGCTACCTAGCTGTTAGGTGAGGGTGAAGAACACAATGGCTGTAACATGCTTCTGGGTGGGAGGGGGTGCTCCATCCTGCTGAGGGATTGGGCAGGGTGTGCCTGGTGGGAGTTGGAGTGCTGCTTGCCTGGACACATACAACACAGTTGATGTTGTCTACCTTTGTGATGTTTCAGATGGGGTGGATGTTAAATCAGTGTGACCTGTGTTTGTTTTTGGGGTGCAGATGAGTGTACTTGTGCCTCAGGGATGTAGCTTTGTAGTTGTGCAAGACAGTACATGGCAGTTTCCTGGTATACATTAGTTGGTACTTACCAGCCTCACTCCCCCGGGTATTCCTTCCAGACTCTCTCGATGCAGTATGGCAAGCACCTTCTCCTCCCACGCAGAGAATGGTTTTGGTGGAATGGGAGGGCCTCCACCAGTCGCATCAGCCAGCTCACGGTTCTTGGCCCTCTTCTTCTTGACAACACTCTTCAGGTCATGCCACCGCCTCATGATTTCATGCTTGTTGCAGGGCACATTCCCTACTGCATTGACCTTGTCCACTATCCTTACCCACATGTTTGTTCTTGTGGCTAATGGTGTCTGTTGGACCATGCTACCAAAGAGTTGTGGTTCTACTCTAATTATCTCATCTACCATTACTGTCAACTCAGTGTCTGTGAATCTTGGCATTTTCTGTGGTGCCATGGTGTGTGCTGTGCTGATGTTTTGGGGTGCAGTTGTGAGGGTGGTGTGGGTGGTGTAGGTGGTGTGTGTGTGTGTTGTGGTGGTGGTGTGATGTGTGCAGGTTTGGCTCTCCTTAGTGCTCTGGTGTTGTTTCCTTCTGTTGATCAGTTTTGCAAAGGATTGTGGTCAGGGAAGGGGCTGGTTTTATGCTCAGCTATGTGGGTGTGTCAAGAT
This sequence comes from Calotriton arnoldi, assembly GCA_963921515.1. Taxonomy (NCBI): domain Eukaryota; kingdom Metazoa; phylum Chordata; class Amphibia; order Caudata; family Salamandridae; genus Calotriton; species Calotriton arnoldi. The sequence goes on along the minus strand of CAWUFW010003184.1, from coordinate 1,885,332 downwards.
GGTGTAATGCTGTAAGGTGTGTTATGTGTGTTGTCCTGTGATTTGTATATTTGAATTTGCCATGGGGGTGTGTCATTGGGATGTTTCAGGTTATTTTGGGGGCAGGGCTAGTTGTCTGTGTGCATTTGCTGGCCTTATTGTGTGTTTTTTTCCTTGGCCGCCATTTTGTTGGCATAGCATCCACAGCGATGGCTGTGCTGCAGGCCTTCCGCCGTATCTCACAATCATTACTGTTAGCGACCGCGGCGGTCGGAAACAGTGGAACGTACCGCTGTGTCATCGGGGATATCATAATATCATTGGCGGTCACTCCGCGTGCCTGGCGGCTGTTTTGTGTGTTTCCGCTATGATACCGACCGTCGCGGTTTTCACCTTCTCCTCCGTCTACGAGTGGTTTTTTGATGCCTCCTACCGCTGCGGTTGGAATATTTTGGCGGTTGATCCTAATAGGGTCGGCGGTGTCTCCGCGGTACCTGCGGACGGTAATTTTCCGCTACCATGGCGGTTGGATTTTTTTCCGCCCGCCATCGTAATGACCCTCTTAGTACTTTAAACACACTAATGTTACAACCTTTACAAGATTTTCAAAATGTACTCTCATTTGCTCAAACCTGCCAGGGGTGACTGGTGCCTTTCCACATGGTGAATGCTAAGAAACATTTTTATTTTTTATTTATTTAGAGTTTTTGCATAACAGTAAGCCCCCTTTCATTTAATTCAGAGTGTTGTGTTTGTGCAGAAGGGAACGTTAGAGTTCAATTGGTGAAAAGAGAGTCCATTTCTAATATTATTCAGTTACTACGTCTGAGGTGAAGATTTTAGTTGAATGTATGCTGGAACAGTTTGGCTACACCTTGAAGCTTAGATTCAGTGAGCTTCATAGTCTATGCCCGTGAACGTCTTGGGACCTGCCTCCATATTCATTCCATCAGAAGGATTGTTGAGAGATAAAGTTTGACATTGCTGATTACAGTTTTCTGTCTGCCATATAACATGCTGTCAATCAATGCTTAAAGTCTTGCTTTGATGCCTTAAGTCTTCATGGTGCACTGGAAAAGTGGAGATAGACACAATCCCATGGGTAAGCAAAAGACTTCGGGGCATATTATCAACGGCCAGCGATAATTATCGCTGGCCGTGCTTTGTGATAATTTTGTTATCGCAGTCTATCTCTGGAATTTATCGCCCTGGTAGCCCGTTATTAACAACGCGTTTCTCCAGGGCGATAAAAATTCCAGAGATAGCGAGGTTATCGTCGTTTTGCAGGGAACATCGCTGGTTTTCCAGCGATGTTCCCTGCAAAACAGCGATAACCTTGCTGATACGACCCACAGGGTCGTATCAGCATAATCCACCCCAATGTTAGGGATAGGTAAGTCTGCATTTTAGCAGACGTTAGTTTTTGGAGAAAACAGTGGTTTTCTCCAAAAACTAACGTGTGCTAAAATGCTGGGGCAGCCTTGTAAATATTGCGATGTGAACATCAGCGATATTTGCAAGGTAGTCCATCCGGGGTATGCCCACTTTGCATCTCATTAGAGATGCAAAGGGAGGCGTTAGGAAAAAGGGTGCTAACATGCGATTATGCATGTTAGCACCCTCTTGTAAATAGGGCGATAGTTTTATCTCCGCTTTTTGGCTTTTTAAGCCAAAAAGCGGAGATAAAGCCCTTGTAAATATGCCCCTTCTATTTTACACCTTGTGTGCAAAATTAGGATTTTACTCTATTTACTGGTTTTAAGGAAATTATGGGTTAGTAGTTGGTACTGCAATGTTTCAATGTTTTCAAATTTTGGTATCGAGGCATGAAGATTGTGATGGTTGTTGGAAAAGTTAAAATGATTGGGTTTCTTTTTTGATAAGATTTTGGGAACTTATCACCCCTTAGAAGGCAAACCTTGCCTCTTACTTTTTGCAATTTCCTGGATTTTATTTTTATCTAGTTAATTTGTTTATGTTTTAATTGACTACAATTACAAATACAGATTTACTTTCTGAGCATTGGCATTTTTTTTAAACAATGGAGGTAGCCCCTTATTTTTTGTGTTCTCCTCAATTGCATTTCTTTTATTGAGAAGACACTGTTATTTTTCATAAAGGAAGAATTTCAGAGAGTGTCCCTTTGAATCGGAAGACCAGACATGTCCTTTATTTTTCCAAATTTTTGGGATTGCATCTTTTGGGTAAAAACTATTTTCTTGACTTGAATGGATTTTATCAAATTGATTTATTTTTAAGTACTAATGGAGAAATAAGAAAAAGGACCGGGAAGATGTAAGAAATTAAACATTTTTAAATGAGAATCCATTGTACATTCACTGTTCATAGTATTTTGATTGGAATTTTTGTAAGGGCGGATAGTGTTGGTTTTTACTATGATAGTTTAGTCATAGAAAATATAAAAAGGTGTTTGTAATTGTTTTCAGTACCATTCAGAAGGGGTTGATGGGTTGTGTTACTTTTAGAAAGTTAGGAATATTACAGTCTAAGATGTAGGCTGATCAGTTTACTCTTTAGAGTCTTAGGGGGTGATTATGATGGCGGGTAGATCGCCATCGCCAGGCAGGCGGTGGCGATCCGCCCGCCTTCTCTACCCGATTTACCCCCCGCCATATTACAATGGCGGGGGTACCGCGGCGGACGCAAAGTGCGTCCTCCGCTTTTCCAACGGTCGGCAATCGTTCCGATTGCCGGCCGGGCGGAATTGGGGCCTGATATGGTGGCGGTGCCTACCAGGCACCGCCATCCATATCAGGAGGTGTGCCTCAAAAGGCCTTTCCATGGCGGCGATGCCGCCATGGAAAGGCTGGCGGAGATGTGCTTTGGGGGCCCGTTGCGGGTCCCCAGGGGGCGTGGGGGGTGCACTTGGGGGATACCCATGGTACCCCCCTGCAGTTCCATGTACAAGGTGGCAGGCACCGCGCGGTGCCTGCCACCTTGTGCATGGGAATGCAGAACATGCTCATTTGGCATTGCGGCGGGTGCTGCTGTAAGCAGCACCCGCCGCAATGTCAAATATGCAGAATGCGACCGCCAGGGTCGCGGTCGCATCCTAATAAGGGGTGCGGGACCGCCGCATGTCTGGCGGCCGGTCCCGTTTCCACTGGGATGGCGGGCGGACTAAAGTCCGCCCGCCATCCTAATCAGCCCCTTTATAGTGTTTTAATTCAAGTATGATAGGTAGCTTTCCGCCACCTTGGTTGGGTATATGTTTCCTTTAAAATTGATCCTAAGTGCTCATCAGATGTGCTGGCTATTTCCTTCAGGTATTTGTTGTTTTCCTCACTTCATTCTCCACAGTTGAAGCTGCATGGTTGATTTCTGCATATTTGTTTTGCTAGTCATAAAGGCATAGATCCCTCAATTTATGCACAAACACCACAAGCCCTATTGTGAAGAGCATGATTAAAATTGTGGCTAAATGCACAATCACTATCAAAGGTACAGAAGGGCTTACTTACTATAGAGGAGAGGCATATACCCCATATGGCACAGAATGGATCAAGAAGGGTGCCATGAATGCCCAAGTAGTGCACATTAACATTTTAGACCTAGCAATCAAGGATTAAAAATAAGTACAAAGTTACAAACTTGTCTGTAAGTACTTACTCGGGCAGCATGTTGAGTGGGAAGCTGGAGCATTGATAAGGAAGTCAAGATTCTAATCAACAAAACCCAAGAATCAGGCCTAAAAGCAAACAATTGAAATGCAATAAAAATTCAGGTCAATGTGATTTGTGAAAAAGCAATTATTTTTTCTTCAAATGCCAAAAGCATTATGACAGAAAGTTCTTAGTCCTGAAGGGAAACTAATTCCCCAGGGAAAGTAACGATGGCACCACGGCCGTCAGTGACTGGGGTGCGACTGAGTGCTACTGACTGATTTTGCCATGCAAGAGTGTATAATGAATAAATACAAAAGTTGCACCTGTATGAGAAGATTTCAGCAGACCTATGCTCATGAGACAAAATACAATACTATTTAAATATGTATATAGGAAATTAATTAGAATATAATTCAAATGGGTCAAATTTGTGGGGGAGCGATTGCCATGCAAAAAGACTTAGGCCGATTGAGCCATGGCTTTTTTGGTGGTCTTCCCACCTTCCGGCTAGGGGGTCTGCCCACTCTATTTAGATGTTCGCAGGTCCATAGATGAAAGACCACTGAGGTCCCGCCGTCACCGGCAGGTAATCTCAACTCCGCTGACGGCAGGATAGGCAAAAGCGGATGTCGAAGGGAGGACCGCCAGTTTCACAGCCAGGCCAATCATGATGTGCCTTCCTGCCGACATGACTGTGGCAGTAAAACCTCACCACCTGAGTTGGCAGAATGGCAGGGATATAAGGCAGAAACTCACCTTTTCTAACTTTCACACTTCCTGTACCACCATGGATCCGATCTTCTAAGTCCTGCCCCTGCTGCTTGATGATGAACAAAACCAACACCGTTGTGGTCACAATCAACGGTAAACTCCACTTTTACCTGTTACCTATTGACTTGTCTGTTAACATTTGTGCAGGACTCGTGTATTTATAAATCTCTCTTACAAGCAATACCATGAATCACTGACAGAATATCGACTACAGAAATATCGACGACAAAAATATCGGAGCCGAAATATCGATGTCCAGAATATCGAAGTCCTATCTATATTATGCTAAGTACAAAAATATCGTTGTAAAAAATATCGTTGTTAAAAATATTGGGTTTTTTAAATGTCTAAAAAATAATGTAAAATAAAGTAAATAATACATATAATTAAAAAAATATAGTTAGAATTATTAGAAAATGTTTAAAATTATAAATAATAAATATAATTTTAATAAAAATGGAACACATATATATAAAATATAATATATAAATTTAATTTATAATATTAAAAAATAAATATTATGATAAATTATAAAATGTTAGAAACATATTAAAAATTATAAATACATATATATACATATCCCAGTAAATATAAAAAAAAATACAATATTTATATTATAATTAAAAAAATTACAATATTTTTATCTTTTACAATTACATTTCACACTACATTAACAGAAACAGTAGAGAAAAATTTGGATAGCGGAGAGGATAAAATTACTATTCCCACTCCAGGGAGTGCAACACTAGGGAAAGTGTTGGATAGCAAATGGGAATAATTTACTATTCCCACTCCAGAAAATGCAACAGTAAGGAAAGTGTTGGATAGCATATGTGAATAATTTACTATTCCCACTTCAGGGAGTGCAACATTAAGAAAAGTGTTGGATAGCGGAGGGGTAAAAATTACTATTCCCACTCCAGGGAGAGCAACAGTAGGGAAAGTGTTGGATAGCGGAGGGAAATAATGTACTATTCCCACTCCAGGGAGTGCAACATTAAATAAAGTGTTGGATAGCGTAGGTGTAAATATTACTATTCCCACTCCAGAAAGTGCAACAGTAGGGAAAGTGTTGGATAGCGGAGTGGATAAAATTACTATTCCCACTCCAGCAAGTGCAATAGTAGGGAAAGTGTTGGATAGCGGAGAGGAATAATTTACTATTCCCACTCCAGCAAGTACAACAGTAGGGAAAGTATTGGATAGCGGAGGGGAATAATTTACTATTCCCACTTCAGGGAGTGCAACATTAAAGAAAATGTTGGATAACGTAGGTGTAAAAATTACTATTCACACTCCAGAGAGTGCAACAGTAGGGAAAGTGTTGGATAGCGGAGTGGATAAAATTACTATTCCCACTCCAGCAAGTGCAATAGTAGGGAAAGTGTTGGATAGCGGGGGTGAATAATTTACTATTTCCACTCCAGCAAGTACAACAGTATGGAAAGTGTTGGATAGCGGAGGGGTAAAAATTACTATTCCCACTCCAGGGAGTGCAACAGTAGGGAAAGTGTTGGATAGCGGAGTGGATAAAATTACTATTTCCACTCCAGTGAGTGCAACAGTAGGGAAAGTGTTGGATAGCGGAGGGGAATAATTTACTATTCCCACTCCAGCAAGTACAACAGTAGGGAAAGTATTGGATAGCGGAGGGGAATAATTTACTATTCCCACTTCAGGGAGTGCAACATTAAAGAAAGTGTTGGATAGTGTAGATGTAAACATTACTATTACCACTCCAGAGAGGGCAACAGTTGGGAAAGTGTTGGATAGCACAGTGGATAAAATTACTATTCCCACTCCAGCAAGTGAAACAGTAGGGAAAGTGTTGGATAGCAGAGGGGAATAATTAACTATTCCCACTCAAGCAAAATAATTAAAATGAATTAACAAAATTTTAATTACTTATAAAAAATTTACCTCCCACCATATTCCCCTATAAATGACCCGACCAATATTATAAAACATAACACTATTAACATAATTAATTTATGATTAATTAATTAATTAATGAAAATTAACAAACATATTAAAAACAATCAAGAATAAATTAATTCACATGATTAACACTATAAAAAAGTTTAAAAGAAATATTATAATAAACAATTAAAAAAAATATTAAAATTAAATTACTTCCCAGCCTACTCCCCTATCAACCAGCAACCCCCTCCTAAAAAAATAACACAATTAAGATATTTACCAATTAATTAACAACAAATTAATAACTAATTAATATCAAATTAATTACAGCAATGAACAATATAAAATATTAAATACATAGGGGCTCATTACGATGGCGGGCGGAAGCACAACCGCCTTGCTGGCGGATGCAAAAACCACCAGTTACCGCCGGCACGCAGCAGTCCACACGCCCGCCCAATTACGATGCGAAAAGTAGGCCAAACACCGCCGGCAAGCCAGCAACACCGTCCGCCATCAAAGTGCGTCCGCACACGTAGCGGCGCAGCCCAACTGACACACACCGTCCGACGAAACACGTCCCGCCCGGCGTATAAATTACGATGCCGCAAACAAACGGCTCCCACGGCCAAGAGATCCCGTACGACAAACCGAAGCGGTAACACGGACGCCGAGCACGGACAACGAAGAAGCGGCTCCCCGAGCATGAATCCAGCACTGCAGGCCCTCCCCATGCTCCTGCTGATGCACCACCAAGGACGCAACGTACCGCGGAGACGCAGGTAGGCACACACACAACAAGTGCACGCAAACAGCGCACACAGTGCAAGGGCGGAAAAGCGGACAACCCCCATCAGCGCGTGTACACTACACATCCACCATTGCATCCACATATGACACACAGGCCAAATCGTAACATCGCGTAACACATGTGTACACACCACCTGGGACTAGGAACCAACCACCCCGTCACGGCCCCAAAGCGGCGATGACGCCGCCACACATGCGCACAACGCAGAGGCCAACCGCAGCGCCATGCATGCGTCGCACACAGACACAGGGACACAACCAAGCAGCACACACATCAGCCCCACCCCGAACGCACATGACACGTGACAGGCCTGCCACAGACATGTCCCCAACGCCCAATTCACGGACAACACCCAACGCCACACAACCGACGCACACATGTCAGTGAAGTCACGCAACAGCAGGACACACCCCAGTGTAACAAACATGGCGTAGCACACAGCGGCGGCAACACCAACTAGGAGAAGCAGGGCCCCTTCGGGAAGAGGAACGCCAGTACCACACTGAAACACCCATACCACCCTGCACATATGAACAAGACATATAAAACGGAACACCAAAGAGCCCGGGGACCGACAACAGGTGGCCCAAGAATAACATTCACACACAAGGCCCAACGCAGAGCGGAAAGGCAGCCTGCCGCCCACACAAGGGAGAGCAGACAGCACTGAATGACCTTCCATTCCAACTCCGAAACCACAGCCCTACGACAGAAGCCGGTGAATACAGCCATTGTCCAAGAATAGACCAACACAGGCATGCCGAGGAGACCGACCACAGGGCAGATAGCGCATATCACAGAAGCACACAACGGACGGGGAAGAAAGAAGAAAACACTCCCCCATGTCGGCCACATGCAAGTTAATTGGAAGGAGTCACACATCACTGACCTTGAACTGTCTGAGAAGCATGTGGGATGAGGGCCCGTGTCCTCCAAACAAGCCAACAGAACACAAGTCCTGTCTCCCTCCGACTACACAGAGCTCACAGCAACCTCGGAGCGTGCACATTGCAGACTGCACACACAGCCGGAGCACGCCACCACAACGCACCGCTGCGAAATGGCAACAGCAACACACCTACCCAACTACGCCGAACAGCTCAAGCTGTACAAAACCAACCTGTTACATATATTGGGATGCGATCTCCTGTCCCTGCTGAACGTAAGTTACCGACTGACTTACCGCATCACATTGTTCAGCTGCGTCATGCCCGTCTTCTACTGTCGGAGGTGTCCCTACCAGCATCCCGTGGAGATATGCCTCTCCAACCCGGCATGTCTGAAGGCGGACCTGCTACCACTACTCCTCCCTCTGGACGCACACGACAGGGCCTGCTCTGCCTATGGGGGCATGGCGTATGTGGCCAACATCGCACCCGCACTGAAATGGGACCACTGTGCCTCCACACGACGGATCATCGAGAACAGCTACATCGAATGTCACCCAGCATGCCCCATCATGGTCCTCCAAGGGACAACTTACGAACAACACCTTGACAGCCACCATCCGCTACATTGGCTGGCAAACATGTACACCACCAATGACATGGAAGCCCTGCTGGACGGCATCGCATACCTGACAACCTGTAAATTCGTCGGACCACAACGCAGGTTCCCCGATTGACCTATGATGTCCAACCCCGCACCCATGCTTAGCTTCCGCACGGACTGGCCAGTCACCACCACAACAGCCATACCAAACGACCGGCAACTGTAACCACACCATCAACGACATCGCCATGACATCGGATATGACCGGGACATGCACACTGTTCCCCATCACATCCAGGAACACCGCATGCATCGTGGGAGGCAGTGGCATGGGGTCTGTGTATCGCACCCACATGGACGGAACTGCACGAACAACCAGGACACAACATGGATCCAGCGCCCATGGACACACACACCGCTCAGTGGACATGAATAGGTCGCCTGGAGTCTGTGGGTGCTGCACCCCTCCCACCCCCGCCCCGGGAATCCCATACCAGGACCTTTGCATGGACGACAAGTGCATACAACAACAACACGACCCCAGTGACTGTGACATGTCCAGTAACCACCACAGTGCAACAACAAGTGGCACGCCGCTGCATGCACGCAAGCACATGCCCTGATGTCATCTCACATGCACGCGTGCATGAGGAACAACCGCAGCAAACCTGTCACATGGAACTGAGATGGACTGTGCCCATGATGCCAAGCGGTCTGGTAGGCTACATGTATACCGTCTGTGTCAAAGTCCGCAGCTCCGCAGCTATACGTAAATGTACATTAGCACAGCCTTGGCCAAGCAGATGTCACTCTGAAGCCCACATCCCACATGCAACAGCCAATCACATGTAAACCCCACACCCTATCCCATTTGCAATCATGCTCAGTATATCCTCAACATGTATTCCGCTGCCAGTAGTGTCCACTATACTGCACCACAGAGGACAGAAGACTCAATATAATGTTTGAAACCAAAACTGTCTCCGCTGACTCATTTCACAAGTACGAATGAGAGAGGATGAGAGTATGTGAAGTACACGGCAGTCGTGACATGACCATGTAGTCCACTGGTATTGGATGTCAACGCAAATGAGTAGCACAACTGTGGAAGACACACATGTGTCGTGTGAAGTCGTATGGACGCAGTGCTCAGGTGGGTGGGTGTGACGGGTAGATGCGCACATGCCAAGTTGGAGCACGCCGTGTTGGGAGGGCTCATGAACAGTACACCACCGCTTCCCTGGGCATTGTGAGAGGACACCTGTCGGAGGGGAGTGAACACGTGTGTGCACAGCAGCCGGGCACACGTACAAAGCGGTACCAGGCGCACCTCAGCCCACCCTCTGTGGACAAGCTGGATCCTGTTGTGCGCCCGCCATGCCCCTTGACAAGGCACACACAGCCCCAGTCGACCAGGTGTAACCCCAACATAGTCAATCCGCACAGGCGATACAGGGCACGGGATGGCAGTGGAGCATGGTGTGTGAGAGGTCTCCTCGCGCTCCTCCTGGTCATATCACGCAGGCAATAGAACCTCAACGTCTAGCATGGCACAAGTCAAATGGAAGTGTAGGGGGACGCACCACAGCACGAGCAGCACTGACGTCACGGGAGGTGGCTCGCACCATCCCATCCATTGCCCATAATACCAACCACGCCACATGCCATTGCGACTAAGTGCAAGCGCGTGCGCCACCACCCCCGAGCCCTCCCCAGAGAGGCCAAAGAGTGAATGTGTGGGCCATCAGTCACAGACGGACGCGGCCTGGCCGCAAGGGCAGCCACAGCCACTGGGTGTCGCAGGTGGCGGATCCGGAAGGCGAAGACTGTGATGCATAGTCCATGCAGGCCGGGTCTCCATTTGGGGCACCACGCAGGTGGACGGCGTCCCGCAACACATCATACCCTGAGACAGCCCACTCGTGCAACTGGACCCACACATACACTCCTTGCCCTCTCTGGTGCGAGCTTGGGGCTGCCTGTGCAAGCGCTAGCCTCGCAGGTGCACATGCATATTGGGGGAGCGAGGGGAGGACATGAGGGCTGGGGCGAAGATGACTGTATCACTGTCAGTGAGTACAAGGGATGACCCAGATGTGGAAAGGAAGAGACGTGTCCCGTGTGTACTGCAACTAGTCGCCAATCCAACTACCCCCCCATGTCCGGAATGTAAGCCCGCACCTAGGCCCGCCCATCCGCCACATCGAACATACCACCAGCACGACAACCTTCCCATTCGAAACACTGACTGGGGGTGGCGACCAGTGAACAATCATGTGTAGCCTACCCACGCGTACATGTGGGCCCTCCATGATCCATGTCACCTGCGGCAAAGTCATGACATGCGCAATGAGGGAAGTGAGGAGAGCTGTCCGCCCCACGCACAGAAGGTGCATCAGCTCCACAGACCCAGCAGCGAGTCCAGCAGGGGTCACATGTGCAGGGGCAGCTGTGCCTGGTGTGAAGGCACATGCATATAGACAGCACATCGACCAATGTGTAGTCTGCCCACATCTACAGTCCATCATCATGCGGACATAGGAATTGAACACAGGGCAACACATCTTAGTGGGTGCACCCACCGTGACCAACAATGCGCAATCATCGACGTACCCGCCCTGTGCATGGCCCCCCACCCAACGGAGGCACATCCAGTGCCACCATCCCACACACAAGCCTTCCACGGAACATGCTGTGTCCAATGGTCAGTACAGAGTCAGCGCCCATCTGGTGGATCCTGAACAGGAGACACATGCACACACATGCCAGCTCCCACTATGTACGTCTGCCACCTGGCACGTGCAATGTAACCTCTCACCTGTGACGTGTGACTGCAAGCACACAGCCGTCTTGGCATGGGGCTGTCAATGTGGACACCTGTCAATGTTTCGGGAGGTGTGATCCGTACAGTGCTGTACATAGGGTGCAGTGCTGACACCTACTACTGTCTCATATCCCCTCGTGCCACAGGTCCCACTTGTTTTGGCCGCTCAGCCTGTGCCCACATCGTCGTCGTCGTGTGCCATACTCATCCAGCCTCGGAAGCAGTTCCATGCTCAGCAGACATTCATGTTGCCGTGGCGTTGCCGCTTGACGAATATGCAGTCAGTCCCCATCAGCACGCCCCGCAAGTCATTGGGGCCTAGATCCCCATGTGCATGCACATGGCAGTGGTCTGTATCACTAGCCATTGCCATTGTTGGGAGACCTGTGTAAGTGTATTGTGGCCATGCCGTCCCAGCTTGACAGCTGGGCTGTGGCTCATGTGCTTGCTCAGTCATGTCAGTGATGTGTATGCGAAATTGCTATGTGTCGTGTTGCTTTGACATGTGTCCACTGCCATTTTCCCTAGGCGGAGACCGAACATTGACCGCCCATACCAATTGCTGGCGGACATGGACGATACAGAGGTCATTAGGAAGTTTCGGCTGGACAGGCCAACCCTGCATCGACTGTGTGCCATGTTAGAACCCCATCTCTGTCCCCGCAGGGTGTATCCGACAGCTGTCACCCCCACGGCTAAGGTGATGGCCGCCATGCATTTCTTCGGCACTGGGTCATTCCAGCACACAGTGGGCAGTGGAGGAGGGATGTCCCAGCCCATGTTCAGCAAGGTGCTGAGGGATGTACTGGCAGCCATGATGCTGTACCGAAACAGGTACATCCGCTTCCCCAGGGCTCGTGAATTGGCGGCAGTGAAGGGTGCATTCTATGCCCTTGGCAGAATCCCACACGTCGTTGGAGCCATTGACTGCACACATGTTGGCCTTGTTCCACCACAGGCCACTGAGCACCTGTACCGCAACAGGAAGCACACGCACTCCCTGAATGTGCAAGTGGTGTGCCTTGCGGACATGGTGATCACCCACGTGTGTGCAAAGTTCCCAGGCTCGGCCCATGACGCACACATAATGCGCAACAGCATCTTGCCACGACTGATGTCCAATCTGCAACAGGATCGTGGCTGTATTGTCGGTGAGTATGTGGAGTGGTGTAGCGTGCTGGTTGTGCGATGCTGTCCCCTGTCCAGTTGGAATAGCAACGGTTCTCTGTGTCCCTCACACCCAGGTGACTCTGCGTACCCGAATGGGGCATGGCTGCTCAGTCCATTGAGGAATCCTCGCACCCCAGCAGACGATCGCTACAATGAGGCACATGGGAGGACCAGACGTGTGGTCGAGCGTACCTTTGGCCTCCTCAAGTCCAGGTTCAGGTGCCTGGACCGCACCGGGGGTGCGCTGGCGTACTCCCCACAGAAGGTGTGCCAGATAGTGGTGGCGTGCTGCATGCTGCACAATCTGGCCATTCGGAAGCAGATCCCCCTCATCGTGGATGACGGAGATCAACCAGGGCCCCAGCCAGCAGACCAGGACAGCTCGAGTGAGGAGGACAGCGGAGAGGAGGAAGCTGGGAATGTGCGGCAGCAGCTCATCGCCCGCTACTTCACTTGACGGTGAGTGTCCATGTACGACGGCTGATGTGGCTGTATCTGTGCAGGTGTGTGTGTGCTGTGTCAGGGTGGCCGTTTGTTCACTGCGTGCTGTGTGTCAACGCTCCATGGCCAGGGTAGTATGCCACTGTTGGTGGCTGTGGCATTGTGCCCTATTGCTCTGTGCGATGTGTGTACATTGCTTGTAGTTGTTGACATGTACTGTGTGATGGGTGTGTGACACACTCATTGAATGTGCTCCTGTTCTGTCTCCCACCCCTAGGTCCCTACAAGCCCTCCGGTTCCATTGCCATGCCACGCAACAGGTGCCTTTCCGCCCAAGGTGGCCGTTGTATTCCGTACAAATAAAACACAGGGCACAAACAGCAGTTTGTGTAAGAGGTGCATTTATTTCAAACTGTGACATGTGATTGTGTGTAAGGTGATGACAAAAGTGGTGCGTGCAGTGACAATGAGCTGTCGGTCATGGCTGCGTGATGCTCAGGGTGTACCCACTGGTTCTATGTCCATAGTCCAACACACACATGCCATCCAGATGGCTGTGTGGAGTGGGATCGTAGTCCAAGTCAATGCAGTGGCTGGTCAAGGAAGGCTGGCTGGCTGCCTCACTTGCGTCTGGAGCGTTCGAAGTCCTCCCGGGAGATCTGTTTCCTCTTCGGACGGCCCCTTCCACGTTTGCGAGGGGGGGTGCCTGCTTGCGACATGCTGGTGGTTGAGGTGTGCTCACTGGCTGTGGACGCAGGGGAACTGGACACTGCTGCTCGACCCTGCGCCCCGGCAGGTGGTGGCGGAGGGGGAGCTGCTGTCCCTGGCTGTGACCTCACCGCCACCACCAGCTGGCCCATGAGGTCCACAAGTTGGCCCATACGGGCGTCCATGGACCTCAGCACCCCCAGCACCTCACGCGTGTCCGTAGCTGACCTGGCCCATTGTCCTTGGGCCTCTTCATAGGCCCCAAGGACTCTGGCCATTTGAGGCAGGGCATGGCTCCCAGGGGAGGCTGGTGTTTCCCTGACCCTGCTCCTCCTACCAGTCCTGCTGCCACCGGCCTGCCCACTAGCCACATTGCTCACCACGGTCCTCGCTGTGGCTCCCAGGGTGGATCCAGTCGGCCGGGCCACCACCTGCGCTGGGGCTGGTGCCAGCGAAGACGTGGTGGTGGTGGCGGCGGTGGTGGTCGGTGCGGCGATGGTGGCGGTTGCGGCAGTGGTAGTGGCCGCAATGACCGTGGGTGTGGCCGCAACGACAGTGGCAGCAGGGGGCTGGGAATGTTCAGCAGCCCTGGATGATGGGTTGGTGGGTAGGAGGGGTCCTGGGGAGCGGCTGGGCCCTGCCACACCAGATGGGCCAGCTTGGTGGTCCGTGTCCGAAGAGGAGGACAGATCCTCCACATCCGTGTGTCCTCGTTGGGGGCTTGTAGGCTGGCTGTGCTGGCTGCTGGCTCCATCCCCAGCATCCAGCAGTTCGTCACCTGTGGAGAGAATGAGATTTGTTATTGTGTTGCACCTTGCGAAGTATGTATTTGTCGTCTGACATTAACAGTTCGTGCAATCTCGTACATGGGTTTCCCGGAGGCGTGTGTGTGGCTGTACCATTTGTAGTTGTGTGTGCTTGGCAATGGGACTGTGTGCTGTGCACATGTGGCATGGGACGGATTGGCCATGCCGATGGGTGTGTTGCTGTGCCCCTACTTATTGTGACTCTGGTGTATGCGGGCTCCTGGCCCATCCTGGGTCTGGTTTGTACTTTGCTTTTGGGGTTCAAATGGAACGCTTAGGAACGCATATGGCAACATGGGGGCCATGCCCCAGATTCGCATTTGGGAGGGAATATGCTTTTGGGGTTCAAATGGAACGCTTAGGAACGCATATGGCAACATGGGGGCCATGCCCCAGATTCGCATTTGGGAGGGAATATGCTTTTGGGGTTCAAATGGAACGCTTAGGAACACATATGGCAACATGGGGGCCATGCCCCAGATTCGCATTTGGGTGGGAATATGCTTTTGGGGTTCAAATGGAACGCTTAGGAACGCATATGGCAACATGGGGGCCATGCCCCAGATTCGCATTTGGGAGGGAATATGCTTTTGGGGTTCAAATGGAACGCTTAGGAACGCATATGGCAACATGGGGGCCATGCCCCAGATTCGCATTTGGGAGGGAATATGCTTTTGGGGTTCAAATGGAACGCTTAGGAACGCATATGGCAACATGGGGGCCATGCCCCAGATTCGCATTTGGGTGGGAATATGCTTTTGGGGTTCAAATGGAACGCTTAGGAACGCATATGGCAACATGGGGGCCATGCCCCAGATTCGCATTTGGGAGGGAATATGCTTTTGGGGTTCAAATGGAACGCTTAGAAACGCATATGGCAACATGGGGGCCATGCCCCAGATTCGCATTTGGGTGGGAATATGCTTTTGGGGTACATGCTGTGAGCCATGGGTGCCGAACGTGACATGTGTTGTGGCAGCATGACAGTGCATGGTTTGAGGTGTGTGCATGCTTGACATGGCCTGCATATTTGCTGTCTGTTGTGATTACTGGACATGGCATTGGACGCATCGTTATGAGTGAGTGATGGTTGTGTGCCAGCCAACGTATTGCAGTTGTCCCATCTCCTTGGTGTGCGTGCTGCCCTGTGCCATGTGCATCACTGCAGTGCTCGGGGGGTGTGGCCCATGTTGTGTGTTGTTGCTCACAGTGTGTCGTGCGCTTCATTGACTTCTGGCACATGGTTGGTCATGGGCATGTATCTTAGCGTGACTGCTGTATGTGTGGCAGCTGTGCGGATGACATGCCTTTCATGAGACTGGGGCTGACGGATGGGATGGATGGTATGTTGTATGTGCATGGTGTGTCTGTGTGTTTGATGGGTTCAGTGGTGTTCGTGTGCATTTATGTTGTTCCGCTCTGTTGCGTCTAGTGTTGTTTGTCTTACATATGCGTAGTTGTGGGGTGTGTGGTTGACAGGCAGTAGGGGCTACATGGACAGGACTTCAATGGTGTTTCGGTTGTGTGTGATGAGTTGCACAGTGGCTGCCGTGTGGTACTATATTCAGTGTGGCTTGTGCATGCAGACGTGGCTCCTTGGGTGTTGCTATGTCTGTGATGGGTCATGTGGGGTGTGAGTCTGTTGTTCATGTCCGTGTGCACATTGTTCACTTGTTCGTGACGGTGGGCGGTGCTGCGTGTTCGTCTGCTACGTGACATGTCCCATGTGTTGGTCGTGTTCCGGTCCTCATGCCTCCAGTAATCCAGCCCTGTCCAGTTTCCCACCTGCAGGTTGTTCGTGCGTGCACTGTACTGGATGCCACATGGTTCTAAGCGGGGGTGCTCCATGTTGCAGGTCTGTGGGGGTGGGGGGTGTTGTGGGTCGTGGGGGTGGCTGGACACCCACTGACACCGATTGCTGTGGACCGTGATGTCTGCCTTTCGGCTGTCGTTGTGCACTGCGGTGGCTGACACGTGGCTGTGGGGTGTGGGGGATGCTCCTCCTTGCTGTGCTGTGGGACTAGGGGCCTGGTGTGTGTTGTACTTGGGCTGTCCACCGTCCCACCCACTGCACTTTGTGTTCCTGCCACTTACCTGTTACTTGTCGGTTAGTGCAGCTGTGGCGGACACATGGGTGTGGTGGGTGCTCGTTGTGGCGCTTCTGGCATATTTGGGGACCTGTTGGTGGTTACGTGGCTGGCTGAGTGTACACATGTCCCCACGCATCTTACAGTTGTTCTGTTTGGGCTGTGTGTGGTGGTGTCTGTTGCATGTGTGTGTTGTGTATTGTGTGCTGGACATGGGGGTGTTTGTCCCTGGGAGCTGTGGCATGGTGGTAGTGCATGTGAGTACATAGCGGTGTGCTGGTATACATTAGTTTGTACTTACCAGCCTCCACTCCCCCTGCTAATCCGGCGAGGATCTCGGGATGTATGATGGCTCGCACCTTCTCCTCCCACGCTTTGAAGGTCTTGAAGAGCGCGGGATTCCCTCCGCCAGTGACGGCAGCCAGCTCTCTGTTTTTGCCCTCCTTCTTCTTGACCAGGCTCTTGACGTCATTCCACCGTTTGTTTATTTCTCCTCTGTTCCTGGGCAGGGTCCCGACTGCATTGACCTGGTCTACGATCCGGTTCCACATTCTGTTTCTGGTGGCTAGTGGTGTGTGCTGGACCATGTTCCCATAGATTTGTGGGTGCACCTTGATGATCTCGTCGACCATGACCGTCAGCTCAATGGGCGTGAACTTGGGCATTCTTTGTGGTGCCATGGTGTTTGTGGTGCTGGTGCGGTGTGTGTTGTGTAATGTGCAGGGGGTTTGTGGTGCCGGTGTTTGGTGGTGGTGGTGGTGGTGGTTGTGATGTGTGCGTTTCTGTGGTGTGCTGCTGTCCTTGCTGTGTCACTGTGTCCTCTCCTCTCCTCTCTGGTTTGCAATGTTGCAAGGGGTTGTGGTCTGTGGGAGTGCTGCTTTTGTACTTACCTATGTGGGTGTGTCCTCATGGTCTGTTGTTTTCAGGTGTGTTGTGTCTGGGGTTCTGGCCTTTGTAGTTTTTGTTTGTCCGGGGGGGTGTTTTCGGGATGTGTACTGTATTTGTGTGTGCCTTGCTGTGTGGACTTGTTGGCCATGTTGTGTGCTATTGGTTTTGTGAGCGGATGGTTTCTGTGCAGGGACGTGGGCGCCATGGCTTCTGCCGTGTCGATTCTCATCGGCGTTGTTTGCGCTGGCGGGCGGTATATTTGTAGTTTTCCCGCGCTCATGGCGGTGCGATTGTAATCTCACGTGCGGTGTGTCGGGCGTGAGGGCGGGCGGTTTTGTGTTGTCGTGCGTGTTTCCGTCCGTGGCGGGCGGTTTGACTCCGACTCGGACGATGGCGGGCGGTATCTTGTGTGATTTTTCCGCCGATGGCGGTTTTCGGTTTGTGTAATCGTAATGGCGTGGTCGGTGTTCAGACGGTGTGTGCGGGCGGATTTTTGCCGCTTCCATGCCTGGCGGATTTTTTTACGCCGGGTATCGTAATGGGCCCCATAGATATTAATTAATAAAAAAAAAAATTAATTAATTATAATTAAATTACTTTCCACCCTATTCCCCTATAAACCCACAACCCGCTCCTAAAAAAAAGAAATTAAGATATTTACCAATTAATTATTAATAATTAACAACCAATTAATAACTAATTAATAATTAATTAATTACCACAATTAACAATATAAAATATTAAAAACATAAATATTAATTAATCAAAATTATTTATTAATTAATTATAATTAAAATACATCCCACCCTATTCCCCTATAAACCCACAACCCGCTCCTAAAAGAAAAAACTTAAAATATTTACCAATTAATTATTAATAATTAACAACCAATTAATAACTAATTAATAATTAATTAATTGCCACAACTAATATAAAATATTAAACACATAAATATTACTTAATCAAAATTATTTAATAATTAATTATAATTAAAATATTTCCCACTCTATTCCCCTATAAACCCACAACCCGCTCCTAAAAAACAGTAACAATTTAATTAATTAATGAACTAATCAATTAATAAAATGTAATAACCAATTAATAAAAAATTAATTATAAATAATCAATCAAAATTATTGATTACTTTATTAAAATTGAATTACTTCCCACCCTATTCCCCTATAAACCCACAACCCGCTACAGAACTAAAATACGCAAAATTTAATTTACATAAAATAAATAACTTCTAAAAATTTCACAAATACATTAAAAAACAGATATACTTATACAAAAAACATTAGATCACATACTATTAACATACATACTAAAATACAGAACACTAATATAAATATCGATATTATTAACAACGATATTATTGACTTCGATATTAAAAAAACCGATATTTCTTACCTTCATGTCGATATTCTGGTCACCGATATTCTTGATGTCAATATTCTGTCGCTTCGATATCTCCAACTCGATATTTTTGTACTTCGAAAAAAACCTTGATATTATGTCTGTTTACCCAATAGGATATCAATGTGCAACGCATGTCTGTAATGTTGACGTTTACAAAATTTAAAGAAACACACCTGTATGATCACATTGGATGTATACATTTGGTGCAAGGTGCCTTAAAAAAATGGACACTTGTACAAAAAAAGGACATCGAATAAAAATCTAAAAGTCACCACACGTGCGTTTAAAGAAATTTCTAAAATTCCCACATCAAAAACATATGCAACACACATCATAGGGATAAATGCAATGTAGCATGATGTAGAAATTGCACTAGAGAAGGTGGAACCTTTATCTTAGAAATTAACAGTAAAATCAATGTCTGTCACAAATTAGAAGTATTCAACATACACATCCATGTAACATTTACCCTTTTCTAGTGCAAGTCCTGTACTGTATCCAATTTCAAGAGTCACAAAATTGTTCATACTGATCTGTAATCAAGGATAAACAAAGACACTTGTACTAACACATCCCCAAAAAATTGTAACATCAATTAGTTGGTGTGAGTGGCTCTTACTATGATGAATGCTTGCACCCAAATACAAATGACCATCACATACTATGTTAACCAGTGTATGCACGTAACAAAGTAGACATAAAAAAAATCAGTTGTATTACCTGCCATCATCGTAAAGAAAAATAAGTACTTCACATTTTACTCAGAAACATGCTAGTAATCAAACAATTGCTAAGGAAAATGAATGCAAGGACTAATTTGTATGGTTTTATTCCACAAAATGAGATGAGGCTCTCAAAATAATATTCAAGGCAAATGGCAGTCATTAAAGTCCAAAATTGTGCACTGTTGTGCAGTGGCACAAAGCTTGGATCCAATTCACTACCAAGGGCATCCTCCTCAGGAAGGGGCATCTAGTGGGCGGAGCAGGCACCTCAAAGATCTTACATGGGATGGGTGCCCTTGGGTTTGGAAGGGGGGTCATTTTGGGAGGGGTGCTCCCGAGTTTGGTAGGGGTGATTTGGGATGTGGAAGTGGTAGATTTGGTTTTGCTAGGCATGGGTTGGGATGTGGAGGGGTGGGTTGGGATGAGGAAGGGATAGATTTGCATTTGCTAGGGGTGGGTTGTTGTTTGGAAGGTGTTAGGGCAAGGGTAAAAAGGACATCTATGGGAAGGGTGTTTGGCAGGGAGTTGGGTTTGGGAGGGAGAGGGAGAGGGAGTGGCAGTGTCTGATGTGCATGTGTCTGTTGAGGGTGCAGCTGCCTGTGGATCTGGTGTATGTTGTGTACTTTTGGGTGTGTCTTACTTACTGGTGTCTGTTGTTTACTTGAGTGTGGGTGTTTCAGTTTTTGGGGTGTGCATTCTAAGATGTGCGTGTGTGTGGATGGGTGTGCTGTGAAGGTGCTGGGTGTGGTGCATGTGGGTGTAGTGGTTGCAGCGGTGTCTGTGAGTGTCCTGATGGTGCGGGTGGTGCATGTGTGTGTGGTGGTGGCTGCAGTGTCTGTGGTTGTGCTGGCGGTGGGGGTGGTGCATGCTTGTGTGGTGGTGGCTCTGGTGTCTGTGGCTGTGCTGGTGGTGGGGGGTACATGTAGGTGTGGTGGTAGATGCAGCATCTGTGGACGTGCTGGATATGGTGTATGTGGGTGTAGTGGTGGCTGCAGCTGCGGTGGTGGAGTGGTGCATGTGGGTGTGACAGTAGCTGTGGTGTCTGTATGTTTCATTTGTGCGCCTGTTTTTTTTGTGATGTTTGTGTTTCTGTGTGGGTGTGCTTCTCGTGTCTGTTTGGGTGGGTGCATGCAAAGGTGTGAGTGTGCTTGGGACAGGTCTGGGTATTGGAAATTTGGATGGGGAAGGGGCGGGAAGTGGGGCACAAGGTTGGGATGGTTGGGAGGCTGCGGTTAGTGGGGAGGCTAGACCTTGAAAAAACCTCTGTAGGCCAGATATAGCTCTGTGAATGCCTTCCAGGTAGGCTACCATTTGTTGCAATTAGCAGCCAAGCCACTGGATTGCATTCTGTAGTGCAGTCTGGCCTACAGAGATGTTCTGGAGGAGGTCAATAGCCTCCTCACTCAGAGCAGCTGGGGGAACAGGGCAGGGGGTGAGGAGCCTGGAGTGAAGGAGACGTTTTACCAACTGGGGAGCAAGAGGGAGGGTGGAGATGGCACTCTGGGTGGCGGACAAGGATGCAGGTAGTTGACGTCCTGTTGGGTCCACCACCACTAGGGCGTGCTCACTGGAGGAGGCCTCTGAAGAAGATGTTGAGGAGCTTCACGCCTCCATTGGACTCCCCTCACTAGTTCCCTCGGTGTCAGTGGTGTCCGCACCGAAAGCACAGTGGCCAGCTGCTTCCCCGCCTACATTGGTAACTTCTCCTTCACCTGCTCCGGATGATCCTGAAATGGCATATACAATAGTTTTATTGAATCTGTGTAACCAGAACTGATCATGACCTTTGATCACAAAACAGTTCACAGGTTTTCAGATTTCACCTGCTTCAAGGCTCTCATACTTTGGTTCTACATTAGCATAAGTTCATGCATATAGGCAACATTGTCAGTAAACATTTGGTCACAGTTATATCATTCCCCATGATAGCTCCTATATCATGTATGACCCGGTTTCTCATCCATTATTATGTCTCTCCAGGAACTGTTTCACACCTCTGAATGGCTGGCCTTTATAGTTTAGAATAGTTAACTGATGTCACCAAAAAGCATATCAGCCAAAAATACCTTTGTACAGTGTTCACAAGGCCCTAAAATCTGCATAATTCCGATTCTCAATGAGTAAAATATGAATATGTGTGTCAAGAAATACTGCAATGTTGTACCAATATTAGAATAAACTGAAAGCAGGTTACCTTTGTTTGGGCATTTCACAATTGTAACACTTACTTCAAGTCCATAAAGTATATGTCAAATGTCGAAAATCATAAATGAATTCTGTACTGAAGTAGCTTAGCAATGTATCACATACTATGTAAATACCTATGCTGTTGAACACAGTAAGAAACAAAGATTTGGGTGGATGGACAAATAACTTCTACAGCGTAAGTAAATACATAGGCCTTGATACATATGTAATCCACTTCAGTACAGACCAAAAACATTTTCACATTTGACTCCTAAATATCTCTGGTTATTTGAAGCTTGTATTACCTTTGTGAAATTGCTTCACAAAATATGCTGACTTTCACTTACGGCAACATTTGATACATCACAGTAATTATTACATACATTGATTCATATATACATTTTTACTTCAAAGATTGAAATGTTTATCACAATATGCAACATATTGCACTTTGATGCATTTCTACATTTGCCTAATGAGTCATGAGTTGGTCCTGATTCTGAGTTTTCCTGATGGATACTCCTACATGTATGTGATGGAAATTCCATCGTCCAAAATCCCTTTAAGTTTTCCATCTTTCTCCACCATTGTTTTATCATCTGGACGTGACATAGAACATTTAGAAATGGTTTGGGGTATGTGTTACTGTCACCAATGTGTACGCATTCCTGTCTGTGTTTCAACAAAAATTGTATGCTTATCACAATTATTTGTCCAGAAACAGACTGGATTACACACACATTTGTGAAGGAGTAAGACATCATGCAAATCTGCCACTTTTAACATATTTTAAACAGTATTTCTAATGCTAAACACAATTTGGATATGTATTGTTTCCAAAATGCAGCCATTAATTCTGATGTCACTAGTCATTTTGGATCACATGCTCACTCTTGTTTGTTTGGAATCCTAACTTACCAATTTGACGTTTGGTACATCCACTGTATCATAATTGCCTAGTATGCTATGTCACATTTAATAGGGCTCCCATTACATCATCCACAACAATGAAAGAGCATCACACCTGACACAATAAAGACTATTGTCCTGTTTGGTACAACTGCTCCTCATGACATCAAAGAACCTGATGCATATGTGGAGTTTAGGCAGCAGTGTGTCTGCTCAGAACAGTCTTTTGGTTGTGAACAGGAATCAGGTGAGATCCTTTCCAACAAATTAATAAACAAAGCACTTCATCATACACATTATGCAAAACTTACACCTTCAAGAACTCTTCTTGTGCGTTAGACATGGGTCACCCTTAATGTTGATGGGAAAAAGACATGGCTGTAACAAAAAATTAGTCATGTAACATGTGAAACTCTGCTAAGAACTTACCACCTTGTTGCTGCTGTTGGGCCCTCAACTGACCATCAAGCTCCGGATAGGCCACTGCAAGAATGCAGGCCATTAGGGGGGGGGTCAGGGTGAGGCACACGCGCTTCCCATGTTGGGAGGATGGCCCGAGCTGGAGTTCGGCTGACTTTCTAGTCCAGTGTTGTAGGTCCTTCCACCTCTTGTAGAGTCCAAGGGTCCACACCTTCCTGGCAATGGCCTTCCAAATGTCCCGTTTCTGATGGGCGTTGACCTGTATGTATACAAGGAATAAAAGAAAAAACAATGGTTTTGTGACATTTTGTTTGTCTGTATTGATGTAACAAAATTTGTCTTCATCTATCACTAGCATGACTCATAAGTTTGCATACAACATGTGTATTTTCACATGCTGACCAAAACAAATAATACACACTTTTGTAGTGACCTGTTGACTACCCTCATCCCATGTCATGGCCTAAACTCACTAATCCAGGCCTGTGACATCATTTAGCCCACGGGGCTCCTACATATTCTGTGATGTGACCTACTTATGATTAGTGCAAAAGATTGTGAACTACTGAAGGCTAAACATAAATACTTATGGATAGTGAATACTGGCTACTGTGAGTCAAGGGCCTGCAGTTTGGACATGACACACTTTGAAATGGGAATAAAATGAAATGAAGCATTAGCTTAAGGAGTTAGGTAACTCTTCCCTTTAACTGGCATCCATTTAAAAGCATTCAGGGGCATATTTTTTAACCACACCTCCAAATTGGACCTGGCAAGGACATATGTCTATGACAGATGTACCTCAGTGCTTCAGTTGTTTGTCGATGTGACTCAACCTCAGCCTGTTCCATTATTTTTACTGAGCACTGCTCATTATCAGGCCTTGTTATCTGCAGCCTGATGATCATGATGTCACAGGAACACAGCCTTCCCTTCATTCTTACAAGAAACAATCACCTTATGCCCATCTAATAAATGACTTTAAGGCTATGTACTACTCTGAAGGTGTCTGGCAGCTACTGGTAGCTCCCATACAACTGTTTGGAGAGCCCTGAATTAGGCTGAGCGATCCGTGGGACGATATACATAGCTAAACTAATTTTCATTTGGTCTGTACAGAAAATATTTTTATGTACAGTTGTAAGGAGTATATAATGAGTTTTCTAATTTCCATGGCGTGAGTTTTCAATGTATCATGTGTAATTCAATCATATACATAGATATATCCCTACATACACACCATTTAGAATCTAGGGCTTTAAACACACAACACATACTAATGTTCATCATTGTCCTATATAAGGAATAAAATATATGGCACTTCACATCACTAACTACACTTCACTCAGGAACTCAAAGGGACATTGTAGCCTGTGTTAATGGAAAAAAACAGTTAGACAGATTCACATATACATATGAGACATGTACCTGTTCCACTGGTGAGCCACAGAGCTAGTCATACAGGGAGGGGACCTCCTGTGCCAGCAACTCCAGCTCCTCTGGCAAGAAGGCAGAGTCCCTCTCACTTTTTTGACCTGCCATCATTGCTCCCAGAGGTCAGAAACAGCAGCAAAAGTTGAGGAGGTCTTGATGGCTGCGTTGTTAGGAGGCAAGTGAGCTGCCACGTACATGTACGCGGTCTTCAGTGGGGACGGACACATCTATTGTCCTTCATAAGTGGCTTTCATCAACGTTAGCCTATGGATGTGTCTGTCATGGAGTTTACCGCCCACTACATGGTCAATTTCTGCCATGTCCATCTGATTGCAAATGTCCTATCAGCGAGGTCAGGCACCCGCCATTTTAGAAGTTTAAAATAGTGTTTGTCACTGTTAAGTGTGTCACCACCCCTCAAAATGGGGGCTAGTTTGTTTACATATTCAAACGTCGATGGACACTCATTGTTTTAAAAATAAAAACATTATTTGTAGTGTGCTATTGTGCTGAAATGTGATACTTTCACTGTGTTGTTTACACCTCCATTGATGGTATTTTTGGAGAAATTGTTTTAAAACAAATGTGTAAATAATACTTTCGAAATGTAGTATTTACACATTTTATTTTTATTTTAAACTTATTCTAGGCTATAAATGTCATGTGTGAAGAATAAAGTACAACAGGCAAATGTTTGTTCAAAAGATATAGTAAAACGATATATATGTTTTAGAACTACATGACTTTAATGTTAATTATTAAATATTTGGCATAACAGAAATCCCACATCTATTACACCAATTGTCAAACTCATGGCAGTACTCCATTTTGTGGCCACAAAATGCATTACATTTTTCGACACTTTTTTTGTCTTCCATCTAGGAGAGTCAGCTTACCCGAACTGACCATGGTTGTTGGCATTGCTGAGGAATCCAACAACGCCAGGGGAAGCCCACTTCAATGAGGCCCAAGGAAGAACACGGTGGCCAGTGGAGTAGATTTTTGGGCTCCTAAAGGCCAGATTTCGTAGTCTGGACAAAACTGGTGGAGCCCTCCTCTACTTACCTGATAAGGTGTGCCAACTCACAGTGGCCTGCTGCATGCTCCACAACATCCCCCATGACAGAACATCCCTTACATCATAGAGGATGGAGACCACGAAGAACCACCGGGTGAGGATCCTGAAATTCCAAATGAAGATGATAGTGGTGAAGAGGAAGGAGTTGACTTATGTCAAGATGTCATTGACAACTTCTTCTCATGAATGTAACTATATCTTTACATGTTATCACTTTGACCTTTACACCAACTATTGATGTGATGAAGGGAGAACCTTCATTAGATGTTTACAGCGAGAACCTTCATTAGATGTTTACATTGAGGAAGATATTTGGGTTCTACATTATCAGAAGATATTTCAAAACAAGAATAGTAACTCTTCTGTTATAGCTTGGATTCCTCCAGAAGATTGTCCAAATCTTTCTTTTGAACTGGAGGTAATAGAGCTTGCCCTCTTGCAAACATCTTCTCTGAAAGCTGCCGGCCCAGATGGGGTTCCTGCTGATATTTTTCTTTTAAACAAATTAATGTGGGCTCCACTGCTGAGGAATGTTTTTAACGCTATAGCTAAAACAGGTCCGCTGTCCTCCTGGAAACAATCTTTAATTATCCTGTTTTTAAGACGGGGGATGGCCATTATCCAAAACATTATAGACCAATTTCCCTAATTGATTTTACAGCCAAATTAATGGGTCGGCTACTGTTAAATAGACGGGAAGAGTGGATAATGGAAAAGACGTCCCTTACTATGGTTCAATATGGCTTTAGCAAGGGAAAGAGAAAGAGCACAATAGACCAATGTTTGAATTTAACACTGCTGGCCGCAAAATATACAATAGCAAAGAAGGGTCAATTATGCATGGCCTTCATGGATTTGTCTGCAGCTTTTGATTGTGTGACACACAGTAAACTATGGTCCATTATGGAAGACATGGGAGTGGAGTACACAATAATTGTATTCATGAGACAATTGTATACAGGAGCAACAGCTACTGTTCGATATGGGAAACAGGGTGAATATTCAAAGCCTTTTAATATAGAAAAAGGTATAAGACAGGTATGTGTCCTTGCCCCCTTTTTATTTGCTCTTTATACCAACAAGCTAAATGAGGTTCTGATGGAAACCGGAATGGATACCCCTATCGTTGAATCTCTCAGGCTCCCTGTTCTTCTCTATGCGGATGACGCAGTTTTACTAGTGAGAACACCAATGGCTTTGCAGATTCTCACTGGGAAGTATACCTCATTGATGGCGGAATTGGACTTATATGTAAATGAAGCAAAAACCTTTGTAATGGTTGTTGGTGATGATTCAAATAAGTGTGTGTAGTTCTCAATAGGGCAAAAAAGAATAGAACGGGTGGAGAACTTTATGTACCTAGGAGTTCTATTCGATTCCAGATTAAACTGGAATAACATGATACAAAATAGAGCAAACCTTATGGAGAAAAGCATAGCTACTATATTTTGTTTTTCAAAAAAAGCTATGCTCTAAATCAGTCCATGGTAAAAATGTATCTAGCTAAAGCTGTATCTATTGCAACCTATGGGGCAGCAATCTGGGGTATGGACGATGTCACTGTATTGCAACGCATAGAGGATGGTTTTTGTAAGAGGCTATTCTCTGTGCCACATTCTTGTTCCAATTATGTCTGTCAAACAGAATTGGGGCTACCGTATATTACTGATACTATTAGATTGGCCCCCTTACTATTGTGGCTCTCAATATGAAAAAGAGGCTCAGTTGAATTAAATCAATCAGTGTTAAAAGACATACTGAAATTAGAGCATGTCAATAGAATCTCATGGGTGTGGTATTTCCGCTCGACTCTAAGTTCTTTAGGGTTAGAAAAACTCTTTCATACTCCAAGCTTATGTAGCAAATTTCCGAAATCAATACTCAAGGAGATTTTTGGGGCAAAAAGCACAAGTGATAGGAGGGAGAGCAACAAGGGAAAAAGCACTTTAAAGGCATATCTGGAACTGCCCCCTGTGATGTATGGCTCTAGCTCTTATTTGTCATTTGTTAAGAATCCG
This sequence comes from Calotriton arnoldi, assembly GCA_963921515.1. Classification (NCBI taxonomy): domain Eukaryota; kingdom Metazoa; phylum Chordata; class Amphibia; order Caudata; family Salamandridae; genus Calotriton; species Calotriton arnoldi. The sequence continues at coordinate 1,857,620 of CAWUFW010003184.1, read as the reverse complement.
CAGCATTGTTTTATTTTAACTAGGTTTCGTTTAAATTATATCCCGCTCATGTTGGGCTATCCTGCAAAACTATATTCTATCACTCAGCTCCCCTTATGCCCATGTGATGGAAACTCCACACAGACAACTTTGCACATTCTCTTCTTTTTCTCTTTCTATATTCAGGAGCGGAAAAAGCTTATCGCCCCACTATTGCGAAAAGTTTGCTTGAAACATCATTGTGTAGCCTTATCATTTATTCAACAATTGGAAACCCCGTATGTTTGCTATGTAGTTGCATCATTTTTAAGTGCTGTTATAAAGAATCGGGAGTCATTCTAACAAGTTTTAAAATAGTTTTTATAGTCTTAGAAACATGTGATCAATAGATGAAGATGAATTTTATATGAACTGCATATTGTATTTCGAGTCTAAAGAATTGGAAATTTGGAGCCTGTACTAATGCTTGGATAATTCTCACTGGACAAAAACATTTTAAACACTGTGATTAATTATGTATTGCTAAGGAAGATTTTAACTGCTTTTTCATATGTACTTTTATGCATTTTAAGTAATGGGAATAAAGTTTATGATGATGATGATGATGTGATGATGAGAGAAGCATGTGGTGGTAATTTTTTAGGAACAGCAAGTTCAGGGAAATTCAGGCCGAATGTGTTTTGACATATTGACTACTGTGTTCAGTTACAATTTCTTATCTCTGATTGTTCTGTGAAACTGTGCCCTCCAAAGGTTGACTTTGTAATGTGTCTATTATGTCATGTTTGACTGGTAACCTTTTTGTTTTGATCTGCTTAAGGTTCCTTCACCATGTCATTTTCATTTGGACATTTCAGAGTTGTGACATTTGCAGTTATATGGTGCTGTTTCAAAGTACAAAGGGAACATGGGTTGATCCTGGGAAAGACAGACACAGACTGTGGGTGTACAAATCCTGTAGAAAGGCAACTTGCACTGTGATTGAATGGAAGATTTGAAGATTACATTGAACTTGTTCTCTGTCATGAGTTGGCACTAAGGCAATATGTGTGCCACCATGAGTTAAAACTGTCCTATATAGAGGATTATATTAGGACCCGCCCAGCCATTTTCTGGATAAAAGTATGGCAAAATCCAGCAGCCACGTTAACTAGAGAAATCATAGTTGACTGTCTTAAATGTAACAAGGGCTGTGACATACCATGGTTGGCGGCCGTTAAGGATAGCCTGTCCACTGTAAACTTGTTGCATATTTTCACAAACCCAAGCACCATGGCAGGCATTAACAAAAAGATTATCAAGAAGTCTTTGTATGAGTATTACGGCGACTTGAGATATAAGCAAGAAATTTTGAAATCCTCAGTCGCCCGGTATATAACTATGGTGGAAGTTGACGGCCCCCTACAAAATTCCCAGCTAGTTATCTCTTAAAAGTGACCAACCGCTGGGAACGAAGCTTGCTCTTTCGCCTTAGGGCTGGCACCTTAAAATACCTACTGTGCTTCCCCTTGGGCTTTAATATCAATCTTGAGCAAATGCCTTGCCCCTGTGGAAACCGCGGTAATCAATCCATGTTACACTTTCTGTTTTTTTGTAACTTCTACCAAATATATAGTAAACAGCTGCTGATTCCCTTTTTTAAGGCTTCGGCCATTACTGATTTTAAGGCGGCCTACAGGGATAATGTTACGCTTAATGGGGAAAATGTAACCCTTCGTGTTAGTACCTTTTTAAGACTGGCTGTTCGATCCCGTGCCTCTATGGGTACTGTATAAGTTAAATTCTCTGCACTTTATTACATTATGCTGCTACATTTTATGATTCACACTGTTTTTAGAAATATCATTGTTATTGGTTTTAACTAAATTACAAGTTTATGATGAATTTGCTGTATCGATTTTTGCACTATGTATATGTTTTTGTGTGCCTATTGCTTTTAGCTATGCGTTCATTGTTTTTATGTATGTCGATTGTCATTGTTTTTAATGCATATTTGTGCTGGTATTTTATTCTGTACTTTTATGGATATCTTTTATCCGAATAAAGAACGAATTGAATTGAATGTGTGCCATCATTAGCCTAAACCACATGTGGTAGTGGAGCCAATCATGCTAATCTCACATCACATTGGCAAAATCCTCATTGAGTGTAAAATGTATGTAGCTGTTGATGTGTCTCATCAATATAGGACATACTTCTTGTGGCACACCACTGAAACTTGGTTGTGACATTCCACCAGATACTGGAACAGTGGATTGGTATGATCCTGTGTCTACAAAATATAGTACTGGCATGCGTTTGTCTACTGGTGTCATTGATGTGGGATTCCTTATGAGAGCCAGAAGATCTGGCTCCAGCTGATGGCATGAATCAATGATAATTTGCCTATTCAATCTGATTGTTTTGGATATATCCCCTTCTTCCATGTTGGTGAGGTCTGGAACTGGAAATGTGAAAACAGGCACTGAGTATTATTATCATGTATGGATTGTTATGTTAGTGAAATGTTGACAGACAATTATTGGTCAATTGGAATAAACATAGAAGTAGATGATCTAATGGTATTTTTGTTTGGAAGTCATGGTTAGGAATTTGAGAAAAACATTACCTGCTTGCAAATTATCTATGTTTACACAATAATTTGAATTTTGTCATTGTAAAGTTATGATAGTAGGAAATGTAGGTAAGTAGGATCTACTTCTTATAGTTACCTCCGCTTTTTGCTGATGTATCACTGTTTTTGGACTAGTCTGACTGGGATCCTGCTATCCAGGACCCCAGTCTATCTGCTTTCTCCCTTAAATTGCTATGCATGTACTTTAGGTACACTCCAGATTGGATACTGGGGTACCCTTAGAAGTCCCTAGTATATGGTACACCATGTACCAAGGGCATAGATACCCCAGAGGCCTCCCATGGGCTGAAACATGTATTATGCCACCCATGAGAGGTCATTCAAAATGACGCAACAGGTCTGCTACAGCAGCCTGTGTAAGCTGGTGCTTTCACCACTTACTTAGATACAGGTTCCCTATATCTATCTAAATCACTACACTTAAAAACCTATCAGTCACCCCTTTGGCAGGCCTTATCAATCCTGAAGGCAGGGTGCTGGGGGTGCCCCTGCATGAGTAGGGCCCCTCTGCAGCCTTCGGAGACCATTCTCCGGGGTAGTCTGTGATGCAGCCAGACATATAGGTCTAAGTGCATTATAACCTAACTTTAAAATGGCTGCTTAGAAACATGTCGTGTTTGGTGTCAAACACCTTGGAATCATACCTCCACACCAGTAACTAGTGTGGGAGGTATGATTCCACCCTTGTAGAACTACTACTGTGGGTCACCGGTCTACCCGGTAGCAGCTTTCTCGGCCTGGGCAGCACAAAATGGACGCTGCCAGCCACAGACACGATTCTGCTCTCCTGCTGCTGAGCCAAGCTCGAGCAGAGGAAGGCATGACAATAGGCATCCTGTCACAGGGAGGTGTGACCACCTCCCAGACAGGGTATAGTGTATTGGGGCTGGGTGGATGCACTCTGAGAGTGCCAGAAAGTCTGCACTGGCGGCACATTTGGTGTCCCTGTGCATAGTCCAGCTCAAACCAGTTCTGGGAGCCATTGGCTCCTGCTCTGGTGCGAAACTGGACAAAGGACATGGGTGTAGCCACCCCTCTGTCCTGCCCCTCCCCTAGGAAGGTCCCTAGAATCTTTCCAACCCCTTCCCATGGGTATAAAGTGGGTTACCTGGCTACAGGACTTTAGATTTTACCTGGACAAGATTCTGCTAAGAAGAAACCAAGTACTTCGACTGCCTGCACGATGCTGGACGACTGAAGAATCTCCCTTGGAGTAAAGTTGTTACTCCCCTGCAGAAGCAGGCACCAATGCATCTGACTGGTTTGCTTCTCCCAAGCTCCTGAGGACTCCAAAGATTTCAGCAACACAGGAGGTAGGTTCCCGAAAGTCCCTGAGGTTGATCTGCCCTCTCAGCGATTCTGAGACCAGTATCCCTCGTGGGAGCCGTGCAACCCGAACCCCTGTGCACCGCGTACATTTGCAAGTGCATATGCTTGTTGGCGATTCTTGAGCTTTTGCATTGGACTTCGTGTAGTCCCAACCCCGAGCAGTATTTGCACTGAAGATTTCCGGCCTCCACTCAACGAGTGTCCTGTGGGCTGGTACTTTGTAAACTTGCTTGAGGTCTCCTCGCGATCCCTGGTCCGTTGGCCTGTGGGTCCTGGCGAGGGTCACCTTGTTTGTTCTTGGGATTTCCTGATTTCTCCAGATGTGCCCTGACTCCTCATTGCTTGGAGAGTCCCCTGGACTTTGCTGGTCCACACCGTAACCTGTTTCCTCTGACCGCATGGGTTGCATTTGCCAAGGCTTGTTGGTGCTCCAGCCGGATACCGACCCCGCAGCACTGGACATCCTTTGTAGGACAGCTCACCTCCAGAACTTGGTTGTCCTCGACATCTCCTGGTCCCCTTGGCTGCAGAGTCAAGCAACCCCTCTTCCCGCCTGAAGCACGCAACATCGGTGGGCATTCGACTACTGAGCCCCTGGTCACCTGAAGTGACCCAGACTCTGTCCCCTCTGCTTTCAGGTTCCTCTCACCTCGAATCCAGGCTTGGATTCCACCGGACACTCTTCGTCCTCCTGGCAGCAGAACTTCTTTGCACTCCTCCATTGAAAACAACGAAGGTTTCCGACACCACTTGACCCCTATGCACCCGGCTCCTCTGGGATAGGTAACACGGGTACCTCAGTACTCACTGGTGGGTTGGCCTTAGAACCTCCTATGGTCCAAAGGGTTTGCTCGACGTCCTCGTAGAAGTGTCCTTAACTTGTAATTTTACAACCGCGAATTTCCCATAGAGTTTCACGGAACACGCGGTCGTATTCCCACACTGCACCCGTCCTCCGTGGGCTCCCTGTGTCACTCCTCTGGGTGGTTCCTTGGGGTCCCAGTGATTCTACGTGCTCTAGGCACGGTGTCTAGTCAAGTCGTGATTGTTATACCATTTTTTTAGTATATGGTTCGGTCTCCCCCTGGAGCCCGCTGTGTATTTTGCTACTTTCGAATGTTCTATTGATTCAGTATTGTGTGCTTTGTGTTCTAATCTCGTGTAGAGATTAGTAGAGAGTGTTATATTAATAAATACATATTTTTATATAACTACTGTGTGGTTCTCCTTTCATTTAGTCATTCAGGAGGTGATATTCTGGTAAAACAAGCTGCTTTACATTCCTTCAAGATTGAGCCTGAAGGCTGCTCTCCACAGCTACCACTAGGATAGCTTTCTAAAGGTTATCTTTGACCTCATACATCATAAGGGTCGTGTGGACTGGTACAAGGTGCCCACTTTAATTAGTGGACAGCATATACCAGGCCACCTTCTCACATTGGTGGCAGCTGTGGGATTCAAGCTTGCTATTGTTTTACCAGATAAATCTCATTGAATGATTAACTGAAAACCACTAAGTATTAGGTACATATAATACATCAAGATTAGAATAAGTAAGTTCTACTGAACTTGGAGTTGGGTAAGCCAAGGGTCTAGCACACCCTTTCTCCAACTCAAGAGAGTTTGTATGCTATAAAGTTTTGAATTTTTTTAAAGTGTTATTTCCGCTATTTTAGAGATATACAAGCTAAGAACAATAATCAAGTTTGCTTATAAAGTTTTTATGACACATTGTAATATAAATTGATTGGTAATTTGTACATGTTATTTACTATATTGTGGATCTCAGATGAGGTCTAAAACAATAAAAATTTCAATTTCAATTTCAAAGAGAGTTTAGTCTCCACTAGGTTAGGTAGGTGCCTACACCACATAACACTAGTATATCTTCTAGAGGAGAAGCCAGTGGCTCTCTGCCAACTAGATAAAATGGCATCTCATTTCTAGAATTGAGAGCCATGTGTGCATCTAGGAAGTTGAGGACAGGGAGAACAGCAAACACCCAACGTCTCATTGAGATTTTGCTCTTAGATGACCTTAGAAAGACCCCAGGGTCTGATGAGGTAGATAGAGTGGGTGGGGCAGGGAATGAGGAAAGGCCAGGAAGTGAAACCTTCTTTGATCTGGACTCAAACCCTTACCAGGAGAATCAAGAAGATTCTAACCTGGACAACATAGATCTTCCTTCAGGTGGGGAGAAGGCCCCAGTGGCCCTCTCTTTACTCCACCAGGAAGAGTACAGAGTTTACCTAGGAGATCCAGAACTCCCTCTGTAGAATCTCAGCACTCAGGAACTTCTGTAGGGACTTCCATATCAAATAAGAGGGAATCCTCTTATGATAGACAGTGCCAATTTCTGGAGCTTGAGAGAGTCAAGCTCAGGCTCAAGAAAGAGCAATTGGCCCTAGACAGGGAATACCTATAGCTCCAGAGAGCAACAAAGAGATTGGGACTAGAGTCCCATGGTGGCAGCAACAGTGTCCCTAGGGTTAGAGAGTATACTCATGATCATAGGAACCTGAACAAGATAGTCCCTCCCTATCAGAGTGGGGATGACATCTACAAATTGATAACTGCACTAGAGAGAGCCTGTAAGGTACAGAGGGACCCTCAGGAGCAGTGGGCAGCTATCTTGTGGCTCTCCTTTGCTGACAAAGGTAGAAATAAACTCCTCACTGTTAGAGAAGAGGATGCTGACAATTATTCAGTCCTGAAGAGTGCTCTCATTGATGGGTTTGGCTTCACCACTGAGCAATACAGAATTAAGTTCAGAGACACCCAGAAGACACAGACTCAGGACTGGGTAGACTTTGTAGATTGTGCTACTAAGGCTCTGGAAGGCTGGTTACTTGGCAGTAAAGTGAATGATTTTAAGGGATTGTACAATTTAATTATGAGGGAACAGATCCTTAATAATTGCCAAAATCAGTTGTTGCATCAGTACCTGGTTGATTCTGATCTGACCTCTCCCCAAGAATTGGAAAAGAAGGCAGACAAATGGGTCAGAACCAGGGTGAAGCAGAAAGCTCAGAACCAAGGTGGTGACCCAAAGAAGCAAGATGCTAAAACTTCAGATAAGGGTGGGGAGAAGGGTAAAGACCGGAAGTCTTCACAATGGCCCCAAAAACCTGCATCTGGAGGGAAGTCACAATCTAGCAAGGGAAAAGGCAAAAAGAAACCTTGGTGTCATATCTGTAGAGAGAAGACACATTGGACAAAGGATGCCAATTGTCCAAGGGCCAAGGAATCTACTTCAGCCACCACTGCCCCTAAGGCAACTGTTCCCCCTAGCTCAGTTCCAAGTGGTGGTGTACAGAACAAGGGTATAGTAGGGTTAACCCTGGGATCTGAGATGGATTCTGACCTAGTCAGAATTCCAACTCAGGCTGTTTTGGTCTGTGATGGAGGCATGGATATTGCCTCCTTATTTGTCAGTCCCAGTAACCTGGGCAAATACAGGCAACAGCCTTTAATTAATGGTAAGGAGGCCATGGCATACAGTGACACAGGTACAAGTGTCACAATGGTGACAAAAGATCTTGTGGCCCCTGGACAGATCATACTTGGTGAGATGTACCAAGTGACCAATGCAAGCAATGTCAGGACAGACCATTCTTTGGCAGTTGTGAATTTCATCTGGGGAGGGGTAACTGGCCCTAAGAAGGTTGTGGTTAGTTCAGACCTCCCTGTAGAGTGCTTGCTGGGCAATGATTTGGAGACTTCAGCTTGGGCTGAAGTGGAACTCAGGACACATGCAGAAATGCTGGGCATCCCTGCAGATGTGTTTGCCATGACTAGGTCACAGGCAAAAATGTATTCCACTGAACAGGCCATGGATCCTGGAATAATGGACCAGGTACCTTCCAAGAGAAGGAGCAGTAGGGGTAAGGCAGTGTCTTCCCCCCTGCCTCAGAGTGACGATCAGTCTCCTGAGGGAGATGATCTCAGTCCCTGTGAAGGAACTGTCTCAGAGGAACTGGAACATGACCAGGTTGAGTTCTTGGGGACAGGGGGCCCTTCCAGGGCAAATCTGAGCCAGGAGCAGCCGAGCTGCCCTTCTCTTGAGCCCCTCAGACAGCAAGCTGCTGCTGAGGCTGCTGGGAGTGCCAGTGGGTCCCACAGGATCTACTGGGATGATGGACTTCTGTATTCAGAGGGTAGAGACCCCAAGCCTGGTGCTACCAGGAGGTTGGTTATACCTCTGACGTTTAGAGGCTTCCTATTAACACTGGCACATGATATCCCATTAGCAGGACACTTAGGCCAAAGTAAGACCTGGGACAGGCTTGTCCCTCACTTTCACTGGCCCCACATGTCAGAAGACACAAAGGAGTTTTGTCGCTCCTGTATCACTTGCCAAGCCAGTGGTAAGGCAGGTGGTACTACAAAGGCCCCCCTGATACCACTACCTGTGGTGGGGGTTCCCTTTGAGAGGGTTGGGATTGACATTGTTGGTCCCATGGATCCTCCAACTGCATCTGGGCACAGATTCATACTAGTGGTGGTGGACCATGCCACTAGGTATCCAGAGGCAATACCCCTTAGGACTACCACAGCACCTGCTGTGGCTAGAGCCCTCCTGGGAATATTTTCCAGAATAGGTTTCCCTAAGGAGGTGGTATCAGATAGAGATGCAAACTTTATGTCTGGTTACCTGACTGCTATGTGGAAGGAGTGTGGAGTGAATTACAAATTCACCACACCCTATCACCCACAATGCAATGGGTTAGTTGAGAGATTCAATAAAACCCTCAAGAGCATGATAAAGGTCTCCCTGACAAGCTCAGGCGTAGATGGGATATCCTTTTGCCCTGTCTTCTCTTTGCCTACAGAGCGGTTCCTTAGAAGGGGGTTGGCTACAGCCCTTTTGAACTTCTGTTTGGACATCCAGTTAGGGGTCCCCTATGTTTGGTTAAGGAGGGATGGGAGTTACCTCTCAAACCACCTAAACAGGACATAGTGGACTATGTACTTGGTCTCCACTCCAGTATGGCTGAGTACATGAAGAAGGCATCCAAAAACCTTGAGGCTAGCCAGGAATTGCAAAAGGCCTGGCATGACCAAAGGGTGTTTTGACTGTGTATCAGCCAGGACAGAAGGTATGGGTGTTGGAGCCTGTGGCCCCAGCAGCTCTCCAAAACAAGTGGAGTGGGCCCCATACCATTCTTGAGCAGAAGGGAGAGGTCACCTACCTGGTGGACCTTGGAACTCCCAGGAGCCCCCACAGGGTGCTCCATGTGAACAGACTCAAGCCATACGTGGACAGGGCAGACATGGGCTTGCTCATGGCTACTGATGAGGGACAGGAGGAAGAGAGTGATCCACTCCCTGACCTCCTCTCACAGAACCCTGATGATGGTTCAGTAGATGGTGTAGCCTTGGCAGGCAGCCTCACTGAACAGCAACAGACTGATTGTAGGAAAGTCCTCAATCAGTACAGACATATGTTTTCACTGACTCCAAGTCAGACTACCTGGTGTACACATGAGGTGTACACAGGTGACAGTCTGCCTGTTAAAAATAAGATTTACAGGCAACCTGACCATGTCAGGGACTGTATCAGGACTGAAGTCCAGAAGATGTTGGAACTGGGAGTGATTGAGCCCTCAGATAGCCCTTAGGCTAGTCCAGTAGTCTTGGTACCAAAACCTCACACCCAGGGTGGTAAGAGAGAGATGAGGTTCTGTGTTGACTACAGGGGACTCAATGCAGTCACTAGGACTGATGCTCATCCAATTCCAAGGGCAGATGAACTAATTGATACTTTGGCCTCATCCAAGTTCTTAAGTACATTTCACCTGACAGCTGGTTACTGGCAAATCAGATTAGCTGAGGAGGCTAAACCAAAAACAGCATTCTCAACCCCTAGTGGGCACTACCAATTTGTGGTGATGCCTTTTGGCTTGAAGAATGCACCTGCCACATTTCAAAGGCTGGGGAATAAAGTTCTCACAGGTCTGGAAGCCTATAGTGCAGCTTATCTAGATGATATTGCTGTCTTTAGCTCCACCTGGGAGGATCACCTGGTCCACCTGAGAAATGTTCTGGAGGCCCTGCAGAAAGCAGGCCTCACTATCAAGGCCACAAAGTGCCAAATAGGGCAGAGTAAGGTTGTGTACCTGGGCCACCTTGTGGGTGGAGGCCAGGTTCAACCATTGCAGAGCAAAATCCAAACCATCATGGAATGGGTTGCTCCAACTACCCAGACTCAGGTCAGAGCTTTCTTGGGCCTGACTGGGTACTACAGGAGGTTTGTCAAAGGATATGGCTCCATAGTGACCCCGTTGAATGACTTAACTTCCAAGAAAATGCCTAAGAACATTCAGTGGACAGTTAGCTGTCAAAAGGCATTTGATGACCTGAAGCAGGCCATGTGCACTGCTCCCATTCTGCAAAGTCCTGATTATTCCAAACAATTCATTGTTCAAACAGATGGATCTGAATTGGGGGTAGGGGCTGTGTTATCACAATAGAATGAAGAGGGTCAGGATCAGCCAGTAGCTTTCATAAGCAGAAGGCTGACCCCCAGTAAGAAACGTTGGTCAGCTATTGAGAGGGAAGCCTTTGCTGTGGTTTGGGCTCGGAAGAAGTTGAGGCCATATCTGTTTGGTACTCACTTCATTGTTCAGACAGACCATAAGCCCCTCTTATGGCTAAAACAGATGAAGGGTGAAAACCCCAAACTCTTGAGGTGGTCCATTTCCCTACAGGGGATGGACTATACAGTGGAACATAGACCTGGGAGTAACCATGCCAACTATTATGAAATTATAAACTTACCCAAATAGCGAGTAAAAATCCTACAGATAAGAAAGCACCTGCTCCACATTAGAACACCCCCAACAGAAAAGCTGCAAAACTGTGTGAAAAATATTAACAGAACATGCATGCAAGCATGGAAAACAGAAATAATTACAACATTATACATGTAAATAACAAACGTACAAACTTTAAAATATTGTATATATTTATACTATTAAATTACTTTCAGATACAATTACAGAGGCAGCAAAATACATCACTTCTCAGAAAGGAAAGCAGTCACTAAATCACATAGGCTACACCTACAGCCAAGAAAGTGCATCAACAAAAACTATAAACTGGAAATCTACCAAATATTATTCTAATGAATGCTATGGGAGGACAACAATAAACGAAAATTTTGAAATTCATATAAGAGAGCACAATTACCCCCAAATGTGACAGAAATAGAAGTAAGGGAGATATTACAAGATATAAGAGAGGCAAGCACTAGTTTCCAGGAACCCACAACCAAAATCCTGAAAGATATACTACCTAAAATCCCCGACCACATCACAGGCCAACTACCACATATAACCAATTGAAAAAACTTTAATTCGACAAACTAGAAAAATAATCAGCAATGCTTCTCCTGCCCCCAGAAGATATCAAGACATGCAAATACCTCAAAATTTAACATTGACACCTAAGGAAGAACTTTTCATTTTACATGACAACCTAAATAATGAGAAACAAATCCTAATATTCTTCACAGCAAATAACCTCCAAAGACGTAGCCAGTGTCAAACGTGAATGATGGATTGGACCTTCAAAATGTGTCCCAAGCCAGTCACGCAGTCATACAGCATACATGGTGAATATCAAAATACAAATATACCTTTTATATTTGCCCTTCTACCAAATAAACAACACTTACTTAGACCTCCTAAACCACATTAAACATAAAATAGATAGCTACAACCCCCCAAAAATACTCATTGACTTTCTGCAGCCATGATTATAACCATTTTAAAAATTTACCCCCACACAATCATACAAGTCTGTTACTATCATGTCAATCAAAACATATGGAGACACTTCCAAAAATCTGCACTAGGGGCCCGATTACGAGTTTGGCAGTCTGACCACCGAACCGCCATTGCAGTGGTCGGGAGTACATCGCCAAGACAGCGGCATCCCGACAGCTGTATTGTGAGAACTCCACTGTGCTGGCGGTGTTGTGTCTGAGGTGTCACGGCGAAGGCATGCTTTGGCTCATATAGAGTCTGTAGCATATGCCACCGCTGTTGCAGCACCACTTGCATGTCGGTGGACTGTGTACCATGCACCATGTCGTGCATGGCACACAGTGCACGCATGACAATGCAAGCAGAGGTGGGCCCAACATGTGCCTCTATGCACCCCCCATGGGCTAAAAAACACTGGGGTCCTGTTTGAGGGCCCTTTTTCATGACTTTCCTCTGAACTTTTCATGGCGAAGTCCCTGCGATGAAAAGCTCATCAGAAAGGCAGGTTGTAATCTGCGGCAGACCACCGCTTTCCCTACCGCCGCCCTGTCGGGATTCAGGATCCTGACGATGGCAACGGTCTTGTGTCGGGCTGGTGGCGGTCCAACCCCCAAACTCGTAATCAGGCAGTCGGACCGCTAAGGTTGCGATGGTCGGACTGCCACCCCAGTTATGGCGGACTTGGAACCGCCGTACTCATAATAAGGCCCTTGACCATAAAACTATAAATAGCATAATATAATTTAACAGAACATAACAATACATTAATAAGGGCCTGATTACGATGCCGGTTGGACCGCATTCCACGGTTCTGTCTGAGGTGGTCAGTCTGTCGAAGGCCTTTTCGGAAGCAGTCCATCCGATGCCAGATTACGATGCATGCATCATGTACTCTGACTGACTTCTGAAAGACCGCCGACTCCAACAGCTTTTCTCCTACCCCTGAGATGCCGGTCGGAGACAAACTGCATCCACAAAGCTGTACAGTGATCTCCGACCGCAGTACGATTACGATGTGGTTTTCCGATGAAGTGACCGCGGCGGTCCGACCATCTGCCTTAAGTCATCAGAAACAAGGGAAAAGGGGTGACTACTCCTTTGATTCCCCTTCTCCGTGGCAGACTCCGTTGTGGATCTCTTCCTCCAGGCCCCCCATACACCTCAGCAGCCAGATCCCCGAAGTGGACGGTCCTGTGGGCAGCGGAACAGAGGTAAGTACTCATGTGGCATGTATCCCCTTTGACTAGACTGTGCACGTATCATCACACTCCAGCAATGATGTACATGGTGCACTAGGCATGTCCCCACATGTGTCATGCATGTGTGTACAACTGCACATGTTCCCTGTGCATTTGTACCCACTTACAGCGACATGTCCAGGGAGTGGGGCACCGCTGACGATGAGAACTCCGCAGTAGCAGTGGGTGCATCCAAATACGGTGGGCGGAGCTTTCCCGGCCTCGGCAGTCAAAATCAGACCGCAGCTGCAGCGGTCAGACAGGTGGTCCGACTGGCATCATAATCAGGCCCTTTGATAGTGTGCGAAAACCCAAAACTACTAACTAGTGAAAAACAATACTATTGATTTTTCTAAATATACCAAAAAGCCACAAACAAAACTATAACTAACATATAGACCTGCCCCCTAACCCTCCCCTACTGTCAAAACCCTTAAAAAATCATTAAAAAAGGACTTTCTTGTTCCGACAAACAGCAGCACCTTACTGCGACCTGATTCTGGGAAAATAGACTAAAAATAACACAAATAGTTTACTAAATAGAGCTTGCAGCTAAAAAAATGGCTGCTAAATTAAACTAAAACAATGGACTATCTCCCCATAGAAATGAATGGGAAATAATGTAAAAAAGGTTGAATACATGTATTAAAAATGTAGAACATGTCAAAAAATGTTCTTTAAAAATGTTAAAAAAATTGTAAAGTATAAATGAAATAATAGCATTAAGTATATATAATTATATATAATTATTTAATATATATTTAATATTAATTTATTTATAATTATTTAAGATATATTGTAAAAATCTATGTTTAAAATATGTTGAAAACATGAATTTACAACAATGTAATACATGATAAAAAAACTTAAAAATTGAAAATAAAAGCGGAAAATATGCAACATGCAATAGTAATTAAATATACTGGGCCTGATTCACAGAACTAACTTACGTCAAAAACGTAAACGTAAACGTAAAGTTAGTACTTTTTAGGTATTCACAGAATACACTTACTCATTTTGGTATTCACAGAATAGTACTAACTTTACGTTTACGTTTACGTTTACGTTTTTGACGTAAGTTAGTTCTGTGAATCAGGCCAGTGGGCCTGATTCACAGAACTAACTTACGTCAAAACGTAAACGTAAACGTAAAGTTAGTACTATTCTGTGAATACCAAAATGAGTAAGTGTATTCTGTGAATACCTAAAAATTACTAAGTTTACGTTTTTGACGTGTTAGTTCTGTGAATCAGGCCTACTGTACTTTTGCTTTAGAAACAATTTGAAAAACAGTATTTACTCAACTTTATATAAATGTTTATTTTAAAGTTTATATATGTATATCTAAATATTGATATATATTTTTTAATGTAAAATTATACAATAAATAAAGCTTGAAAACATAGATAAAATGAGAAAAATGTGTTTTTTGTCTTTATTCTATAACAACATGTAAGTAATAATATTATTACATACACACATACAAAAAGTTAGCTATTGTTTTATTATATTTCTAAACACCAACAATATTAATAAATAAAATATTGACACTTAAAAAAGTGTTAGACACTAAAAGGGCAATATTTACTATTCCCACTTCAGCCTAACCATATTGGGGGAAGGTGTTGGGCAGTAAAGGGGTGACATTTACTATTCCCACTCCAATCTAAGCATATTGACAGATGGTGTTGAACACTAAAGGGATGACATTTACTATTCCCACTCCTGTCTAACCATATTTGGGGACGGTGTTGGACATTAAAGAAGTGACATTAACTATTCTCACTCCAACCTACGTCTATTTGAAGAGGATGCTAGACACTAAAGAGCTAATATTTACTACATGCACTTCAATACAGAATTTTTTAAAGAATGCAAATACAAAATAACTATTTTATATACACAATCAATACTCCACACAATTTCTTAACCATATAATACAATAATATTAAACCTTAAAACACACTCTCCACAACTGCAGACATATACACACATTTAAACATCAAAATATGAAAAATACTTATTAACATAAATATACAAACTTTACTACCATTCCTAAACTTTATACCATAAGAAATTAAATAAAATCATAATCCTAAATTAAAATTCATAGATTTAAAATATAATTTTTATAGCCTTGAGACCCTCAAAGGTGATTTGCTGTGCTTTACAAATGTAATATTATGTAATGTTAAATTAGAATATATTTCAGAATATTTTTAAATTGGGAAACTTCTAAAATAATTTATAATTATTTTACTTTATTACAATGCATTTTTAAATAATTTTATTTTGTAAATTATTTTAATAAAAGTATTTTTTAATCATAAAGTATGTTACACTTAATACCAATAATATATATTTTAAATATTATTAAATTAAAATGAATACAAAACATTAAGATAACCAAATAAATTATAACAATTTTAAATATTAATTTGCATATCATTTAAATCTCCTCACCCTTATCCCCTAAAAACCCAATATCCCTCTGCAAAAAAAGGTATAAAAACATTATTTATATACATTAATACAACTAAAATTATACATTTCAACAATCTCATAACTCAGAAATGGTCTTAATAAAACACAAATAAAAATAATTAGCAAACATATACAATTAAACACACTGCAATAAATTGCATACAAATTAACACTTACAAACTAGATTACTTACATTGACATTTTCTACATCGATAATGTTTACAACCATAATAAAATCAGCACTATAAATAATATTTTTACCTTCGAAATTCCTGTTGACAATGTTTCTGTAATCCCAATATTCTTGACACAATATTTATGTATCACAATATTTTTTTCTGATATTTTGCCCAAATACCCACCTTTGCAGGCCACCATCCCTGTGATTGGGACCAATCAGAATGAGGCGCAATTTGTGACCTACCTAATGAATATTAATTAAGTAGGCTGCATTGGAATTCAGCCTGATTCCTTATTTTGCAAATCAACTTGTAAGTTCATAGGCTGGGTGACAAAATAAGTTTTTCATCTCAAAAAGACTGGTTGCAAATGTCCTTAGTTCATCTGGCCCTAAGTAACAGGATCGCTTATGCATTTTGAGAAGGTGAGCAGATACTGCAGACAAGGATAGTAGCAGACACTTCAAACCCATCATGTGTTCGATGTGCTGTGAATTCTGACTTATCTCTCAAGGTATTTATGATGATGAGACAGCATTGCAGAGATTATTAGAATAAAAGAGTGGATGTTAAAACTGTCCTGGAACTACTACTGCTTAAAAAATATTTTTTAATGTATTTTATTGTTTTATTAAACATGACTATCTGTAAAACAAAAATATAGAAACAAAATAATTTTAAATCAATATTGCAGTACTAGCTTGCAACCTTACAAACAGCTAGTATATTCTGAGAAAGGCCGCTAAGTTTACACTCATGTACAACACATTTAAAAACACAGATTCACCTAATGGGCAGGAGGAGATATTAATCGCTGTCTAATTTTTCAGATGGACTTCTCGGTCTATCACACAGTGGTCTTCAGTCACCGATTTCTTCCATTTGTTTATAGTCAGTTCTAACTGTGGACGTATGTTAATTCTCAGCTGGTAGGCATCTTTTTAAGTCCTTTAACCATAGTTCAAAAACCAATCCCTGCTCTTACAGCCAGTGTATTGTAATGCATCTTTTAGCAAGTGATCGGTCCAAGCCCACAAAGTGAAATTTTAAATGAGTTGTGCTTAAAACATTGTTGTCTTCAGAATTTGGTACGCTATTGAGATGAGATTTAAATGAACAGTTGTTCACCCATAAAAGTTTGAGAAAGATCTGTCTGTCATATGTTAATTTTTTTAATTCAGATGAAAACGTTTAAGTCTGCACATTCATGAATTATGAGTTTTTTAGTTTCTTTATCTCAGCCAGTAAATTCAGGGTACAAAAAAGGCATCCTCGGATAAATTTTAGCAGGGAAAATGTCTGGTAAATATCGAGACATGGGATTTTGGTGTGGTAAGCAACAAATTCTGCTTGTTATTCCCTGATTTAGGAAGAAACTAATAATAGGTGCTTTTTAGTACATTTGATAAATAACGAACCCCGTGGTATGCCGTGTAGGAATGGGGTGAATGCACACACAGCGGCACAACATGTGCCCTCCCTGCATGCACCCCAGTGCACAGGGGCAACAGGGGGCCCTGTAGGGACCCCTTTCTTTCCTCACCGCCAGCAGTTTCATGGAGTAAGAACCTCCATGAGACCGCTGGCGGTGAGGAAAGTTGTAATATGCTTGGTGGTGCCACAGGGCACCACCAAGCATTTTGCGGCCCTCAGACCACCACGCCACCGCCAGGGATCTATGATCCCTGGCGGTTGCGGCAGTGCTACAGCAGTCCGACCGCCCAAGATGTGATCCGGCTTGCGGATCGCCGGTGCAGCAGTAGCTGGACCGCCACTGCTGCGCCACCGTGAGTTTGGCGGTCCTCAGACCACTAAACTCATAATTAGTCCCCTAGTGTTTTTTTGCTGAGATTGTCCTGACATAATAAATTACAACATTTCAGGGTGGTTTTGGAATATTTAAACTTTCCTTCAAGTATTCAATGACTGATGTTAGAATAGTACATAAGCCCCCGAGACTTGGATTTTCCCTAGATATTCTTGGATTTGAGTTAGAATGATAAATTAGCAGTCTCAGCATCCACAAAACCTCTTCCATTTTGAGAATGCAACTAAAAGCAACAGTATCTTATCCAGCCCACAAGCTAGAATGTGTTGCAGCAGGGATGGGATTTACAATGTGCATATTGTTGTTGCAAATTCAAGTGCAAACTGCTCTGGAGCAGTTGGACCTTTAGTCCCGGACTTAGGTTTAACATCAACAAGTCAACAATACATCAATGGCAGTGAAGCACATTAGACCCCACTAGAATAACAGAAGGTAGTAGATTTGCAAACCATGAAGGTGTATTAGCAGATTAGCAAAATTACCAATTCAAAGCATTCTATTAGTCATAAATTGATGATCATCATATAAATGCATTGGTCAGTATAAATCAAAGCGATTCAAAATAGCAAATACAAAGACAAACTATTAACATTTGTCATAAGCAAATCGAGTGAGTTTCAGTTTCCCCTAAAAGGAAATTCCCAAACAT
This sequence comes from Calotriton arnoldi, assembly GCA_963921515.1. Classification (NCBI taxonomy): domain Eukaryota; kingdom Metazoa; phylum Chordata; class Amphibia; order Caudata; family Salamandridae; genus Calotriton; species Calotriton arnoldi. The sequence goes on along the minus strand of CAWUFW010003184.1, from coordinate 1,839,530 downwards.
TCTAAGCTAAAAGGAAAGAAGGAAATTTGTGAGAGAAGTCAAGCAGAAGGTGTCAGCAAGTAAAGCCTTTTAAAGGCAGATTAAAATAAAGATGCAGTCAGGCAAGTGAGAATGGATTTACATAGGAGTCTAACACTGTGAGCAGGGGCAAAGTAAGACATCTAATCACAAGAGAGTAGAAAGGGGCATCTGAATCTAACTAGCTCAGCAATATACAATTAAATCATACAATTCACAGCAAGATGCAACACTCCCCATAGTTCCCAGGCTTAGGTGATCAATTAGGATTGAGCATTCCCCTATAAGACAACTGCACCCTTCTTCCCAGTCATGGCGCAATGGAGGTTTTCAGCTGCACAACCTTCAAGAAATATCTCATAGCAGGACGGTACATCACGGTCAGCTTGTCCCAGGAACAGGAGGGAAATTCACTAGTCACTCTCAATTGAACACATAAGCATAACCAATTCTCACAGAAACCAAAACATTTTTAACATTTTAATTTACTCAAAGTGCTGCAGCTTGGCTCCTGAAATGAGAGAAAAAGCCAAAGAACGCAGCAACAAAAAGTCAATTTTCATGTTAGTGTAAGTCATTTAAACTGATGTGTATATTAGCTATGGCTAACTTAACATGAATGTCACACTTTATATATGTATATATATGATGCAAGTTAATATATGTTATTCAAACTGAAGTGTAAGAAAGTAGGATCTGCTTTCATTGTCACCCCCACTTTTTGCTGGTGTCATTATGTTTTCTGACTAGTCTGACTGGGATCCTGCTAATCAAGAACCCAGTCTCTGTGCTTCTTCCCTAAATTGGACATGGTGAGTGCTTAGGTAACCTCCAGATTGGCTACTGGTGCGCCTTGTAAGTCCCTAGTATATGGTACTAAGGTACCCAGGGCATAGGGACACCAGGGGTCTCCCATGGGATGAAGCATGTATTATGCCACCCATGAAAGACCACTCAAATTGTGACTACAGGTCTGCCATTGCAGCCTGTGTAAACTGGTGCTAGCACCACTTGCTACAGATATAGGGTTACCTATAACTGAGGTCACTACACTTAAAACCTATAAATCACCCCTACGGCAGGCCTTTCAATACTGAAGGCAGGGTGCTGGCTCCTAAGTGTGAGGGTGCCCCTGCATGAGCAGGGCACCCCTACAACCTTTGGAGTCCATTCTCCTGGGTTGTAAGTGCATCAGCCATTACGGCATATAGAGTGGCCATGTGTCATTACACAATGACCATCTCTAAATTGGCTGTAACGAACCTGGTCCTATTTGGTACAAACATGTTTTTTCATACCCCACACCGTAAACGGTGTGGGAGGTATGATTCCATGCACTGTAAATCTCCTCTGGGAGGCCCTCAGTGCTCCCGGTACCAGTCTTCCAGAACAGGACAGCAAGCTAGGGCTGCTGCCGGCCAGAGACACGTTTCTGCCCTCCTGCCGCTGAGCCAAGCTCGAGCAGCGGAAGGCAAAACAATAGGTATCTTGTCACAGGGAGGTATGATCACCTCCCAGACAGGGTTTAGTGTATTGGGGCAGGGTGGGGGCACTTGCCAGCGCCACTGAGACTGCTTGCAGGGCACATTTGGTGCCATCCTTGCATGCTCCAGTTCAAACCAGCTCAGGGAGCCATTGAACCCCGCTCTGGCGTGAAACTGGACAAAGGACATGGGAGTATCCTCCCCACTGTCCAGCCCCTCCTCTGGGAGAGGCCCCTGAATGAATCCCAACCCTTCCTAAGGGTACTTAAGGGCTTACCTGAGGGTGGGACCTTAGATTTGTTGTGGGATTCAATTCCGATTCAACTCCGCATCATCTTCAACCGTCTGGACACTCTGACAGCGTCGGACTGACCGAGTCCGACTGACCGAATCAAACTTCGCTTTTGGGAACCGAGACTGCAACTGGGAAGACTCCGACTGCTCCAGGTCTCATCGTCCTGCAAGTCCGCTGCACCGTCAGTGTCCGTGATCCAAACAGGTCCCTCATAGGGCCTGTGGATATCCAAGACACCCGAAGGAATCTCGCTTGGAGTGAAGGAGTCACTCCCCTGCATCTGCAGGCACCGCAATGTAACTGACCGGTTTGCTGAACCTGGGCTCCTATGGACTCTGACAGGCTCAGTAACACAAGTGGTGATTCTACAACTTCCTCGAGGCCTGCACTGTCTTCAGACTGAGTCTGTGGCCAGTATCCCTCGATGGCACCACTGGAATCGAGCCCCTATGAACCGCGTCGGCTGGCCATTGCTAAGGCTGGTCGACTCTCGTCTCCAGAGATCTTCGGGTCCTTTCAAGGGACTTCTTTGATTCCAGTGGGCTCCACTGCTGGCTCGGGCCTGCTCTGACTTACCTAATTGTGGTGAGTCACTTGGACTTTTCTGGTCCTGACACTGCACCTTCTTCGATTTCTATGCCTGTTGCCGTTGCCAAGGTGTGTTGGTGCCTCTGCCGGACACTAACCCCCTAGCTCTCAACATCCAACATGGGACAGCTCGTGAATGGCTCCTGGTCTTCCACAGCATCGCCTGGTCCGCACAGCTTCAACTTAAAGGGCACCGTCAACCATTCTGCATCTATCGACATTGGTGGGCATTCGTCTTCGGTGCCTCCTGGTCACTTCTGAGTGGCATAGACTCTGTCCCCTCTGCTTGCGGGTTCTTCTCCTCCTGAATCCACTTTTGGGTTCCACCGGACTCCTCCGTCTTCTTCTCTAGCGACATCTCTCCTGAAGTCCTCTATTGTGGTCTACAGCAGTTTCCGACATCGCTTGACACCTATGCTCCTGACTTCCCAGGTATAGGTATCCTGGTTCCTGAAGTATCCACTGGTGGGGTCACTCTCCAACCTTCCATCTTCCACAGGGTTTCTTCAGGGTCTTCTTGGAAGGGTCCTTTTCCTCTAAAAATCCAACTGCGACCTACCCATTGACTTGTGTTGATCACGCGGTTGTGTTCACACACTGCACACAGCCTCCGTGGGGTGGTACTTACCTTGGGTGGTTCCTTGGGTCCCCAACACTTCTACGTCTTCTGGGTCAAGTCTCAACTTGAGTGTTTGTTGGCATACCACTATTTTAGTATATGGTTTGGTCTCCCCCTGGAGACCACTGTGTATTTGTGCTACTTACGTGCTCTATTTCCTAAGTATTGTGTGTATTGTGTTGCTATCTCCGGGTAAGAAATAGTACAATTGGTGACTGGTAAAACAAGCTGATTTACACTCCTGGACTAAGTCTGAAGGCTGCTCTCCACAGCTACCACTTAGAGAGCTTTCTAAGGTTGTCTAAGACCACTAAAATCACCATAGGGGTTGTCTAGATTAGTGCAAGGTGCTACACTTACATAAGTGAGCACCATATACTAAGCCAGCCTCTCACACAGAGCATCACCAATTGTGTCACACCAGAATGGATGGGGACTAGCCAATGTGATGATTGCTTGCAGAGTGACCAATACACCGTAGAGAAAAAGAACTCTGTGACCCATGTTCCAATTTTGATTCTAAGTGACTGGAGGATAAACAGACAATTAATTCATTATGGTTCGTCTGTTGCTTCAAAGCAACCAAAAGAAAGGTACACATTCATCAGGTGTACATGTACAACAATGGTCAAGCAGAAAGAAAATCATAAGCAGTTACATATATTGATGTAGAATCACTTGCAATGGAGTTTTTTCCGAATTCAGTAACACATTTCATGTTTAGGAGTAACATTTCATTCAGTGGACTTGTCTTTACAAATGCTGGGAGGCAAGAGAGTGCATGACCTCGCCCCATTTACAATTAACTGCTGCTCAGGGTTTCGAAACTGCACATGGCAGCCCGAAATAAATGTCCTCTTCCTCGAAGAATACCTGAAACATATGAGCTGCTTGGTTAGTCATAAAGAAAGCTTAATTGACTGGTACATATCCCTATAGCGAGCCTGTGCCTTAGATCACAATTTATTCAGAAGAAAATGACCCTGACTTGATTACTTATTCAGGCAAAAATGAAGTCTCTGACCTGCAAAATCCGGCATTTTCTATGTAATTGAAAATCATCCTGCGTAATTGAATAGCTTTTATACAGTTTCAATTTTTGATACTATGGTGAAGTTGATGGTATTTACTTAGGTGGTTTTGCCTAATCATTTTTGTCAGAGTAAAATAGCGCTATTACTGACAGAACAATTTCTTGTCAAATAAGCCTATTTAACAAATGAGTTTTTGGATTACAGTATGGAGCGAAACACATGCTAAAGTGTCCATAGCGTAACGGCTCAGAGTCTGGGAGTGTGGCGGCGCTGCATGCTTAAAATGAGCAATCGGACAGCCTGTCAATGCCTGACAGTGACGGTTGACCTGACGTTTCACTCCTGAGGAGAGAAAGGAATAATGCCGAATGAGCGTTGCCTCGAGAGCTGAGGGAAAGAATTATATGTAGCACATAACTCCCAGTCTTCAGAGCATGAAAATGCACTGGGGCGTCCGCAAATGTTAACTCTGCGTCAGTTAGGCGCTTTATTCTTTATTAAAGACTATGGGGCCGATTCTGAGATCGGCGGTCCGACCGCTGGACCGCCACTGCGGCGGTCGGGAGAACGCCTTCATGTCAGCGGCATCCTGACCCCCGCATTTGGAGTTGACCACCTGGCTGGGTGTGTTCCAGGCATGCTTCAGCTCACAGGGTGAGCCTGAAGGCAAAGCTGCCGCACTGCAGCGCCTGTAGTGTTGTGCGTACACTGTTGCCATTGCGCCATATCGTTCATGGCATACAGAGCACGCACGACAGTGCAGGCAGAGCCCATTGGGCTAAAATGACCAGGGCCCTGTTCGGGCCCCCTTCCCTGCCTTTCAGCTGACCTTTTCATGGCGGGGTCCATGCCATGAAAAAGTCGGGGAAAGCAAGGTCGGAATAGGCACAGCAGTGTTGGCATCGGCACTACCTCCATATGGTCAGGTACTGCCGAGTCCCCCTCCCTAACTCAATTAAGCCACCTTTTACTTCAACCCTTGGGGGCCCCTCCTAGCCCAGTCCGATCCACCGCCCTCTTCCCCCAAGGCAACAACGTAAACAACACACCAGCGTGGATTAAGGGTCGTAAACCCCGGCCGTATTTTATTTCATAACAATAAACAAAAAACATTTAAATCAATATTTACACCATTTATACAATACGCAGAAAGTCCGGGCCATTACATTGATATGTACAGTGTGTCATTTGGCTATCCTTAACATGTTTCTAATACATAGCCATTCCTATCATAAGCTACATGATCAGCAACATTATCTTTCTGCGTATCCCTGTTTGAGCCTACGGCAAGGTCAATGACTGGTCCAAGATCAAGATCAAGCTAGGTCCCACCCTCCTACCAGAGTGACCTTGCGCAGGAGGCCCAGTTCGCCAGAAGGTTACCTCACCCCGGGCACCCCCTACGCCCTCAACATTATCTCCATTAGGGGCTGTGCAGTCATGCCCAGCTTACTTGCGCCCTTGCGCGTGAGTGGGGGTTGGCCAAAAAGCCTACCGGAAGCGGAACTTCCTCTCCCCCGCACCCTTCCAGCCTACCGGCTGTAACTGCCCCTGGAGTTCCATGAGAGACCATCTGTCCCCCCCTCAGGCGTCCCCATTTGACAATGGTGATGCCTGCTAAGGACCGTAAACTATGCCCACCAATCATGACCTTACCACCCGCGAGTTTAAGGCCTCGCTCGAGGCCCTTGTATCCCTTCAAGCTGTGGAGCGGCAAAGAAAGAGACCGATCCGCCACTCCACAGCCTTTTTATTCTCAATCCAGCCGGGGAGCCAGTTGGAACCGGCTTCCCGGCCGTATGCCCCACGTATGACCCAGAAGCGCTTCTTGCGCTTCCGGGTCAACAACCCGAATGGCCAATCAGGCGCAGGCGAGGACGGAGGCCGCCCGCGTCACTACTGTGCGCGGTGACCCCGCCCCTCGCCTGACTTCGGGGGACTGGCGCGACCGCCATACTCGTCGGCGTGCCAGAGTCCTGGTCCCGCCTCTGTATTCCCTGCCGCTTTCCCCAACGCCGCAGGATCTAGGATCTTGGCGGTGGCGGCGGTGGCAGCGGTCTTATGTCAATCCGACCACCAGGGTCAGAATCGGGCAGTCGGACTGCTGAGAAGGCGGTGGCTGGACCGTCACAGCAGGTGCGTTGGTCTTGGGACCACAGTACTCGCAATCAGGCCCATAGGAATACTCTAAGAAAAATAGGTACATTTATATTTGGGCAAAGCATTTGTTATCAGGTTTTCTGCAATGACCAAAAACACACAACAATTATATTTCTGGATAAGTTTCCCACACAGAATCTGAATCATATATATGTCTTCTGCCTCATTTTTATGTAGATTCTGAGCATGAATTTCTACTGGCTGAATTTCCATTTGGCCCACTGAAATAGAGTTGACACCTTGGTTTACCCACAGTCCCTCCAGTGTCGTAGCAAGGATGCCAGGGCCCCTAATACAGGGCAGCAACTTGAACACTCATGTGGGGCTGGACTGGGAATTATAAGTAGCCCTGACAATTTTTTTGTCAGATCAGCCCCATACTAGGTGTAGCGGGCAACTGCAGCAAGCAGGCTCTTCCCCTGCAAGCCAGTTCCATACATTGTTAAATGCATAAATTAACAGATAAAACATCATTGCATTGCAGAGGGCCCTCTCCAGTCTCAGGCACACTAAGGGCAGTGGCCTAGCGATGGCTCTAGCGCAAGTAAGGAAAATAGGCTCCTGAGTAGGAAAGTTAAGCAATTTCCAAAGTTCAGTGGATCTCTCAGGCCTCTGAGCTTTGGTGACACTGCACCTGCTGCACGATTGCCTGACTAAGGACTCAAGGTGATGGGAGCCATGGGGGTAGCTCAGTATCACAGGACAGCACAAACCCAGGATAACGCAAGCGCTAAGTGTCTTGTAAAATATATGCAGGTTCCACTCTCCTATGACAGCAATTCACAGCATTTTATTCTACATTCTGTAAAACAAAATAAATTTAGGTTTCAGGTGCGTCATGTAGTAAGGGTTGATCGTGCTGCTCATCAATATGTGACAATTATCACTTTTTATGTCAGACTTACGGACTATAAAACCAGTTGCAAAAACAAATGTTTTTTAAAGTTTGTGAAGACAGATACTAATCACTGATTGACACGAACACTTTAAACCGATTGGTTTTACAGTGTGTTTGACAACCAGTAGTTTTCCGGCCCCCAACACCAAAGCAGCCGCAACATGCTCTAAAACTGACTCCCACTCTTCCAGCCTCCCGGTAAATGCCTGGTGCTTGATATTGCCAGTCCAGCCTGTTTGGTATTAAACACAGCCACTGATAGGGGTGCAGCGAGCCCACACACACACACACAGCCCCGGACAACATCACAAGCTGCACATTTAATATCTACATCAATTAGTCCGTCACCAGACATTCCTGGACTGGGAACAGAAAGATGGTTTGGAGACATATTCTTGATAGGCCCACTTTGCGCCAAGTGATCACATGATGTAGTATTGCATGCAGTGTGTTCCGTTGCCTTAGATGGAATGTAACTGACACAATCCCTTGGCTTGGTACTGTGATGCATATATGATGGTGTGGTGAACAGTCTGGAGGCTGGCTTCCACTGTCCGTTTGCGATTGGTACTATTAGGGAGGTTACCCGATTCTCAAAACAATAAACCGGGACAGGTCATAGACATAGAAGTAGGACTACAGTTTGCACTAACCGTCAACAAAAAAGTAGCACTATTTGACAGCTGTGATAGACATAGAAAAAAGACTACAATGACACCAGCCTCCACAGACAATGAAGAATTACAGATGACAAATCAGATGTGTGACACAGACAGCAATGGAGTTTTTGCTTTAACAATGCCAAGAACGGCCTCAAAATTAGTAACTTGCGAAAATGGCTAAAAGGTTGCCCCATGCCAGAAGCTGAGACGGGGAAGAGGAAGAAGGAAGAGAAAGGGAGACAAAAGGCATTATGATGAGGGAAGGGCTGAGGAGGTAGGCCTGTCTGGGTTTCTGAGATGGGGGGAGGGATGAGAGCAGGCCTGTCTGTGCCTAAGAGATGAGTGGAGGGCGGAGAGAAGGCCTGTCTGTGCCACAGAGATGAGGGGAGGGCTGAGAGAAGGCCTGTCTGTGCCTCTGAGGTGTGGGATGGGCTATGACTATAGGCCTGTCTGTGCCTCTGAGATAAAGGGGGTGGGGGACCAGGGCATTTCTCAGGCTAACTCTAAAATAGATGCAGTATGTTACTGGTGATGTCCGCTCTGTCCACGCTGCTGTCGTACATAAGTGTCTTCTGTTGAACAGCTTTAAAAACACCTCTAGGCACTGTGTATGCATCCATTCTTTGCTGTGATAAAAGCCATGACATCATTGTGTTTAAAAACATTTCCCTAAGTGCATTTTGGGGAGTGCCTTTCTTCAGGGGGCAGTTACTGTCCAATTACAAGCCAGCATTTCTGGTTGTCTGTTAGAACCGTCCAGCGCCCAGCTTCCTCCGAGGTAGACAGTTTGAGTAGTGCAGAGAAGGGTACTACAGCATGGGCGTGTTGTAGGTCACAGCAAGCACAGCTTGAATCTGACCCTGTGTATCTCACCCAACCATGCACCATGCGACAAAAGCTCCCGCAGACGTCTCACCGTTTCTACGTCACACAGGGCCTTCAGATGTAGTAGAAATACTACCTGAGCAGGCTTGGAGGCTGCAGTAACTTGACCACATCACCACTCGCGCACGACACCCGACGCTTCCCCCCACACTCCCTTCAACCACTCATGCACCCTGTGCCCTCCCAGCGCTCCCAAACAAGGCAGGTTGCTGAAATCCCGTACAGCGCTCTACAAAGACCAGGTGACTTGACAGAAGTACCCAGGCTTTAAGTGGGATAAAAAAATGGGAGGGTCTCTCGATGGGGCGTGGCCAATGTAATTAAGACGTGGCTTAAAACACATAAGCTAAAAAATCTGTGCTTAGCATAGTGTCCCGCCCGAAAAATTAGCTGCTTCTGTCATTGTATCCAAATAAATAATACAGCAAGTAACAATACACCTACAACAAGCCAGGACTATTAGATTTGTCAATTGTTAGCTGCATAAGCTAAATAAGCAAGAACTTTGGCTTCGTTGTACATAGCATTGAAAACGCTTCAGTTCTGGAATAATGAGACTGTGAAAGAACTATAATGGTCTCTTCGAAGGCAGTGAAGGGTGGTACCGCTGCAGCAGTAAGATTTTTTTTTACACCCTTAGGGCAAAAATGGAGAGCCCAATAGAGACCCGTCTCAACACCTGTGCGAAGTAAGCAGGCGCACCGAGACACTATATAAAAAACAGGACATTTCTCTGTTTAACCCGGGCACTGCACAAAAACCGGGACATTTCTTTAATTTGGAGCAAAGTGTCGGGACACCGGGACACTGCTTCGAAAACCAGGAACATCCGGGGAAAACCGGGACGTCTAGTCACCCTACTGTTACGGAGTGAAACTTTGGATAAATGCAAATAAATTTGGATCCTTATGGCATTCAGCTCTGAGCTCGTCATCTGAGAGAGTGGTTCATGTAGTCTGATATGTAGTGTTGATGGTCTTAATTTGAGATAGGGTGTTCTGTTTAGTTAAAAATGTTGCGAATGGAAACAAACCATTTGATTTATACTTGCCCTCTGAAAGATACAGAGGGGCATATCTACAAGGAAATGGCGCAGCATTGCGCTGCAGCAAATTTTGCAGCACCACGTCATTCGGCGTACCCCTGTTTCTCTTGCGCTGGTGCTAAAAATGACTGCCTAGCACCAACACAGACACCCTTGCGCATGGTGCAAGGGGTGCCTGTGTTGCAGGGAATGGTTGTTTTTGTGCAGGAAGGACACAAAGAAATAGCAAATCACCATTATTTAATGATTGTTTATGTGCAGGAAGGGACACCTTCCTGCACGTAAACAATCATTAAAGGCATTGTGCTCTTTCTCAGAATGCAGCACACAAAGAAAAAGAAAAAACAAGGAGAAATAAAAGTATTTGTCCTTATTTGCCAATCTAACACCTGCTTTTGCATGGCATTAGTTTTTTTGCGCTGCCTCAGATTTGCCTTACAGATCCTTGTAAATCTGGGACGCATCAAAAAGCAATGGGTGCTGCGGTGGAAATCCGACAGCAACACCCATTGTACGCCCCTTTCATGCAGAAAACTGAGTAAAAGGGTACCATATTTACATAGCTTAACGCCACTTTGTAAATATAGAGCAGGGCATTGCACCACCGGAACGTCATAAAAAATGATGCTCCGGTTGCGCATCCCCCTTGTAAATATGCCCCCGGATGCAGTGAACACCAGTTCAGTTTGTTCTGTTGTGCTGGTACTGTTCATCTGAGGTGCAGGTATATTTCAGTGTTACATGTGATAGGTAGCTTGTGTAACAGGTGCTAAATTTTCATTTAGTGCTTCCTAGAAGCAACATGTTACCATCTCTAAAGAATATAGTGCAATATTGGATAGATAGAGTGTAATATTTATGAAGCTAAAGTGTTCTGCTCTTTTGGTGGTCTTGAAAGTTGGAGTTTAGGGTCATGCTATGCCTCATGTGGTTGACTATGTTATACTACCGGGGAGAATCAATAACGGTTCTGTAGTTCTTCTGTGTTAGTGTGTTTGCCAATGCAATACAGTGTAAATGGCTTCACATGTATTTGTTGTCCTTGCGCAGTTGGGATAAGCGATAAGTGATCTGGTTTTTTAAGATTGTCGAAGTGAAATATGACGTCATAGTTGTTTCAGGAGCTGAGTTGTGTTACTTTCTTTGTGTTTAGTGTTGATTTTGTGATGGTTTGATGTCTCAGATAGGTTTGTAGTATTGTGTAATAGGATTAACTGTCATGTCAGTGTAAGTCATTTTAGGGTGTTAAGATGTTATTTCCCTTGCACTTACTGTCCTTCGGATACTGGTGGGGAACCAGTCTTCTTATGTTGGATGTACAACAAATGTCCGGGAATTAAGTGAGCATCACTCATCCCTCCATCTTTCAAGATTAGAAGGCCCGATGGTGAATCACATTTTAAAGAAAAAAACATATAGGCATATTTACAAAGAAATGGCAGAGCATGGCGTTGTAGCAAATTTCGCAGCCCTGCGCTCTGCCATTTCCAAAATGCAGGGATGTGCTATATTTACAACAATACAGCGCAGGCCTTTGTTTTCCTTAGCACTGGTGCTAAAAATAGCTGCCTAGCGCCAACACAGACATCCTTGCGCCATAGTGCAAGGGTGTCTGTGTTGCAGGGAATGATTGTTTACGTGCAGGAAGGTGTCCCTTTCTGCATAAACAATCAATAATGGCGATTTGTTTTCTATGTCTGCTGCATTCTGCAGCAGACATAGAAATAGCAAATTGTCATTATTTTATTATTGTTTAAGTGCAGGAAGGGACACCTTCGTGCACATAAACAATCATTAATGGCATTTTGCTTTTTCTGTGTGTGTTGCAGAATGCAACGCCGAGGAGAAATAAAAGTATTTCTCCTTGTTGCACCATTCTAATGCCTGCTATTGCATGGCATTCGTTTTTGGGGCTGCCTCAGATTTAGAGATTCTTAAAAATCTGGAGCAGCATCAAAAAAGCAATGGGTGTTGGTGTGGAACGCCCACAGCAACACCCCTTGCATGCCCCTTTCATGCAGATACCTGTGTGAAAGGGTACCATAATTACAAAGCGCCATTAAGCCACAAAATATAGCTTAACACCACTTTGTAAACATGGTGCAGGGCATTGCGCCACCGGAAAGTCGGTAAAAGTAACGTTCCGGTGGTGCAATCCCCTTGTAAATATGCCCTATAGAAAGAGGGATACTGGCTGATTAATCATTGATCAAGTCTTTTCAAACCGCGAGGGGGAGACTTAAGAAAAACCCTTGATGAGAGAACAGTAGGGCTCATTATGATTATGGGTAGCCCGACCGCCCAATTAGGATGAGACCGGCATGCTGGTGGTTGGAAAAGTGCTATTTTACATTGTGGCTTGTGCTGCAGCCCAGAAAAAGGGCTGCAGCACAAGCTGCAGTGTGAAAGAGCACTTTGTGCATGTTCAGGTGTGGAGGCACTACATGTGTCCCTAGGGCCACTTTATAGTGGCCCACGGAGGCCCTGCCCCCAAAGTCAGTTTCTGAAAGCCTTTTAATGGCAGCTGGATCCAATGAAAAGGCTGTTGGAGAGGGACATCATAATCCCTACTGCAGTGCCTGCGTAGGCACTGCCTCCATGCTAGGGATACGATTCTGACCGCTTCCCCAATGGGATCCTAGATCCTGTCAGAGGCAGCAGTCTTTCCCCCGACCTCTGCGGTCGGACCACCTGCATCCTAATGCGGTGGTCAGTCCAAAGGCCTGTCTGTCAGTGGGACAGCCACTGACGCCCAGTCGGTGACGGTCCCACAGACTTGGTAATCAGGCCCAATGATTTGGGTATGCTCTAAAGAGAAAATGGAACAGTTTTAATGACCACAATGTCTGGGATAGATTGATCCATATTTGAAATGTGATTTTCTTTGTTCTGTTTTCATTGAGATAAATCAATAATCTTTTTAAGTGTCTATTAAAATAACAGCCTATATTCAGTTAGTAAAGAGAGACTTTATCCAAGACACTGGTGATGTACAAAACAACTATATGAACTAATTCAAAATACATTTGCACTTTAGCACAACATACGCGGCATACCTTGCAAAACAACTCATATCTCTGTGTTTCAATTTTTTATACAATGAGATTTCACCACATTGTGATATAATCTCACATGAGCAGATTGTGTTTGTCTTTTTAAAATGTTTTATTACTTTAATTACTTAAAGAATAGGCATCAGCACAAATTGTAAGAAATTAAACAGCGTAGCAGTAATTCATAAAATAAATAGGTACCATTTTTTGATAATACAAACCCCTCTTCACCATACTCCCACTCCTAAGCTTGACATTCAAGGCAATTAATATTTAAGTCAATAAATTAATCGAAATAAAACAATTAAAAAATAATTAAAGGAGGTAAAACAAAGTAACATAAATACATCAACAGAGCAGAGGAATGGTTATTATTCATGCATAAAACTAATCAAAGAATCTCCAAATGCTACTATATGTATATAAAGTTTGGAACAACCTTTTGCATTGCCTTCTAAGGACAGACTGTTGGAAAGTTGTTTATTAGTAGTGATAAGTAGGGACCTACCACTAGTAATAAGGCCGCAAACACAATAAAAGGTTCAGTCAAGGTCTCAATAAATTATTCACTTGCTCAACCCTTGGTAGCTGGCAACGAGCAGGCAGGCTTAACTTAGGAGACAGGTGTGTAAAGCATTTAAAAACACCAATACATTAAATAAGTAAGTCACAACACACAATAAAAATCCAACACCAATTTATCACCAATGATTATATTTTTATGAACAAATAGACACCAAAATGACAGAAATCCAATGTAGGGAACCAGAGATATGAATTTTTAAAGATTAAAAGTAAAACTAGTGCTTAGAAGCAAATAGCACTCAAAGGTTTAAAAAAGGTCACGCCGGACCGGGATAAAGTCCAGAGTTCAGGCCACCCACGATGTAACACTTTTACACTTACTTTCAGAAGTGTTTCTTGTTGCAGGAAAGTGGTTCACAGCACCAGCCAAGGGTTCAGATACTCTTGTTTGCCTCTTGGGGTCTGGGACCACAACTCCCACAATGCACCTGATCAACTTATGGAGCTTTTTTACAAAAGTTGCTCCAAACTTCTGGAACTTCTTGTGGGTTCAAAGTGTCCAAAACACCTCTCCAAGGGCCTAGAAGCTATGAGATGGTCCTTGGGATATTGGGACTGTTTCCCACAATGCACCTAGCCAAATCCTTAAAAGTCCACTGGACGCACGCCAGATGGGTTCTTCTTGGTGGAGATGATGCAGGTGGAGCTCATTTAACCTGTTGCTTCCATGGAGTCCACTCCTTCCACTTTTGAAGCAATGCAAAGTCTTTAGGGCTGTAGTTCCTAGTGTGCAGCAGGTGCAGTCATTCAGAATGCAATCCTTTGAGTGCAGGCCAGGCTTCCAGCAGGGCAGTCCTTCTTCTTCTGTAGTGTCAGGCAGGGAACTCTTGTAGCTCTTTTGTACCTGTTGCTTTCAGAGAGTCCCTCCTTAATCCATTTTAAGCAAGGCAAAGTCCTTAGGGCTGTAGTTCCAAAGTGTGCAGCAGGTGCAACAAGTGCAGTCCTTATGAGTGCAGTCCTCCTAGGGTGCAGACTAGGGGGTTCCAGCAAGGCAGGGATCTGAGTAGCCCTGCAGCTCTCCCATATTTATTTAGTGTTCCTGGGCATCAAGCAGGGGGGCAACCATGACCAATGGGATGCAGGGTGTCACCCTCAAGTATGCCACCTCCCTCAAAGTGTGGCATATTCTTGTCCCAGAAAGCATTTTTCTTCCAAATTCCAAAATGGAGAAACTCTCTCCTGGAGGGTTAGATCTGGCTAAGTCAACCCACTAGTGTGGCTAAGATTCTCTAGCACTCCCCTTGGCCCCTTCACTAATATAATTACAGAGACTCCTGTGTGGCTGGGGGTGCAGGATGTGGGGGTAAGCCTGTGCTGCCCTAAACTGTCATTCTCCCTTTGAAGACCAGTTTGGCTACCCCACCCACATTATGCCTTGTGCTCTGCAGCTTGCAGTTCTCCTCCCACAGGAAATCCTTTGTCTCTAGTTAGGCCACTTCACGCCTCATTAAGACAGTTTGGCTCAGCCTAGCAGAGGCTGGCCAATCAGGAGAGGGCTGCTAGAAGGCTGGATTTTGGCTTATAGAAAAGAAAGTTCAATAACTTATTTTCTGTGATAGTTATAATAATAGTGGAAAGTTGTTGGATTTGTTCTAACTATCATTTTGATACTTTGAAGTAACTTTATAGCTGCTTTCTTTCAATAGTTATACTTTAATAAAGTATTCCAATGTTAGCCGATGGAGCCATTTTGCTACAACCGGGGCAAACTAAATTGGCAGTTTTTCTCTCACCAGGGCGTATAAAACATATTTTATAATGTCCCTGCTTATAGTTACAAGGCACCCAACCCCTGGAGCATCTAGGGGAGACCTTAGGAGTGACATATGTAAAAATAAAGTAGTTTACTACTTTGGAAGTACCTTTAATTCCAAAGTCGAATTTGCATATAATATCAATTTAAGAGCAGCCTGCAAGGCAGGGCTGGCTTTTAAAATCACAGCAGGCACCACAGTAGTGCACACTTAAGTGCATTAAATATACTGGGCCTCTAAACCTAAATACCCTACCATATAATAGGGACTTACAGGCAGGTTGTCAGTACCAATTGTAATTATACCTAATTACCATGTACTTTTAAACAGAGTACATACCCTGGCTCTGGTTAGCAGAGCCCAGGGCTCAATCAGAGCCAGAAAACCAGCATCTAGTGGTCAAAATGGGGGGAAGTGGGGGGACACTGCAGACAGGTCCTAGTTTCTCACACAGACCTTTCTTTTTATGTGCAGAGTTCTCTGCCCGGACTGTAGAGCCTTCCCACTTTTAAATTTACTAGTAAAATGCATCTTTGTAAATATTGAAAAAACGTAAACTTACACACACATTTAAGTTTACCTTTGGGAATCAGGCCCAAAGTGTTTTGTAGCCCTGGTGATGATATTATCTTAAGACGTTTAACAAAACACTTAATAGGGATATTTTTATTGTTTTTGTTATTTTTGTTCAAGAAACAATGTTTTGAATACATGAAATATGGGGTGTGAACCACTGCTTGAGCATGCATCCTTTTTTATGAGAACTATAACTGTTGAAATTTAAGCACTCTCCATTGAACTAAGCTCCTATACCACTTGACATTTCAGATATGTAGCTGTGTAGTGAGACAAAATAGTTTAGGGGTAGAGCAATCATGCCAGATGTCAGAGGAAATGCTTTTGCTATACTGTCACCTCTAACTGTGCTTCTTTGCTCCACCACCTCCTCAGCAAAAAATCCAGAGGGTCACATTCCAAATTAGAAAGGGCCCAAAGCTCCACAGATCAGCAATCCATCCTCTCTGCAGCATGAATTTGTGTAGGGGAACCTTTTTACATGCAGTGTTGCCTTATATACTAACATGACTTTCCTACTGAACTCAGAGTAACATCTTAAGTGGGAAATGCCATTTGTAGATATTTAAAAAGGCATGGCTTTAGAGTGGGACCACATTAAAGTGTTTAATGAACCTCAAAAGACATCATACAATTTAAGCTGGCAATGAGCCCTACAGTTTTGATCATATTTATCTAAGAAAAGTAAAAGAGATAAATATGACACTTTATTGCAGTTTTGGCATTTAATTGAGCCCTTTCCATTTTGTAAAACAAGGCATTTTAAAGGAAATTTCACCTGTATTAGCTGCAATGCTCACCTCAACTCATGCTTTTTTGTTGTTTCCTGTGTTTCCACAAACTGATTAAAAATTAAAAAATCATATCTGAAATATGCAAATAGTACTCAAAACCAGCCGCAGAGTTTTGCTGTAAAATATGAACGTATAAGAACTATGGGGCTGATTATGATGCCGGTCATACTGACCGTCCGACCGCTATGACAGCAGTCCGATTCCGACTGCCGAGGCTGTGAAGTTACCCCAGCCGTATTACGATGTGTGCAGGCCAAACCACCAACCACTGCGGTTGGAATGTTCTCCATATCAGTCTCTGCCATCAGAGTAGCCTTCGCATGGGCCGCGGTGGTCATAAATGTTGTGGATAGGGACTCCGATGCCGTCAGGGCTGTGGCACCACCACCGAGCAGATTACGATGAAACCCTTGTAATGGCGATCCCTGTCGGCTGTTTCACGGCTGTGCTAGACCGCTGGTCTACTGCTGCTGTGAAGCACCACAACAGTGCACATTGGATACAGAAAAATAAACAGCACAGCTGATGGCCATAGCCAAAGTGGACACACCTGCAAATCACACTATAAAACACACCCCATCCCAGAGCATTAAACCTTTGCCTCTGTACTGCAGCACAGCAATTCCAAGCAGCATTAGTGGTTACATAAGGCAGCCCTTTTCACACAGTCCCATCACACACACTCCACACACTTTTTTTCACTTTGTTCTACACATTTCCTCATTTTCAAGGCATTTTTCATTTACTTCACACTCATTCACTTTATTTAATTAACATGTCACGGGCCAAAAACCCAAATTTTTTTAACACCGAGTTGTCAGTGATGGAGGATGAAATCATCAGAGTAGAGCCACTCATTTTTGGAGCCCAAGTCCAACAAACTTCCATCGCTAAGAAGAGTGAAATGTGGGACAGGTTAGTCAATAAAGTGAATATGTAGGTACCACCTTGCTCACAAAGGAGGCCATCAGGAAGAGGTGGCATGACCTCCGGCAGAGGGTGAAGAACCTGGCCTCCAGGCACCACCTGCTGGCCCAGAAGACTGGTGGTGGTCCTCCCGGTCCACCATTAGAACTCATACCCTAAGAGGAGAAGGCACACGCCGTCCTGTATTCTGCGGGCTTGACAGGAATACCTGAGGGAGTGGAGACTGGTGAGTAACACCACACCAACTGTCACAACATATCAATGTACTCTTTGCACACATCTCAGCTCTTGCTATTGTGTTTCTCATCTACTTTTCCTATATGCAGTAGCTAAAGTATCATAGATGTGTGTTTGTCAGTTACAATCAGTAACCCTGCACATAAGTTCACATGTGTCAACCTCCATTACATCCCACATGTGGTGATGCTGTCTGTAAGTTCACTACCATCAAATCATCATCCCAGGACCAATTATATGTGCAAATGTTTAATGAAGTGTGGGAGAGGAGAGAATGAAATGACTACAACTACCATGAGGCCCTGTTGCTTGAACGCTTAAAAGGAGGCACCACTGTTGTTTGTCCTTACTCACTTGTCAGCCATGTGACTACTGAGGTTCACCTCACAGGCAGTTAGCCATTGGTCAAGTGGGGGGAGAGAGATTGCAGTGACTACAGCTACCATGAGGCCCTGTTGCTTGAGCACTTAACAGGAGGCACCAGTGTTGTTTGTCCTTTCTCATTTGTCAGCCATGTGACTACTGAGGTTCACCTCATAGGCAGTTAACCATTGGTCAAGTGGGGTGGAGGAGAGAATGAAATAACTACAGCTACCATGAGGCCCTGTTGCTTGAACACTTAACAGGAGGCACCACTGTTGTTTGTCCTTACTCACTTGTCAGCCATGTGACTACTGAGGTTCACCTCACAGGCAGTTAGCTATTGGTCAAGTGTGGGGGGAGGAGAGAATGAAATGACTACTGCTACCATGACACCCTGTAGCTTGAACACTTAAACACCACTGATGTTTGTCCCTACTCACTTATCAGTCATGTCACCACTGATCCCCGGATCATATAGTCTGAGCACCTTACACACAATGCTCTACTCAGGCACATGTCTGTCTACTTAGCCTGAACTTCCCCTGGGCTCCATAAATGAAAAGAATGACCATGAGTGACACCATTTCAAGTTTGGACCTGAAATATCGGTAACGCATGAAGGTAATCCAGCTGATTTGAAATGGCTGGTGACCTATTGACACTGCACAGCACACATGATTACCAATGCTAAATCTACTAACAAGTTGTCTGTATGCCTGTATTATACACCCCTAGAACTTGGAATTTACAATTACACATGTGACTTCAACACTGTTTTGGGTTCAAGTTATTGGGAGATGCCATGTCCATCCCTCATGTCAACATAAAGCATATCAGTAGAGCAAATGATCAGGCCAATACAACTTCATGTAATGGATGTCTCCCAATGCCTTGCAAATGAGTCAAACGCAACGGGGATAGTTCGCAATGTAAACCTCCACCCCTCTTGTCCCTCTCAGGCCTGAACTCACTGTGTACCAAATGATGTGGATGTACATAGCACACTTACAACAATAACAATCTACTCTATGTCTGAACAGGTCAATCCGGCACAACATCTGGCCAGACTCAGGACACTGCCCAGACTCCACTGCCCCCCCGGATTAAGCCTCCAGTGATGCAGAATCTCCTGGAAACATGGACATGGAGGACAAACCTGGCCCATCTCGACAGCCTGGGCAGACGGCAACAGTGAGTCTCACTGTACCCACAACCACACCTCCCACTCCAGCTGCAACATCTCAGCTGACCTCTGCCTCAACAACCCGCGGGCCGCAAAATCTCCTGCACCGCAGTCGCAATTCCAGAGGTGAGGATTGACAACACTCTCCCTGAGGATGGAGGACCAGTGGGCAGGCTGGACCAAGGTCACAGGCCCAGGGTGTGGGGTTGGTGGTAGGGCAACTGTGGGCCCAAAAGGTGAGACCACTGGTGCCACTGATGCCCAAGCCAAAAGCACCAGAGGCCTGGGAGCTTACGTGGGATACCAAGGAGTGATGGGCCAGGTACTTGAGGAACTCCGGGAGTTGAAGCAGCTGCAGAGGTCCATAGACCAGAGGCGGGACACCCACAAAAAAAACCATGGACCAGCTCATAGTGGTGCTGAGGGACACCAACACCACATTCTGCAGGGCTTTTCCCCCGCCACCTACCCCTTCCTGTGGTCCTTCAACAACTGGCCCTTCTACATCTGCGACAGCCACAGGAAGGGAGGCTCTGTCAGAGGAAGATCCCTCAAACACCCCTGAGCCTGCAGCAGTGGACCCCCATGGGCAGGGACAACCAAAATAAATTTAGGAGGTTTGGATGGCAAGGCACCCACCACCGCTAGGAAGAGACATCACAAATGTTCACTTTTTTGGCTATTCCTGTACACGTTTCCATTTCTGATGGTAGGAGTATGTTGGACTTTGGACTTCAGACAATGTGGTTCCTACAACAATGGTTTCATCCGCCAACACTGACTACTACACTCCTTTGTTGTCACTATTTGTCGGTATATTGTTTGTTTTTGTTTCACATTGTGCACTGTAATAAATTTACTTGTCCCAAAATCATTAGCTCAAGTAGCATTCACATTTAGCAAGTTCCGAAGTTATCCCCTTGTGATTTACCACATGTAAGTAGAAGCTACTTGTGTAAGTATGGACATGTGGAATGTCAACAATGTGCAATTGAGTATCACAACCATGTCACCCCAACACAGTCTCATGACATCTTTTTCCATAGTTCAAACCTTACGCAGGCATAATATCAACAACAGAAGTAAATATTACATCACTGAAATGATATGTCAGTGACCACAAATGTCATGTGCAGACCTCACCAACAACATGGTTGGAGGGGGATACATCAGACAATGCCAAATAGATTAGGCAAATGGCTATTGGTTCATGGAATCAGCTGGAGCCACATCAACAACCTCACAAAAGGTATCCCACATCATTGAAAACAAGAAACCAAAACATTGCAGCACAACAGTTTCTGATCACAGGTTCATTTAAATCCAGTGTTGCTGCATTTGGTGGAATGTCACAAACATATGTCTGTGGTGTGCCACAAGCACTGTGGCGTACAATGATGAGACACACCAACAGCTCCACCCAGTTCATACACATTTAGGACTTAGCCAATGTGAAGAGAGACTAGCACGATTTGGCCCAACAACCACATAGTGTTGGAGCACATGATGGAACACATATTGCAATAGGATGACCACACAACAGGGAACAAGTCCAATGGAGTCTTAGCAGCTTCCATCCTATTGCTGTGCAAGCTGGCCTGGTACCGGAGTAGTACACCCAAAGACTGTGCAGACATTTCCAAGAACAATCCATGTCCACTTCATACTTCATCATATACCTGTTAATAGAGTTGATACAGCTCTGAAATGTCCAAAGGAAGATGACATGGTGAACTCACCTACAACCGAACAAAACAAAGAGATTAGTTTGGAAGCCATACATATGGCAACAATTACAGTCAACTTCCGCAAGTACACAGTGCATGGGTAAATGTCACCTACACAAAGCAACATTAACAAAATGGGCATGTGTCAAGACCTTCCTCCACAAACAGTCATGCATAGAGTTTTCCACAGCTGTACATACCTAACATGTTTCCATGAACGTCCTCCTCACCTCATCACAAGAACAGTCACTGTAATAGTCAAGGGCATGACATCTTGCAGCATACTTACACTCATGAGAAGAAGTTGTTGAGCTCTTGACCCATGTCAACTCCTTCCTCTTCAACTCTATCATCATCATTTGGCATTTCAGGATCCTCACCTATTGGCTCCTGTTGGTACCCACTCTCTGTGATGAGAGGGATGTTTGGTCACAGTGCCAGGTTGTGGAGCATGCAGCAGGCCACGTTGATCTGACACACCTTTCCGGGTGAGTCAAGGAAGACTCCCCCAGTCCTTTCCAGACATATGGATCTGGCCTTCAGGACCCCAAAAGCCCGCTCTGCTGGCCGCCTTGTTCTTCTATGGGCCTCATTGAAGTGGACTTCCCCTGGCGTTGTCGGATTCCTCAGCGATGTCAACAACCATGGGCGGTTGGGGTACGCTGAGTCTCCTAGATGGAAGACACACATAAGTGAAATAATGAGTCACACACTTTCAGAAGATATTACCTGACATCACACACTAAGGTTGGACACATCATACTCACTAACAAGCCAGGCCCTCTCTGGTAGTAGTTGTGACATCAGGTGGGGTATGATGCTGTTCCGCAGTACAAAGGAGTCAACGGCAAGTCCTGGGAATCTAGCCCAGATGTGAGAGAGGTATAATCCCGCTAAACAAACCACTTGCACGTTGAGAGAATGGAAGTGCTTCCTGTTCCTATAAACCTGTTCTCTGACTTGCGGTGGTACTAAGGCAATATGTGTGCCATAAATAGATCCAACCACATGTGGGATACGACAAAATCCATAAAAGTCACCCTTCACATTGGCCAAATCTTCACATCTGGGGAACTGGATCAAGCTTTCCATGTGCTTCATCATTGCTGAAAAAGACATCACACAGTACACCACTGAACATAGGTTGTGACATTCCACGAGATTTAGCCACAGTGTACTGAAATCAACCTGTGGCCAGGAAATGCAGCGCTGCCATGAGCTTTACCACTGGTGTCAGAGATGTGGGATAGTTCCTACGAGGACCTAAATGAGGCTCCAACTGGTCACATAGATCTTGTATTGTCTGCCTATTGAGATGAAACTTCCTGATGTCTCTTCTATAGTTTAAAGGTCTGGAAATGGCCGGTATACTGGAGCCTGTCGTCTCCTCCCTCTGCCAGGGTATTTATGTGTGGAGTGTTCAGACATATGGATATTGGTTGCAATGTCCACACTGACATTACCCAAAACACACCCAAAAGTCATGTGACCACACATGCCAGCATATGTTAGTAGTACACAGAGGGGCATATTCTCAAGAACGTGTGATAACTACAGCAAATTCAGCTTAACGCAACACTTCACATCGCAGTCCATCGCGGGAAAATAACGCCGTGTTAACGTGGTATTCCCAACATGGCGGTACCGATAGTCACACGATAACGCGTCAAATGAACGCGTTAAAATCAACGCGACGCCGCAAAAACGCGAAACCCCAACGCGAAAAGAGTAGCGATGACGCCAATCGCGATACAAAAATCTGCGAAAACCAGCCACAGGCCTGCAATTCCCACACGTCATGGGGGAAAATGCACTATAAAAGTAGAAAAAAAACATACAAACAAAAGCCAAACAACAGCGAAGCACAATGGAGGCATACGGAGCAAGTACAGAGGACAACCAGAACCCCACAAGCCCCCCGGAGGACCAGCCTGTGACCTCTGGGTCAGGGAAGGGCAAGGACAAGAAGAGTAGGAAGAAGCGGTTCAGTCCGCAGGAAAACAGGATCCTGATAAAGGAGGTGATAGAACACCATCAACCACTCTTTGTCACCTCCACTGTGTCACTGGCAACTAAAAATGGAATATGGCAGACCATCATGGACAAGGTGAATGCAGTCGGAGTGCTGAGGAGGACAATGGACGAGGTCAAGAGGCGCTGGAATGATGTGAAGCGCAAAACCAAGCTGAAACTCGCAAACAACCGGAAGGCAGCAATGCAGACTGGAGGTGGGAGTCCAGCGCCACAGGAGGAGCTGGACGAGATGGAGGAAATGGTGTCCACAGTCATCAGTGGGGAGACGGTGGCAGGAGTCGGGGGACCGGACACTGCTCAACATAACCGGACACAACAGCAACAGGGTGAGTAACGACCAGGGACTGGGGGGCCGGGGGGAGATGGGCACAATGGCACACATGCACAATTAAGCATAGCACATCTGCGGACAAACCATGCCCCAGACCCCAAACTCCCACCAAGAGACCAATGCACACAGGTATGCAACATCTCAGCACCACATAAGCACAGAAGCCCGAGGCACACCGCATGTAAGGGATAAGGGGCAGCTAAATCAGAGCTGCAGGGGCGACTCCCCCAAAATGCGGCACACACACATTACATGCAGAGCACATCAACATTGACAATGATGTGGTACAAACCGCAACACGTCCACAACAGAACAGAGGACACAACTGGTGCCGCATGTGCGTAGAAACTGGCCAATCACATTTGGCATTGCAGGGAAATGTGAGTTGGCAATGTACAAGTACAAACACACATCCATGATGTAGTCGGAATGTCCACTGTCCCGCATCAAATAGGCAGCTCCCCCAAACAGTCACAATGTACATTGTCATGCAGTCTGAATGTAAACATGTACAATGCGTCAACATACATGTGAACACAATGTTAAACTGCATCTCCCCTTCACATTGCAGGGGGAAATCCAACACCTCCTGCGGAGCAGTCCGAACCTCTCTTCTCTGATGACGAAGAGGACCACCACACCTTCGACTCCGACGCCCTCCAACAGCTCGTGGACAGCCTCCGCAGTCCACTTCCAGGAGCAGGACAGCCCAGCTGCCACGAGGAGAACCCACCCCCTGCACAGAACACACAGCAGGCAGCACCCACCACCACGGCTGCCTCCCAGGACCCCCACGACGAACACATGGCCTTCCAACGCTGTGTGTTGGGGTGCCAGGAGAAGCTGGCTGAACAGGTGCAGGTGGGGTTCGACCGCATGGCAGCCAAACTAGACGCCATAGTCTAAGTCCCATCAGGGACCACTCACAGTCCCTAGCGGACACCCACAGTCCGCTCCATGCTCTCCAACGGACCATGGCTGACATCGCTAGAGTCCTGACTCTGCGACAAGAACGACTGTCTAGTCAGAGTGCCTCCAGTCATCTCGCCCAGGAGTTGGGACACATGCGGAGGATCATGGAGAACATGGAGCAGACGCAGGCGGAAAGAGCGGCTGCCACGGCTGCACACCAGTGAGAGGTAGCTGGGTCCCTCAATGCCCTAAAGACCCTCCTCATGGCATTGCTGCCACAAGGCCTGGTGCTATGCATGCTGCTGCTACCACCTCATCCACATCTCTGGCCCCTGATGTGTCAGTGCCACACAGTGCTGTAGACAGAACACCACCACCCACATGTGAGGCACATGCAACAGCAGAGGACGAAGATGCGGATGAATCTGCCTTCGTGGTCAGAAGGACGCAGTAGCATTCATCTCCGCCATGTGGCCTGTTTCTGCTTGGTTCTGCCCTCTGCATCATCACCTTCCACTGTCCCCCGATGCACTCTGTGACACTCACCTTGGACCTCGACATGGACTGCCATATTCTGTTTGGTCACCAATGACACAGCTATCAGACTGCGGACTGAACTCCTCCTCTCCTGATGTACCTGTCATTCCCTGAAGGACTCTGGCTGGCCCTCCACGGGCCAACAATGTGAAGTGGGGTTGGCATGGCCCTGTACTGCTCCAGCTGCAACACTCCACTGAATGTGCAATAAACATTCATATTTACACAGATGTGTCATGTCTATGATCTTTCAAGTGTGGAAGTATGGATGAATGTAGGGTCAGTGATTCCCCCTTACGTCCATGTTGCTCATGTTGTGGGACTTTTGTCACAGGGTGAAAGATTGACGATTGCGGTCCGGGTGGCGCCGACACTACAACAGAGACACATCCATTAGTCACTTCCTTGTCCAGCCCAGGACGGAACCACGCCCAGAGCTCCGGGGTCATTGTTCACACCCTTACGCTGGACTGGCATACGCCAGGACAGCCCACTCCGCTTCCGCACACAGGGGGGGACGAAAAACGCCACATGTCCCAGGTCTTCACTGTAGGGATCTGCAGCTCACAGGTCTAGTTGTCAGCATGCCACAGCCACTCCCTCACGGCTGGTGTACACCCACACCACACCCATCCAGCACAGGCGTCACAGGACATGTGACCCTGCCAATAAAAAGGGCCTGGCGCACGTGCTGGTCGCCATTTCTACTCTCTAACTGGGTGTCTCCGTGTAGTTCTCATGTATGCATGAGGGCCTAGGGCCCTGCCACCTCACATTGCCCAGTGCAGGGGGTGACATGATGGCGTCCGCACCACGGAACTCAATCATTAAGGGTCCATGGCTAGCGGTGCAGAGACTTGGTGGCACCGGATACACTGCGGCAGGCACATGCACACCGCCACGGGACGTTGTCTTGCGGTGCAGTGAGATAGGGGCACCTAAAGTGCTGAGCGGGTGTTCAGCCTGCGATGATGCGCCGTCCTGGCGGTCCGGACTGGCAAGGATCAGTGTGAGCCCTGCTGGGCCGCAGTGTAGGCCTGAGCCAGCGGGCAGTGCAGGCCTCCCGCCACGTGGCATTGCCTCGTGGTTCACAGAGTTAGTGGCACCTCAAGTGCTGAGCGGGTGTGCAGCCTGCGATGATGCCGTGTGCACTGATGTGGTCTCTGCCATTGCGAAATCAAGACCCAGAGTCAGGTGTGTGACCTGGTGGCCCGCTGTGCGGGGCTGCATGATGTGGAGGGTGCCATTGTCGCGGGCCCCGGGCTTGGAGATCCCACCGGAACGTGGTGGGCCCTCTTGGAGACACGTTGGTGGCGGAAGGTGAGCAGTGAGGCCTGGTTGCGCAGGGGCGGGCAATCACCGCAGGGCGGCGGGAGGGGCTGGGGTGCAGCAGCCTGTGTGCTCAGGGGCAGGCAAGCGATGATGGCGTGTGCAACTGTATGGACTCTGCCATTCATGTCTCTGGACACTGTTTCAGATAAGGGACCTGGGGGACCGCAGTGTATACATGCACGTGGTTGGAGACACACCGGTGGCAGCAGGTGAGCAGTAAGGACTAGGTCCGCAGTGTCGGCACTCTCTCACCCTCTCTTTCTTCTCCCTCTCTCTCTCTCTCTCTTTCTCTCTCCCTCTCTCTTTCTCTCACCCTCTCTTTCTCTCTTTCTCTCTCCCTCTCTCTCTTTCTCTCTCCCTCTCTCTTTCTCTTACCCTCTCTTTCTCTCTCCCTCTCTCTCTCTCTCTCTTTCGCTCTCTCTCTCTCTCTCTGTACTTTGATGGGCGCATGGCACACCTTCTTATCTAGATTTCTGTTTTGCAGGCTGTGACTTACAGAATGTCCTGAGAAGACCCGCCATGCCTCTTCAGAATTGTTGTTTTTGGTTCATTCTGTAATAAACGTATTATTTGGATATTATGATATGAATGTATGATTTCCCTTTTTCTGACCACACATGTATGTTAGGTGTTGTGATTGTGCGACTTCAGGCGATTTGTTTGGTTCATGATTTCGTGGAGTTGATGTGCAATATCTTTGTCCAAAGGGGGGGGGGGGTGACCGGGGTTGGGCCCCGGGGGGAGGGTCCTGGGGGTGGTGGCGGTGGGTGATGTTGGCCTATTGGGGCTCCGGGCTGCATGATCGGTTGCTCCAGGGCATCTGTTGTTCTTCATGTGTGGCTATGGGCTGTGCTCCCTTGTCTGGTGCCGGTTGTCGTCCGACTTTACACCAGGTAAGAGCAGGTGTTAATTTCCTGCTGCTAACGCGCCTTATCACATGTTTTGTGATCTTATCGCCGATCTGGCTCGTCGTTGAGAATGTTGTGGAGTGGTGTTGTCGCAGATTTTTGCACGGGAACGCCTACTCTGCATATCATTAGCGTTAGTTGCCGGGGTCATCTGTGGCAATATTTTTTGCGACTGCTTTCGCAGGTAAACTGGTGTTATGGGCTGTTAGCGCCAGCTTGTGAATGGGGCGATAAATTTATCGCGACTTTGGCTGCGATAAAGTGCCGATAACTCAGCGACAGCTCCTTGAGAATATGCCCCAGAAATTCACATCCTAATTGTATGACATACAACATCATACTTAGCAACTCCTTGAATGAGGAAAATGGAAGAGATGCCTGACAATTATCTGGATGATACATTTCCACCAGTGACCACTGTTGTAGGAGAGGCCTTTCCAGGTGTAAAACAGCCTAAATAGTTACATTGACTTACCAGATAAATAAGGAAGTCACCCGGATGAATCTAATTGATTGCCATTGCTGCGAGTTCCACCCATCAACCCCAATCTGGACTCCACATATGTCTGTAACAGCACTATGCACATCATACAAACTCAATCGTATGGTGGACACCGTCATGTTGTGGAGTCTGCATTGCACAAATAACTACCATCACTGTCGGTGTACAGTGCACCACGGTGATCGTGTGTTCATGACCAGTAATGTACAACGCTGACGTTTGAGTATTGGGATATGCAGAGGAACGTTGACATACAACAGGTGACATGTTTCAACATATTTTAATTGGTGGAGAAGCACGTAGAAAACCCTTTTCTATGTGGTCTTAAACACTGACATGGCGTATGCCTGACCTTGCCAATGGGACATGCTCATTCGCCGACCTCCGGCTGATTTAAACCGTGCGGTAGGCGGCTTTCTCCATAGGCTAACTGTGGATAATGTGACCACCGTGGTCCAAGGGCTGTGTCCGTCTACAAAGGAGACCGCCTATGTGGATGCCTGACCTCGCTAATAGGACAGGCTCATTCACTGACCACGGGCTGATTTTACAGCGCGGTAGGAGGCTCGCTCAATGGCAGTCACAGCCATAGGCTAACATTGGATTAAGTGACCACTGTGGTCCAATGGCTGTGGCCGTCTACACAGAAGACCGCCTATGTGGCGTATGTGTTTGTTGCAGTTTGAAAATCAAATCACTTGCCTTCAGACACTGCTGCTTACACAACCTCCTCATCGTCAGCTGCTGTTTGCCATCTCTGGGAGTTGTCGTGTCATGCTGTACAGGGAGCAGGACCCTGCATTCACTCCAGAGGAGCTGGAGACCCTGGTGAAGGAGGCCCTTCCCCTGTATCACCAGCTCTATGGCTCACCAGAGGAGCATGTGAGTACTGCTGATACAGTCTGTACACTGCTACAAAAATGCAATCCCATAGGCCACAATGTGGCTCAGAGTACAAGACTGACATCAGAGTTGTGTAAGTCAGATAGTGTGTCTCCTACATAGGACAATCATCATATTGATGTGTAATCAGTCCTAAATCCTACACCGGTTGCATGCACATACATGTATACATGTTATGTTGCCTATGATGAATTTGCTATACAGTTAATGGCAGATGAGCTTACAAATGTATAGACCTTACACCCTAACTTGTGTATGTTTTCTGTAAGTAGCATGTGAGGATGATGTGAGATATGTGTACAGTCCCACATATCACTCAACACACATGAGGGCCTCACCAAACTGTTGTCTGGGAGATACCGACACCTCATAGACCCCTTCAGAGTGACCCACAATGGTCATGTCATACATAAGGTGTTCCCAAGATGTACTGTTAGGTATAGATTATGTAGGCATATGATGGTCATGTGGGAACAGTATGCTCAGCCTGCAGTGAGCAAACCCTGACAATGAGCTGTGCCCTGTATGGCCATGGCCCAGGCTGTAGCTGAGATAATGTGGCTATGGAACTGATGCACAGAGTACTTTCCCTGTAGTTCCGCTGATCCTCAAATGTGGCCTAAATTAGTGTCACTGGACCATGAGTTGGCCTAAATGCACATAGTATTACTACAGTTGGTATGGTGCATGATAACATCCCCAGACCCGGGACTACTGTCCATAGATCCATATTGTCACTGTGTGTCATTGCCGTATAACAGACCCCTTACTCCAAACATGTCTGCTATATGACTGTCCTATGACTGATGCTATCATTGTACAGGAACATTGCTCATTCGAAACATGCACACTGCAGATAGTTGCTTACATCTGCAGTGCAGTTCAGAAGTGCATCACTGGCAGTGTAAGAATGATCAATCAGGCAGTATGTACAATGGTATGTTGAGGTTATCTCATATACAGTGCCACATATGGCATATGGTGTGTCCTGTGGTGGCAGGACTTCCCACACAAACACATGAAGATGTAGTCTGATGTCCAATTGAGTAAATCACATACCCACTGATCCTCAGAGTGGGAGCTCTCAGTGATACGCATTCCAGCCATTTCATTGTGACCAAAACCTTTACATTTTGGACTGTATTAATAAAGTCATTTGTCCAGACTGTTCAGGTGTCTATCCAGTGATGCACTAGTACTGTACCCTTCAGGAGGACACAATGGTGTGCTGTGTAACATGATTACTCATTTCAGAGTACATGTTGTGTGGCCCAGGGCTATGTGATGTCAGTGAGCTGGCCTAGTCAGTATAGGCATAATCGCGATTGAGAGTATTCCTCAGATTACCTAAATAGAGTGTCGTAATGCGTTTGGTGTTGCTCAGCATGTGCGCCTTATACATGTAGTGTGTGGACTATTGATTTATAGTTATGTGAGCTGTCTACAACCTATTTGTCACCCTAACAGATAACCTATATCTCAGATGTCTACTCAGTTTCTTCATTTATTGCATCCTTAGAGGTCAACCGCCCATCAGAAGGTGTCTTTATGGAAAGCCATCGCCCCGAAGGTGCGGACCCTGGGGATCTCTCATCTGTGCAATGTTCACTGCAGGAAAAGTGGGAGGACCTGAGACGCTGGACCCGTAAGATCATTGAGGTCTGGCTGGGGCTGTCATCCCCAGGCAGAAGGGGCACGCGCCAGAACTTGAGCCACCTAATGGCCCACATACTGGTGGTGGCCTACCGGGACCCTGATGGGCAGTTGAGAGCCCAACAGCAGCTATGAGGGGGTGAGTATTGGCCTGAGTGTAACAATCCGATGACCATCTATCTTTTGTTACAGGCAGCTATTTCCCAATCAATCTTGAAAGTGACTAATGTCCCACGCAATTGGAGAGTTGTTGCATGTGTAGGTCTGGTAGTAAGTGCATGGTGATAACTGTAGGTTATTGTCCATGTGAACAGGAACTAAGCAGGGTCCTGTCAAATGCCAGTTTCCAGAGTTGAACAGCCATATGGCTGCCTAATGTCACAGATGACCTACATTATCTTTTGCTGTCATGTGTGACAGTGGTCCCAAACAGGCCAATTGTCAACCTTGTCTCTGGAGTGATGCTCCCTCACTACTATGTCTCATGTGATGGTAGGCCATTTACTTGTGGCATGGCATATAAGAATATGACTCTTTACTACGCATGCGATAGATCGCATGCCATTACAATGCAGTTGTTACAACGACCGCATTGTTACATCGCGAAGCATTACATCGCAAGTCATTACAACGACTTGCTGTAGGTGGCACGCTGGACTTAGGAATAGCATTATTTACTATTCCTACTCCAGTTTGTGCAACAGCAGGGAAGGTGTTGGATTGTAAATACAACACCTTGTGCCCCCTATCGCAAGTCGTTGTAACAACTTGCGATGTAATAGTTCGCGATGTCACAACGCGGTCGTTGTAATGGCATGCGATCTATCGCATGCGATCTAAACGCTGTTTCCGGCCATATAATGCACTCTGGATGCAGACACTGAGTGCTACTTCCCCTTTGTAACTGGGGAATGCGAATGTACACTATCATGAGGTGGCTATCACCACTGGTGCCATCTGATTTGATGCCTACATGCTGGCATGTGTACCGTTATGTGTTGTACAGTCATGTGTAGAACTGTTCCTATCCATGATGTGAGGGTCCACAAGGTTTTCAGTCTAATTACTTCACATTTGTATGTGTTGGCCAATGTGTACATGACAATTCTATTCTGTGATGGGTATACAGAGTAGATGTAACCACATACAGGGGTGTGTAGACATGGGTGGGTGAGTCACAGATACCCAATGACATTGATGGATGCCATTAGATAGGTCAAATTGTTGAGGCAATGACACGCATGGTTGGAAGACTTCCAGTACTATCTGGCAATGTGAGTTTGCATGTCATTGAAAAGGGTGTAGTCAATTAGGTGTGATGCACATGTGCATTTGTGGAGGGTCATTCTGTGGCTGGTCACATGCATCAGGGAGTGACGTGCTGACATGTTGGGCTCATATGTGTTGTGTCAGCAGTCAGTACTACATTGGTATTTGTATTGGCAAGACAAGGGAGGTACAGTGAATTCCCTTACCTTTTGGACACGATTAAGCCCTCTTTATGGACTGGATATTTTCTCAACCTCATGTCCTTTCAGTGTTCTAATGGCATTGACATTTGCAATGTGAAAAACGTTTGCTCACATGAAACAATCTTAACTGGTGATGTTCCTAGACAGACACGTGTACAAAATGTTCCTTTGTGCTGAAATCACACACCACTGGGAACCACATTCTGTCCATTCAACTCTTCTGTATTACATGTGACACCTAGCTAAGCTACTCATGTGCAGCTTTCAACTGCATCATCTGGCAGTGGACAGATGTGAAAGTGTCACTTGGGAAATGTGAACAGTGTGAAATAAGCACTTCCATGTTACCTTCTTCTTGGTAGTCACCTATTGCTGGAACTTAGCTGCAGCAGATGCCCACAGTTCTACATGTTGTGTGTTGGTACAGCTGAACATTTGCTGATTGCAGGGCCTTGTGTGGATAGGTAATAATGCATTCCATGTGGACATCCCCTTTGATGATATCAGGGAACTATGGTATGCTACAAGGGCCTAGGTTGACAGGCTGATGATATATCCTGCTACACACATGAGGCTGGATTTGGGACAAGGCCAAGGCAGTTGGAGCAGACTGTGGTTATGACACCATCATGTGTGACTGTGCACAGGTCATGTAGCATTCATGCATGTGCTCATGCCAATGTTGGAGGCAATGTGGTCATCCTTGTACGTATTGTGATCTGTGCAATTGTGTAATGTGTTGTATTAGGATCTGTTTGCCCAGTGTGTTCACGCTATTTCACTGAACCTATTTCTACTATCATTTCAGCATCAACCAAGGATAGCGGAGGATACAGGGCCAAGACTGTTGGGTAAGCAGTTGGCCACAGTGGTTCCCGTTGCACCAGTGACTCAGAGGCAACCAGTTGCTGGTAGGGTGATGGGAGTATCATGGAGGAGCAAGAGGAGACATCTGCATCTTCATCATCAGAGTGTAGCTCCAGTGGTCACTCCCTGGTGGTGGTGGTGGACTCTCCTGGACCTGTGTCCACAACATCCAAGTCTGCCATCCCCTGTTCCATATATACCCTCCCTGCTGCTCCCCAGCCAGCTGTCCAGGCCCGCTACCCTAAGATGGGAGGAGTCTCCTTTAGACCAGGCACCTCACCCCCTGCCTCTGTCTCCCCTGCTGCCCTGAGTGTGGAGGCAATTGACATCCTGAGGCAGATCTCCGTGGGTCAGACTGCAGTGCTGAATGCCATCCAGGTGCAAAGCCCTCAGCTTACGCAGATGGTGTCATACCTGGAAGGCATTCACGCTGACATGTCTGGCCTACAGAGATCTTTTCAGGCTCTGGCTTCCACACTCACGGTGGCCTTCCACCAATTCCAGCTTTCCACCCAACCCCCTGCATCTTCCCCATCCACAATCCACTCCACAGACACAGTCACTACCCACATCACACAGCCAGACAGCACACCACTAGACACAGCTACTACCCACATCAGACACCACACCACCAGCCACAGCTACTATCCACATCACACACCCAGACACCACACCACCAGACACAGCCACTACCCACATTACACACCATATCACCAGACACAGCCACTACCCACATCACACACCCAGACACCACAGTCACACCACCAACCACACCACCAGCCACATACACATCACACATTGCAGAGGGTAAGCAGAAAAAAGGGAAAGGCCCCAAAACAGTCCCACTCCTCCCAAAACCCAAAGGACCTCTTCCCCAACCCAACCCAGATGCTCAACCCTAAAATGTAAATCACCTGTTCCCCCTCCCTAAACCCATCACTACCCTTCAGGGATACAAAGTTCCTTGCATGGTTAGACCCAGCCCTCCCCATCCTGAGATCAGCCCTCTCACAGACCAACCCAGCCCTCCCAGAGACCAAGCCAACCCTCTCAATCCCAAGCCCAACCCTCCCAAAGATTAACCCAGCCCTCCAAAACCCAACCCCAGCCCACCTGAGTAACATCAACATCATAGAGGTGCCTGGACTGCCCACTAGATGCCCCTTCATGGGGAGGTATCCCTGGGTGTGTTCTGGAAGGCAGCAGTGTGCTGTCCCAAAAAAAGTAAGTTGGACTGGCATTGGCCTCTGTTTTTGGACATGGATTTGTTATCTACAATAAAACTTTTGGTTTTGTAGACCTTTGTCCTGCCATTGCTACTGATGCTAATTGTTCTTATTGGATGATTTGGGAAGTGTGACTACAGTTGTGTTTGTTTCATCATGATCGCTGATCCTTTTGCAGTGGTAAGTATAGTCCGACCTTGGGACAAGTTACGGAGTTACAGAGTCTGACGGTCAATGTTCAATGGATGTATATTTGGGACGGGTTCCAATTGGGGCAGACATTGCATTGGGTAGTATCTGCTATGGTAAGTATTGCAGCTTGCCTTGGCCAATGCCCACGTCTTTCGGCTTGCAGTACTACCTGAGATGTAGGGTGGATATGTGTGTCATGTGTGCAAAGTAGGTCTTTCTTTCTCAACACATGGAGGGTGTTGATTTGTCATACCTTATTGATACTTTGGATGCACATGTAACCATTTTTATGTGTGTTCATTCCACATACTTCTAAGAGATGTCTGACAACTGTTGTTGCTGCAGTGTTTTATTTAAGGTCTTGTACTTACACATTAACCACATGTGCATACCACTTTGTGACAATATTGTTTGTCCCTGATATACTTCATGCCATAGGTCCTGTGCACATTGGGACTTTGAGACAGGTGCAATACGGACTGTGGCCTTGGCCCGTAGCCTTCCAGGAGTCCCCCTGGTTTGAGGAACCCAAATCTGCAGGGAGTGTTTATATTGTTGACTTCAAAAGATTTACACCGTGGTGTTTGGGAATCCCATTTAACTGACTTAAGTTTTTCATGTGGGTGATGTGTGAAGCGCCAATACAGTGCTTTAGCAGTAAAGGTGTGTTTTATTTTCCTGAAACATCCATACTGATGTATGTTTGATGTCACAACAGGACCTAGTTTTTGAATAATGTGAGGGTGTCATAGAGGATGATTGCTATGTTATTCATGAGGAGTTTCTGTTTTGTGACACCATTTATTGCACACAGCAGTGCAGCAGCTTCTGAGATGTGCACACATGTAGAGTTTGTGAGAGTGTGCCTGTACATTGTCAGTGACATGGACATAGAGGGCATCATGCAGGTGTGATTGGAACATACATTCTGTAATGTTGCATACAGGGGCCCACAAAATATGTTTGGACCAGGGATACAATGCCCCAAGTCTTATCCACAGTTTCGTGGCTCCAGGGGTGTGTGTATGTAGTGTTACAAACCCATGATTGGTGTATCGTGTGGGACGTAGTTGGCTAGGAGTGGTTTCAGTCAGGTGATGTGAAGTGTGTGTAGATTTTCACCTGGGATGTTTTACTTGCCCACAGTGACACATACACATGCTCTCTGTATTCTATGTTGTGGAGTATTTGAATAATGGTGTGAATGTTGTGTTTATGTTTTTCATGTCCTCCACAATAGGACTTTGAGTAGGATGAGTGAACGGTGGGGGGGGTCTCACGAGGGCGTGGCTAACAAGCACATAAGCTATATGTAGGAAAGTAGGATCTACTTCTATGGTTATCTCCACTTTTTGCTTGATGTAATGCTGTTTCTGACTAGGCTGACTGGGATCCTGCTAAGCAGGACCCCAGTCTCTCTGCTTTCTCCCCTAAATTGTTATGGTAAGTACTTAGGTACATCCCAGATTGGATACTGGGGTACCCTTATAAGTCCCTAGTATATGGTACTTAGGTACCCAGGGCATAGGCACCCCAGTAGTCCCCCATAGGCTGAAGCATGTATTATGCCACCTATGGGATGCCATTCAAACTATCACTACAGACCTGCCATTGCAGCCTGTGTAAGCTGGGGCTAGCACCACTTACGAAAGATATAGGTTTCCCTATATTTAGGGTCAGTGCACTTAAAACCTATCAGTCACCCCTACAGCACGCCATTTCAATCCTGAAGGCAGGGTGCTCAGTTCTAAGTGTGAGGGTGCCCCTGCATGAGCAGGACACCCCTACAGCCTTCGGAGTCCATTCTCTCGGGTTGTGAGACAGCCATATAACATATAGAGGGGCACCGCGTCATTACGCGATGACAATCTCGTAACTGGCTGTAACAAACCCTGTCATGTTTGGTATCAAAGCACTGTAAAGGCCCTCCGTTAGGCCCTCAGTGCTCCCAGTACCAGTCTTCTAGACCCGGACAGCACAACATGGCTGCTGCCGACCAGGGACACGATTCTGCCCTCCTGCTGCTGAGCCAAGCTCGAGCATGGGAAGGCAGAACAATAGGCATCTTGTCACAGGGAGGTGTGACCACCTCCCAGACAGGGTTTAGTGTATTGGGACAGGGTGGGAGCACTTGCCAGTGCCACATAGTCTGCGTGCAGGGCATGTTTGGTGCCCTCCATGCATAATCCAGTTCAAACCAGTTCAGGGAGCCGTTGGCTCCCGCTCTGGTGCAAAACTGGACAAAGGACAGGGGAGTGTCCTTTCCCTTATCCAGCCCTCCTTAGTGAGGGACCCCAGGATCGTCCCAACCCTTTCCTTAGGGTATTTAAGGGCTTACCTGAGGGTGGGTCCCTAGATTTGTTGTGGGACACAATCCAATTCAGACACCACTTCAACTTCGACCGTCTGGGCACTATGGACTTCGCTGGACTTCCCTCTGGGCATCAAGGCTGCAACCGGGAAGACTCCTGCTGCTCCCGATCTCTTCGCCCTGCTCGTCTGCTGCAATGTCCGTGCTTGTGCTCCATACAGGAAACCTTCCAAGGCCTGTGGGCATCCAAGACACCTGAAGGAATCTTCCTTGAAGTGAAGGAGTCACTTCCCTGCATCTGCAGGCACTGCAACTAAGCTGATCGGTCTGCTGATCCTGGGCTTCCACGGACTCTGAAAGGCTCAGCAACACAGGTGGTGGTTCTTCACATCCCTCGAGGCCTGTCCTGTCCTCTCACCAAGTTTGAGGCCCGTATCCCTGGTCGGAGCCACAGGAACTGAACCCCTCTGCACTGCGTTGACTTGCAGTTGCAAAGGCTTGTTGGCTTCCTTCCATCAAGATCTTCGGGCTCCAAGTAGCCCCAACCTCAAGCATCTCCAATGACCAGAATCTATGACTACACCGCATTGCTTGCACAGTGGGCCTGCTTCTTTGGTAGCTGTTCAAGGTCCTCTTGCAACGCCAGTGCCTCCGGCCTGTGGATCCTGTCGAAGGTCACATTTTGAATTCTTTGGGCTCCCCTGATTGCTTGGGGTCTGCCCTGACTCCCCTGCTTGTGGTGAGTCTCCTGGACCTTGCTGGTCCCAACATTGCACCTTCTTCCACTCCTTCATTGGTTGCAGTTGTCAAGGCTTGTTGGTGCTCCCGCTGGGCACCGACCCCTCAACTCTCGACATCCAACGTGGGACAGGTCGTGTACGGCTCCTGGTCTTTCACAGCATCGCCTGGTCCACACAGCTGCAGTTTCAAGGTCACCGTCAGCTCTCCTGCAAAACCTGACATCGGTGGGCATTCGTCTTCCGTGCCTCCGAGTTACGCTTGAGTGGCATAGACTCTGTCCTCTCAGCTTGCAGGTTCTTCACATCTTTAAAAAAAAAAAAAAAGAAAATCTTTTTATTGAACTTTTTGAAAATAAAAAACAGTTTAGCAGCAGTACATCAATTGGCCCACATGGGCACAATCTTTCATTACCCTCTCCAAGGCAATTTACAATGACATGTAGAACCACCTCATATTGTTGCAATTGGGTCGTCCACTCCACTATCTGCCCCACCAGCAGGGAAACTCTGGGTGTGTGGAGGGTAACATATATTTCCTCTAAACGTATTCCATTTTCCACAGACCCAGTCCCATTTCCGGGGGCATCCTCTATTCTTGTAGACTTCCGCTTCAGCAATCATACACCAATCCATATCTCGCTTCCATTCGGCCAAAGTCGGTGTCTCCGCCACCCCCCATTTACGAGAAATATTTGTTTCGCAATCATCAGTCCCATAGTGGTCCAGAGCCGCTCCGCACTATTGAGATCGGTAGGTTCCCACACATTCAGCAGACACACTGTAGGAGACAGTGGCACCGTGTCACCATTTGCTTCCTTCATACATGCGATTATTGCCCCCCAGAATTGTTGGATGGGTGGACACTCCCAGATTGTATGGAAGAAGGTGCCAGTACCTCCACATGCTCTTCTACACCCCGCTTCCTCAAGCCTGTCCATCTTAACCAGTGTGGTGCATGTAATATATGACCTGTAGAGTATTTTTAATTGAACAAGTCGCAATCTCGATGATATTGCCACCTCGCGAGGCGACGCAAGCGCCTACCTCCAGTCCTCTTCCTCCAGATCCCCGACATCTGCCTGCCACCTTTCCGGGAGGCTAAGCAACGGGTCCGGTAGGTTATTAATGATTTTTTTATCTGTCAGTGGGATGGCCTTGCTCTGCATGTATTCAGAAAGGAGTCTATCCTCCAGAGGAGATGCCTCGGCAAGTCCTCCCCTCCTGAGACCACCCCCTTGAGGGCATGCCTAATTTGGGAGTATCTGAAGAGTTCTCTCTCGGCTAGCTCATATTCGTTTTGTAGTTTTGTGGGTGGGATCAGTGCCCCCCTCGCCCACAAGTCTTTTTCCTTAGATATGCCAATGATATCCCATTTATGAAACCCCTGGTAACGATCTAGCTTCCCCAGGTCTTCTGCCCACCAGAGGGGTGTGGCAAGCGTCACCTTGTTGCTCCATCCCAGCTGTTTCGTAACTCTGTGCCAGATTGAGACCGTCTGGGCTGTTGGCCCGTAAGATGTTGCTTTCTTCGGTTGGTGTACAGTGCTTCATTAAAGCCCCCAGTTCCCATGAGCCACTGGTCCATGTGACACGCCGGGTCAACCTGCCCACGGTGGGCCCATCTATTAACAACCACCAGCTGTGCCGACCAATAATGGACATGGATATTGGGAAGTGTGATGCCGCCATCGTACCACCACCAGACGAGTCTATGAGTGACGATGCGGGTGGTCTCCCATCCCACAACTGTCATCAGGAATGGCGTATGGCATATTTTGGCATATTTTGTAGGGCGTATAGAAATTGCGGCAGTGCCATCATTTTAAATAATGCCGCCCTCCCCAACAGGGAGAGCGGCAGGGCCTGCCAATGCTGCACATCTCCCTTCAGTCGGATGAGCGGGGCGAGAAGATTCCGCTCGTAAAAAACATCCTCCCTGGAAGTGGCATAGATGCCCAAATAGGTAAAACCCTCTGTCTCGATTTTAGCTTCGCAGCCCGCCGGCAGGGCCGGGACCACAATCCAGAGGGGGAACACCACTGACTTGGACCAGTTATTGGTATACCCGGAATACCGCCTGAAGGTGGAGCAGATCTGCGGAACCCTGGCAATGGAGGATCGTGGCGACGCAACATATGGCAGCACATCGTCTGCGTATAGCGAGATTCTGTCCTTTCGCCCCTCTATCCACCTTAGTCCCCGGATAATCGGATCTCCCCATATCCAGCTCACCAGAGGATCCAGTATCAGAGCCAACAGGAGCGGGAACAGCGGGCACCCCTGCCTTGTTCCCCGATTTAAGCGAAATGTACGGGATGTATGTCCACTGACTACTACTTGGGCCAGCGGGGCAGTGTATAGCAATTGAAGCCAAGCCAAAAATTTGTCACACAAACCCATGCGCTCTAGGACTGCAAACATGTATGGCCACTTGACAGTGTCGAAGGGCATACAGGCATCTAGCAACAGTATTGCAGCGCCTTCCTGTATGCTGTCTCTTCGGCCTAGAACTGCATTTAGTCACCTAAGATTGAGGGTGGTTTTTCGACCCTGCATAAATCCGTCTGGACCGGATGTATGAGCTTGGTCACCACTGGGATCAGTCGTTGAGCCAGGACCTTGGCCAAAATTTTAACCTCCACATTGAGGAGGGAAATAGGCTTGTACGAGGAACACTCCTCCGCTGGCCTACCAGTTTTGTGGATAACCACCACGGACGCCAGATGCTGATCTTTGGGCAGCTCCCCAACCTGCCTGCTCTCTTTATACATGTTAGAAGATGGGGTGCCACCCTTGTAGCAGTTAGCTTGAGAAGCTCAATTGGGATGCCATTAGGCCCCATGGCCTTACCCGATTGTGTACTCTGTATAGCCGCAACTATTTCCTCTGCCGTAAGATCTTCTTTGAGCTGCTGCCTGTCCTCTGGGGGGAGGACTGGGATCTGGACATCCTTTAATAAGTCTGTAGACTCTTCAATCGTTCCGGATGCTTCTGGGGAATAGAGACTTGCGTAGTGGTCTGTAAAGGCCTCCACAATCTCCTGTGGATCTCGCAACTATTCCCCCTTTGAGTCCTTTATGGTCATAACCCATCTCCCTGCCTTATCTTGCTTGTCTAACCAGGCAAGTAACTTGCCCGCATTATCTCCGAGTTCGTAGATTCTATGTTGTATCGCTCGAAGTTTACTATTTGCTTTTTCTGCCACTAGGTTCTTATACTCTTGATGCTTCACCGCAAGTGTATGCTGGGTATCTTCATCTATCAGGGAGGCGGGGGACTGTTCCAGAGCCAATATTTCTCGCTCAATTGTCTCTAGCTTGGCCCTTTTCTCTTTCCCGTGTCCAGCCGCAAGGGCGAGTGCCTGCCCCTTCACGACCGCCTTATACGCTTCCCAGATGGTCTGCTGGGACTGGACAGATCCAATATTTTCCTTGAAATAGTATTCAGTGGTTTTGACGATGTCTGCTCTAATGTGTGGTATCGCAAGGTACCAGGGGCTAATTGATATGGGTCGGCGCATGAACTTCTTGCCCAAGCTATATTTGGCCCATAGTGGAGCGTGATCTGAGATCCCTCTAGCAAGGTGGCTGACTTTCGAGAAGTACTGTTTGTCCCCCATGAAAGTAAGTATGTGGTCAATCCCGGATAGGCTATTATGTGCCCCAGAGTGGAATGTGAATTGTTGCCCATCAGGGTGGGTTTCGCGCCACACGTCTATCAACCCCAGGGCAGTCAGGAATTCAGAAAATGAATTGCGTGTGCGTGTAGCGGTTCTCGGTGGAAGTCTGTCTAGCTGATCATTGAGGGTCATGTTTAAGTTGCCCTCTATTACTAGTGCCCCTTCGGGGAACCCGAGAATCATTTTACTCATAGCAGGTAGAGCTATGTTATGCAGGGCAGGGGGTATATAGGCCGATAGGACATTGATCCTTACGCCCTCCCAACAGCCAGTCATCCCTCCAAATCTGCCCTGTGTATCAGTGTATATGCTTGTCACCGTGAAGGAGAATTGCTTGTGCATCAGTATACCTGTCCCTCTGGAGCCCGAAGTGAACCCTGAGTGCACTATGAGCTTGTACCCCATCTATTAAGCGCCTCACAAGTATTTCCGATCAAGTGGGTCTCCTGGAGTAGCACCATGCCTGGGGCCTGTCTTTTAATATACTGGAGCACTATCGCCCTCTTGAGTTTGTCCCCAAGACCATTTACATTCCAGGAGAGTATTCGAAAGGACGCTGCCGCCTCCACCTCCCTCCCAGGAGCCTCCACGCCATGCACTGCCTCACCCGCCATTCGTGCGGCCGTCGCGGGGAAGGAAAGAACGGTTCCGCTCTTGGCATGGGCACGGCCTACTCTTGCCCCTTGTTGCCTTGGTGCTTCTTTGGTGTGTAGTAGTGGACCTGACCTCGGAGGTGCCAATAGTGATTTGTGTTTGTGCTGCAAACAAACAATATAACAAACAACTTTACAACCCCCTTCCCCAACAACCGACCCCTCCCCCCACCCTGCCTCCCTGCATGATGGTATCCAAAGGCCCACCTCCCCAACTGTGCAGAGTGCCCGTCGCCCACCCATCCCTGTGTTGGAGGAGACTCGTGAACCAAGCCCCCCTACCACCGCCCTCCATAAACTATCAAACAGTTTGCTCCAAAAGACGCATGCATATAGTCATTTTTATACTCAGCCGCTCCTTGTTCTGCTGACCTCCGATCGTTACCGCTGTCCTTCCCCCACAAGTAATAAAGCTGGTTGCTCAATCGAGCCCGTTGGTCTCCAAAAAGCCACCAA
Source organism: Calotriton arnoldi (assembly GCA_963921515.1). Lineage (NCBI taxonomy): Eukaryota > Metazoa > Chordata > Amphibia > Caudata > Salamandridae > Calotriton > Calotriton arnoldi. Next base: position 1,797,936 of record CAWUFW010003184.1, on the reverse strand, counting down.
GGCGACTCCTCGGAGCAAGTTACAAATTTCCAAAATGAACTGTCTAGTTCTCCGGTATCCCCAGGAGAGGCCCCCCTCAAATCGCTGATATGGATCCTGCAGAACAATTCATGAGTTACTCATATTATGCTGGTCTTTGTCCCCTTGGTCAGGATCCTGCCGCTCCTATGATTTCCCTGCACGCCTCTCTTGTCGGCCCGGATTGTCTCGATCGCCCACTCGCCGCCATCCTTCCAGCCACTCCCAGCCTTCCCCTGGCTCGGTAAAGAAGCAACTCTCGCCTTCTGCCTCTACTCTCAGCTTCGCCGGGAAAAACATGGCATATTTAAGTTCACTCTCCCTGAGGATTGTTTTGACCTCCAGAAAAGAGCGCCTTTGCCTCTGTACTTTTGCGTTGAGGTTCGGAAAGAATGTTATTGTGCTGTTTTCGTACTTAAGAGGCGGTGCACAGCATGCGGTTTGAAGGATAATGTCCCGATCTCTAAAGTTAAACATCCGAGCCAGGATAGGTCGGGGGTGCACACGGCTCAGGCTTGCCCCCCGGCACACGATGCGCTCTCTCTCTTGAGAAATAGTTGGACAGGATCTTGGGCCGCAGGTGCTAGGTTCTTCACATCTTGAATCCACCTTTGGGTTCCAACAGACACTTTCACCTTCTCCAGCAGCGGCATCTTTCTGGTCTCCCATTGAGTTTGATGACGATTTCTAATGCCACTTCACACCTATGCACCCGGCTTCCCTGGTGCAGGTATCCTGGTTCCTAAGGTATCCACGGGTGGGGTGGCTCTCCAAACTCTTGTCTTCCACTGGGTTTCTTTAGGGTCCGCTGGGAAGAATCCTCTTTCTGTAAAATTGCAACCGCGACTTACCCATTGACTTGCATTGATCCTTCGGTCATGTTCTCACTCTGCACACGGCCTCCGTGGGGCTCATGGTTACTTACCTTGGGTGGTTCCTTGGGTCCCCGACACTTCTACGTCTTCTGGGTATAGTCTTGACTCGAATCATGGTTCGCATACCACTATTTTAGTATATGGTTTGGTCTCCCCCTGGTGACCACTGTGTATTCTGTGCTACCTACGTGTTTCTATCATAAAGTATTGTGTGCACTGTGTATATCTCTGGCTAGGAGATATCTGTATGTGTTAGTGAGTGTCTTATAATAAATACATATTTTTATAAATACACTGTGTGGTTCTTTTTCAGTTAATCAATACCTATTAGATTATGTTCTGGTAAAACAAACTGCTTTACACTCCTTCTGGACTAAGCCTGGAGGCTACTCTCCACAGCTACCACTTAGAGAGCTTTCTAAGGTTGTCTAAGACCACTAAAATCACCATAAGGGTTGTCTGGATCAGTGCAAGGTGTCCACTTACATAAGTGTACATGATATACTGAACCAGTCTCTCACACTGTACATCTGTGATTGGCATGGTGTCCCACATGCATGGTATGTTACTACTTCTGTCATTGCCCAACATCCAGATATGTGATACAACAAGTTACATTTTACCTAAACATACCAGAACTATTGGATTTGCCAATTGTTGCTAGTTACATTAGATATTGCAACAACAACTGTGGCTTGATTGCATAGGAGTATGATGATGCTTCAGTTCTGACATGAGAAGACTGTGAATGGTCTATTACGAGTCTCTTTACAGTTACATCTGCAGCAGAGGAAGGTGGTTCTGCTGCAGAGTTCAATTTATGTCTCATCCTAGGGTGAGAGGAAATAATGGTGGGTCCTATGCGACCAGTCACAGTACCTGCTTTTTTGACCTACCAATGTTAGGCACTGTCTGGCACCGGACCACATCATGCCATGCTACACAACTGCCACTACCTGTGCTTTTCACTGTCCCTTCCTACCCCCTCGTGTCCTGCTTCTCATGATATGTGTATTTATTGGCAAGATGTCCCTGCGTGATTATTTGTGTACTAGTTGCTAACACCGCCCACTCATGCTGACCACGATACACCCCTGATTTTCCTTGGTGGTACATCAAATTCCTGAGGAGTCTATGTACAGGGGTAGATGTGACACTTACCAGCAGTTGCGTCCACAACGGTGTTGAATTTGGGCATCATTGACTAGGTACAACAGCAGCAGGACTTGTGTGATAGGCTCCATGTCGCCACAGGACGTGAGAAACTGTGTACAGGTGAGTTTTGTACTTACATCCCTCTTTTTCCTCAAGCTCAGATGAGGTGGTTGGACTGTCACTGTCGGCTCATCGGAAAAGCGTATCGCAATTGGGTGGGCGGTTTGTAAGGTAGCCTGCTCTCAGGCTGGCTCCATTGGTCCTTTCTGACACCAACGCGGTCGTAGTTCCTGGTGGAGTTACAGTACGGGGCGGTTGGAATTCAATGTATGCGAATGCACCGTAATACGGCGGTCAGAGCGACCACTTTCGACTGTATCGCGGTGGTCTGACCACCTCCGACAAGACCGCAGAAGCCGGTCCGACCGGCATTGTAATGAGGCCCTATGTACCTCAACCAGTTCCTTGATCCACTTAATCCCATCAATTGGCAAATAAACATTCATTTTAAATGTCACTGAGTTTCCCCCTAAGGGTTTAAAAAAAAACTTAATTACATTGCTTTATTGTTTTACATATTTAAAAGATTTTGATCAGCAATCTCGAGGACTATGAGAACAATAGAAATTTCAGAGGTTTGTCATATTAAATCATTAAAGGAATACATAGCAAAACCATTATGAGGCATAAAAGGAATTTCATTAAATTTTCCTTAAAATCTGTAGTTTAAGGAATTTATCAGATAACTCATTTGTACTCTAAACTTTGATGTCCAAACATTTATCACTATTTCAGTCTAATTTTATTATAGATTCAAATGTGTCTCTGACTGGGTAAGCACACATAGACCAAGCCAATACTTTTCATCCAATCAGCCTACGAAAGGGTTTTCTATACTGCCAACTTTTAAGATTCAAAATATTTATATCTGATTAGAGTACATTTATAGAGCTCAAAAGAAGTTATTCAGTTAATTTCGAGAGAAGGGATAAGAGAAGACATGATAAGAGAAGCTAAACTAAAGATTTTATTGAAAAGAAGAGATGCACTCCTGGTCAAAGAAAACAAAAGGGAAAGTTGTGATGAAATAAATTATTTAAAGAACTAGTCTTTAGCGTGAAGTAAAATGAAAAAGATCATTTAAAATATGGACAGATAATGTGTTCATGCTACAAACTATAAACAAATAGCTATTGTTTGTACATGAATGTGGTAGAAATATAAAGCTATTTTGACTAAATCAAAGGGAAATGACTGTGAGGAAATAAACAGTATGCTGCGTAGATAGAGAAATGGCGTGTTTGGACAACAACATTGAAAAAGGGGTTAATTCTTTCACCTGCATACCTGGAAAGCAAATCAAGATTAAGATTTACTATACTTGTCAGAACAGTTACATGATCTAGACAATTCAATATCCCTGCTAATTATATTATCCAGGTAAAACTATTAGTCAGGTAAAAAAGTAAAATTTCCCTGGAAAGAAAACAAATGTAACATAAAACTTTTCTATGTGAAAGCATCTCTAACAGAGGTCCATCAGAGGTCCCATGGTAGCTATAACTCGCACCCTCGCCATGCACAGTGTTGTTATCAATGATGTAATTTCAGATGTCTTCAGGGATGTTGTCAATGCAGTCATTGAACATGCAGTCATTGAGTGATGTAATATGTGAGGGTAGAAGCAGTGCATGGGGGAGGGCATGAGTTATAGCAAATTTAGGGCCCGAGTTATAGGTACTTGAGATAACTATAACTGGTGAATTTCAGTGGTTTGGTTAGTCTAAAACATTATGATTTAACTGACATTTTCACCTAACTATTACGTAATTTTAACCTTTGTTTTTCTTGAGTGAATTTCCAAGGTTTTTAATGTAAACAAAAATATTATTGCAATTTGTAAGTATAACATCACTTTAACCTTTGTATTATTTCAGTAAATGTCTTTGATTTTTTTAACGTAAAGTGAGATGTCCATCACCGTGCACATCTGATTAGCACACCAAAAATTTAATTTCCTATGGGAATGTAGTCCTAAATATAATTACCCAGTGGTGATCGCTAGTGGGTAACATATATATATATATATATATACATCGCCAGTAGGTAGTTATAGTTAGAACCTTGTTTCTATTCAAAAAGCATTTTTTCTTTTGCCAATATCTTTGGCACCGGTTGATAAATCTTCGCGAAATTTGCAAAACTAATGGCCTGCTCAGGTCAGCTCCTGTCTTGAAAGTTTCGGGGTGAATTGTCAAGCAGGGGCCGAGAAAAAAGGGGGGTCCCAAAACATGTTTTCTCCATGTTAATTTCCATAGGAAACTTTAGACATGGCTACAGCCCGAACTGCTGAACGGAATTACACTAAATTTGGCAAAAAGGTAGCTTTTGGTCCAGAAAGCACGCTTTTCTTTAAATGGTGTAAATCTGTTCAGGTGTTTTTAAGAAATTTAAACTTTTACAGATATCGATATTTGAGAATTGTGAGAACTGATTGGCTGAGCCCTCCCGATCACGAGCTTGTTTCTGATTGACTGCCAACACTTCAAACCAGGAAGTGTTGGCAGCCATCTTGTGTCACAAGCAAAAAAAGGTAAGAAAAACATTAAAAAACAAGAAAAGGGGGAATGGTAAAAACACCCTGACCCCCTAGGCCTGGTCAGGGGGTCCCACAAGGACCCCCAGGGCCAACAAAAGCATTTTTTTTTTAATTTTCAGCCGGAGTCGCCTTGGGTGCGCGAATCCGGCAGAATTGTTTTTAAAAACGAAGCGCGGACTCCTGCGCTTCAGTTTTTTTAAGTCCCCCGGTAGGCCATGTCCCGGGGGCAATGTTTTATAATGGTGCGGGGGCCCATGGGGGACCGTCACCTCCCCGGGGCTTCAAATTAAAAAGGGCAGGGGGCCCTCGCGGGCCCCCCCATGCCCCGGGAACAACCACCTCCCCGGGCCTACTTTATAAAACTGTGTGGGGGGCTCGAGCCCCCCAACACTGCCCCGGGGACCTCCACCTCCCTGGGGCACACTTCATTTAAATATGGGGGTCAGGTCAGCTCCTGTCTTGAAAGTTTCGGGGTGAATTGTCAAGCAGGAGCCAAGAAAAAAGGGGGGGTCCCAAAACGTGTTTTCTCCATTTTAATTTCCATAGGAAACTTTAGACATGGCTACAGCCTGAACTGCTGAACGGAATTACACTAAATTTGGCAAAAAGGTAGCTTTTGGTCCAGAAAGCACGCTTTTCTTTAAATGGTGTAAATCTGTTCAGGTGTTTTTTTGAAATTTAAACTTTTTCAGATATCGATATTTGAGAATTGTGAGAACTGATTGGCTGAGCCCTCCCAATCATGAGCTTGTTTCTGATTGACTGCCAACACTTCAAACCAGGAAGTGTTGGCAGCCATCTTGTGACTCGGTACCGAGTCACAAGCAAAAAGGTGAGAAAAACATTAAAAAACAATAAAAGGGGGAATGGTAAAAACACCCTGACCCTCTAGGCCTGGTCAGGGGGTCCCACATGGACCCCCAGGGCCAAAATAAGCATTTTTTTCAAAAATATTCAGCCGAAGTCGCCTTGGGTGCGCGAATCCGGCAGAGATTTTTGTTAAAAACGAAGCGCGGTCTTCCACGCTTTGTTTTTTTCAAGCCCCCCGGTGGGCCATGTCCCGGGGGAAATGTTTTATTATGGTGCGTAGGCCCGCGGGGGCTCCCGCAGCCCCGGGGACCTCCACCTCCCCAGGGCTTCAAATTAAAAAGGGCAGGGGGCCCTCGCAGGCCCCCAAGCTCCGGGGACTACCACCTCCCCGGGCCTACTTTATAAAACTGTGTGTGAGGGGCTTGAGCCCCCCAACACTGCCCGGGGACCACCACCACCCTGGGGCACACTTCATTTAAATATGGAGCTCCGTTGCGGGCACCCAGCTCAGGGGACCACCACCTCCCCGGGGCTTCAAACGTGTTGGGAGGGGGGCCACTTGACCCCTTCATGGCCCTGGGGACTGCCACCCCCCAGGGCCGGCTCTAGCAATGTCCCGGGGTGCCTACCCCCCGGGACATTGCAGTTCGCAATGGCAGGGCCGGAGCACTGCTCCCGCCCTGTCATTGCAAACTCCTGCTTCGCTTCATGGAAGCGAGAGCTGGAAAGCTGCTCTCGCTTCCATAAAGTGAAGCAGAATTGCTTTTGGGCAAAGGTAGCTGCATGTTAGCAGCTCACTTTGCCCAAAAGCAATGCCGGCTCGCGCAGGAGGCGGGGAGCTGGCAGGGACCACGGGGGCATTGGGGCTCCCCCCACAGTCCCCAACGTTGAGGCCAGGCCCTGGGGGATGGGGTCCCGGGGCCAAAAGTGGCCCAGGGAAGGGGGGCCATGCAGCTCCCTCCCATATTATCTTTAAAAAAAAATTAAAAGAGGCAAAGCCCCGGGGCATGGGGTCCCCAGGGCCAATAATGGCCTCAGGAGGGGGGCCACGTGGCCCCCCTCCTTTAAATGGTGTAATAAAAAGAAAAGAATATGTGTCCATGCCCCAGGGGATGGGATTCTCAGGGCTGAAATCGGCCTCGGGAGGGGGGCCGCGCGGCCCCTTCCCGTTTTTTATAAAAAAACATAAAATGTCCCAGGCCCTGGGGAATGGGGTCCCCAGGGCCCACAAAATATTAAGAGAAGGGGGCCACACAGCCCCCCTTCTAACAAAAAAAAAAAAAGAAAAGAAAAGCCGGCATCTTGCCGGAGGCCCCGCCCCCTCCCTGCACCACTCTGCAAACGCACCTCCTGGCATGCTCTGTGTTGGGGGATTAAGTCCCCTAGAATCTTAAGGGTCCTTAGGGGCCAACTAGCCCACCAGGTACCTCCAGTAAGCCCCACACAGTGGGATTGCTGAGAGGTGGTCTAAGGCCATGCCCCTTTTTACACCACTCTGCAAACACGCCTCTTGGCGCATTGCTGGTGGGGCGATGAGGTCCTCTTGTGTCCTGAGGACCTCAGGACTAAAGTGGACTTCATCCCCCGAGCAGCAGTGCGCCAGGAGGTGCGTTTGCAGAGTGGTGTAAAAAGGGTGTGTGGCCTCAAACCACTCTCAGCAATCCAGCTGTGTGGGGCTTACTAGAGATAACAGGAGGGCTAGTTGGCCCCCCGGGACCCTCAGGAGGCAAGGGGACTTCATCTACCAACCAAGAGCATGCCCAGAGGCACTTTTGCAGAGTGGTGGAGAAAGGGGGCGTGGCTTGTGTCCACCTCTCAGCAATCCGAGCAAAGGGGACTTTAATCCCCATCCAAGAGCGTGCCAGGGAGTGCGTTTGCAGAGTGGTGGGCAAAGGGGGCGTGGCCTGCTATGAGAACTTACCAATCCTGCTGTGTGGGACTTACTGGAGGTAACAAGAGGGGCAGTTGGCCCCCAAGGTATCCTTCGGGGGCCAACTACCCCTCCAGTAAGTCCCACACAGTGGGATTGCTAAGAGGTCTTCAGAGGCCATGCTCACCTTTCTCCACCACTCTGCAAATGCGCCTCCTGGCACAGTACTGGTTGAGGGATGAAGTCCACTTTACTCCTGAGGGACTTTGGGGGCCAAGTATCCCTCCTGGTACCTCCTGTAAGTCCTACGCAGTGGAATTCCTGAGCGCTGGTTGGAGGCCCAGGCCCCTTTCTGCAAAACTCTGCAAACGTGACTACTACACTATAGTTAGAAATTAACATTTAAAAAACCTTAAAAATTCACTGAAAAACCCATCGGTTTCAGGGACGTTATAGTTTGAAATTAGCATTTAAAAAACCTTAGAAATTCACTGAAAGAACCATAGGTTTCAGGGACGTTATAGTTAGAAATTAGCATTTAAAAAACCGTAGAAATTCACTGAAAAAACCACAAGTTTCAGGGACGTTGGACCACAGGTTTCAGGGACGTATGAGTGGATATATCAGTGGCTGTATTGATGAGTGACTGCGTGTATGAGTGACTGTATGGGTTAGTGAGTGGATATGTGTGTAGACGTATGAATCAGTGAGCGGGTATGAACTAACTGGTATTGTCTGTCGATGGTTTCGAGATTGGTAGTCTGTATTTTAGAGTGGGTGTATCAAAGGTTATATTAGGGTGTGAGGAGGTGCATCAGATGATCATGTGGATGATGTCATCAGTGATGTCATCAGTGATGTCATTTGAGATGTCATCAGTGATGTCATCAGTGATGTCACTGACCATGTCATGAGTGACGTAATATGTGACGTCATCAGCAGAGCATTGCGGGGGTGCGAGTTATAGTTAGCTCAGCTAACTATAACGGACAGATTTCTCTGGTGTTGTACGAGTGAAATGTCTGACTAACTATATGTCCCTGAAACCTATGGTTTTTTCAATGAATTTCTAAGGTTTTTTAAATGCTAATCTCTAACTATAACGTCCCTGAAAACTGTGTGTTTTTCTCAGTGAATTTCTAAGGTTTTTAAAATCCTAATCCCTAATTATAACTAGGGCTCCCGGTTTTATGGTATTTATTTTTTTAACATTTCCGTCTGTATTTATCCATATTTATTTTTTTGTCATTTTATCTGTATTTATCCACATTTATGTTTGTTGCAAGCAAAAGAAAACGCTACAGCTAGTATTTTTCCACATTTATTTAAATAGAGTGCATACCTACACTCAGTTGTTTTAGGTTTAGATATAGTTATATATACGCCAAATTAAGTAAACAATACAATTGGTAATTTTTTTTTTTTTAAAAGGCACTTGTGTAATTTTGGAGTTTCACTTGCATGATCATTCATGTCCAGACTAGGCATGAGTGCAGTCAAGTTTTGTTCACACCCACTTGGGTTGTTAATGTCATTGTTCTGGATACTTCATTCACTGAAATGATTATGGCTTTAGCATGTTGGGCACGGCCATCCCACAGCTGTTTCTGAATTTGGAGCCTATGGTAAGCGCACTTTACATATTGGAAGCAAATGTCTTCCCTGTCCTCTTGGAAAAGATGTGTGAATTAGTGGTATTGATTAGATGTTGTTTGCGCAGCTGTCTGCAAAGTCCTATTGTTACCCCTTCTTGAAATAAACGCTCTAGAAAGTGCTTCCATCGGAATTCACGAGGAATCTTAAAAGTGCATTACCACTAAAAAGCATGCTAAATCATTAGTGTCTGTCATATTAAGTTGCTTAACTCCTAAGTACGTTATATGCAGAAAGCCATCCTTTGTTTTTTCCCCAGTATTGTCAAAGCCAGAAGGACTAGCTTTAATGTGCTAAATATCATTTGTATATACAATGCATGCAAACATGCCAATGCTTGTTTTTGGTTGCTTCTGCCACACTTAAGTTCACAACTACTCTGGTACTAAGATGGTGCAACAGACGTCGGCCCCCAACCCCCACTCCTGTGCTCCCCATCAACCTCTTTCCCCTCCCATAAAATAAAAAACACAAAGGTTGCTGAGACTGCAGCCGGTGTCCTGGGGTTTTTTCACACCTCTTTTTTTTTTTTAAGCCCGTCTTTGTGAAAGGGTGGCTGCTGCCTGTAGTCGAGTTTTTGGGTGAGCCTCTTGAGGGAGAGCTCTCAGTACGGAGTAGCTAGGCATGGGTGGGCTGAATTCCCTTGAATATTGTTACCTGCCTTGTGGTCTGTTTCCACTTTTGCATTGTGGTTGTTTGCATTGTAGCTTTTAGTACACCCTCTGCCCGTCGTAGCCAGTTTGAGATTTGCTAAGGTTGGCACAGACTACATTTTCTCCCCTGCTTGCTCAAGTACTGGAGAGCATTCTGCTATCTTGGTTTTGTACCAACTTACTGTGCAGGGGGGAAATGAGCAGCTAATGCGCTTCATTCTGTTTGGGGGTGGAAAGACACAGCACTCCAGGCTGCACTTGTTCATCCCTCTCCAGAGCGGCAGTTTGATGGCAGTGATTTCAGATTTCAACTGTCTCCAGATATCACTGGGCGATACCGAGGAACCAAGGAAGACTGGAGTGTTGCAATGGAAATTCCTACCTCCCCTTGGATATAACATTTGGCATGACTGACTTCTGTTTCCATATTTCTTTTCTCAACTGAGTGTTATAGAGTAGTTTTGTAAAATCGCAAACAACTTTGTGAATGTCCTTCGGGAAGGTTTTGTGTTCGTAAATGTTTATTTTTCCCCTAAGGTGACGAATTATTGTCAGAAAACGTCTGGCTGGCTGTTGATGTCTCAAAGAGGCCAAGCAGTCAGGGCCGAAGTTTGCCGAAGCCATCCTCAAAATAGGCCCTCGCCAAACTTCATGCACTTGTTTCTGTTTCCGTAAATGTAAAATCTCACCAGCCCTTTCTACTTGTGTTATTAAAACCTGTTATGGAAGGGGAGCTGGGATTCTCTAGTGTGAAAACCTATGTTCAAGCAGCCCGGATCCGCTCATAACTAGAACAGAACCAAAATACCGGCAGTAAGAAATGGATACCTACAGAACAAAGGTTCTGTGCAGGGAGGAAATGAGCAGCTAATGCGCTTCATTCTGTTTGGGGTGGAAAGACACAGCACTCCAGGCTGCACTTGTTCATCCCTCTCCAGAGCTGCAGTTTGATGGCAGTGATTTCAGATTTCACCTGGCCATTTCTTTTGGCAGTATTTTTCCGTTTCTATTTATAAATACAGAAAAAGGAAAACAAGTTTTCCGTCTGTATTTATGTGTGAAAATCCGTTTAAACGGAAAACCGGGAGCCTTAATTATAACGTCCCTGAAACCTGTGGTTTTTTCAATGAATTTCTAAGGTTTTTTAAATGCTAATCCCTAACTATAACGTCCCTGAAACCTCTGTTTTTTTCAGTAATGCTAATTTCTAACTATGCCTACATAGGTAGGATATGTGCAGAAAGAGGAAGAAAGGCGCAGAAAGAAGCAAGAGAGGTGCAGAAAGAGGAAGAAAGGTGCAGAAAGAAGCAAGAGAAATGCCGAAAGAGGCAACAGAAGTCCAGAAAGAGGAAGAAAGGTGCAGAAAGAAGCAAGAGATGTGCAGAAAGAACCAACAGAGGTGCAGAAAGAGGCCTACTTTGACTGTACCTTACAACAGAATCATACAAAGTACCCTAATCACTAATCCTTCTCCGAAGATGTCTAAAACCTCACTTTTCTCTTGAAGGTTCACTATTAATCGACTGCTCAGAATGTTAGGCCTACCAAATATGAAACAGCAATCCTAAGCATATCACTGTTGTAAGTCTGACCAAGTTTGTGAAGGTATGCATGCATGTCTATGCTTTTACCTAGTGACATGTTAAATGAAAATAAACATACAAACACTTGAATACCTGTGTTTCAAACAGCATGCTCTGTAAATTTGTGTATAAAAAGGTGTATACATTTCTTTCTGCTCACAATACAGGGCACATGGGTATTCAATAGTATATTTGAGGGGCTCTATAACACATATATACATAAGACATGTCTGCCTGTGCAACCGAATGACAGAGCAGAACTGAGAAGATTTGACCACCTATACGAGAAGTTACCCACTTTCTAACCTACCATCTTCAGATGCATGACACATGTAAGAATACATATACAAGTAGACATATACCTCAGTCACAAGAGCACGCAGACCTTTAAACTTGACAGTTTGCACTTCCCATTTGAATACAGAAAGAGGCGAGAGCAGTTCAGAAAGAAGGAAGAGAGTTCCAGAAACAGGCAAAAGAGGTGCAGAAAGAGGCAAGAAGGGTGCAGAAAGAGGCTAGAGGGGTGCAGAAAGAGTCAAGAGAAGAGCAGAAAGAAGCAACAGAGGTGCAGAAAAAGGCAAGAAAAGTGCAAAAGGAAGCAAGAAAGTTACAGAAACAGGCAAAAGAGGTGCAGAAAGAGGGAACAGGGGTGTAGATAGAGGCAAGATAGGTGCAGAAAGAACCAACAGAGGTACAGAAAGAGGCAAGAGGGGTGCAGAAATGTGCAAGAGAGTAGCAGACAGAAGCAAGAGCAGTGCAGAAAGAACCAACAGAGGTGCAGAAAGAGGCAAGAGGGGTGCAGAAAGATGCAAGAGAAGTGCAGAAAAAAGCAAAAGAGGTGCAGAAAGAGGCAAGAGGAGTGCAGAAAGAGGCAAGAGAGGTTGCAGAAAGAGGCCAGAGAGGTGCACACAGAGGCACGAGGGGTGCAGAAATTTGCAAGAGAGGTACAGAAAGAAGCAAGAGAAGTGCAGAAAGAAGCAACAGAGGTGCAGAAAGAGGCAAGAGGGTGCAGAAAGAAGCAAGAGAAGTGCAGAAAGAAGCAACAGAGGTGCAGAAAGAGGCAAAAGGGGTGCAGACAGAGGCAAGAGAGGTACAGAAAGAGGGAAGAGGGGTGCAGAAAGAGGCAAGAGGGGTGCAGACATTTGCAAGACAAGTGCAGAAAGAAACAAGAGCAGTACAGAAACAACCAAGAGAGGTGCAGAAAGAGGCAAGAGGGGTGCGGAAAGAGGCAAGAGAAGTGCAGAAAGAAGCAACAGAGGTGCAGAAAGAGGCAAGAGAACTGTAGAAAGAGGCAAGAGAGTTGTAGAAACAGGCAAGAGATGTGCAGAAAGAGGGAACAGGGGTGCAGAAAGAGGCAAGAGAGGTGCAGAAAGAGGAAAGAGAGGTGTAGAAACAGGCAAGAGGGGTGCAGAAAGAGGGAAGAGGAGTACAGAAGGAGGCAAGAGTGGTGCAGAAAGAAGCAACAGAGGTGCAGAAAGAGGCAAGAGAGGTGCAGAAACAGGCAAGATAAGTGCAGAAAGAGGCAAGAGAAATGCAAAAAAAAAGGAAGAAAGGTGCAGAAAGAAGCCAGACAAATGCAGAAAGAGGCAAGAGAGGCGCAGAAACAAGCAACAGTGGTTTGCACACCATTAGTACCAATCTAACACCCACATTTCAATAAACATCTGTTATTCAGCGCCAAGATGCCCCGTTGCTGGGGTGAACGTGCGCTTTACAAATACACATGTTATGTTATGTTATGTTATGTTATTTAGCAATAAATAAGAGGTGACCGTTCTAGGTTTGCAAAGGGCCTTCCACCACACTATACCACTTGTTGCTGCATTTTTGGTAAAGTTTGAGCCATTTGAGCTAGAAACAAGAGTTTTTTTGTTCAAATCTGCAGACTATGCAGCAGATGATGGATTATGTGGCAAATGCGGAAAATGTATAATAGTGCAAAAGTTGGTGCAGCCAAACAGTCACATAATTCCAGTTGCCCTGCTCACACCTCTGACTAGGTCCAGAAGTGCTTGTCAGTGGTTCCTTCTTTTTTTTGTCTCATTGAGGTTATAGCTTAGCTTCTATGGAAACGATGAAGACTAAACCTGAGGTTACCACTCCACAACACAGACTACCATACCACATAATTACTCTCCCTAACACATAATCCCACTCTACATAATTCCTATACACTAAATACCACATACTTTCTATCCACATAATTTCACTGCACAACATACCACATAATTTCACTACACACAACATACATCCACTCCACTCCAAAAAAACATTAGTAAAAGACTTTTACATTTGCAACGCCAATAGCTCTAACTCTCGCAAATGTGAGACCTATTACATTGCAAATGCTTCTTTAACTGGTAGTCGCGTTTGCAGAGTGGTGGAGAAAGGGGGATGGGCCTCCGACCAGTGCTCAGGAATTCCGCTGTGTAGGACTTACAGGAGGTACCAGGAGGGCTTCTTGGCCTCCAAAGTCCCTCAGGAAAAAAGTGGACTTCATCCCCCAACCCGTAGTGTGCCAGGAGGCGCATTTGCAGAATGGTGGAGAAAGGGGGGCATGGCCTCCGAAGACCTCTTAGCAATCCCACTGGCCTGGCCTAGGGGGTCAGGGTGTTTGTACCCTGCCCCCTTTTCTTTTTTTTTTAACCATTTTCAACCCTTTTTTCTTGTGACTCGGTTTTTCCGAGTCACAAGATGGCTGCCAACACTTTTTGGTTTGAAGTGTTGGCAGCCAATCAGAATGAAGCTCGTGGTCGGGAGGGTTCGCGGATCCTCCTCAGTCACCAGATATCGATATTTTTTATTTTTGAATTTCTCACGAACTACTGAACGGATTTACACTATTTAAGAAAAAGGTCGCTTTCTGAATCAAGAGCTACCTTTTTGCCAAATTTGGTGTAATTCCGTTCAGCAGTTCGGCTGTAGCTTTGTCTAAAATTTCCTATGGAAATTAACATGGAGAAAACGCGTTTTGGGACCCCCTTTTTTCTCAACCCCTGCTTGACGAATCACCTAAAAACTTTCAAGACAGGAGCTGATCTGAGCGAACCATTAGTTTTGAAAATTTCGTGAAGATTCATCAAATGGTGCCAAAGATATTGGCAAAAGAAAAACGCTTTTCCTATGGAAACTAGGTCCTAACTATAACTACCTATTGGCGACCTCCAGTAGGTAATATATATATATTCACTGAAAAAACCATAGGTTTTAGGGACAGTTATAGTTAGTTGGACATTTCACTCGTACAAAACCATAGAAATTCCCCGTTATAGTTAGTTCAGCTAACTATAACTCGCGCCCCCGCAATGCACTGCTGATGACGTCACATATTACATCATTCATGACATGGTCAGTGACATCACTGATGACATCACTGATGACATCTCAAATGACATCACTGATGACATCATAAAACCTATGGTTTTTTCAGTGAATTTCTAAGGCTTTTTAAATGCTAATTTCTAACTATAACGTGCCTGAAACCTATGGTTTTTCAGTGAATTTCAAAGGTTTTTAAATGCTAATTTCTAACTATAACGTGCCTGAAACCTATGGTTTTTAAGTGAATTTCAAAGGTTTTTGAATGCTAGTTTCTAACTATGCCTACAGAGGTAGAACATGTGAAGAAAGAAGAAAAACGCACAGAAAGAAGCAAAGAAATGCAGAAAGAAGCAGCAGAAGTCCACAAAGACGAAGAAAAGAGCAGGAAGAAGCAAGACATGTGCAGAAAGAACCAACAGAGGAGCAGAAAGAGGCCTTGTTGCAAAATCATCCTGTGCCCACAACTTTTCAGACGGGTACTGGTGGTAACTGACTTGGACTAACCAGGCCTAGAGCCAGTGTTATGCTAAAGACACTCAGAATACAGTGAAAACACCTACATACACTAGGGAACACTATGCGTTGGGGTACCCCTGTGATTAGCATGACCTCCTCTGTAAGGCCCTAGTACATAATAGGGCAGGGGATTAAAACTTCCTCTTAAAACGCGCCCGGGCGCGTTTGCACAGTGGTGAAGGGAGGGGGGCCTGAGGTGACATGTGTGCAAACAAGCCCTGTGGCCGCTTTAAGTTGGGAGATTAAGTCCCCTTGAATCCTGAGGGTCCAACTAGCCCACTAGGTACCTTCAGTAAGCGCCACAGAGCTGCGTTGCACAGAGGTGTAAAAAGGGGCGTGGCCTGGACCACCTCTCTGCAACACAGCCCTGTGGCGTGCACTGGAGGTACCTGGTGGGCTAGTTGGCCCCCAGGGTCCCTCAGGATTCAAGGGGAATTAATTCCCAACTTAAAACGTGCCACAGCGCGTGTTTGCACACATGTCACCTGAGGCCCCCTCCCTTCACCACTGTGCAAACGCGCCCTGTGGCGCGATTTAAGTTGGGGTATTAGGTCACCTTGAATCCTGAGGGTACCTGGGCCCAACTAGCCCACCAGGTACTTCCAGTAAGCGCCACAGGCCTGCGTTGCAGAGAGGTGGTCAGAGGCCATGCCCCTTTTTACACCTCTCTGCAACGCAGCTCTGTGGCGCTTACTGGAGGTACCTGGTGGGCTAGTTGGACCCCAGGGACCCTCAGGATTCAAGGGGACTTAATCCCCCAACTTAAAACACGCTACAGGGCATGTTTGCACACATGTTACCTCAGGCCCCGCCCCCTCCCTTCACCACTGTGCAAACGCGCCCCGTGGCGCGTTTTAAGTTGGGAGATTAACTCCCCTTGAATCCTGAGGGTCCCTGGGGTGCAACTAGCCCACCAGCTACCTCCATTAAGCGCCACAGAGCTGAGTTGCAGAGAGGGGTAAAAAGGGGCATGGCCTGGACCACCTCTCTGCAACGCAGCCCCCTGGCGCATACTGGAGGTTCCTGGTGGGCTAGTTGGCCCCCAGGGACCCCCAGTAGTCAAGGGAAATTCGTTCCCCATCTGCAAACGCGCCTGGGGGCGCGTTTGCAGAGTGCTGCAAGGAGGGGGTGTGGCCTCCGGCGCGATGCCTCCCTTCACCACTGTGCAAACGCGCCCTGTAGCGCATTTTAAGAGGTAGTTTTAATCCCCCTGCCCTATTATGTACTAGGGACTAGGGACTTACAGAGGAGGTCATGCTAATCACAGGGGTACCCCAACGCATAGTGTTCCCTAGTGTATGTAGGTGTTTTCACTGTATTCTAAGTGTCTTTTAGCATAGCACTGGCTCTGGTTAGTCAGAGTCAGTTACCACCAGTACACACTGAAAAAGTTGTGGGCACAGGATGATTTTGCAACAAGGCCTCTTTCTGCTCCTCTGTTGGTTCTTTCTGCACATCTTTTGCTTCTTCCTGCACTTTTCTTCATCTTTGTGGACTTCTGTTGCTTCTTTCTGCATTTCTTTTGCTTCTTTCTGTGCGTTTTTTCTTCTTTCTTCACATGTCCTACCTCTGTAGGCATAGTTAGAAACTAGCATTGAAAAAACCTTTGAAATTCACTTAAAAAACCATAGTTTTCAGGCACGTTATAGTTAGAAATTAGCATTTAAAAAACCTTTGAAATTCACTGAAAAAACCATAGGTTTCAGACACGTTATAGTTAGAAATTAGCATTTAAAAAACCTTTGAAATTCACTGAAAAACCATAGGTTTTAGGGACAGTTATAGTTAGTTGGACATTTCACTCGTACAAAACCATAGAAATTCCCCCGTTATAGTTAGTTCAGCTAACTATAACTCGCGCCCCGCAATGCACTGCTGATGACGTCACATATTACATCACTCATGACATGGTCAGTGACATCACTGATGACATCACTGATGACATCTCAAATGACATCACTGATGACATCATCCATGTGATAATTTCATGCATCTTCTCACACCCTGATATAACTTTTGATACACCCACTCTAAATTACAGACTGCCATTCTCAAAACCATACACACTCCAATACCAATACTACATACCCACTCACTGATTCTTAGGTCTACACACACACATCTACTCACTCACCCGTACAGTCACTCATACTTACAGTCACTCAGTACAGGACTATCATATGCACTCATACACCTATATAAACACTCACACACCGCCACTCATCCATAGAGGTACTCACACACCTAGTCAGTCGTGCAAAAAATTAATCACACACCCATTTACTCACCTATACAGTTATACACACACCAGCTCACTTACTCATACAAATACTAGCACATTCTTACGCTCTTATACAATAACTGATACAAGCACACACGCATCCATACAGCCACTCTCACAATCACACACTCTCACGTATAGCCTTTTAAATACTCTAACACACATATATACTGCCTTTTACATATGTAGTTACTCGCACATGTACCACTGAGATATACATTCACTCACTAACACACCCATACACACACTCACCCACCCAAGCAGTCCATCACAGATGCACTCTTCAAATCATGCACCCAGTGAATCACCCACTCACATATCTATGTACAGAGTCACACACACCCCACCCACACAAACACTCAGGCACCCATACAGATACTCAGAGAACCAATCAATAACCCATATAGACACTCATGTAGCTATTCGCAAATCCATGCATCCACTTACACACCAACAGACAGACGGATACAGACATTCACACAGTTTAGTCACTAACCCATGCATTCAGTAAGATACGTTTAATCACTCACTTGTAGAGTCAGTCACGCACCTACTCAATCATCCATTCAGACACTTATACACCCACTCATTCTTCAATACGCCTTTGCCTATATATATTAAACATATTTAAACTTTACAGAAACACACAGTCACTGGATGATGTCATCAGTGATGTCATTTGAGATGTCATCAGTGATGTCATCAGTGATGTCACTGACCATGTCATGAGTGATGTAATATGTGACGTCATCAGCAGTGCATTGTGGGGCGCGAGTTATAGTTAGCTGAACTCACTATAACAGGGGAATTTCTATGGTTTTGTACGAGTGAAATGTCCAACTAACTATAACTGTCCCTAAAACCTATGGTTTTTTCAGTGAAATTCAAAGGTTTTTTAAATGCTAATTTCTAACTATAACGTGTCTGAAACCTATGGTTTTTTCAGTGAATATATATATAAATACATATATATATATATATAGTCATACAAAAAAACAAAAGTTTCAGGGACCTTATAGTTAGGCTCAGACTTCACTTGTACAAAACCAGTGAATTTTAACCGTTATAGTTACCTACAATAACTATAACTTACGCCCCTGCAATGCACTGCTTATGACCTCACATCTTACATCATTCATGCATGGTCAGTGACATCACTCATGACATCACTGATGACATCTTAAACAACATCACCCATAACATCACTGAGGACATCATCCACAGAACCACTCACCCACCCACTCACGCCCTCCTACACCCTCTCATATGCTAAATCACATACCCACGTAACCACTTACATATCCATTCACCCCTACCAGTACCTACACACCCACTCACTCCTCCATAGGGCCATTCAAACACCCACTTACTCACTCATACAGCCACTCACACAACCATTCGCTCACCCATACAGCCACTCATACACTACCTGATTAATATCTGAGCCTAACTATAACGTCCCTGTAACAAAGGTTACAGGGACATTATAGTTAGGCTCAGATTTCAATCATACAAAATCATTGAAATTCAGCAGTTTTAGTTACCTAAGCCAACTGTAACTTATGCCCCCACAATTCACTGCTTATGACCTCACATATTACAACACTATTGACATGGTCAGTGACATCACTGATGACATCTCAAATGACATCACTGATGACATCATCCAGTGAGTGTAAGTGTTTTCTAAGAGTTTATGAGTGTTAAACATAGATACTAACCTATTACAAAACTTAGATTAGTATACTAGTTGCACAACTAATGAGTGATATCGTTTCTAACATGTGTGATCTGAGTGGGTGTGTGACTGTCTGTATCAGTGTGTGTGAGTGGGTGTGGGAGTAGCTGTATGGGTATGGTCGTGCATGCTTGAGTGACTGTGTGGGTGAGTGAGTGGATTTCTGACTAGGTCTGTTGGTGTCAGTACCACGCACCTGAACTCGGCTGCCACAGGAGCAGAAGAACTTCTCCCCAGCTCCCAAACTCCACTGAGAGCTAATAATTAAATCCACTCACAGTAAAGAGGGGAAAGGGGTATGGGATAACAAGAGAGACTGCCACTGCTGTGCTTCTTCCTAACTGGAATCCCAGCGAGGTTTTTCTTGAGCACCTGTAAGCACAAACACAAAATTACTATTCCTTCACTAGACCCTCCCTTGACTCCCCACCAATTCCCGCTAGTAAACTCTCTCTCTCTCTCTAATAGATATTCCTATTACCTGTTATGCACAGTGGACTAGCTGCTCTCCTTAATGTTTGAATGATATTTGCAAGTAGAACCAAGTTATTAATTCCAGTTCTTTCTGTCTATTCTTTCCTTAAACAGATGCTGGCTGCGGAACTTTGGATGGTAAGTACAAATATATATATATTTATATCTACTAAGAATTATTACTGTGCGTAATAGTAGTTTGTATAACTAAAGTTTCCTTTTCAGCAAATAGATGCGCAGTACAATGTAGAATTCCAAAAGTAGTTAGCTGATTCCAAGCTTAATGGTTTAAAAGTCTCTTCTCACAAAGAAATAGATATACAGTCTTAGAATGTCTCTCTCAAAACGACTGCCAAAAAACTAGAGAGAAAAATGTGTCACAACTTTCAAAAGAAACTGCTTGACTTACTTGGTTTCCTTGTCATCTTCCTTCAAAATGTCCAAAAGAATACTATATGCTCCAACTGAAACTCTCACAGGGCAAGAGATTCTGCTGAGCATCGAAAAAATACCTGAAAATGAGAGACTCAAGAATTCTCTCTACTGGTGTTGAAGAATGATGTCTATAGAAATGACAGGCGGAGATATGCGGGAGAAAATGCTACTCCAAGACGAATTTTCCTGTCACCAATCATGCGCGGTAGCAAGATGCTTCTTCACCTCAGGAAATTGACTGTTGAAGTGCGCTGAGCGCCCAGGGCGCGAGCGCGATATTAGCCACACTTCTCCCAAGGCAGTGCACTAGAACGCTCACCAAACAAGAAACGACTTCAGCCGCCATCTTGGAAATTCTGCCGTGGAGTTAAATTGGACTGCTAGCACTACCACTGCTGAAACCTCTGTGAAAGGAATCGGTGCCGCCTACCAAATGAGCACCTGGGGAACCTCTTATACTTCAGCCCTGAGCAAGTACAAAACTGCGTAGCTTTGGAACAAGATCGCCCAGTCCTGACAGTTGGTGTGTGAGTGGTGTGTCAGTGGCTGTATGGGTGTATGAGTGGGTATCTGAGTGGTTGGTTGGGTGTGTTTTGAGAATACAGGACACAGTTGATAGTAGAAAGGAGCTTTATTGAAGAAACAGCATAACGACCCCCAGAGGCCAACCTCTCAGCTCCTCAGCCAAGCTTCACTGCTGGACTCTTCAATCCAGATTCCAGCAGTAGAACCTTGTTGCTAGGAGATGGTAAGATCACATGTAAAGTGTAATTGAAAACATAACACATCTCCTCTTCTAAGGAAAACAAAAACCTTATAAGTAATACAATTAGTTACTAATAAATAAATAATAAAAGGAAAGAAAATATTAAAAAAGCAAATATTAATCACACATATAATCTTGCAATTTCTTTGGTCTCATTTTAAGGCGTTCACTAGGAACTCTTCTACAGACATCAGTGGCACTGTCAACATCACCAACATTTTTTTTGTAACCAATGCCTTACTTCAGCATCATTGCATTTGACAGCTCTACAAGTGTTCCACCATTTGCCATCAGATACCTTGATTGCATTACCCTCAACTTTTATGATCTTCTTTGGTTCAGATAACTTAGAATTCCCTTTCTTCACTATGTTACCAGAACACAGTCTCACAAACTCACCTTCAGCAAATACTCTTTTACCTTTCCCAATTTTGCTATTGTGTCTTAGTTGATAATAATCTTGATATTTTGCAGCTTTGAAACATACATCTTCTTCCTTTACATCTTTCTTGCCACTCCTACCCATCCATGCTGGTACAGCTACTGTACAAGGAACTCTCCCTTTAAGGAGACAAAAAGGAGTTTCTCCTGTCACAGAGTGTGGGGTGGTTCTTTAGTTCCATAACATTTTCCTGACTTGTGATCTCCAACACATATTCATCGATATGGCCAATTGAACATTCTCTCCTAAAACTCGGTTGAAGCGCTCAACTAGACCATTTCCCCTGGGATGATAAACCGGAGTTCTCAAATGTTTGATACCCCACTTCTTGAGAAAATCACTAAATTCTTGTGAAATGAACTGCGGACCATTATCTGTTATAATTTCAGCAGGACAACCTTCCCTCCTAAAAACCTCTTCACAGAATGCAATGGCATTGCTGGTCTTGATTTCACTGACAAATCCAACCTCTGGCCACTTTGAGTAATAATCAATCATTACAAAAGCATACTTCTCAGATGCTCCAAAACCTTCAAACGGCCCACATATATCAATAGCTAGTCTTTCCCATGCCTTTTCAGGAAATCTCGTAGGTGTTATAGGAGAATCTCTCAATATATGTGATTTATCGCTACACGTACAAGATATGCATTCTCTTACAAACCTCTCTATATCTCCATCCATATTCGGCCACCAAAAATCCATTCTTACTTTTCTTTTGACCGCAGACATTCCTCCATGACCTTCATGTAACAATTCCATCAACTTAAACCTCAATGGTTCAGGAACAACTAGTTTGTCACACCTTCTTACTACACCATTTACAACAGACAACTCTTCCCATGCGTATTTATACATTGAAATCTCATTGTCAAGCTTCCATCCATACGACGCAGGCAAAATTTTGATTACTTTCACCAAAATAGGATCAGCAGAAATAGCCTCCTTCCATTCATCTTCACTTATGGCTTTACACACGTCCTCAATGTTTGCTATCATCCAATGTTCATCTTCACTGATATTTTCCATTTTATCTTTCACAGGTAAACGAGACAAACAATCCGCATTCACATTTTTCACTCCAGGTACATATTTCAGATCAAAAGAAAATTCTTGTAAACGATATATCCACTTTGCAATGCGTGGGGTAGCCCTACTCGCACCTGCAGTAGTGAATATGTCAATCAATGGCCTGTGATCCCTACGAAGTTCAAATTTCGTACCCCAAACATAAACACGGAAATGTTGTACTCCCCACCAACAAGCTAGGGCTTCCTTTTCAATAGTGGAATATGACATCTCAGCACCTTTTAAAGTACGTGATGCAAAAGCAATAACTCTCTCCTTGCCATCACGCTCTTGCATCAGTACAGCTCCTAGACCATAACCACTTGCATCTGTTATAATTATGGACTTGTCTTGAGGATCAAACGACTTTAAAGCAGTAGCAGTAGCTACAGCCTTCTTTACAGCTTCAAATGCTGATTGGCACTCCCTTGACCATTGAAAAATTACACCTTTCTTCATAAGTTCTTGCAATGGATGTACTATTTCCGAAAAATGATGCACAAATTTCGCATAATACTCGGCTAAACCGAGAAACGATCTTAACTGATCTTTATCCTGTGGTGCTGGGGCTTTTTCCAGGTCTTCTACTAAATTTAGCTTTGGTTTGATACCATTGTAAGACAATGTTTGTCCTAAATAATCTACTTCTGATTGACAACATTTACACTTTAACAAACTAATAGTGAGACCAGCAGCTTCCAGTCTAGTAAGTACTCTCCTTAAAGTATCATCATGGTCATTTTCATCCTTATCCCATATTAAGAGGTCATCTTGGAATACTAATACGTTCCTCATATCATTCAAAATTTTCTGCATAATTCTCTGAAATACAGAAGATGCTGAGGATAGACCAAATGGCATTCTGATGAATGGAAATGCCCCTTCAGGTGTGATGAAGGATGTTAAGTGCTTCGATTCAGGCAGTAAGCGTACCTGGTGGCAGGCACTTGACAAGTCTAAAGTAGTAAAATATTTTCCACCAGCAACACTAGACAACATTTTATTTATGCGAGGTAAAGGATACCTATCAACCCAAATGCACTTATTCAAGTCTCTTAAGTCCACACACATGCGGATTTTGCCATTGGGTTTGTGTGCGATAACAATTGGACTTAACCAATCGGAAGCTTCTATAGGTTCCATTATTTTCTCCTTGCATAATCTCAGTAGCTCATCTTTCAACTTTCCTCTCAGAGCCATAGGAACATTACGTACTTTGTATACCTTCGGTTTAGTATCTTTCCTTAATATAATCTGATGTTCAAATCCCTTAAGGCATCCTAGTTCTTCTTTAAATAAGTTAGGAAAATCCTTAACCCATTTGTTGTTGTTGGGAATGTCTGTCAACAACACTTGTGACGGATGATTTGGATTGAGAATAATGCCCAAACCTTTCTGTTCTTTCCACCCCAACAAAGATTTTCCAGTTTCTACCACATATATTTTTGCTATCGTTTTTCGTGTTTTAAATTGCACATTTGCGTTGAAATATCCCAAAACTGGAAGTTTCATACCGCAATATCCTTGTGGTTCAACATCAGTTGGAATCAACTTAATGGACCCCAATTCTTGCCATTTCAGCTTATCTATCAAAGTAAAAGGGTCTGCCCACATCTGTACAACTTTACTATTGATAGTTATCATACACTTGGGAGGAACATGTGCTTCTGAATGATCGTCTTGAAGAGAATTAGCATCTCCAAGAACCATTACTTCTATGTCAAATCATTCTCTACCTGCACATCATCAATTGAATGCATTGCCATGGAATTATCTATGGTGTTTACAGATTTCTTTTGTTTCAGAAATTTATTTGATCTACATACTCTCGAAAAATGACCAATCCTCCTGCATTTATAACAACGACTCTTAGCAGCTGGACAATGAACAGCATCAGCATTATGTCTATTGCTTCCACATCTATCACAAGATTTTTTATAATTGTCTTCTTGTTTTTTTACAAAATGTTTGTTATCTTCACTATCTGTCTTAATAACTTTCTTGGTGTTAGAACTCAATACACACACTTTAGTATGATCTACCTCAGTTTTCGTGTTATTTTCAGCTAATTCTTTTACATATTGTGAAGTATTTTCGATGCGTCTAGCAATTTCAATTGACTTGTCTAAAGAAGGATCTTTCATGTCTAATAATTTTTCTTGGATTTTCTTATTGTTGGTTCTATTTATAAGTTGGTTCCTAATAATTTCATCCCTCAAATCTTTAAACTTACATGTTATTGCTAATCTTCTTAAAGCCGCCACATATTGCTCAATCTTTTCTCCTTGTTTTTGGGAACGTGAAAAAAACGTATGCCTTTCTACAACTAGACTTAATTTTTTTCCATAGTTATCAGCTAATGCTGATAAGGCACTTTCATACACATCATCCCCATCATCATCAGAAGAATCATCAGCATTTCTAACACTAGGCTGGAAATTGGGCAAAGTGCTTAAAATTCTTCTTCCTTCCATACCTAAACTAAGTTTTAAAATAGCTAATTTCCTCCTAGCAATAAATACATCACCACCAATTGCTTCTAAATATGTGTTGAAAGATTCCTTCCAATCTTCCCATTCCATGCAGGGAGGACCTGGATCTTGTAGAAATGTAGGTGGAGGGGAATGGACTGTGTAGCCATCACTAATTAAATATTTAAGCCTACTGTCTAGATTACCAATACTAGTAAAGTTCCCAGATCGGATTATCCAAAGAATGTGTCTAAAAGTTCAATATGGACGCGTTGCAATTTTGCTCCTGAATCCACAAAATAATCAATACTTCCTCGCGCGTAGATGAATATCCACTTACCGGGGACCTTCTCAAGTGTTCTCGATAGTTTGGCAGCACCAGTTTAGCAGCCCCGCTCACCCGGGAGGATAAACGCTCCTCCGGTCTTCCGATATGACGCTGTAATCCTCTGGAGATAAAACGATAAAAAAAATAAAATAAACACGAAGAAAATCAAAATGGCGGCACGCACATTTCTAGGTCACGCAGAGTCACGCCAGGTCACGACGTGCGTATGTCATCATCCAAGATGCGATGTCTTCGCGTGCTTCGTTGCCAGGTAACTCACTTCATGGCAACCTCAATATGCGTGATGACGTCTTCTTAGATAGGCCGCTTCATGTCATCCGGACTCGAAATGCAGAGTTCTTTTCCTCGAACTTCCGCGCTGGAACTTCGCTTCCTTTCAGCAATGTCGTTGCTAAGATGCAAGCGGCCCACGTCAAGGTACTGGTACTGTTTACCTTTGAACACCAACTGTCTTCTCATCGGTACATCGTAGATTAGTTAAAATCGGTACCCTTCCAAGTAGCAGAACCTTCCTCACATGTAGAAATATACTACACGTATATCGATGACCAGACTGGGGGTCGTAAATACAGGTGTTTTTTAAGGAAATCCACTTCAATCCGTAGTGCTCCAAAATAAACTCCTTTAGATAAGGTGCATGTCCTCAATGGTTGTACATCCCATCCTCGTCACCAATTTTGAGAATACAGGACACAGTTGATAGTAGAAAGGAGCTTTATTGAAGAAACAGCATAATGACCCCCAGAGGCCAACCTCTCAGCTCCTCAGCCAAGCTTCACTGCTGGACTCTTCAATTCAGATTCCAGCAGTAGACCCTTGTTGCTAGGAGATGGTAAGATCACATGTAAAGTGTAATTGAAAACATAACAGTGTGTAAGTGAGTGTGTGAGTAGTATGCGGGTGTGTGAGTGGCTGTATAGGTGTGTGAGTGGGTGTGTGAGTGGCTGTATGGGTGTATGAGTAGGTATGTGAGTAGCTGTGTAGGTGAGTGAGTGGGTGTTTGAGTGAATATGTTGGTAGGTGAGTGGGTGTATCAGAGGCTGTATGGGTCAATGAGTAGCTATGTGACTGACTGTATCGGTGAGTGAGTGGGTATCTGATGACTGTGTGAGTGAGTGACTGGGTGTGTAAGTGGCTATATGGGTGAGTGAATGGCTGTTTGAGTGAGTGTTTGGTTAAGAGAGTTGGTGTGTGAGTGGTTGTATTGGAGAGTGAGTGTTTGTGTGAATTACTGTATGGGTGAGTGAGCAGATATCGGAGTGCTTGTATGGATGTGTGAATGGGTATATAAGTGGATGTTTGAGTGAGTGCTTGTATGGATGAGTGAGTGGCTGTGTCGAAAGGCTGTATGGGTATGTGAGTGGGTGTGTGAGTGGCTGTATAGGTAAATGAGCCTTTGTGTCAGTAGCTGTATAGGTGAGTGTATGGCTGTTTGAGTGGCTGAGTGACTGGTTGTATGAGTAGCTGTCTGGGTGAGTGAATAGTTGTGTAACTGGCTGTATGTGTGAGTGAGTGGATGTATGAGAGTGGATCTATGGGGGAGTGAGTGGTTGTGTGAGTATTTGTATGGGTCTGTGAATGGGTATGTGAGTGGGTGTGTGCGTAGGCATGAGAGGTTTTGTGGGGGTGTGAGTGGGTCTGTGAGCTGTTCTGTGGATGATGTTATCAGTGATGTGTGGGGCGCCGGGCCCAAATGGGCTCCCTGCGGGGATCTTCCAATCTGACACAGAGGGCTGGGCAGCGCTACTTATTCCATTATTTAACAGTGCATACACCCTCGGTAAAACACCTGAAAACTGGAGGGGCTCAATACTTTGCCCGATCTACAAAAAAGGAGACCGTTTAAATCCAAGCAACTATTGTCTAATAGCTTTGTTAGATCTGGAAGCCAAAGCGTATGCACGTATCCTTTTGGAAAAACTGGAAAATTGGGCAGAAGAAAATGAGTTGCTCCCCTTCTTTCAAACAGGCTTTCGAGGCGGAGCTGCAACAACTGACAATATAATCGCTCTATCGGCCCTTTGTCACCAAGCCACTCTTTTGCTGCTTTGTCGACCTAACAGCAGCTCTTGACAAGGTCGACAGACAACTGCTGTGGAAGAAACTAGCAAATTGGGGCATTCCATCGTCACTTCTTACAGCCATAATGTCCTTATACTCGGAAACCTGGGTACAGGTAAAAACAGGCCCCACATCTCTCTCAGCTAAAATATGTACAACCGGAGGTCTGAAACAAGGCTGCGTGCTGGCCCCCCTCTTTTTCAATCTGTACACAGCAGACCTGGGAAAAGCTCTCGTCAACAGCAGCCTGCCCCCCCGACTAGGCATTCGATCTCTACACATTCTTCAGTGCGCAGATGACATAGTCATCATGGATCACACCAAAGTGGGCCTCCAACGAGCCCAGACCAGTCTACATGATTACAGCATATCGAATTACCTTACCATCAACTCAGAAAAGACCAAGATTATAATAATAGGCAGGCAAAAACACAAAAAACATATTACATGTACCATAGGCCCCAGGACAGTCAATCCAGTGCAGAAATACAAGTACTTGGGGGTCTGGTTTACAGAAACCGCAAGACCCTCTGCCCATAAAAAGGAACTGACCAACAAATCGATTGCCATAACATACTGTCTGATAAAATTGAACAATAAGTTAAAAAGTCCCTCAGCAGTGGGTATCAGAAAGGTCACTCAAGCTTCTCTTCTCCCAGCACTCTCGTATGGACACCAAGCATTTCCTGGAGCATGTACGGAAATTCTAGAGCGGGCGCAATGTGTGGCCTATAAAAAAATCTTTTTACTCCCAAAACACCTTTCTAGGGCGAGACTTAGGCTGGAGCTCGGGCTGGTCAAACAATCATTAACTCTTGAGGCCGACTTTCTAAAATATTACATCCGAATTCTGAAATCTCCGAGGGAATCCTTAAAGAGCTGCCTCAGAGTCTTAGTCGAAAAAACTGGCTCGCCATGGAATAAACAGCTTTCTAGAGCCATGGCCTCTATTGAAATAAACAAACCAGCACTTGCTCTTCCCAGCATCTCATATGCCACCTGGAAATCGCGAATCAATAAACAAGTCCAGCTAGTCTCGTTCCAGCAAGACCAGGCCACATTAAAAACCTTATCTTTCCTGACCCCGCTGAACGACTCATACTTAGTAAACAAACCTCAGCCCTACCTTACCGTTCCCCTCAACCCCAAAACCAGGAGAGAGATTATGTACATGTGATTGCTGGCACTTCCAATTACGGATTTCGGCAGGGCCTGGGCAAACCAAAACACTGAAGGAGCATGCCGACTGTGTGACTATAAACGTGAATCATGGCTACACCTCCTGTGCTGTTGCCCAACCTTATCCACAGAAAGGAGGATTCTTTTGAGAGAACTATGCCTGAGAGAAAAAGTAACTACCTGCCATGAGGCCTCTGCAGTATGTTTCGCACAAAAAGAACCTCACATCCTGGACCGCTGTGGAAGATTTGTACAATTGATCATAGGTGCTATGTACCCCGGAACTGCCCCCCTCCGCAGCCCTCGTAAGGTTCAAACGCTGATACTGGACTATTTCAAAAACCTCAGGACCGTGAAAGAACACTTCCCAACTCAGTCGATAAGCACAACCACTCCATAAGAGGAAGAGTATCAGCGGGCGGAATGGTAACAAAGTAAGTCCAGCAGACTAGAGGAACCAGACGGCTGATACTTTCACAGGGGACCGGTCAAAGAACAACGGCCAACAGCAAACAAGTGAAGAAGCACAGAGTGAAACGTCAGGACCCAACTAATGCACCTTACCAGAGTTTTTAACCTCTAGGAACTGTGTTTTTTTTTCTTTCTCTTTTGATGTTTTTATTGTAATTCAATGGTTTTAATTAACTTATGCAAATAAATTCAATTCAATTCAATTCAGTGATGTCATTTGAGATTTCAGCAGTGATGTTATCAGTGATGCCTCTGACCATGTCATGAGTGAGTAATATGTGAGGTCATAAGCAGTGTGTTGCGGGGGCATAAGTTATAGTTAGCTCAGGTAACTATAACTGCTGAATTTTAATGGTTTTGTACAAGTGAAATTTGAGCTTAACTGTAACCTTTCCTTTTTTCAATGAATTTCTATGGTTTATATAATTCTATTTCCTAACTATAACGTCCCTTTAACCTTTGTTTTTTTCAATGAATTTCTACGTTTTTTTTAAAACTATTTCCTCACTATAACGTCCTTGTAACCTTTGTTTTTTAAGTGAATTTCTATGTTTTTTAACTACTAGGCATCTTTGCAGAGTGGTGGAGAAAGGGTACATATTCTCCAACCATCTACCAGCAATCCCACGGTGTGGGACTTACTGCTGGTAACAGCAGGGCTTCTTGGTCCCCAAGGACCCTCAGCATCCAAAGAGACTTCATCCTCCAACAAGGAGTGCGCCAGGAGGTGCATTTGCAGAGTGATAGAGAAAGGGGATGAGCCTCCCACCAGCTCTCAGCAATCCCACTGTGTGGTACATACTGCTGGTAACAAGAGGGCTTCTTGGCCCCCAAGGACCCTCAGCAGCCAAGGGTACTTCATCCCCTAACCAGTAGTGTGCCGGGTTGTGTTTGCAGAGTGGTGAAGAAAGGGCCGGGGCCTCCCACAAGCTCTCAGCAATCCGCTGTGTGGGACTTACTGGAGGTAACAGGGGGGTTGCTGGCACCCAAGGACCCTCAGCAGCCATCTGAAAGGCACAAATAAACGGAAAACTAATTGGTAATAAATAAAAAATGATCCACTATCCTAGGCTCCCCCAAGTCTCTCGATAAAAGTGGTACCTCACATCTGTGGATAGGCCCAGTGGCTGCAACAGGAAATGGCCCAAAATTAAACATCTATGAAAGGCATTTTTCCACCGAAAACAGACTCTTTTCTCCAATGTGGGTAGATCTAGATTTTAGACCCTAGCTAAGCCGATACCTAGGGAAACCTGCAAACCTATAATTTTCTGAAAACTAGACACCTAGGGGTATGAGGGTGGGCTGACTTGCATGGCTCTCATCAGGTATTTTTGCCCAGAATCCCTTGCAAACCTCAAACTTTGACTAAAAAAATGAATATCCTCAAATTTCTGTGATGGAAGGTTCTGGAATCTGTGGGGAGCCACAAACTTCTGTCCACTTGGCATTCCCCCAAGTCTACCAATTAAAAGGCACCTCACTCTGTGGGTAGGCCTTGTGGCTCTGACAGGAAACGGGCGGCCCAAAACGCAACATGGACGCATGGCATTTTTCGACCAAAAACGGACCCTTTCTTCCTAATGTGGGTAGCTCTAGATTTTGGACCCTAGCTCAGTCGGCACCTAGGGAAACCTAGCCAACCTGTACATTTTTTTAAACTAGACACCTAAGAGTATACAGGGTGGGCTGACTTGCATGGCTCAGGACCACATTTTTTTTTACCCAGAATCCCTTGCAAATCTCAAACTTTCATTAAAAAAACACATTTTTGCCACATTTCTGTGAAGGAAAGCTCTGGAATCTGCGGGGAACCACAAACTTCCATCCACCTAGCATTCCTCCAAGTCTCCCACTAAAAATGGTATCTCACTTCTGTGGGTAGGCCGAGTGGCCGGACAGGAAACGGCCCAAAACGCAACATGAATGCATCGTATTTTTACACCAAAAACTGAGCCTTTTTTCCCAATGTGGGTAGCTTTAGATGTTGGACCCTAGCTCAGCCAGCTTCTATGGAAACCTAGCCGGCCTGTACATTTTTTAAAACTAGACACCTAGGGGTATCCAGGGTGGGCTGACTTGAGTGGCTCTCACCACATATTTGTACCCAGAATACCTTGCAAACCTCAAACTTTGACTAAAGAAAGTTCTGAAATGTGCGGAGAGCAATAAACGTCCATCCATTCAGCATTTCCTGAAGTCTCCTGATAAAAATGGTGCATCACTTCTGTGGGTAGGTCAAGTGGCTGTGATAGCCCAAAACGCAACATGGACGCATCTCATTTTTCCACCAAAAACGGACCCTTTTTTAATGTGGGTAGCTCTAGATTGCAAACCCTAGCTCAGCCGGCACCTAGAGAAACTTAGCCAACCTGTACATTTTAGAAAACTAGACACCTAGGAGTATCCAGAATGGGTTTTACCCAGATAAGGCCTTGGCGGAGCTCACGTAGTTTCACTCCACAGAATTCCGCAGAGTTACCAAAACACTCCGCCAAATTCAGTGGAGTTCCACGAGCAGGCAGAGTATTGCTCGGCCACCCCTAATTGTTACCATTATCACACAATTCACTTCATTTGACAGCTTGACAAGAGCAGTGGAACCGTTTTTACTGGAAATAGGGTACTGTTTACTGTCGGCTTGCAGGCTTAGAGAAAGACCAATTTGGTCAAAACGCGTTAGGCGCATTACATTTTCTATAAACACCTCTTGGAGTGCGGACATTTCTTGCGCCGCTGCATAAGCACTTCGTTCATTTATACGGGGTTCTGTGCCCTGCTGCCCGGCACCGATCCCGCTTGGTGGAAGCGGTCAGGTTAAATACAGGAACCCAGTTTCATATATATTTAGCCAAATAAATCTTTGTGGAATTTGAATTATGGTGTGCGAGTCTTTCCGAAATCCTTGATAGATGGATTCCGGTCTCTTCTTAAATATATATATATATATATATCGCGTGAAACGGTTTCCGCCGAAATTGCAGCTCTCAGCACAGCGGGTGCCGCAGCTCACGTGAACCAATGAATTTGTTTTATGTTAAAAGGCAGTACCTTGCATTGAATTACTGACATTGACGAAGGCCAGGAGGCTGAAACGCGTTTGTCAGTATGCCTTGAGTTGCATGGAATAAAAATCAATTTTGACTTATAGCCGGAGTGCGCAGCATCCTTTGAACTGTTTATTGACCAAGACTGGCTGCAGTCAAAACGCATAACTCGAATAAATCCTAAACTGCCAAATATATTTCCCCTGAGCGTGCGTCTTACTCTGCTTTTGGATATTATATATATATATATATATATATATATATATATATATATATATATATATATATATATATATATCCACCACCAAGCTTACACACTCCAGTAAGCACGAGCCACTCCGATCCAAGTTCCGCAAATAGATTTATTTTCGGGCACAAACTACGCGTTTTGAGCTAAACAGCTCTTGGTCACGTGACCTCTGCTATGAGTTTATACTTTTTTATACAGGTTGCGCCACACACGACGCACAACATAAAGAAAAGACTGTGAATAGATGCAATAATCCCGTGATATGAAAACAGAAAGTGCTTAACAGTATTCATAAAAGAAAGTAAATCTCGTGCTGTACATGTTCAAGATTGTGGCTAATCAAATATATCTCTCTGATATACAAGAATAAAGTAAGAGTATTCAAATGGCAATAGACAAGAGACTGCAACTGCGAAGTCCCCACATTATAACTTATCATTGTTCATATGCAACAAATCTTGGGTATATTATCTACTGGCGGTCGCCAGTAGATAGTTATAGTTAGTACCTATTTTCCATAGGAAATCCGTGACATTCTATTTGAAATAACTCTTGCGTCGGTTGACGAATCTTCGCGAAATTTTCAAACTTTATGGCCCGCTCCGGTCCGCTCCTACCCTGAAAGTCTCAGGGTGATTCGTCAAGCGGGGGCCGAGAAAAAGGGGGGTCCCAAAACGTGTTTTCCCCATTCATTTTCCCATAGGAAACTTTAGACACGGCTACAGCCCGAACTGCTGAACGGAATTACACCAAATTTGGCAAAGAGGTAGTTCTTGGTTCAGAAAGAACCCTTTTGTTAAATGGTGTAAATCCGTTCAGTAGTTGCGGAGAAATTAAAAAAATAAGAGTCAAAAAATCAATTTCCCATAGGAAACTTTATGCAAGGCTACAGCCCGAACTGCTGAACGGAATTACACCAAATTTGGCAAAGAGGTAGTTCTTGGTTCAAAAAGAACCCTTTTTGTTAAATGGTGTAAATCCGTTCAGTAGTTGCTGAGAAAATCAAAAGTAAAAACACATATATCTGGGCGGAGCCTAACCACACATGTCATCGTGAGATCTGATTGGCTGTCAGCACTTCATCCTGGAATTGCTGGCAGCCATCTTGGGACCAATATAAATGATAGTACCCCATTGAAATGCATTGTAGTGAATCGAAGATTTTGAGGGTTACCAAAAGGAGAACTATAAAGGGTGATAACAGACTTTAGTTACATTAGAATTCATTTGTTGATGGTACCATACTAATTTCAGGAATTGTGGTGTGTTCTAAGGTGATTTTACCCTGTGAAAAACCTTCTGCTGGGATATCATGAATCATGTTTGAGAGAAAACTATTTTCACATGCTTGTCCCATACAGTTTTGGAAGGTGCCCCAGAAGCTAAAATGAGAGCATATTTTCTGTAAATTCACATTATCTTTCTCAGTCATGTGAGAATGAAGTCTGACATTCTCAGTAAAACATGTACATCCAACAAGGGCAGAGACTGTCAGTTGATTCCTTTGTGTTCTACTGCAGCTTCCCAGAGTGTTCTAAAGAACAACTAGAGTGCTAACAGCCTTACTTATGACAAAAGTATGGCACACCTGAAGCCATCTTGATTGGAATAAACTGGTAACACTTAAAACATTTAATTTAAAAAGGAACAAAATGATGGGGTTCATCTTGTCATAGAAATTATGGTTAGTGCTCTGGAAAGAAAAATTAGGACATGTTTCAAGTGTGATCTCAAATATCTTCCTGTTATATTTCAAAAGGAGCAGCCTGTCAGTTGATGCCTTTGTGTTCTACTGCAGCTTCCCAGAGTGTTCTAAAGAACAACTAGAGCGCTAACAGTCTTACTTATGACAAAAGTATGGCACACCTGAAGCCATCTTGATTGGAATAAACTGGTAACACTTAAAACATTTAATTTAAAAAGGAACAAAATGATGGGGTTCATTTTGTCATAGAAATTAGGGTTAGTGCTGTAGAAAGAAAAATTAGGACATGTTTCAAGTGTGATCTCAAATATCTTCCTGTTATATTTCAACAGGAGCAGCCTGTCAGTTGATGCCTTTGTGTTCTACTGCAGCTTCCCAGAGTGTTCTAAAGAACAACTAGAGCGCTAACAGTCTTACTTATGACAAAAGTATGGCACACCTGAAGCCATCTTGATTGGAATAAACTGGTAACACTTAAAACATTTAATTTAAAAAGGAACAAAATGAGGGGGTTCATTTTGCCATAGAAATTATGGTTAGTGCTGTAGAAAGAAAAATTAGGACATGTTTTAAGTGAGATCTCAAATATCTTCCTGTTATATTTCAACAGGAGCAGCCTGTCAGTTGATGCCTTTGTGTTCTACTGCAGCTTCCCAGAGTGTTCTAAAGAACAACTAGAGTGCTAACAGCCTTACTTATGACAAAAGTATGGCACACCTGAAGCCATCTTGATTGGAATAAACTGGTAACACTTAAAACATTTAATTTAAAAAGGAACAAAATGAGGGGGTTCATTTTGCCATAGAAATTATGGTTAGTGCTGCAAAAAGAAAATGTAGTGCATGTTTTAAGTGAGATCTCAAATCCTCTTCTATTTCATTAGAAAATTCTGACATGCAGACTGAAACAATCACTTTCAATACCAGCAGTAGACTTCCAGTTAACTCCTTGGTGAGCAGTAGCTTTACTACAGTGATCTAATGAACAACTAGAGTAATAACATTCTGAATTTATGGCAAATGTGTGACACATCTGAATGCCTTCTTGATGGAATCAAAGTAAAAACTGAAAGCATTTCCTACTGAGGAGACTGCAGTAAATGAGGAAATTAGGAAACTTCATAACAAAGAAGTCTTCCAAGATGGCCACCAGTGAAAAAAGAGCCCAAATGTAGCACAAATATTACCCAGATGTAGCCCACATATAGCCCAATGACAAAAGTGTGCAAAACACTTTTTATTTTTAGTTTTTTTGCAGTTTTATGTAGTGCAGACTGGTCAGGTATTGGAGCGTTGCATCTTAAAACATGACCCCCTACACTACAAAAACACCACTGCACTACCCTAAACCCTAAAACACTACCCCAGCACGACCCCCTACACTACACAAGCACCACTGCACTATCCTAAACCCTAAAACACTACCCCCAGCATGACCCCCTACACTACACAAACACCACTGCACTACCCTAAACCCTAAAACACTACCCCAACACCACTGCACTAACCTAAATCCTAAAACACTACCCCCAGCACAACCCCTACACTACCCAAACACAACTGCACTACCCTAAAACATGACCCCCTATACTACACAAACACCACTGCACTACCCTAAACCCTAAAACACTACCCCCAGCACGACCCCCTACACTACACAAGCACCACTGCACTACCCTAAACTCTAAAACACTGCCCCCAGCACGACCCCCTACACTACACAAACACCACTGCACTACCTTAAACCCTAAAACACTACCCCCAGCACGACCCCTACACTGCCCGAACACCACTGCACTGCCCTAAACCCTGAAACACATACCCTAGCATGACCCCCTACACTGCCCGAACACCACTGCACTGCCCTAAACCCTGAAACGCCACCCCCTTCACGACCCCCTACACTGCCCGAACACCACTGCACTGCCCTAAACCCTGAAACACCACCCCCAGCATGACCCTTACACTGCCCGAACACCACTGCACTGCCCTAAACCCTGAAACACTACCCCCAGCAAGACCTCCTACACTGCCCGAACACCACTGCACTGCCCTAAACCCTGAAACATCACCCCCAGCAAGACCCTACACTGCCCGAACACCACTGCCCTAAACCCTGAAACACCACCCCCAGCACGACCCCCTACACTGCCCGAACACCACTGCACTGCCCTAAACCCTGAAACACCACCCCCAGCACGACCCCCTACACTGCCCGAACACCACTGCACTGCCCTAAACCCTGAAACACCACACCCTGCACGACCCCCTACACTGCCCGAACACTACTGCACTGCCCTAAACCCTGAAACACCATCCCCAGCACGACCCCCTACACTGCACGAACACCACTGCACTGCCCTAAACCCTGAAACACAACCCCCAGCAAGACCCCCTACACTGCCCGAACACCACTGCACTGCCCTAAACCCTGAAACACCACCCCCAGCAAGACCCCCTACACTGCCCGAACACCACTGCCCTAAACCCTGAAACACCACCCCCAGCAAGAACCCCTACACTGCCCGAACACCACTGCACTGCCCTAAACCCTGAAACACCAGCCCCAGCACGACCCCTACACTGCCCAAACACCACTGCACTGCCCTAAACCCTGAAACACCACCCCCTGCACGACCCCCTACACTGCCCGAACACCACTGCACTGCCCTAAACCCTGAAACACCACCCCCAGCACGACCCCCTACACTGCCCGAACACCACTGCACTGCCCTAAACCCTGAAACACCACCCCCTGCACGATCCCCTACACTGCCCGAACACTACTGCACTGCCCTAAACCCTGAAACACCACCCCCAGCACGACCCCTACACTGCACGAACACCACTGCACTGCCCTAAACCCCGAAACACTACCCCCAGCAAGACCCCCTACACTGCCCGAACACCACTGCCCTAAACCCTGAAATACCACCCCCAGCAAGACCCCCTACACTGCCCGTACACCACTGCACTGCCCTAAACCCTGAAACACCACCCCCAGCAAGACCCCCTACACTGCCCGTACACTACTGCACTGCCCTAAACCCTGAAACACCACCCCCAGCACGACCCCCTACACTGCCCGAACACCACTGCACTGCCCTAAACCATGAAACACCAGCCCCAGCACGACCCCCTACACTGCCCGAACACCACTGCACTGCCCTAAACCCTGAAACACCACCCCCAGCACGACCCCCTACACTGCCCGAACACCACTGCACTGCCCTAAACCCTGAAACACCAGCCCCAGCACAACCCCGTACACTGCCCGAACACCACTGCACTGCCCTAAACCCTGAAACACCAGCCCCAGCACGACCGCCTACACTGCCCGAAAACCACTGCACTGCCCTAAACCCTGAAACACCAGCCCCAGCAAGACCCCCTACACTGCCCAAACACAACTGCACTGCCCTAAACCCTGAAACCCACCACCCCCAGCAAGACCCCCTACACTGCCCGAACACCACTGCACTAAAGCCTGAAACACCACCCCCAGCAAGACCACCTGCACTGGTCGAACACCACTGCACTGCCCTAAACCCTGAAACACCACCCCCTGCACGACCCCCTACACTGCCCAAACATCACTGCACTGCCCTAAACCCTGAAACACCACCCCCTGCACGACCCCCTACACTGCCCGAACACCACTGCACTGCCCTAAACCCTGAAACACCACCCCTCAGCACGACACCCTACACTGCCCGAACACCACTGCACTGCCCTAAACCCTGAAACACCACCCCCTGCACGACCTCCTACACTGCCGGAACACCACTGCACTGCCCTAAACCCTGAAACACCACCCCCAGCATGACCCCCTACACTGCCCGAACACCACTGCACTGCCCTAAACCCTGAAACATCAACCCCAGCAAGACCCCCTACACTGCCTGAACACCACTGCCCTAAACCCTGAAACACCACCCCCTACACTGCACGAACACCACTGCACTGCCCTAAACCCTGAAACACCACCTCCAGCAAAACCCCTACACTGCCTGAACACCATTGCTCTGCCCTAAATCCTGAAACACTAGCCCCAGCATGACCTCCTACACTGCCCAAACACCACTGCACTGCCCTAAACCCTGAAACACCACCCCCAGCACGACCCCCTACACTGCCCGAACACCACTGCACTGCCCTAAACCCTGAAACACCAGCCCCAGCAAGACCCCCTACACTGCCCGAACACCACTGCACTGCCCTAGACTCTGAAACACCAGCCCCAGCAAGACCCCCTACACTGCCCGAACACCACTGCACTGCCCTAAACCCTGAAACACCAGCCCCAGCATGACCCCCTACACTGCACAAACACCACTGCACTGCCCTAAACCCTGAAACATCCAGCCCCAGCACGACCACCTACACTGCCCGAACACCACTGCACTGCCCTAAACCCTGAAACACCAGCCACAGCACAACCCCCTACACTGCCCGAACACCACTGCACTGCCCTAAACCCTGAAACACCAGCCCCAGCACGACCCCCTACACTGCCCGAACACCACTGTACTGCCCTAAACCCTGAAACACCAGCCCCAGCATGACCCCCTACACTGCCCGAACACCACTGCACTGCCCTAAACCCTGAAACACCACCCCCTGCATGACCCCCTACACTGCCCGAACACCACTGCACTGCCCTAAACCCTGAAACACCACCCCCTGCAGCACCCCCTACACTGCCCAAACACTACTGCACTGCCCTAAACCCTGAAACACCACTCCCTGCACCGCCCCCTACACTGCCCGAACACCACTGCACTGCCCTAAACCCTGAAACACCACCCCCAGCACGACCCCCTTTACTGCTCGAACACCACTGCACTGCCCCAAACCCTGAAACACCACCCCCAGCACGACCCCCTACACTGCCCGAACACCACTTCCCTAAACCCTGAAACACCACCCCCTGCACGACCCCCTACACTGCCCGAACACCACTGCACTGCCCTAAACCCTGAAACACCACCCCCTACACTGCCCGAACACCACTGCACTGCCCTAAACCCTGAAACACCACCCCAGCACGACCCCCTACACTGCCCGAACACCACTGCACTGCCCTAAACCCTAAAACACCACCCCCAGCATTACCCCCTACACTGCCCAAACACCACTGTACTGCCCTAAACCCTAGAACACTACCCCCAGCATGACCCCCTACACTACCCGAACACCACTGCACTACCCTAAACCCTAAAATACTACCCCCAGCACAACCCCCTACACTACCCGAACACGACTGCACTGCCCTAAACCCTCAAACACTCCCCCAGCACGACCCCTACACTACCCGAACACCACTGCACTGCCCTAAACCCTAAAACACTCCCCCAGCATGACCCCCTACACTACCCGAACACCACTGCTCTGCCCTAAACCCTAAAACACTCCCCCAGCACGACCCCCTACACTACCCAAACACCACTGCACTGCCCTAAACCCTAAAACACTACCCCCGCATGACCCCCTACACTACCCAAACACCAATGCACTACCCTAATCTCTAAAACACTACCCCCGCATGACCCCCTACACTACCCTAAACCCTAAAACACTACCCCCGCATGACTCCCTACACTACCCAAAGACCACTGCACTACCCTAAACCCTAAAACACGACCTCCTACACTACACAAACACCACTGCACTACCCTAAACCCTAAAACACTACCCCCTACACTACACAAACACCACTGCACTACCCTAAACCCTAAAACACTACCCCCAGCAGTACCCCTACACTACCCAAACACCACTGCACTAACCTAAACCCTAAAACACTACCCCCAGCAGTACCCCCTACACTACCCAAACACCACTGCACTACCCTAAATCACTACCCCCAGCACGACCCCCTACACTACCCAAACACCACTGCACTACCCTAAACCCTAAAACACTACCCCCAGCACGACCCCCTACACTACCCAAACACCACTGCACTACCCTAAGCCCTAAAACACTCCCCAGCACGACTCCCTAGACTACCCAAACACCACTGCACTACCCTAAACCCTAAATCTACCCCCAGCATGACCCCCTACACTACACAAACACCACTGCACTACCCTAAACCCTAAAACACTACCCCCAGCACGACCCTCTTCACTACCTAAACACAACTGCACAATTTGTTACAGGCGTTGCAACGCAGGCCTGTGGTGCTTACTGGAAGTACCTAGTGGGCTAGTTGGGCCCCAGGGACCCTCAGGATTCAAGGTGACCTAATCCCCCAACTTAAAACGCACCACGGGGCGCGTTTGCACAGTGGTGAAGGGAGGGGGCGGGGCCTCAGGTGACATGTGCGCAAACACGCCCTGTGGTGCGTTTTAAGTTGGGGAATTAATTCCCTTTGAATTCTGAGGGACCCTGGGGGCCAACTAGCCCACCAGGTACCTTCAGTAAGCACAACAGAGTTGCGTTGCAGAGAGGTGAAAAAAGGTGCGTGGCCTCGGAACGCCTCTCTGCAACTCAGCTCTGTGGTCCTAACTGTAGGTACCTGGGGGGCTAGTTGGGCCCCAGGGACCCTCAGAATTCAAGGGGATTTAATCCCGCAACTTAAAACGCGCCACGGGGTGCGTTTGCACACATGTCACCTCAGGCCCCCCCTCCCTTCACCACTGTGCAAACGCGCCCTGTAGCGCGTTTTAAGAGGTAGTTTTAATCCCCCTGCCCTATTATGTACTAGGGACTTGCAGAGGAGGTCATGCTAATCACAGGGGTACCCCAAAGCATAGTGTTCCCTAGTGTATG
Source organism: Calotriton arnoldi (assembly GCA_963921515.1). Taxonomy (NCBI): domain Eukaryota; kingdom Metazoa; phylum Chordata; class Amphibia; order Caudata; family Salamandridae; genus Calotriton; species Calotriton arnoldi. The sequence continues at coordinate 1,757,370 of CAWUFW010003184.1, read as the reverse complement.
TAGGTGTTTTCACTGTATTCTAAGTGTCTTTTAGCATAGCACTTGCTCTGGTTAGTCAGAGTCAGTTACCACCAGTGCCCGTCTGAAAAAGTTGTGGGCACAGGATGATTTTGCAACAAGGCCTCTTTCTGCTCCTCTGTTGGTTCTTTCTGCACATCTTTTGCTTCTTTCTGTGCGTTTTTTCTTCTTTCTTCACATGTCCTACCTCTGTAGGCATAGTTAGAAACTAGCATTTAAAAAAACCTTTGAAATTCACTTAAAAAATCATAGGTTTCAGGCACGTTATAGTTAGAAATTAGCATTTAAAAAACCTTTGAAATTCACTGAAAAGCCATAGGTTTTAGGGACAGTTATAGTTAGTTGGACATTTCACTAGTACAAAACCATAGAAATTCCCCGTTATAGTTAGTTCAGCTAACTATAACTCGCGCCCCGCAATGCACTGCTGATGACGTCACATATTACATCACTCATGACATGGTCAGTGACATCACTGATGACATCACTGATGACATCTCAAATGACATCACTGATGACATCATCCATGTGATAATTTCATGCATCTTCTCACACCCTAATATAACTTTTGATACACCCACTCTAAATTACAGACTGCCATTCTCAAAACCATAGACACTCCAACACCAAAAACTACATACCCACTCACTGATTCTTAGGTCTACACACACATCCACTCACTCACCCGTACAGTCACTCATACTTAGTCACTCAGTACAGGACTATCATATGCACTCATACACCTATATAAACACTCACACACCGCCACTCATCCATAGAGGTACTCACACACCTAGTCAGTCATGCAAAAAACTTAATCACACACCCATTTACTCACCTATACAGTTATACACACACCAGCTCACTTACTCATACAAATACTAGCACATTCTTACACTCTTATACAATCACTGATACAAGTACACACTGATCCATACGGCCACTCTCACAATCACACACTCTCACTTATAGCCATTTATATACTCCAACACACATATATACTGCCTTTCACATATGTAGTTACTCACACATGTACCACTGAGATATACATTCAATCACTAACACACCCATACACACACTCACCCACCCATACAGTCCATCACAGATGCACTCTTCAAACCATGCACCCAGTGAATCACCAACTCACACATCTATGCACAGAGTCACACACACCCCACCCACACAAACACTCAGGCACCCATACAGATACTCAGACAATCAATCAATAACCCATGTAGACACTCATGTAGCTATTCAGAAAGCCATGCAGCCGCTTACAAACCAACAGACAGACGGATACAGACATTCACACAGTTTAGTCACTAACCCATGCATTCAGTAAGATACATTTAATCACTCACTTGTAGAGTCAGTCACTCACGTACTAAATCATCCATTCAGACACTTATACACCCACTCATTCTTCAATACGCCTTTCCCTATATATATTAAACATATTTAAACTTTACAGAAACACACAGTCACTGGATGATGTCATCAGTGATGTCATTTGAGATGTCATCAGTGATGTCATCAGTGATATCACTGACCATGTCATGAGTGATGTAATATGTGACGTCATCAGCAGTGCATTATGGGGCGCGAGTTATAGTTAGCTGAACTAACTATAACGGGGGAATTTCTATGGTTTTGTACGAGTGAAATGTCCAACTAACTATAACTGTCCCTAAAACCTATGGTTTTTTCAGTGAATATATATATATATGAATATATATATATATATATATATATATATATATATATATATACACACACACACATTACCTACTGGCGGTCGCCAGTAGGTAGTTATAGTTAGGACCTATTTTCCATAGGAAATTCACAACATTCTATTTCCAATAACTTTGGCGCCGGTTGATGAATCTTCGCGAAATTTTCAAAACTCGTGGGGCGCTCTGGTCCGCTCCTATCCTAAAAGTCTCGGGGTGATTCGTCAAGTGGGGGCCGAGAAAAAAGGGGGGTCCCAAAACGTGTTTTCCCCATGCAATTTTCCATAGGAACCTTCAGTCGCAGCTACAGCCCGACCTGCTGAACGGAATTACACCAAATTTGGCAAAAAGGTAGCCCTTGGTTCAGAGTCATGCCTTTTGGTTAAATGGTGTAAATCCGTTCAGTAGTTCCTGAGAAATTTGAAAAAGAAAACACATATATATCTGGGCGGAGCCTAACCACACATGTCATCGTGAGATCTGATTGGCTGTCAGCACTTCATCCTGGAATTGCTGGCAGCCATCTTGGGACCAATATAAATGATAGTACCCCATTGAAATGCATTGTAGTGAATCGAAGATTTTGAGGGTTACCAAAAGGAGAACTATAAAGGGTGATAACAGACTTTAGTTACATTAGAATTCATTTGTTGATGGTACCATACTAATTTCAGGAATTGTGGTGTGTTCTAAGGTGATTTTACCCTGTGAAAAACCTTCTGCTGGGATATCATGAATCATGTTTGAGAGAAAACTATTTTCACATGCTTGTCCCATTCAGTTTTGGAAGGTGTTCCAGAAGCTAAAATGAGAGCATATTTTCTGTAAATTCACATTATCTTTCTCAGTCATGTGAGAATGAAGTCTGACATTCTCAGTAAAACATGTACATCCAACAAGGGCAGAGACTGTCAGTTGATTCCTTTGTGTTCTACTGCAGCTTCCCAGAGTGTTCTAAAGAACAACTAGAGTGCTAACAGCCTTACTTATGACAAAAGTATGGTACACCTGAAGCCATCTTGATTGGAATAAACTGGTAACACTTAAAACATTTAATTTAAAAAGGAACAAAATGATGGGGTTCATTTTGTCATAGAAATTATGGTTAGTGCTGTAGAAAGAAAAATTAGGACATGTTTCAAGTGTGATCTCAAATATCTTCCTGTTATATTTCAACAGGAGCAGCCTGTCAGTTGATGCCTTTGTGTTCTACTGCAGCTTCCCAGAGTGTTCTAAAGAACAACTAGAGCGCTAACAGTCTTACTTATGACAAAATTATGGCACACCTGAAGCCATCTTGATTGGAATAAACTGGTAACTCTTAAAACATTTAATTTAAAAAGGAACAAAATGAGGGGGTTCATTTTGTCATAGAAATTATGGTTAGTGCTGTAGAAAGAAAAATTAGGACATGTTTTAAGTGAGATCTCAAATATCTTCCTGTTATATTTCAACAGGAGCAGCCAGTCAGTTGATGCCTTTGTGTTCTACTGCAGCTTCCCAGAGTGTTCTAAAGAACAACTAGAGTGCTAACAGCCTTACTTATGACAAAAGTATGGCACACTTGAAGCCATCTTGATTGGAATAAACTGGTAACACTTAAAACATTTAATTTAAAAAGGAACAAAATGATGGGGTTCATTTTGTCATAGAAATTATGGTTAGTGCTGTAGAAAGAAAAATTAGGACATGTTTCAAGTGTGATCTCAAATATCTTCCTGTTATATTTCAACAGGAGCAGCCTGTCAGTTGATGCCTTTGTGTTCTACTGCAGCTTCCCAGAGTGTTCTAAAGAACAACTAGAGCGCTAACAGTCTTACTTATGACAAAATTATGGCACACGTGAAGCCATCTGGATTGGAATAAACTGGTAACTCTTAAAACATTTAATTTAAAAAGGAACAAAATGAGGGGGTTCATTTTGTCATAGAAATTATGGTTAGTGCTGTAGAAAGAAAAATTAGGACATGTTTTAAGTGAGATCTCAAATATCTTCCTGTTATATTTCAACAGGAGCAGCCTGTCAGTTGATGCCTTTGTGTTCTACTGCAGCTTCCCAGAGTGTTCTAAAGAACAACTAGAGCGCTAACAGTCTTACTTATGACAAAAGTATGGCACACCTGAAGCCATCTTGATTGGAATAAACTGGTAACACTTAAAACATTTAATTTAAAAAGGAACAAAATGAGGGGGTTCATTTTGCCATAGAAATTATGGTTAGTGCTGCAGAAAGAAAAATTAGGGCATGTTTTAAGTGAGATCTCAAATCCTCTTCTATTTCATTAGAAAATTCTGACATGCAGACTGAAACAATCACTTTCAATACCAGCAGTAGACTTCCAGTTAACTCCTTGGTGAGCAGTAGCTTTACTACAGTGATCTAATGAACAACTAGAGTGCTAACATTCTGAATTTATGGCAAATGTGTGACACATCTGAATGCCTTCTTGATGGAATCAAAGTAAAAACTGAAAGCATTTCCTACTGAGGAGACTGCAGTAAATGACGAAATTAGGAAACTTCATAACAAATAAGTCTCCCAAGATGGCCACCAGAGAAAAAAGAGCCCAAATGTAGCACAAATATCACCCAGATGTAGCCCACATATAGCCCAATGACAGAAGTGTGCAAAACACTTTTTATTTTTAGTTTTTCTGCAGTTTTATATAGTGCAAACTGGTCAGGTATTGGAGCGTTACATCTTACTTGGACCCCTTATTGCGTATTTTGCACGAAGTACATGAGATTGATCTTGCGAAACATTGAACTTTACGATTCTGTTAACCTGAAGTTGCTCTGAACCGGGCTTTGTAACACCCGTTTTTACCTACTGGTTTTAATTAATTCTCACTGTATTGTATTAGGAAAGAGGATTTACTGTTTTTATGTACACTTTTATGATCTATGTTTCTAAAGCAGATCAAATAAAGTTTAATGAATTCTATGGCAGGACGGAGGCGAGGATTATGCATATCTTTCCTCACTTTATTTGCATAGCAGTTCAAAGAAAACGTAACACAACAATCATTAAACAAAAGACTACACAACCCATGAACCATTAGGGGGTAGTCTCCAAGGCAACTATAGTCCAATCATATCACAGTCCATCGTATATAATATCGTGACGTCCCTTCCGCTTCCTCTTTCTTCACTGCTCGTCAGTTAAGTGCATTCCTTACATTCTTGTCTTAATCTGACGTTGTTGCTGTTTGTATAGCGGTTTCTTGTGCACGTTATTAGCATTATTGCCTTGGTATTGTTTCATATTCCCTGCGCAGCAGGCTCTTGCCCGAGCGCGTTCTCCCCCTCGCAGTTTCTCCTGCTGTGTGCTCTGCGCGCGGTGAGATCCTGTAAGGCGCGTCTGGTCCGAGCGAGGCAGCTCCGTCGAGCGCTCCCGCTGGTCTTTAAGCGCGTTTGGGAATCCGGTCACTTCTTTAGTGTCCGCTTTATTCCCGACCAACCCTCGCCTAATTTTGACACCGCTACGCGAAGGTTTCCCCACACGGCCACGTTAGTGACCAGCGTCGCCTGGTGGTGGTAATTGGTATTGCGCCTCAGTCTATTCTTATAACAGCTTCGGGGAAAGCCCAGCTGTTGGAGCACCGGCGAGGGGGCTGTCTTAAGGATGTTAAGGGCATTTGTTCTGTGCTCACACCCTCTGCTATCATTTCTTCTCCAGAAGACCATTTTTACTCCTACTACCAGGAAGTGGAGGAGGAATGGCCCCCCAACTTCTCCCTCCAGCAGTGGACCAAGCCCTCTCTCTGGCTATTTCTAGGGCGCTGGCTCCTCTTAGGGATCAGGTTGATAAGCTGGCGAAAAGCATCCCTGGGGTGTTCAGTGACCCAGATCTGGTGGTGGCGGGTCCAAGTAGCTCCCAGATGGGGAATAAAAGGGCTGTTAAGCATAACGCGGGGCACTTGGAAGGATTTGATAAACTTACGGAGACCTTCCTCAAGAGTGCGCGAACGCTAAAACATGCACCCTGCCGGGAGGAGGAGGGGCCCGGAGAAAATTGCGACACTGTCACCACTATTGTAGACCCCGACGGCGGGTTTCCCTTAGAGGGAGAGGGTGTATCGGAGGACGATTTCTCCTCCGATGAGGATAAGGACTCGGGGCGTCCCTGGCGTCCAGAGTCCCACTCCTCTCAGTCCCCGGTTGGGGACGGGGTCCACTCGGACATGTTCGAGCCTACCCAAATTTACCATCCTAGGTCGGCAGAGTGGACACCTGACGCCAAAGTGGCAGAGTATGTGGTGGGGAAAATCCATCAACCCCTTGAAAGGGAGGTCAGGAATAGGATGAGGGGAGAATGCCCCAGACCCTCACTGAAGGGGAAGGTGGCACACATGCCTGAAATTGATGAGAAACTATGTACCTTTTTCTCCAAGTCTATGAGGGATCCCAAGAAAGGAATTGATAGGTCTTGGACGTGGTAGGGGCCTTGACCCAAATTATTCAATTGACGGAGCGTTCCAAAGAGTCAGGATCCCCTTTGTCCACGGATATTGTGGCTGGTTGGGCGCACTACCCTAAACCCTAAAACACTACCCCTCCACTACCCAAACACCACTGCACTACCCTAAACCCTAAAACACTACCCCCAGCACGACACCCTACACTACCCAAACATAACTGCACTACCCTAAACCCTAAAACACTACCACCAGCACGACTCCCTACACTACCCAAACACCACTGCACTACCCTAAACCCTAAAACACTACCCCCAGCATGACTCCCTACACTACCCAAACACAACTGCACTGCACTAAACCCTAAATATACCCCCAGCATGACCTCCCACACTACGCAAACACCACTGCACTACCCTAAACCCTAAAACACTACCCCCAGCACGACCCCCTACACTACCCAAACACCCCTGCACTACCCTAAACCCTAAAACACTAACCCCAGCATGACCCCCTACACTACCCAAACACCACTGCACTACCCTATACCCTAAAACACGACCCCCTACACTACACAAACACGACTGCACTACCCTAAACCCTAAAACACTACCCACAGCATGACCCTCTTCACTACACAAACACCACTGCACTACCCTAAACCCAAATATAACCCCAGCACGACCCCCTACACTCCCCAAACACCACTGCACTACCCTAAACCATAAAACACTACCCCCAGCATGACCCCCTACACTACACAAACACCACTGCACTGCCCTAAACCCTAAAACACTACCCCAGCACTACCCCCTACACTACCCAAACACCACTGCACTAACATAAACCCTAAAACACTACCCCCATTACAACCCCCTACACTACACAAACACCACTGCACTACCCTAAACCCTAAAACACTACCCCCAGTACGACTCCCTACACTACCCAAACACCACTGCACAACCCAAAACCCTAAATCTACCCCCAGCACGACCCCCTACACTCCCCAAACACCACTGCACTATCCTAAACCATAAAACACTACCCCCAGCATGACCCCCTACACTACACAAACACCACTGCACTACCCTAAACCCTAAAACACTACCCCAGCACGACCCCCTATACTACCCATACACCACTGCACTACCCTAAACCCTAAAACACTACCCCCAGCATGACCCCCTACACTACTGCACTGCCCTAAACCCTAAAACACTACCCCCAGCACGACCCCCTACACTACCCAAACACCACTGCACTACCCTAAACCCTAAAACACTACCCCCAGCACGACCCCCTACACCACCCAAACACCACTGCACTACCCTAAACCCTAGAAAAGAAACCCCCACCCCATGCCCAATCCCCCTTACCTCTCACTCCTCATGGTTCCTCTCTCCTCGTGGTTCCTGCTTCACGTCATCTCTGAGGGGCGGTGCACGTCGTTGTGAGGAAACGGAACAGCCTCTGTTTCCTTACAACGACATGGATCGTCTACATGTTTTTAGAACGCATGGTCATTTACCATACATACCTTTACAACAAAATTCGTTGTAAAGGCATGCGTGGTAAATGACCATGCATTCTAAAAAATGCGTAGTAATGACTTCGTGATGTACAATGCATGCGTGGTAATGCATGCGTTGTAATGGTATCGCAAAGTAAAAAAGTCGTTGTAACGGCTGTTTACCGATCGAAGCTGGCCCCTGTTCTTCAGTGAGACGTTTATTTGATTAATTAAGAGGAAGGAATGTGGTTTTTTTACCGAAAAGTGCATTCCCGGCTGTTGTATTGTGAAAGTGTCCGCGTGGCCTGGTTTCACTTCCGGTGAGAGAGTGGAAGAGTCTGTTTGGATCTAAAGGAGTTTTGTTGTTGGACGGGGCCGGCGTGACATGTCATCAGAAAACATAGCTAATGGAAAGCGTCTTCTCTGAAGTGTGGAGCAGTGCCATGAGAGGTCAACGAGTGTGCGTCCCACCGCAGTATGACCGTACCGCGTGACCCATGTGCCGCCTCCAGGGTACGGGAGGCAGACGCGGCATCGCAGGTCCTCTTGAAGACCATTGTAGCACTAATTCTACATTTTGGTACTAGGGCATTTTAACTTCGTTGTTCCTGCCAGATACAAAGAGAAGATCCTGTGTTATTCAGTGCCCTCGTTACCTTTTTTGTGGGTTGTGGTGCTTGTCACTTCGCTGCCCCGCCGGTGCACACGACTGGGCACCCCACCTCGTGTGCCATCTGCAGAGCCTCTGCCCTCGGATCACTGGTTTCGGTTTCTGGAGTGGCAACATAAACAGTTGCTCCCAAAGGACTAGCCTGAACACTTAGGTGAATATCCCCTGCACCAGCATTCCACGGAAATTCTTTCCTAGCTCTCCCACGTCAACGAGCACGGCTCCGCTCGCGACACCGTATGACGTCATCGGAGCCATAAGAGGACCTCGTCGGCGTGCTGACGTCAGTTCCACCCATTTTTTCCATGCCACCGAGGCAAACAGGGGACCGAGACATTTTCACATGCATACATAGTATAATAAATATATATATATTCACTGAAAAAACCATAGGTTTCAGGCACGTTATAGTTAGAAAGTAGCATTTAAAAAACCTTAGAAATTCACTGAAAAAACCATAGGTTTCAGGCACGTTATAGTTAGAAATTAGCATTTAAAAAACCTTAGAAATTTGCTGAAAAAAACCATAGGTTTCAGGGGCGTTATAGTTAGTTGGACATTTCACTCGTACAAAACCATAGAAATTCCCCCGTTATAGTTAGTTCAGCTAACTATAACTCACGCGCCCGCAATGCACTGCTGATGACGTCACATATTACATCACTCATGACATGGTCAGTGGCATCACTCATGACATCACTGACTGCTTGCTTTCGCTTGGCGGGTGCTTTGACAGAGCCCGTCAAGCGGGAGCAAACAGTAAGTCTGCTCCCAATGGGTAGGAGCAAAAAACTGCTCCCGCCTGCTGGAAGCAGACTTTTCATCTTTTTTCCTGCCCGCTGTCAAGCAGCATTTTTTGTGCTGCTCCCTGCATGCGGGACCAATGCCAGCTACCACTGGAAGTGGGGAGCTGGCAGTGTCCACGGGGGGATGCAGACTCTCCTAGCAGCCCCCAACATTGTACAGTGGGTGCCCTGGGGAACCCAGCATGAAGTGGCCAGGCCCAGGGGATGGGTCCCTGGGACCAAAATTGGCCTGGGGAAGGGGGGTCACAAGGAACCGCTCCCCTTTCACTAATTAGTCGGGTCCCAGGGGACGGGGTCCCCGGGGCAAAATTCAGCTCAGGAGGGGGAGCCGTGCACCCCCCCCTTTCCACTAATTGGCCGGGCCCCAGGGGATGGGGTCCCCAGGGCAAAAATCAGCCCGGGAGGGGTGCTGCATTACCCCCCTTCCCTTGCAGTAATTGGCCGGGCCCTGGGGGATGGGATCTCTAAGGCCATAATTAGATTGGGGAGGGGTGGCGAGGCCCCCTTACCTTTAGTAATTGGGTGGACCCCGGGACATGGGATTCCGGGGCATAATTGGCCCAGGAAGGGGACTTCATGCCCCCTCCCGGGTTGCCTTCATATGGCAGGTGGGACACGGTGCCTGACCACAGGCCAGGCCCTTTGGCTGGCCCCCCACCGAGCACGGCCAAAGGTGGTGCAAAGTGCGGTGTGAATGCCTACAGGAGTTGGCTGCAGGCCCTGCAGCTGACTCACCTCTGTGCACAGCCAAAGGCCTTGCATGAAGCGGAGTTAGGTGCCTACTGGGGTTGGCGGCAGGCCCTGCATTCAACCTCTGCAAGGCACAGCTGAAGGCCCTTGTGTGGCGCGAGTTAGGGTGACTATAGGGTTGGCCACAGGGCCCGACCGCAGCTTCCTCAGATCCAGGGCAATTTAGAAAAAGGGAGGGGACCACGCAGCCCCCTCCTTTTCAGCCGCAGTGACCATATCCTCCCCAGGGCTAGACCAAATTTCAATGGGGAGAAGAACCACGAAGCTTCCCTCCAGGGCCATTCTCGGCCCCGGTGGCCACCACCTCCTTGGGCAGTTCCTGCACATAGAAAGGAGGTGGGCCACGCTGCCCCACTTCTAGAGCAATTAATGGCCCTGGGGTTCGCTACCACCCAGGACCAGCTTCCTAATTCCTGATGTGCCCACCCTCAGAACATAGATGTTCGCTTTTGCTTGGTGTGAGCTTTGACAGCTCCCGCCAAGTAAGAGCAAACATTAAATTTGCTCCCATTGGGCAAGAACAGGAAAACTGCTACAACCTGCCGGGAGTGGACTTTTCATCTGTTTTCCTACCCACTGTTAAGCGACAGATAAACATAAAATAATTGCTCCTGCATGCAGGGAGCAGCATTTTCTGCTCCTCCCTGTGTGAGGGAGCAATGCTATGAGGGACCGCAGGGTCATTGAGGTTCCCCCTGCTGTCTCCAACAGTGGACACTGGGTACCCTGGGTGGGGCCAGGTCACCCAAGATGAAGTGGTCGGGCCCTGGGGGATGGGGTCCCCAGGAACTCAAATTGGCCCAGTGAGGAGGACCATGTAGCCCTATCCTTTCAATATTTGGCCAGGCCCAGGGGTATGGGTTCCCCAGGGCCAAAACCGGCCCAGGGATGGGGCGGCACAGCCCCTTTTCCCCTTTTAATAATTGGCTGGGGCCTGGGGGATGGGATCCAGGGCCAAAATCAGCCCAGTGAGTGGAGCCACGCAGCCCCCTCCCCTTTCACAAATTGGCCAGGACCCAGGGGATGGGGTCTCCAGGGCCAAAATCAGGGCTTGGATTAACGTAAGGTAATTAAATATTGCTTAACGTTAAAAAAAAACCTAGAAATTCACTGAAAAAAGCAAAGGTTACAGGGATGTTATAGTTAGGAAATACCTTAGAAAAACCTTAGAAATTTCCTGAAAAAACAAAAGGTTACAGGGATGTTATACTTAGGAAACAGGGCCATTATAGTTAGGTTTAAATTTTACATGCACAAAACCATAGAAATTCAACAGTTTTAGTTATATTTATCTCCCTTGCCAAGCACTGCTACTTACCCCACATATTACATCACTAATGACATCTTGTATGACATCACCCATAATATAACTGCAAATTTTGTGATTCAATTAATGATGAGAAAACTGCATGGCGGGGCATGATATATAGTTATCTTACGTCATGATTTATAGTTTATTTAGATACGTCTAACTATAACTGTTTAATATCTATGGTTGTGTGCTTGTAAAATTTTAACCTAAACATCCCATTTCCACACATCCTACTCAACGACAATGAATGGAACTCGGGGGTTCTGTCCTAAAGTGATTCAAATCTTATATCTTTGAATGCTTAGAAATGGTCAAAACTGGCTATAACTACTTTGTTCCCTCTCCCATCTTGTGTGGTGTACATCAGTATTCCATCCTCACACCTGCAGACCATGCAAGAAATCTAGGGATCATCCTAGATGACAAGCTCAACAAAATGTCTCACGTCAATGCAGTGTGCACCTCCTGTTTCCACATCTTACACTTGCTGTGAAAGATCTTCAAATGGTTGCCTCCGAACACCAGATGGACAGTCACACAAACACTCATCACCAGCATGCTGGACTACGGAAACATAGTCTATGCTGGAATCTCCAAACAACTCCTACACAGACTCCAGACCATGCAGAACGCAGCCGCAAGACTCATTCTCGACCTTCCATGCTGCACCCACGTCACACCACACCTGAGAAAGCTTCACTGGCTTCCCATTCATATAAGTAGACAATTCAATCTTATCACGCACATATACAAAGCCCTACACAACACAGGACCAGAATACCTGAACAGTGCATAGATTTTTACCAACCAACCAGACACCTACGCTCTGCCTCACTCTCACTCACACACACTCCCTGCTTATGCAAAAGCAAAACTGGAGTACTCTCCTTCATCATACCCAAGACATGGAATGACCTCCCTCAACACATCAGAGCCTTCTCCTCCTCCTCTCTTCTTGCATTCCTCAAGAAGCTGAAACCCTATCTCTTCATATAAGCACCTTCGGAACACACACCTACACACCTTGCCCAAGTGCTTGGATATCCTCTTGGGTCAGTAGTCCGCTATACAAATCATCATAACATAACACAGCATTCTCTTTAATATCTATATGTAATCATGAATATCTGCATGGCCTTGGCATTTCCTTTAACCAATAAGTAAATGACACTCAGGTCTTCATCAAACTAGATTCTCCTGAAATGATTGTCAAATCAAAATCCTCATTTCAGAGGATTCACAAATGGATGGAGCAAATGCATATTTAATGTAATGCACAGCTGAATATCTCCTCCTCCAGCCCAAACATGACTCAGTCATTGACCTTCTCTGACATGAAATCCTAAATTGGCAGATATCACCACACAACTGGCGATATCTGATAAATCTCAGGGATTCCAATGTGAAAGTGAATTTTTAATTGAGGTGGATGGTAGTCCACCACAAGCAAGAAACTCACTAACTTGTTAGATCCAGTCAAAGGTTTTAGTAAGTCAAACCAGAGCTCAACCGCTGATAGGTCTGGCACAAAGCAGAGAGATTTTACCTAAGGAAAATGTTCAAAGCATGCAAAAGTACCAAAACAGTTAAAAAGTCAAAAACACAACGAAATAAATATCCCACTCTAATTTATAAAAAAAAAATGAGAAAAATATAATAAGCAGAATGACACTAAACCAACAAAAAACTTATCAGGGGAACCGTGGAGATATGATTTTTCAAAGATGAATTGAAAAAAAGGCCATAAAACAAAAAGCGCCAGTGATAGTCAATAGTCGAGGTAGACTGGGACCTAGGTGGGATTCAAGGTTGACCATAATACAGTGTGGGTTGGATACATCAAGTAGATTGGCCACACTATGGCCTGGAAGTATGAAGAAGTTTCTAGGTCCAAATCTGAAAAGGGACTTTGTTGTTTTCTGAGAAAAAATTCTTCTCCACATGGGGTGAACCTGAAATTTAATCCAACGTGATGGAACTGGCAGTTGGATACTTTTTACTATCGGTCCCCTTGAAGCTCTGGAGCTATGTTTTAAAAAATGTTCCCAAACTTCTTTTGGTGCCTAAGCAACCAAAGGAGTACACTTCAAGGCCCCCCCAGGACTTCAGATGGAGAACTTATAGATTCTTAGTGTTTCAGGCAGATGGCAATAGCAAAGTTCAGTGCAGGTCCAATTGCAAATGGTCAGCTGGGATTCTTCATAGGAATGTCCTCTTCAAATATTTTATGTTCCTTGAGCTATCCAGGAGATCAGAATTATGATCCTTGGAAATCTTTCTGTCCTTGGATTTGAATTGGAATTGGGTCCAAGTTCCTAAGGTCCTTCTCACAGGTCACATATGCCAAGTGCAGCAGGTTCAGTTCCACCTTGTATCCTTTTGCAAGTCCAGAAAGTGTTCAGATGTGGTGCCTTGGCATGCCAAATTGCTGTCTGGCATTAGCTAATAGGTAGGAATGGCTCATGAGCATTCCTTAACCAACAGGGCAACAGTTCCCAGGGCAAACCCACTTATTCAGTAGTTCCTGTTTGCCATACGGTAAACAGACAATAAACGCCATATGCCAGGGCATTTCCAAGGTTGCAAAGGTTTTCAGCCACACTATACTTCGGCTCTGTGTGTGTGTGGGGGGGACTGTCATAGGGAAATTACCAGTGTCCTCCCAAATCTAATACCAAAACCCAATTTGAAATAGACACTGCACCCATACCAAACCCCGATACAGATGTCTGGTAGGGCAAAAGCATGGTCCTTCTGCAACCAGACAGGGGAAACACAAGAATTGTTTTTCCTTCCTCTTCCTCGCTTTCAAGTGCACCAAAGTGTTACATGTGGCTCAACAATAGGATTTGACACTGGACTGCCACAAAATGCCCACAGCCCCCACTCTGCACATTCTATTGAGATCAGAGGAGCCAGCTCTGCCCATTCAGGTCAGATTATTGTTTACTTCTAGGCAGTATTACACACCTCCTTTCGAGCTGAGCTCAGGCTGGGAGAAGCTGGAAACATAATGCAAATTCGCCTCCAGGAACTTCAGGCAGGTAGAAAGTAACTTGTAACCTGTTCCTTAATATTTATTGAAACCTGACTCTACCATTGAATTTGATTTTTAATAACTGATAAAAATAGTGGCCCCATTCCCAAGATACAGAATTAGGATTTATACTTTGAGTTTCTACATTTGTCAGCTAGGCCAGTCACAGTGAAAATAGCTTGGGGGTCTTGTCATTGTAGGGAGCTGATAAAATTTATTTTTTATATACCCCACTTTTAAATACCATGTACCTTACCATGTAGGCTACAAGGTCTACATAGAGGTGACTAACTAATATTTAAACAAGAGTTTTTTTCCTGTCAAAAATGGTTATTTTAACAGGTCACACTGCGGGTTTTACACTGCAGCAGACAGGCTACAATGGTAGGCCTAAAGTCATTTTTTTCTTTGACATACTTGTCGATAGCACAATAAGTGCTGTGGTCCACAAGTGACATTTAACTTTTCTTGCAATGGGTGGATTTCCGCACTATATACTATGGCTTTATAAGAAAAGTTAAAGAGACAATCCAGGAGTATCCAATTTCAGCATGTTTATGCGGTCAGAGTACATACACTGGGCACTGGACAGCAGTGCCATCTGTGCAGAATCTAAAAACCAGCAATAAAATTCTGCAAAAAATTGTGTTGGTCCCGTAAAAGAGGGCATTTTCTCACAACTTCCTGTTTGACTTTAATCTCAATCTTAAACACTACATCTGCACTATGGCTATATCTGCCAAGGTCCACCTTCTCAGATTTAAGAATCTCAAACAAATTTTGTTCTTCCAAATGTTCTCCTGTGAAGGCTTTGGTTAGCTCTCATTTGGACTATGTCTCCTCCCTCCTTATTGCCCTACCAAAAAACTGACTACCCCTTCTCAGAGCAGTGCTACTTGCTTCAGCTATATTTTGAGTTAAATCAAGGAAACAGAAGCACATTATCCCCATACATGACTATCTCAAATGACTCCCAATTAAGGCATGCTGCCTTATCTACAAAGCCCTGAACTTCCAATCTCCTAAATATCTTGCTCAGGTCTTTTCTTTTCTGGAGGCTCTCACTCTCCCCTCGCTAAAGACAGAAGATCTCCATCCACACTATACAGATCATTTTCTGGCTACACTCCAGGAGTATGCAATGCTCTGCCCCTGCATAATAAAAGTACTTCCTCTTTTCAAAGCTTCAAATTCCTCCTTAAGAACTTGCTACTTGAGCAAAACATGCCTCTGCCTTCCTAGATCAGACCTTCATGCAGAACGCTTCTTAATTTTGCAATCCTTTGTACTTCTTGAAAAGCACCTGCTGTCAATGTACTGCAGGTTCAACGCACAATGCAGTAAAGTTAGTTCATTATAAATGAATATAGCAAATGGACTCTTATGTTCTTCATACCTGTAGTCTCTTCACCTGTGCCTTTTTCTATCCATTCCTTTTCTGTTATCTTACTTTTTTTAATCCATCTCCCTCTCCTGAAAGAACCTCCAACCCCTGGTTTATATCCCGACAGTGCTTGCTGTACTTCCTCATCTATTTATATTGAGTTTGTTAACGCTGCTGTTTTGCTTTTGTGCTTTTAGCTCATTAACACACATTCTGCCTAGTTAACAATTTATTTATCTTCTTAATTAATTCCTGGTGATGTACAATTTCCTTAAACCCCACTCCCTCCTAGACTGAGAGGATTTACATTTTGCCACTGCCATTTGCTTACCCTTAACTTTTAATTACTAAGTTCTCAATTGCTCATGATGCCCTACTTGTGTCATAAATGGTGCCTTAAGCAAACTGCTGCATTATTTTATTTACTTATTTTTTTCTATGATTTGTTACTTGTGCTCTGATTGTTGGAAATTCAGGTTATATCCTTCTACACATTTAAATATCATGTTTCACCAAGTTTTCACCCCTTGTATTATTGAGCCTCCTAAATTGTTATCCTCTGCTAATCTTTGACATATTTGAACTGCAAAATAGCATTTGCTCTGGAATACCCAACATTTAATGCAGCATTCATACTCTAGGTGTGCTTTACTCTGTGACTCTGTATGCATGTATGTATGTATGTAGGTATATTGCATTTCTTCAGCACAATGTTACGCTATGGGGTGATAGTGAACTCTACAAATCTCCATAACATAGCATAACATAACATAACGTAACATAACATAAGATAACATAACAAAGCCAAGAGGCAGTAGAATGCTGTACATGGTCAAAAACTAGGACATAGTAAACAAGTAATAGTGGAAGCTGGGTTGTAGACAGTTGTTGCATTGTAATGTAGTGTTCTTTAAAGAGGTGAGTTGAGTCAGTCCTGATGGATACAGGGATGTTGTTCCAGATCCAAGGGGCATAGATGGAAAAAGTCTGCTTTCTTGTTTTTTTCTTTTTTCCACTTCTTAGTCTGCAGTCTGATGGTATACTGGCTGCGGGTGTGCTAAGAACCACCAGAGATGGAGGACGTATCAGCAAGATAAGAGGGGCTAGCTGTGGAAATTTCTAACAAACTCTGCAGAGTAAGCATGTCATTGCACAATTAGAAACTTTTTGTTTTCTTTGCACAGCATTCCTATCTAAATCTTTACCAAGCCTGTACTTAAAATAATATTTCCTTTGCTATGTCACCAGTCAACACATGGTTGATTCGGCATGGGGTTCGCACAATTCCTTTCTGAACAGAGCTTTGAAAACTTATTGTGTGGAGTTTTGTACTCTGTTAAATGACATGTATATAAAAAAAAACATTACATTTTCCCAGTTCAATTTCCCAGGTCAAATGTGATAGAGAATTGCATGGCACAATGCCATTGTGATAATGATCAGGTAGAACATTAAAATCTTTTCATCCTTTATTAGAATAAGCAACATTAAGAAGTTTGGGATGTGGTATTGGGAAATTTATTTGCTAGTAGATAGCAAGAGTTTGCCACAGGGCCAATTAAAATTAAATTGATGCAGACAGTTAAGGCCAAATTGATGCCCTGTCCCATTGTGATTGGTACGAAGAAAACAGTGGACAACTTTGTCAGGGGGTTACTGCCTTTTTGGAAACATCAACGTAATATTTTATCATGTGACGAATAGAGGGAGAGTTTGGTGTATCCCTTGAAGAGACATATGGCCTTATTTAGAATTTGGCGGATGTGGAACATCTGACAAAAAGCAACACGTCACATCTGCTCTATGTAGAGTTTATAAACACCTGATACACTCAAAATAGGGCACAAGGGACACCAGCAACTTTTTGGCAGCCGTTCCTTATCAAATTTTAAATAAGGCCCATAGTATGCAAGCATCTGGTAAATGGCATTGTGGAAAGCAGATAGGCTGTAAAAAGAGAAAAAATTGAATGATGCTTGTGAATTAGATACAGGAAAGACAGCTCGTGAGGGGCATGGGTGGAGGGGAGCAACAGTCAAGGTCAAGAAGGGAAGGGAAGAATGGCAACAGATAGAAGATGCAGAAGGAGCTGCAACTGTATAGGAATGGGGTGTTGTAGGAGAATGATCACATACAGATATGGTTCACTACCATCAGTTCTCCTAAAATAGATGGATTGAGATGTATGTCTGTGGCAGCAGCTAATGGTGATTGGAGTACAGCCTATCATGACCATGCTAATGCTTGTGAGAGAGGCTGAGGGTGGATGTGTGCTGTTACAGAGATATCTTTCCATCCTTGAACATTGACAAAGTTATAGGTTTTAAGTTAGTGAAGGACTTCCAGTACTGTGTCAGGAAAAAATAATTAAATGTAAAGATGCCTTTAAGGAGTCCTCCAAAATAACGCGTATCTGAGGGCAATCCCCCTGGCATGACCAAGAGAGAGGGTGAGGTGAAGGGAAGAAAATAGCAAAGGAGGGGGGCCTTTTCGTGACTGAAGATCAAACCCATGGTAAGCTGACTCAAAAGAGGAGGTTGGATCTGATGATGAAGGTGTCCATCCTCAAGAACATCATGACTTTTTAGACTGTATTAGTGATTGTGGACATCAGTGATTCCTTTACTCAAGGTCACGCATGAGAACTTTTGTGAAAGTTGTTTAGGAAATAAGAGTGGAGATGGTGTACGAACACACTGATGCCTCTGGTCAGTTGAAAGAGGCCTGCTGCCAGCTCCACCTTTAGTGAGCTCTCTCCTCATTTTTCATTTTTATGTATAGACCTTGGTTAAAGATTGCTTAATGGCAATAATTCTGCCATAGTGAAAGAGATTGCCATATCATCATTGGATATGTGTGACAGAAGGCAAATGCATGTCACATAATGGCACAATGTCGGCTGTGTTCTGGACTATGAAGAAGTGCCCATGCTTGGTTGGTGGGCACAGTCATGTCACAACCCTCTGTATGTTCACTAAGATAGACAGTTCATCACGGGAAATGTGAGCAACACTCAAATTTCTAAGTGCTTGATTGTACTGCAGGGATACAATGTGATCGCAGAAGTGATATCAGAAGTAATATTAGGTTGCAGCCCAACAGCCCACAGGGGAATTTTCGGAAGGCAGGAGCATTCATATAATGTGTCCATCTAACATTTCCCATCCAAAGTTTGTAAACCATTGCCTTGGAACATTGGCGTAGCTAGACCTATTGCCACCCTGGGCGATCCCTGAGTTTGCCGCCCGGTGCAGGTAAGGTGGGAGGGGGTGGCGGTCAACAGATGACTTATTCTCGGGGGTGGTAGTCGAAAGACGACTTGCTCGCCTCCACCCCCCCAAAAAGAGTGCCCCCTAGCTGCGCCACTGCCTTGGACCCTGTAGTGTGCCAGGATTGAGTACTGAGAGGTCAACTGATTTCCTTTATGATGTAAGTGCTTGTTATTGTGGTGAAGAGGTGGGACTGGTTGTCGTATGCCCATACGAGCAGCAAGAAACTGGAGGATATCCCCTGAATGTGATACAGTTAATCAAAGTGGATTGATCTGTCCAATTTACTGAACTGGTGGTAGAAGCTTGGGTAGTGGCGCATGCTAGAAAAGAAGGACATCAGTGTATCAAAAATGATACTGGACTGTGTTTAGGTCCTTGGGAATACATGGTAATCTTTGGGCAGTAAATGTTTTACAGGATCTGATACATTGGGTTGTAAATGTTTTACAGGATCTGATGGAAGCAAAAGGAAGTGTGCATCAGCGTGAACGGCAGTAGAGAGGTCGACAGGGATGAAGTGAAGCCGTGATGAAATGCAAATCTGCTGGAAACTGGGAGACTCCTCATTGTAAATTTGTAACAGAAATATAGAAACTGAGGGTTGATAGGGCTAAAATGGCAGAAGGTCCACGGATCCACAAGATTGAAAAATAAGATCTGGTTGGTTGCTATCACATTAACAAAGATGTGGTATCCTTTCTTGTATCTTCGTGGACTTCTGCAATATGCTGTGTTACAGCAGTGCTTAATTTGAAAAATCATAGGTGCTGATGCCCTCACTTTTTCTAGGAATGCCACGACCAGCTTGCCGAATGTTTAATTTGATGAATACCAAATATGTCTAGCCTTGTTACCACCTCATTCCTCTTTCATCAACCATCTTATGCTGCCTGTCCCCTCTTCTCACTCATTCAGGTTCCTTTTATCCCTCTTTTCTCTTTCTTTCCCCCTTTTTTGCCTTTCACCCTCTCTCTATATCTCCCTATTACAGAATCAAACATAAATCAACATCACATTCAGAGCAGAAAAGGAGCAGCAGAAAGCACAGAGCAAGATCTCCTAGTCTGCCCCTCACTCCGCTAATGTTAACATCAATGTGTTTTCACAGCTTTTGTATTAACCTCCTTGTGCCTGGGTCGATACTTCTATAAACGGTTCACCATCTGACATCCTTTTGGATCTCACAGGCTGACAAGCCCCCTGCCGAATTGGTTCAAGAACAAAGATTTTCTCAATCAGATCATAGCTGGCATAACAACTTAATTACAACAAATGCAAATAAATGTAAATGCATGTATTGCAGAGACATAGGGGTTAAAGCAGTGATTAGTTACTGCAAACGTTGTTACCTTCACCCTTTCTGATAGAAAAGCAGCTTTCAAGCATTCTAGATTTACAGTCAGTGGCGGCTGGTGACATTTGAAAGTGATGGGCATAAAACAATTGTCGTACAGCACTGTAGCGAGCAAGCGTAGCGAGCGAGCCCGAACCACCTACGGGGGGCTTGGGGGGGTTCTCCCCCGCGAAAATTTTGAAAAAAGAGTGGGCAAATGGTGCATTTTCAAGCAAATTTGAGAAAGCAGGAAGGTTAATAAAGCAATTGTGAATCTGTTCTAACAAAGACAGTGACTGGCAAAACTGTCAGTCCAATCGGATGCATATCAGATGCCGGCCTACCACTGGCTCTGTCCATCTGTGCCACTGTGTGCTATTCTTTCACAAGTGATGGTTTGTACTAAACTGAGCTGGTATTCCTTGAATTCCACAAAGGTCCGTAGTATTCCAAAGAAAATTTCAACTCAACCATCAAAACAGTGCGAGACTGAAATTCTCCTGTGGGGGACAAACACAGGAAGAAAACCACTGAATCAAGATGAGACAACTGAGATAGACGCTAGACCCAGCCTGTCATGTGCAAGGGGCTGACATAAGCCCACTTTAAGTTCATGTCATGTATGGAGATGAGAAGTTTAGGCCCTTTCCATACCAGTACGTAAAGCTAAATGTGTAAACATTCCTATGGGCAGTGTCCACCTTTTTGTCTGAAAGGTTGCATTTGGTAGCGCTCCCACCACTTCTTTTGCAATATATTTTTTGCTGTTACAGAAAAATAAAGGAACAGGGAGCAGGAAGGGCGAAACCTTTGACCTCTCACAAGACCCTGTTTCACAACACCAGCTTAGTCCACATCTGTGTAACAAATTCCCTGTGACTCTTAAGGGCTCCAGGGACGGGCCCCTTGACAATAAATATTACCACCGACATCCACTGGAAAGGACCGTGCCAAAGGCAAATAATTTACATAGCACTTCTGAACAGTTAATATCGCTGTTCACGAGGACGTTTGTGATCACTGCCACGTGCAACCTTCAGCACAGATTTATCATAAACAGGAGTAAAGGGCACTGCCAAGTAGCAATATTTTAAAAGCTCCTTTGAGCTAAACCGTAATTCTAATTTTATTTGAAATCAAGGTAGCGGGTGCAGCTGTTTCACTTAAATTCGAGAATTGTTTTATCCACGGATCTAGAAGACGAGAATGCACGTTTTCAAAAGAATGGTGAGCTAATGATATGCAACATCCAATTTTACCTCTCCAAATTATACCCAACACAAAAGAAACACTTGCTTGAAAAAATAAGGGGAAATGTAATGTGTAAATGAGTCACTATAATTTTCAATGGGAACAAATCGTGTAAAAGTGGCCCCTGTTAAAACGATTTTAAAAACAATGATAACAAAGGACAAGTGAGCGGTGCAACAGTAAATCTGGTAAGTAGCCATGGAGGGAAAAACAAATGCTGGTAAGAAGATGTGCCCAAAGCTAGTAAGGACGAGGCTTGGAGGAGGAACATGGGACACGGTTCAAGTTGAATGTGGGCTCTCAGCCTGTGATAAAAATAACCAGGGCATACAAACCGCGTGCAGCCTCTGGGACTGATGACCAGTCTAGCTCAGATACCTCAGTTCCGCCCTATGTCGTGACTCAGTGCGGCTGTATTGTACATTCATTGATTCCACTAGCTAGAAACTGCCGAGCCTGGACTTGGCCGTCATTCATCCATCTGTGGACCCAATCACTCATCATGCGTCCATTCAGTCACTCTTTTTCACAATTATATATCTATTCATCCATCGATTCAATCTTACTTTCGCCCATCCACAAAACACATAACACACTAATTAATGAAGGGCAGTTATCAATATCATGAAAACCTTTTGGCCTTGCTGCTAGTTCAGGAGGGTGCGAGAGTACTTTAGTGGTGTGTGACTGCTAGTTTGTGTGGAGTGGAGGGAGGGTTTTGGGGCTGAGAGACTGCTTTTCTGTACGGAGAGTGAGACTGCTGTCAGTTGAATAAGACATCTACACTGTAAGGTGGTGGTCGTGAGTGGGGGGAGGGGAGTGTGTGTGTGTGTGCTGCGTATGCCCAATTAAAAAAAAAGAAGAGATGGTTTACTCATAATTAATATAACTAGCAGATAAACAAACAGTGTGCAGTTTCAAATTCAAATTCAAAATGATTTGAACATGCTTTCTTTTCTACAACATTTCAATAAATGATAAATGTTTGTGCCTGCCAATGGCTCCAGCTGAAACCATTTGCCAATGGGCAGCAAAAGGGTGTAGCTTTCACTAACAAGGCACACCGGTGTGATTGGTTCTCTGCACCTAAATTATGGTAGTTTTTCCCTACCTAAGGGAATAAAAGGGTGCATTTTCTTAGTTTTTTGGGTCCACTGGAATTACCATCTACGATATACACAGATAAGTGGAGAGTGTGTGGGGTATATATTTCAGTCAGTGTTTCAATTGTCATCTCCCACCAAGGCCTGCGCGACGTGATAAGTTCATAAATCGCATCTGACCTGCAAACATTTCAACTGAGCATCCAGCGGTCCCCTCGGAGTGATCTGTGTTCAAAGTACCAAGTGCCATTGTCTGCTAGAAGGGGATAAAGCGCTCTGGGAAGAGGTTTAAAGGGTCATTTGCATCCAAATGGCCAGATTGCTTTATTATTAACACCCCAGTGACAGTATCCTTTGGTTATGTTAAAACAACACCTTTGAGAACCACTTAAAGGGTTCAAGCAAATCAGGACATCATACCAAAAGAATTGTTTGAACGCATTCAATTTCTTCAAAGGTTCGTCCCTGCCCCCTTCACGCTGAATCAGGGTCCCTCGCCACATTTTACGGGGTGGGAGGGGGGCAGCATGTTCTACTACGCCACTTCTTATACTGATGAATGTTTACGCTACCTTTTATATTTCGTTTTATTCGTTAGTATTAAGATGCGTTACAAATGCTGTGATATATGAAAAATAATAAAACATAATACTGCGAGGCGCAGTATTGCAGTTTCACGAGTCCTATGTACTCACGCAAGGCAGCAAAAAGTTCCCGGGGTAAAGGTGGTGTACAAGAGAATCCCAACCAATAGAAATACAAGATTACTTTACCGAAGGCTGAGGGAGCAACAGCGCATGTTATATTTGCATCATGCCTCGTTTATTTACTTAAACACTCCTTAGATGAATCACATGTATTCGTGTCAGGCAAGACGTGGGTGCATTGTTAATTCATGGCCTGGGAAAGCTTGCTGCGCAGCTTATGAATAAACTATTTGCATAAAGTATTTTATTTAAAGATTAATCAAGGACAAAGTTTATTCCCTTCTTTTAAAACAAGCACTGGCTCTTGCAGGCATCGGTTGCTGTTGGTGTTGTTCACACGTTGCAGACACTGGGTGGTGTGTATATATAGTTCGTGGCATGCGGATTAACCAGCACTTCAAATCCCAGAATACATTAGGACTTTAAAGAACACGCCAGGCCAATTTACTGAATAAGCCTAATGGGCGCGCTGTATTTATATCATTCCTCCTCATAATAATTAGCAACCGTTTGCTTCGGATATGGCACAGAATAGAAAAGCCTGCATTTCCCAGTGGATTCATTAGTGAACTATTCAGTTTAATAGTTTTTGAGGTTCAAAATTTCTGCAACCACCAAATTCCAAAGACGCATTGCTAGTTTCTGTCAAGTAACTTTCCAACGGAGCAGCGCAATGTATCACACTCTCTCCATGTGTTAGGTCATTCCCTTCCAGCAAACTATCCACGTGATTCAGCAATATGCATTATAAAAAAAACATAGGCATGCGAGCAAGCAACTGGCTGGTACGGTCTTACTAAAAAGAAGAAAACCGGTTGTCGAAATCGGAGCTTTTCATATGAAACACAGTCGCGGCCGGCAAGACGGGCGGGTGGGGGGGGGCTTTCGCGCGGGGGGCTTGGGACTGTGGGACGTTAATCAAAATGCAATTAAAAACGTACCTTATTCGTCACGCGCTGCCGCCTCAGCTCCTGCTGCTCCCGGCCGGGCCTGCACCTAGGCAGCCTCCCTCCCGCTCCCCTAAGCCAATCACAACGCTGCAATGGCAGCGTTGTGATTGGTGCGGCGAGGCGGACGGCGCCCAGCCGGGCGCCTGTAGGCCAGGCGGCCATTTTGCCTACATAGAGAAAAAGAGAGAGTGCGCAACTGCGCATGACTGGTTTGGTCGGCCCTGGGGCCGAACAAACAGTCAGCACCCAAGACAGTGGGCTAGCCACGCCTCCCCTGCACTCGAGCAGGAACGCCCACCCGCCCGCCCCCAACCAGGCACTCCAGGCACTCCTGCTTTCTCGCCGTGCGAGAAGCAGAAACATGAAATGGTAGTTTTACCATTTTATGTTTCTGCTTCTCGCACTGCGAGAAAGCAGTAGGGCGACGCACCCACGCCCCAATGGAGGAGCCGCCACTGCTTACAGTTACTTGGAAAAACTTCACAAACAACAAGAGCACATACCAATGTTCCCATTCGAGCACCCTTCTACATGCCTATTCATGGATCTGTACTACATCTGCATATTATAGAGGGTGCGACCTATAGGACCTAAATCTGGCAATTTACATTTGATTGATTTGTTTCCTTCTTTTTATTTTCGATGGCTAGTCTTTTAGATACAATATTTTTAAGTGAATACATTATCCAGTTGTGGTTGTGGTGTCATACATTATTTGAGTTTATTCTAATATTATTTATCCAACATACATTAATCCATAGTGTCACATATTCCAAGTACTGTTGACAAAGGTACAGCCGGCTACTTTGAAAAAGGTACAGCCGAATCATGTTTTGTCTGCTTAGTGATTTTTCAAGGCTGCGGAAGCAATCTATTGGATTGTATCATAATAACGAGAAACAATGTGGGCTGATGCGAATTGTGGCACCTAAACCTTGTGAAACACATTAAACTACAGTGGGGCATATTTACAAGCCCTCATCGCCACCGGAGTGACACTTTTTTTGATGCTCTAATGGCGCAACACCATTTTTCATATTTACAAGATGGTGCCAAGCCGCTTTGCATGGCTTAATGCCACCTTGTAAATATGCCCCTTTCTGCAGCAGTGCTCTGCGGCAAAGGGGCGTGCAATAGGTGTTGCTGTGGGCGTTCCTCAGCAACACCCACTGCCTTATGACACTGTCCCAGATTTACAAGGCTGCGGCAGCGCCAAATACTAATGCCATGGAATACCAGGCAATAGAATGGCGATACAAGGAGAAATTATTAATTTCTCCTCGTTTTTTTCTCTTTCCATGTATGCTGCATTCTGCAGCACACATAGAAGGTGCAACTCGCCATTATTGATTGTTTATGTGCAGGAAATGTCCCTTCCTGCACATAAACAATTGTCCCTGCAGCGCAGGACCCCTTGCAACATGGCAGCAGGTTACCTGCGCTAGTGCTAGGCAGCTTTTTTGCGCCAGCACTGGGCAAACACAAGGGTGCTCCGTATTCTTGTGAATATGGTGCATCCCTGCACATTGAAAATGTTAGAGTGAGGCGCTGCCAAATTTGGTGCAGCTCCGCGCTCCGACATTATATTGCAAATATGCCCCAGTGTTTTTCGTGTTACAAAATGTTCAATAGAAGAGTGTTCAACATGTGGGTAGAGGAACAGAACTGACTAGCATCTTTAAGCATAACAGTTACAAACTTGTAGAGAAGTTAAAGAGTAAATATGTGCATGAGTGCATATACCTCACTGAAACATCAAAGTGCATCTTTTACTTTTTAAGTGAATAGCTCCCTGCGCTATGGGCTAGCTACCGCATACCACAGTGTTCACTTATATGTGGTGCAAGAACAGTTTACACCTTGTCTAGTAGGTTTAAAGTGATAAGACAGCTCTACTCATAAAACTACATGCCGAAGCTCAAGTATACCAGGCCTGAGACATAATGCAAGGGCTAATTGTCTGCATGGTAAACTTGAAAGTGTCAGTTGTTTAGCAGATATCTGAATGAGTGTTTCATCTCCTATCTGGGGCTGTGATTCCGTGTGTATGTAAATTTCTTACTAAATCACTACCTCTCTTTATATGATATGTGGTTCTCTGAATCTGTCTGTAAGGCCCTGCATGGATTGTCTCCTGGGTGTACTAGTGAATATTGAGTTATTTAAGTGTATGAGAAACTGCTTTCATTACCACAAGATACATATCAGTTGTACTAGCTGTATGAATGAATCTTTGAGTGGTTCTCTAACTACCTCACTAGGTGCTTCAGTGTCTGTCTGCTTTTCTACTCTGGTATCTCAGATTAAAGTGTTGTTGTACGCTGGATGTAAAATTGAGCACATAGGTTTCTATGAGTGCTTATAGCTCACAAAAACATCGAAATGCATCTTTTACTTTGTAAGCGAATAGCTCCCTGCGCTATGGCCTAGCTACAGCCTACCTCAGTGTTCAGTTATATACGGTACAAGAAAAATGTACACTTTGTGTACCAGTTTTAAGTGATAAAACAGCCCTATCAGGAAACCTCCATGCACAGGTCAATTAAGATTCATAATTCACATACAGCCATAGTGCATAGTTTCCACTTTCAAAACTGAGTGCTGTATTCATCTTTTACAATGGAACAAATAAGACTACAACTCCCAGAACTCAAATGAAAACATTAGTTATAAGCAGCACATCATATATACACATATAAAACATTGACATCATATACTACAAGATTACATATATGTTTAACCATTAGTGTGCAGTCTTTTCTCCTACCACTTCCAGAATACAGTAAAGGAATATAACTGCAATATTGGGCTCCATGGAAACACATTCTAAACTAACTTGGCAGACACTTGATCTGCACCTGAGACAAACTATGTCTTAGTTGCCTATTAATAGATGTATAAAAGCACTTACAATTGGATTTATATATTATACTTTCTTTTTTAAATAATTATATATATTTCAAAACCTTTTACTACAATATGACATGATTATCTACCTTATTAATCATTTTTCTTACTTTCAAAAACATTTAATTAACATACCAGAAGATTGAGTTTGTTGGTAAAATCGCCTTTTTTCTCTTATTAGGTAGATGAAATATTCTCAGGGTTTGTAAAAACTTAGCACAAGAATGGCACACCACTCTCATACAAAGCAACCATAAATGGCACCCTTCTGAACTTTGCATTGCCTGATACTGCAAAAGTCAGCAAATAAAAACATTTCTTTCATATTTCAGTCTTAACTGCATTTCTGAATGGTTACTGTCTATTACCCCTTTCACTCCTGTTTGGAGGTAGCCCAAAATGCATGCCTTTGTGTCAATAATCGTGACATGATCGCGATAAATTTCCCCCCAAAAAAACGGGAGTCAGAAAACCTATTTTCCTTAATTCTTTTATATTTCTCTATACTACACTTTTTTGGATCGTCCTCACTAAGGATCTTACCTACCTTATAAAACAAGGAACTAAACCTCTCCAATTTGTAAATATTAATACCTGTTTCTTTAATACCCTTGCCCCAATACACACTCTGCAGATTCTCCATATAAAACACACTAGAACCACTAGGACACAAGTTCACAACACATTCCAGGAGGACTATACTGATTACAAAATGAACTATAGCAGGTGTGGTTTATTGCAAATACTGTAAAGCATATCCAACTCTGTATTATATTTTTTTCTATTTACCAGAGCCAATGAAACATCAATTTACTAATCATTTCCAAATGCAACCTACTTTTATTCACCTGCATATTCCCTTCATCCAATCAAATTTTGAGTTTTTTTCAAACCACCAGCACACATGCATTTTCACTGTCTTTCATAGTACCAACTGTGATATTCAGCTGCAGACTTGTCCTGTGTGCTACTCCTCCATCCTACAAAATGCTTAGAATGTGGATTGTGGGCCACAGCTATGTCTATTGGGCTAAAGAGGCTGCAAAAACAAAGGTATTGACAGTGACGTGGGTTTGCCAAATGTGGAGATCAGTTGGTTTGGTCAGAGAGGGTTCATGTTTTATCAGCTGCTGCCTTTGGTTAAAACCATTGTGGATTCCCAAGCTCCTCTCCTTATGATTGTGTACTGTGGTAGCAATGACCTAGGCACATTGACGGGGGTAGGGCTGGAAATCCTAATGAAGGATAACTTTGAAGAACTGATGTAACTTTTCCCTCACACTGTCTTGGTGTACTCTAATTTATGCCAAAGACAGAAATGAAAGTGGTCAAATCAATTCTATCCACAGATTGACAAAGCCAGGAAACATGTTAATAAAACTGTTTCTGCTTTCCACAGTGAACATAACATGGGCTCTATCTACAACAACAATCTGCGTTTTGACATGCATGGAATATATAGAGGTGATGGTGTTCACTTGAAGGGAACAGGGTGTTTCTAGGCAACCTGAAACTTTGCATACAGTCTTATATGTAGCTGTCTTATACACACTCTCAACACACAGGCTCTTGTCAGAGCCACCCATCAGCCCAAATTGCTTTTAATTTTTTTAATTTGCGTCGATGTCGTGATGATCGCGAGCACATCACAAAATCGCAAAACAAATGCAGACATTCAACGACCACCACCACATAAAAAAATGTTAACTTAAAATAATTGTTCTAACTATTACAATACACACATTACTAACTTAAAGAACATGTTTTTACACATATATTCGTAGTAACTTTATTTAACTGTATTTGAACCCTACTTTCCGTTTTCACGATTACACCGAGAGTCGCGATGACTTCGGTAACTGTGAAGACCGCGCCTTTTTTAAGAGGGGTTAAACACATACATGCACACATTTTACAGTATTTTAGACACTAGGGGTTTAATACGGCACTGTTTAGAGTCATATTTGTATGGGGAGTTTGTACAAAAATGTCTTTTAAACCAATTTTCCATGTTTGAGAGTACTCTGAGTATCGCGAAGACGCCAGTAATTGCGATGATCGCACCTTTGTTTATAAAGTGTGAAGGAATAAAAGATTCAACCATCCTTTCCATGACCAACACTTTGTCACTCCTATTGCATCTTACACACATTATATTGCGGGGGCGCAAGTCATAGTTAGCTCAGTTGGCTATAAGTGCTGAATTTCCCTGGTTTTGTACGAGTGAAACCTGAGCCTAACTATAATGTCTCTGTAACCTTTAGTTTTTTCAGTGAATTTCTAAGGTTTTTCCAATCCATTTCCTATATTTTACTATATATATATATATTCACTGAAAAAACCAAAGGTTACAGGGATGGCATAGTTAGTATCAGATTTCACTCGTACAAAACCATTGAAATTCAGCAGTTATAGTTACCTGGGCTAACTATAATTTATGCCCCCGCAATGCACTGCTTATGACCCCAATTATTACATCACTCATGACATGGTCAGTGACATCACTGATGACATCACTAAAGATATCTCAAATGACATCACTGATCATGTCATGAGTGACGTAGTTTATGAGTGTCTCAGTTGGTCTGTAAGTGGGTTGGTGAGTCTAAGTGGCTCTGTGAGTGGGTGCGTGAGTCTCTGAGTGGGTCTGTGACTAGGTGCGTGAGTGTCTAAGTGGATCTGTGAGTGGGTGCATGAGTGTTTGAGTGTGTCCATGAGTGAATGCATGAGTCTCTGAGTGTGTTTGTGGGTGCGTG
The DNA here is from genome assembly GCA_963921515.1 of Calotriton arnoldi. Lineage (NCBI taxonomy): Eukaryota > Metazoa > Chordata > Amphibia > Caudata > Salamandridae > Calotriton > Calotriton arnoldi. The sequence goes on along the minus strand of CAWUFW010003184.1, from coordinate 1,727,453 downwards.
TATGAGTGTCTCAGTGGGTCTGTGAGTGGGTAAGTGAGTTTGTGAGTGGGTCTGTCAGTGAAATTGTGTGAGTGTCTGAGTGCCGTCTGTTTTGTCCTCTTCTGGTCTGTTTTTTCTTTTCTGCTTGTTTTTCTGCCCTCTGTTTTGTCTTTCTTGCTCTTTTTTCTGTTTCTGTTTTACCTTTTCTGCTCGTTTTTCTGCCTCTGTGTTACCCTCTTCTGCTCTGTTTTGCCTTCCCTGTTCATTTTTCTGCCCTTTGTTTTGCCTTTTCTTTTAATTTTTCTGCCCTCTGTTTTACTTTTTCTTGCTCCTTTTTCTAACCTCTGTTTTGCCTTCTCTGCTCTTTTTTCTGCCTTCTGTTTTGCCCTTTCTGGTCTCTGCTCCTCCCTTTTGCCTTTCCTGCTAATTTTTCTGCCCTTTGCACAAGAGTGAGGGGCTATTTACCCCGCTCCCGGGCCGATTTCAGCTCCAAGGACCCCATCCTCCGGGCCCAGCTATTGTTCAGTGGGGGAGCCGGGACACATGGCCCCGCTCCCCAGGCCAATTTCAGCCCCAGTCACTTTATCCTGCGGAGCCCAGCCTTAATTTATATGTTTTCAACAGGGAAGGAGGGCCACGCGGCCCCCCCCTCCCTGGGCAGAGTTCCTCACGTATTACATCACTCATGACATGGGCAGTGATGTCGCTGACCATGTCATGAGTGATGTAATATATGAGTTAATAAGCAGTGCATTGCAGGGGCCTAAGTTATATCTAGCTGAGGTAACTATAACAGCTGAATTTCACTGGTTTTGTATGAGTGAAATTTGAGCCTGACTATAACACTCCTGTAACCTTTGTTTTTTTCAGTGAATTTCTAAACTTTTTCGTAAAAACAAATTCCTAACTGTAACCTGTAATGTTTCACAATGGAAGTGTGAGCACCAGTGTGATTCTGTTACTAAGTGTATGAGTGTGTGTGTGTGTCTGTGAGTGGGAGAGTGAGTGTGTCAGTGGCTATCTGAGGTGGTCTATGAGTGCATGAGTGGGTCTGTTAGTGACTGTGTGAATGCCTCTTTGGGTTTGTCACTGGTTGTGTCAGAGCCTGTGTGTGTCTGTGAGTGCTGCTTTGTATCTGTGGGTGGGTATGTTAGTCAGTTTATAGGTCTATGAGTGGGTTGTGAGTGGTGCTATGGTTTTTGTGGATTTCCATACTTTTTATTTAAAGGACAGAACCATGCTCTCTGCTCTTACAAGGAGATGCCAATAAAGAATGTATTCGTCACACTCACTGAAGTTCAGATTTTACTCTAATGTATTTATGATGCAATCACTTCTGTAAAGGATTTCAGATCATTTTTCATTCTGGAATTTAGAGAAAAGTTTTTGCTTTCTATTCGCCCAGCCTAAGAAGTTAGATTTGTTTCCATTTTTGTCAAGTGGAGCTTTACCTGGGTCACCTGCCATCTTTGTATTTGTAAATGTTTCCCTTCAAGGTTTAATTTATCTGAAATTAACATCAGGATCTGAATGGAAACTCATTTTTTTAAGAAGAGTCCACAGTTTTCCGGAAAATGTATACTCATCTGCATTTCTTTGTACTATGAAATAACTAACAATTTTGTCATTCTGCAAATGTTTACTGTATAATATACACTACACCTGCATAATGGACCACCCATTTATGTATTGCTCTGTGTCACTCCTTGTCATTTGTTTTAGTGGATTAATAACTGGTTTTTTTCTAAATGTTTTACTTGTCGCGAATTCATCGTGAATTATCACGATAAGTATGTTCTGGTTTCGCAGAGAAGTCGCGAAGACCGTGCGTTTTTCAAAAAGTGTAAAACATATGTATACACATATTGTAATTAATGTTTGGCAATAGCGGTTTACTAGTGTTTAAACTTCTATTTTTGTCATCATTTTTAATGTACAGCACTTTTAAATTGTATTTCCAGTCTTCACGATGATGTCGGTAGTCACGAAGATCAAATTACCTTGAAACAAAAGATATGATTGGAGGAGACAGTTTTCATTAATCTTCAAAGTGTGATGCCAGTAGTCACGATGACATCGGTAGTCACGAAGATCGGATGACCTTGAAAGAAAGACATATGATTGGAGGAGACAGTTTTCATTAATCTTCACAGGAAGTTCCCACCCATTTCTCTCTTCTTGAATCTTCCAATTCATATCTGGATCATTCTTTGGAGCTGTCCTGTGCTTCTAGTACAAAACTGTGGTTAGGGATTTTTTTGTGTCTTTTTGTTTACCATCCAAAATGGCAACAGGAGGCAGTGACCAGCAGGAGGTACCACAGTAGCCAGAGGAGAAGGAGGAACAACAGGAAGATTCTGGTGATGAGGGACCTGCACCCAAATGGCAAAGCATTACTGGGATTTATTTACAATCCCATCTGGAGAATCAAAGACTGTGGCCAAGTTCATTCAATGTAGTTTGTGCTACAAGACCTTCTCAAGAGGAACAAGTAAAAAATATTCCTGTAATGCAACTAGTATGTTGTATCACTTGAAAACCTACCACAGGAATAGCTTGAAGAGGGCACAGAATGAGAGAAATGGAGAGGGGTCATCTACATCCAGGGATGCACCATCTGTTCCTGGAGAGAAAGTGCCATTCAAAGTGGAGAGACGTCGTCCACATATTGCACCTGAATTGAGGCGTGTGGGGACATATTGCCTTGACTGCTGCACTATGCTGACAGCTGGTGAGCAGTTTGTCGACGCCATCTTAGAAGCAAAAGGCAACATACTTGCTATTTTTTTTAAATCATTTATCCCAGTTATTGCACTGTTTTGTTATTCTGGTTACAATTTGTTACCCCCTAATTGCCATTTTGTTTGATAACAAATACAAAAAAAATAAAAAATGTTAGACAAATCAAACAAATTCCAGAAAAAAAGGTTCTTATTAGAACTACCTTTTATAGTTAAAAGAAAGATAAACTGTAGCTGTATGGGTGAGTGAGAGGGTGTGTGAGTAACTTTATGGGTGAGTGAGTTGGAGTGTGAGTGACTGTATGAGTGAGTATGTTAGTGAGTGCTTGTATGAGTGAGTGAGAGGGTGCATGAGTGGCTGTATGGGTGAGTTAGTGCCTGTGTGAGTGGCTGTTTGGTTGAGTGAGTGGGTGTGTGAGTGGCCATATGCGAGAATGAGTGGTTGTGTGAGTGGCTGTATGGGTGAGTGAATGGTTGTGAGTAGCTATATGGGTGAGTGAGTGCCTGTGTGAGTAGATGTATGAGTGAGTAAATGCTAGGGTTAGTGGTTGTATGGGTGAGCAAGTGGCTGGGTGAGTGGCCATATGGGAGAGTGAGTGGTTGTGGGAGTGGCTGTATGAGTGAGTGAATGGTTGCGTAAGTGGCTTTATGGGTTAGTTAGCACCTGTGTGAGTGGCTAGATAGGGTAGTGAGTGAGTGTATGAGCTGCCGTTTGGGAGAGCGAGTGGTTGTATGAGTTGCTGTATGGTTGAGTGAATTGTTGAGAGAGTGGTTATATGGGTGAGTGAGTACCTGTTTAATTGGCTGTATGAATGAGTGAGAACTAGCATGAGTGGCTGAATGGCTGAGTGCCTGTGTTTGGGTATGGGAATGTGGGTTAGTGTATAGGTGAGTGACTAGCTATATGGGTGAGTGAGTAGGTGTGTGAGTATCTGTGTGTTGGTGAGTGAGTGGGTATATCAGTGACTGTATGGGTGAGTGACTGGGTGTGTGTGTGATTGTATGAGTGGGTAAGTATCTGTGTTGCTGCCTGTTTGTGTGAGTGAGTGGGTGTGTGAGGAGCTGTATGGGTGAGTGAGTAGATGTGTGAGTGGCCCTATCAGTGAGTAGCAAGATGCATAAGTGGATTATGGGTGAGTGAATGGATATGTCAGTGGCTGTGTGGGTGACTGAGTACATGCATTAGTGCCTGTTTGAGTGAGTGAGTGGGTGTGTGAGTAACTGTATAAGTGAGTGAGGGGCTGTGTGAGTAACTGTGTGGTTGAGTGAGTGGATGTGTCAGTAGCTGCACAGGTGAGATAGGCAATGCATCAGTGGATGTTTGGGTGTATGAGTAGCTGTATGAGTGAGTGAGTGTGTGTGTCTATGGCTGTATGAGTGAGTAACTGCATGCGTGAGTGCCTGTATGTGTGAGTGAATTCCTGTGTGAGTAGCTGTATGGGCAAGTTACTGGCTGTGTAAGCGGCTGTATGGGTCTGTAAGTGGGTATGTGAGTTGCTGAATCGGTCAATAATTGGCTGTGTGACTGGCTGCATTGTTGAGTGAGTGGGTTTGTCAGTGGCTGTGTGAGTGAGTGAGTGAGTGGGTATGACAGTGACTGTATATGTGTGTGAGTGTTGTGTGAGGGGCTGTATCAGTGACTGAGAAGGTGCATGAGTAGAGTATGAGTGAATTATTAGGTGTGTCAGTGGCTGTTTGAGTGAATGAGTGGGAGTGAGATCTACTCTATGAGTGAAATAGTAGGTAGTAGTGCTGGATGACTGAGTGACTGCTTATGTGAGAGACTGTATGGGTAAGTGACTGGTTGTGTGAGGGTCTGCATGAAAAAGTGCTGAATGATTGAGTGACTTGTTGTGTGACTGACTATAAATCTGCTGTATTACACTGAAAGATTTAATTACAAAATAGGCAAAAGGAACTACTGGGATGCTATGGCAAGAGCACCTTATGTTTAAAAACACTCTCCATGGATGTCTATAAGCATTATGTCTGTGGTAGAAAAAGTGTTTTGAGACATCTAACGACTTTCAACTGCAGTCGCTGTTGAAAAAGAAAAAGAACATACAGATATGTTAGTATTTAATATTCAAAATTACAGAAACACAACAATACACATTGCTTATATTGTAACACTGCATTGCAATGAAGTAAAATTATAATTTTCCCTTTTTTACTGTTCTCAGCTTTCATACCTCTTCACCATAAATGGTGGTCCGTATGAAGCATCATCCTTGAACAGAGGGGGAAAAACAATCAATGGACTGAAATAAAACCAAAGCTGCACAGTAGATCACTACAAATAAGAGACACTATGCATTGCACTTACTACAATTGAATAATCTGTTGCTTTTTCTGGAGTCACTACAGTAATCTAAACAAACCTAAATTAAAAATATTTCTTAAATTATCATATCTGGCAGTGGCGGCTCCTTTATAGGGGCGGATGTGCATTGCCCAACTTGTTTTGGGCTGCCAATACCCCAGGAAAATAAAGCAGCTTGAATTCTTTATTTTGGTGAGGTTTTTTCCGTTCCGACCGTGCCACTCACTTTGATCAAATAGCTCAATGTTTCACTGGCTCAGTTGGAAGGAAATTACATAATGTCACATGCCAATAGAGAGGGAGGGCACGGAGGGGGTGTGGCTTTTGCGTGTAGCGCAGAGGAGCTGTGTAATTAAATAGCGCATGACAGATTGGTCAGTTCTGGACTCGGCCAGCCTGATATGCGTACTTAAGGCTTCTAACTAAAACTCCATTCAGTCTTGAGGACAGGGGCTGGGCGAGTTAACGCAGCCCTTTGTGTCTTCATTAGGGTGCTGTGTTGCTTTGTCCAACCAATCCTGGTGTAGCTCTCATGCTATTAAATATAATAAATATCATAAGAGCTACATCAGCATTGGCTCTTCAGGACAAAGCAGCTTCCACAATGTCTGATTCTACTCATAAAGGGTCCCTCTTATAGTATTTTAGTGACACACAAAGAATCACAGCATGTTGGAATACAATACAATAGAGTGTGAAGCCATGCAGAAGTAACCTAAACCCTATGGTGACTGCACGCGCTGGGTGAAGCGGAACCAAGAAGTGGACACGTTCACAGACTGGATGATTGTGCTGTGCGATCAGCTTGAAAGTTTCATTTGCTAGTGGTCAGCAATCTCAGGACTGGATTTCATCTGTCCGGTGTATTGGCGCTGAGCATGTCTTGTGACAGCTCACCTGTGTCCATAGAATGTGCGTGTCATAGCGCTTGATGTGCATCTGGGTGCCATAGATAGTGAAAACACAGAAGGAACGTTCAGCGGCAAGAACAGTGAATAAACGATCATCCCTTCATGGTGTACGTGAGCTTTTTTATTTATTTTCTGAAAAAACGGCGAGAAGAGTGAGTGACTTGTGTATGCAACTCTTTAATTTATAGGTATAAACTATGAGCTTCCGTTTACTATGCTCCTCTGAGAGCACGCTGCGGCATGAACCCCTTGAACATTACATGTAGAGTGCATGCGGTGACTCCAGGCAGACATTGGCTTTTGCTCTGGAGGTAATATGAGCCCACCATACATCTGTAATTGGCTGTGTGACCCTAGTTTTTGATCCTTAGCCAGTGGTAACCTGCAGGATTTAAATGCAATTACCCGGCCTCGGAACCTGATACCAAAAACGAACAGATAAATGTTAAGGGTCAGTGTTTTATAAGCATTGCTGAATTTGAAGGGAGACAAATGTTGATGTTTGAGCTGCATGGATGGAGCATGATGCCAGGGCTGACACTGCTCTTTGACTCACTCACAGTGCTTAACACAGCGGTTTCACCCCCGGTGTTAGCTGCTCCATATCTCAATAAGGAGTGGCTGACTGGTGCAGATTTGTGTGACTGTGTAAGCGTGTGTATGTGAGAGAGAATGTGTGCTGGTCTGTCTTTTAAATATGATTTTTTTAAACGTGGTTCACATGAATTTAGAAACATTCCTGTGTACCCACCTGTTTAATTAAACTTAGACTGTGACTATCAAAAAGGAGAACACGCCCTAGTGACAATGCTATTAGTCAGTTGTCATGTACACCATACGTATATGTGGCCTAATTTCTTATGATACATGAAACCACATTAACATGAAGCAACATTATTTTCGATTAAATTAAACATAATGGGGGATAATCACAAGAACGTGCGATAAACATCTCCAAAATAGGCTAACACAATTTCTCATATCGCCGTCTATCGCGGGGAAATAACCCTGTGTCAACGTCGTATTCACAACACGGCGGTAACATGCGATAGTTCCCCGATAACACCTCAAATGTCCTCGATACAACTGCCGCAACGGCGATAAAAAAGGAAACCCGAACGCGAAAAAAGTTGCGATGGGCCCAACCGCGATAGAAAAATCGGCAACAAGCAGCGCCAGGCTTGCAATTCCCACGTCAGGCGGGAAAAATCACCATAAAAGCAGCAAAAAAAAAACCCAAAAAACACATAACAACTGCGAAGCACAATGGAGCCAGCCGGAGCAAGTACAGAGGACAACTCGAACCCCACAAGCCCCACGGAGGACCAGCCTGGGACCTCGGGGTCAGGGAAGGGCAAGGAGAAGAAGAAGAGGAAGACGCGGTTCAGTCCGCAGTAAAACAGGATCCTGATAACGGAGGTGGTCGAACACCATCAACAACTGTTCGTCACCTCCACTGTGTCATTGGCAACCAAAAATACAACATGGCAGTCCATCCTGGACAAGGTGAATGCAGTCGGAGTGCTGAGGAGGACAATGGAAGAGCTCAAGAGGCGCTGGAATGACGTGAAGCGCAAAACCAAGCTGAAACTCGCAAACAACCGCAAAGCAGCAATGCAGACTGGGGATGGGAGTCCTGCGCCACAGGAGGAGCTGGATGAGATGGAGGAAATGGTGTCCACAGTCATCAGTGTGGATACGGTGGCAGGAGTCGGGGGACCGGACACTGCTCAACATGACCTGACACAACAGCAACAGGGTGAGTAACCACCAGGGACTGGGTGGACGGGGGGAGATGGGCACAATGGCACACATGCACAATGAAGTATAGCACAATGCACAACCACAATAACTCTGGATCATGTCCCTGATCTCCTTGCCATACTGCGCACACATAGAAACAGCAAGTAGTCCCCCGTCCACAATGAGCCCAGAGGGGGCCCTCCCTACACATCACCAATCTCACAACAAACCCATGTACATGTGCTGAACCCAGCAAAGCTGCGGATCCGTGAGCCCCACTGACAATGCAAGTGACACTGCATGACGATGAGCATGTCTGCAGGCCACTCATCATTACATGTTGCACCCCACGACACTGGGGTGGCTGAGTGTTGTCCACATCCGGAAAGGAGCAGGTCACACACTGACACATCCACGTGCACAAACAACCCCTGACGGCAATAAGACATCTGCGGACAACCCATGCCCAAGTGCCCCAACTCCCACCAAGAGCCCAATTTACCCAAGTATGCAACATCACAGCACTGCATAAGCACAGTAGTCAAAGGCACACCGCCTGAAAGGGAGAAGGCCAAGCAAAGTCTGAGCTGCAGTGGCGACTCTCCCACAATGCAGCACACACACAAGAATCAGAGCACATCAACATTGACAACAATGTGGTACAAACTGCAACACATTCATAACAGAACAGAGGACACAACTGCTGCCGCTTGTGTGTAGAAACTGGCCAATCACATTTGGCATAGCAGGAAACTGTGACATGATAATGGACATGTACAACCCCACATCCCTGATGGTGCACAAATTTCCACTGTCCCGCTTCAAATAGGCAGCTCCTCCTAAACAGTCACAATGTACATTGTCATGCAGTCTGTTTGGAAACTTGGCCAATGTGTGAACATACATGGAACACACTGTTAAACTGCATCTCCCCTTTACATTGCAGAGGGAGAATCAACACCTCCTGCAGAGCAGACCCAACATCTCGTCACTGATGACGAAGAGGACCTCCACACCTTCGACACCGACGCCCTCCAAGAGCTCATGGACACCCTCAGCACCCCACCCCCAGAAGCAAGGCAGCCCAACTGCATCGAGGAGACTCCACCCCCTGCACAGACCACACAGCAGGAAGCACCCACCACCCCGGCTGTCTCCCAGGATCCCCACGACCAACACATGGCATTTAAACGCTGTGTGTTGGAGGGCCAGAAGGAGATGGCTGAGCAGGTGCGGGTGGGGTTCGACCTCATGGCAGCCAAACTAGATGCCATCCATGGTTGTCTACGTCCCATCAGGGACCACTTACAGTCCCTAACATACACCCACAGTCTGCTCCATGGTCTCCAACGAGCCATGGCTGACCTCGCTGGAGTCATGACTCGGAGACAAGAACACCTGTCTAGTCAGAGTGGTTCCAGCGATCTCAGTCGGGAGTTGGGACACATGCGGAGGCTCATGGAGGACATGGTGCGGATGGATGCGGAAAGGATGGCTGCCACGGCTGCACATCAGCGACATGTAGCTGGGATCTTCCATGCCCTGCAGATCCTCATCATGGCATTGCTGCCACAAGGCCTGGCGCAGATGAATGCTGCTGCTCCTACACCATCCACATCTCCGCCCCCTGATGTGTCAGTGCCCCACAGTGCAGACGACAATCCACCTCCAGCACCTGATGTGTCACTGCCACACAGTGCGGACGACAATCCACCTCCGGCACCTGATGTGTCACTGCCACACAGTGCTGTAGCTGAAACACCACCACCCACAGGTGAGGCACATCACACATCAGAGGACGATGATGTGGATGAGACTGCCGTTGTGATAATGAGGAAGCGGTAGCATTCATCTCCGTCATATGGCCTGTTTCAGCTTGGTTTGGCCCTTTGCATCATCACCTTCCACTGTCCCCCGATACACTCTGCGGCACTCACCTTTGACCTCGACATGGACTGCCATATTCTGTTTGGTTACCAATGACACAGCAATCAGACTGTGGACTGAACTCTTCCTCTTCCGATGAATCTCTCCTTCCCTAATGGACTCTGGCTGGCCCTCCAAGGGGCAACAATGCAAAGTGGGGTTTGAATGGCCCTGTACTGCTCCAGCTGCAACACTCCACTGAATGTGAATAAAACATTCAAATTCACACAGATGTGTCATGTCTATGATCCTTCAAGTATGACAGTATGGATGAATGTAGGGTCACTGATTCCCCCTCACGTCCAATTAGCACATGTTGTGGGGCTTGGGTCACAGGGTGCAACATTGCTGATTGCGGTCCGGGTGGCGCAGACACTACAACGGAGACACACCCATTGGTTAATTCCTTGTCCAGGCCAGAACTGAACCACGCCCAGAGCCCCGGGCTTGTTGTTCACACCCCTACGCTGCTCATGGGGGTGACGACACAGCTACATGTCCCAGGTCTTCCCTGTAGTGATCTGCTGGTCACTGGTCTAGTCGTCAGCATGCCACAGCCACTCCCTGAGGGCTGGTTTACACCCACACCACACCCATCCAGCACAGGCGTCACAGGACATGTGACCCTGCCAATAAAAGGGGCCCACCACAGCACATCCTCCACTGCCGGAGGTGACATGATGGCGTCCGCATCCACGGAACACAATCATAAAGGGTCCATGACTTGCGTTGCCCTGAGTTGGTGGCACCCGATGGCCTGGGTCCGGCACGGGCCTACCGCCATGTGGCGATGACTTGCGTTGCACTGAGTTAGGCCCACCTGAAGAGCTGAGCGGGTGTGCAGCCTGCGATGATGTGTTGACCTCGATACGGCGTCCAGCATATCAGGACTCGATTTGATTTGTGAGCCCTACTGGACCGCAGTGTGCACGCAGGCAGCAGTCAGCACACACATGACTCTGCGGTGCGGTGCCGCAGGGTGCGCTGGGGGCCTGTGGCGCGGAATCCAGCCATCGGCTGAGGAGGTTGCACTGGCACGTGGAGGGTCCTCTTGGAGACACGCCGGTGGCGGCAGGTGAGCATTGAGGCCTGGGTGCGCAGGGGCAGGCAGTCATTGCTGGGCGGCGGACCGGTCTGGGGACCAGGGCTGGGGTGCAGCAGGTGCACAGGATCGCGCAGGCACCACCTGTCACGGCGGCAGCCTCGTGGCTGGGTGGGGAGCGCCACCCTGGCAGACACGGCCCTGCACGCGCTGACGAGATGTGCACGGGTTGGCTTGGGACGTAGTCACCTCGTCTCCAGTGTGAATCTGGCCGTTGATTGTGGTCGGGCATGTGTGTGTAGGCCTATGGTCACAATATGGCGGACACAGAGACACACGCAGTAGTTACTGTGGTGGCCATCCCGGAACTGGACCATGCCCAGGGCCCCGGGGTATTCATTTGTGATATACGCCGGCCAAGGCCGCTCTGCTCAGGCTTACAGGGGGGGACCACATGGCTACATGTCCAAGGGCTTCCACACTGCCTGGGGTAACCTGTTTGCATCCACTGTCCACTACACTGCAAACACCAGCAGTAGATGTCCACATGGACATGTCTGTGCTCTGCATACTGCAGTCTGTCCAGCACATATCCGCAACACTTGGCATTGTGTCCTTTCTTTGTGCTGGGTCACTTGCCTCCTTCGCACATTCTTGGTTCCCACCTTTCCCCACATTCTGCAATTGTGTGGCAGAGGGGCTCTGCCTTTGTGGATGGTTTGTCTACATGTCTGCCCCTGTTACCACGGTTACTTGTGTTGTCGTGTCCGGTAGTTGAGCATGTTGGTTGGCATGTTGTATGTGATTTTGTTACGTGTGCTCTCCTACAGTTGTGAGTTGTGTGATTGTGGAGTTGAGGTGTGTGGTGTGTTCAGTTAGTACTTACCAATGAGCAGTGCATTGCCATGGGTGCCATCCTGGTAGCGCTGGTTGATGATGGACTGTCGAAAGATGCATGTATCATGCACACTGCCTGTGAAGTTGGTGACGACATTGGTGAACTGTCCCCGGTGGTCCACTGTCGCCTGCACATTGTTGGAATGCGTGTGCTTTCTGTAGCGGTAATTGTGTGCAGGGTCGGCAGGGGGCACAAGTGGTACATGTGTACAGTCAATTGCCCCCGACACGTGCGGTAAGGCAGCTATGGCGTGATTCCCTTGCATGGTCTCCAGCTGTTCATGCACAACGTGGGGGAAGTGAAGGTGCAGGGGTATCAAGAGGATACATACCGTGATGTTTACAGGTATGATGAATCCTGCATGATGAGACAGTAACAGATGTTTGTGTGGTCGTAACCTTCCTTTTCTTTCCTGCGGAGGTTACGGGCACACAGACTTCTGTTACAGTATGTTTGGACTGGATTCATCATATCTGTATGCATTCCGGTTTGTCCAAGTGCAATATACTGTACCAGAATACGTTTGTGACTATGAGGACGCTTGACCATTGTCACCATTTCTCCAACAGGGTTCTGACTACTGATTTCGGGATATGGAATGGTATTGGGGAGTTCCCGCAGCATTTGCCATTTGTTGGATCCACAAGTTGCCCTGGTGAAGTTCCCCGTTGGGAATGGAATGCGTTGGCTGTGCTTTTCGTCTTGTTGTTTATGTATTTGTCATAAAGTTCTGTTTTTCCACTACCGTTGACTACTGGACTTCATGACCTGGGGGGGAAGGTCCGGGGGGTGGTTGCGGTGGGTGTTGTGGCCCTCTTGGGTCTCCAGGCTGCATGATCATTGTCTCCATGGCATCTGTTGGTCTTCAGATGTGGCTCTAGGCTGGGGTCCCTTTCATACTGCAGGTTGTCGTCCTGCTTAACACCAGTAAGAGGCAGGTGTTGAATCCCTGCTGCTAACGCGCATTATCGCCTGTTTTCGGATCGCATCGCAGATCTGGCTGGTCGTTGAGAATATCGCGAAGTGGTGTTTTTGTGTGCTTTTGCACGGGAACGCCTACTCTGCATATCATTAGCGTTAGTTGTCGCTCTCATCCGTGGCGATGTGTTTTGCGGCAGCTATCGCGGGAAAATTGGCGATGTCGGCAGTTTGCACCAGCTTGTGAATGGGGCGATAAGTCTATCGCCACTTTTGCGGCGCTAAAGTGCCGATATATCGGCGATGGCTCCTTGAGAATATGCCCCAATGTCTTTCTACAGAGCAAATGCTCCTAAACTTGTGTATTTTAAAGAGCACTGATTTGTGATAATGAAGCAAAGGAAGGCTTGGTGAAATAAAATATTTGCCTAGGATCACCCATTTTGGTCAAGTGGGGAAGCCGGATTTGGTCCCAGGATTTTTGCTTTTACATTGTGCAGTTCAGACCTTGGGGCACAGTGGCTGCCTCGCTCATGCCATAAAAGTTGGAAAGAACGTTTATGCCCACCACTTTCAAAAGTCACCAGACGCCACTGATGTCTGGTACAACATTTCATGTAAATATAAAGCACTCTTCAATTTTGGAGATCCTTTTGAAAACATCACCCCTGGTAGGCCAAATGATGTTTATAATGCCGATGATCCATATAGCAAAGATCCCATACTGTAGTATTTTTGCAGAAATAGTATGTAGAAGTTTGGTTGATGAAACAAAAGGTGTCATTTTTTTGTTACAAAGGCAGTGTTTGCTTTCAACTTAAGGCTTTTGCAATCGGATTATGGCCATTCAGTTTCAGACTTTAATTAGACAGTGTAGTATTTCGATGTGGTAATAAATCCTATGTGAAAGATGAAAGGACTGTTGAATTTTGAAGACGTTTTTAAAGAGAATAGTCCCAATAGGCTGAATAATATCTAAAAGACTGATGAACCAAGTAGAAGAAACACTGTATACCACGTTTGTATCCAGAATTCCTTCTTAGAACTTTAGTTGAAGAAAGAAAAGGTAGGAGATTGGTAGTTTGAAAGTAAGTTTTGGTTTAAATTTTAGGTTGATGTCATTACATTCTGTCCATCCAGTTTCACTCTTTAAATAGACAGTATAGTGTCCATAGGTTGTATTAATTCCTTCATGAAAGATGATAGCCAAAGTAGTAAAAGTTCTTCCACAAATTGATATTTGTCCGTCTTTGAAGTCTGTGATTTGTGTTTCCAATTTGGAACCATCTGCTCTGCATCATTGTAACATTAGTATATGGTATTTACCAGTTGTCGTTAGGATTAACATAGATATAACATCTGATCCGCAGTTTGGGCACGTCATTTTTTGGTTAGACTTCTTCAACAATTTCTCAAAAGGCACAGTTTTGGAATCTAGTAATGTAAATAGAGAAAATGCTCAGAACGTATTTCAGTGGTAGATGAATAATCTCAATCTTCACAGTCATGGTTCCATGTGTAACTCAGTCCAACTAAATCATCAATATTTACATCTTCTTGTTCTAAAACTCCAAGCATAACCATAATAAATTCTTGTGCGTCTTGTTGACTGTTGAGAGTAAACATAACTGATCCACTATATATATCTAAAAGATCTCAGATACCTGAAGCAGAATATTTCACAGTTCTGTCAGTGAGTAAATGTTGGAGCAAGTGATACAGTGCAGAACACAATCTCTTATCTTGTTTTTGTTGAATTTGGTTTACTAGATGTGGCAAAAGAAACTATACATTGAGAACAACATTTGCATAGAAGTTGACACCTGAACTGACTTCTTAACAGTTTCTAGATTGTCCTTGTGTCCTTTCTTTTCTTCAACAACTGTACACTCTTTTGTAATCTTCCATTTTGGACAGATTATCCGTTTCTCATAAACAGGGTATTGGCCGAAAAAAGAAGCGTATACACTTCTTAACCGATTGTACTCTTACACAGATTGCATCAGCACTAACTTTCTTTTCATCAAAATCAATCAAAAACAAACCGGACAATGTTCTTACTTGCAACAATGCTACATATGACATTCCTTATTTAAAGACAGTACTACCAATGTTAACAAAAGCTGCATCTACACTTAAATTAAACCTTGTGATTTATGAATAGTTACAGCATATTCTAGAGAGAGTGGGAACTGCTGGCGCCTCACATATAAGTCTTTTACTAGCATTAAACATACAACACATCAACCAATGTGCTTCATGCCATAAATGTGATCACATTTTATGGCCATATATTGAACCTCATCTCTATTTGGAAAACGAATGAACTTTATCCATTGGACCATATTCTAACCCTTCTTCAACATTTAAATTACAGCTCAAAATGACTCGACAATCTTTTCACACACATAAACGCTTCACTAATTCTGCACTTTTGGATGCAGACTTCTCCAAAGAATCCAATTTTGCTTGTAGATTATCTGTGAGTAGTATTGTGACTCCCTGATGTTCCATTTTATCAATAGCTGTAATATCAAAAATATCTTATTTCTCCAGTTGTAGTAATTGTTCATTGAAGTTGCAGCACTCTTTAAGTGTTGGCATTAAACAAACTGTAGATTTCTGTTCTTCAATAAAACTATACATTAGTTCTGCTGCTGTAATATTAGATGGAAATAGTCTCCTGATAAGGCAACTTTCGAAAGCACGTTTCCCCTCTTTTGTCAGAACTCCTACTCTAATGTTCTTCAGTATAGCTCCATATTCCACATCAGATGCTTGGGGCATATTTTTCACTAGTTTCTTGTATTCAAAGTTTAACCAAATATTTACATTGCCAATGCTTCCCAGAGAATTTCCTACTTTATTATGCCGAAGTGTTTTGAAAACAAGTTGTCATGAATTTTATAAAGATTTTTGGAAACTAGGATTAGTTTTAATTAATAAATTAGATATGTAGAGATAGGACTATTAATCTGAGAGACTCCCTTGATATTCAAACAAAAAACTCATCTGTATTGGAATGGCACTGCGCTTGGGCTGCTGGGGTATTTTATGATTTTGTTTTAATGTTTTATGAGAGTACATTTATGTATTATGAACATTGAATGATGCGAAACTGTTGCTAGAACTCAATGGATGTTCTGTACCTTTGATGGTTATGTAACCGAATAAAGGATTTTCGAAACAAGTTGTCCTTTTACAGGGGTAAGTTACGGTAGGTCACTAAATGCAATCAAAGGCTTTCCTCCACAGAGAGAAAATGTGCTGCATTCTTAAGTGGATGAATGCAAGCATTATGTACGATTCCATACTCATTTCATCAGTGATTAGAAGCTTCAGTTTTTTCAATACTCTTGATACCTCATGACAAGCGTCACCATATAATTTCTGGTATTCCAGTTTAGTGTCATGTTCAACAGGTAGCATTAGTAGTCAATGTAGAGTAATTCCTTTAATGTTATGTGCATCTAACCCTGTTGGTGCTGTTAGTACACGTGACAAATTTGAATCTGTTGTCGTCTGTAGATAACTGGTGAGAACTTAAGTTAGAAACCTTTTTGCAGTACCAGCTTGTCCACTGATCTATAAAAATATTGGTTTGTGCAAAGAACATTCACATTGTTTTCTGTTGTGGAGAAATCCATGTTCTATTTTATCTTTAACTTTGTTGTACATTTATTTTTGTTCATTGTTCAGTTGTTCTACTAAGTATTCAAAATCCACAGCTTCCTCTCTTGCTTGCTCCAGTGTATTCTCCACCTCATTCATAGCTACAGCTGGTTCATTTTGAATTATTGCTTCTCCAAGAGGATCTTGACTCGCTGGTGCAGAACTTTGGCTGTTTTGTGAACTCTCCTTGGCGATCTCAGCAGCAATGGTTTGCTCCTATTTAATCTCTTCTTTCAACATTTGCAAGTAGGTTGGAAAGAAAGAACACTCAATACTGTCTTTCACAGCATTGAATTAGTCGTCATAACAGTCATAGTGTCCAAGTAAATCTGATTCAGCACACCGTGGCTTAAACAACTGCCAAGTAGAAAAACTCTTCTATCCACAGTTTGGCAACTAAGCTTTCTCTGGTTAATTAGATTTCCTTTGTTGTGTCACACCAAACAACCGCCACATCCAAGTGCTGCATATCTTCCTTCTTCTATGTTTTCAGTTAGATTTATTTATTTATTTATTTGCCGATTTTTTTTCATTTTTTTTCAGGTTTTGCGATTTTTATTTTTCTATCTCCTTCGTTAGATGTTCATATGTACAACCAAAAATACAGGTGAAACAAGATCTACGCGTTTCGGTATTACAAATACCTTGCTCACGATCAACAGGTTGCTTGTTATTCCTACACTTATGTGTTTGAATTTCTATGACATCATTTCCTGCTGGTTGCTGCAAGCATCCCTGTGAGTTATGGGAGATGTAGTTTTCCGATTAATGTATTTTTTTTTTAAATCTTTTTATTAACAGTTTGTTTAATGTTACTTTGACAGTCTAGTTTTCATTGGTGCATAGATTAAAAACACGATATTATACAGAAACGGTCTCAGTTGGCATTCATAGATTCATTAGCTCATTTTAACTATCACCCGCGACCCGCCCATATACAAAACATATCCTTTCCCACAATGTAGTTAGTCACTACTATCAGTCTCGGATTCATCCATTGGGGGGGGCTCACAAATATCACCCCGATAAGCGTTCCATCTACCCCAAATCTTTGTCCATTTCTTGGGGCACCCTCTATGAATATAAACTGACTTTTTCGCCATCATTGCTAAATCCATGTCCCTGCACCACTGATCAAGGGTAGGGCTAAGACTGGAACCCCATTTTTGTGCAATGTTTCGTTTTGCCACGGTCATTCCCAGGGTGACCCAGTCCTGAGCTGTGGTACCCAAATCCGTAGGGTCCCAGATGTTAAGGAGACAGCATCTCGGGTCTGGTAGAACTGTGACAGTCGTGACCTGGGAGAGTGTACGCATCACCGCCTTCCAATAGCGTGTCGTCTCTGGACATAGCCATATGGTATGGTAGAATGTACCCACTTCCCCGCAGTTCCTAAGGCAGAGCGGCGTATCCGCTCGGTGTATTCTGTGTAGTAGTGTCCTGGCATAGTATGTGCGGTGCAGGACTTTTAATTGCACTAGTCGAAGTCGCGACGGTATGGAAGCCTCTTTAGGGGATGCCAGTGCCTCCCGCCAGTCAGCCTCGTCTATGTCTCCCAATTCTAGTTCCCATTTGGCCTTCAACGCCGCTGTGGGGTCTGGGCGATTATTTACTATTTTCCTGTAGGTTTGTGAGATCGCCTTTTTGTGGAGATGGGCCGTCAAGAGCCTGTCCTCTAGTGGGGATGCCTCTTCAGGTCGTGTTCCCGGTGGCAGCAGGGATTGGAGCGCGTGACGGACCTGAGTATAGCGAAATAGCTCTGTCTGTGCTAATCCATAAGTGGCCTGTAAATGGGCGAACGTGACTATTTGTCCCTTCTTCCATAGATCCCCTACTGTCGATATCCCTATCAAGTCCCACTTGTTAAAGCCTTTGGTATTGCGCAACATACCTAGTCTCTTCGTATCCCATACAGGCATGGCTTGCGTGACTACTCCTTCCCAGCCTAAGGCTCTTTGTGCCTCGAACCATATGTGTAGCGTGTGTGCTGTTGGGCCCGTGAGGTTATGCCTTCTCTTTTTGTTGTAAAGCGCTCCCATTATCCCAGAAGGGGACAGTAGGTGTCTATCCATTCGATACGCTGGGAGCCCCTGGGGGGCATGGAGCCAGTAGTTAATTGCCACCAGCTGGGAAGCCCAATAGTAAATTTTAATGTCGGGGAGGGCGATGCCGCCGTCATACCAGCTTCTAGTAAGTTTATACAGAGCTATACGGGAAGTTTTCCCGTCCCAGAGCAGCGTTGTTATTTCGGCATTTATCGCTGCGAAGTATTCCCGGGGGACAGGGAATGGTGTGTTTTGTAGCGTGTATAGAAACCTGGGGAGCGCCACCATTTTAAAAAGGGCAGCTCGCCCCAGTAAGGTCAACGGCAACGAGCGCCAATGTGCGACATCACTTTTGAATCTCCTCAAGGGCTGCGTCAAATTTTGTTCAGTGAAGTGTATGTGGTCATGCGTTATGAATATCCCGAGGTACTTAAGGCCAGTGGTTGCTACCTGTAGGGTGCATCCTCGTGGGAGCTGCGGCAGGGGGCCGTGTAAAACATAGAGGAGTGACTTTTCCCAGTTAATGGTATAGCCGGATACTCGTCCATAGGCCGCACATATAACTAAAAGGCAATTAAGGGAGCGCGCTGGGGATGCTAAGTATAATAAAATGTCGTCCGCATATAACGATATACGGTCTTCCCAGTTGATTGCCCATCGTAGGCCACGTATCACTGGGTCCCACCTGATCCATGCCGCCAGAGGCTCAAGTACCATTGCAAATAAGAGTGGCGACAATGGACAGCCCTGCCGTGTCCCTCTCCCTAGTGGGAATTCATTCGATATAAGGCCGTTAACCACCACTTGCGCTATCGGTTGAGTATATAATAGTTGGATCCATGCACGAAATTTTGGCCCGAAACCTAGGTGTTCCATGGCTGCAAAAAGGAAAGGCCACTCAACTAAATCAAATGCCATTCGTGCGTCAAGTGATATTATCCCTGCGTCCTCCGCTATGGTCGACCTACGTTCCATCACCCCATGCAATCTTCTTAGATTTTGCGCTGTTTTGAGGTTGGGCATAAAGCCCGATTGTTCCGGGTGGATCACCGTGGCTAGGTGGGGTTGCAGTCTGGTGGCTAGCGCCTTTGCGAGTATTTTTGCTTCCGCGTTGATCAAAGAGATCGGTCTGTAGGACGTGCACTCCTGCGCCAGCTTGCCCGGTTTGGGTATCGCAACTATAGTTGCGAGACGTTGATCTCTTGGTAGGATCCCTGTTTCCAAGCTATCTACGTACATGGCCAATAGGTGTGGCACCAGCTGGGGGGCTGCATACTTGTAGAACTCAACCGGGATCCCGTTGGGTCCCATTGCTTTTCCTGCATGTAATGCTCTAATTGCCTGCGTGAGTTCTTCTGGTGTAATGTCCGCCTCTAAAGCTTGTACTGCCTCTGGGGTTAGCTTGGGCATGTGTATGTCACGAAGAAATTTGAGATTATCTTCCCCAGTCGCAGTAGCTATTGGTGTATATACTGTCATATAATGTGTTGCCAGTGCTTCTGCAATTTGTTGCGGTGCAGTTACTATACGTCCGTCTTCTAATCTGATCTGTGCTATCCAGTTACGCCCCTTTTCCTTTCTCCCCAACCAGGCAAGCAGTCGCCCTGCTTTATCACCCTGTTCGTAGACAGTGTGTTGCGTGGTGGTTAGCGTAGCAACGGCTTCCTCCCTTGTGTAAGCTGTGTATTCCTGTTGTGCAAGGTGTAACCTGTGTGTCGCTTCTTCCGTGGCGTCTGCCGCATGCGCAGCCTCTGCCTTCGCTACTTCCTGTTCCAATTTATCTACGTGGCCTTGTCGTTCCCATCTCTGTCCCACTATTAAGGGGATTGCCTGCCCACGGAGGACTGTCTTGTATGCCTCCCATAGAGTCGTTGGGGAGGGGACCGAGTGCTGATTTTCTTTAAAATAGCACTTCGTCGCCTTAATGAGGCCCTGTCGTATTGTACGATTTTTGAGATACCCCAGGCGAATTGGGAATGCCCGCTGGTTCCGTGGGGCAAAGGGTGCATATGCAATAAGTATCGGTGAGTGGTCCGATATTCCCCTGGGCAAGTGTGTGATCTCAGTCATTCCCAACATTCCTGTGGCTAAGGTGAAGACGTAGTCTATTCTGGAGAGACTATTATGTACTCCGGAGTGGAATGTATATTGTCGCCCCGTCGGGTGTCTGATTCTCCAGACATCCAGTAGTCCCAGCGCCTCTACAAATCCGTTTAATTTGCGATTGGTCCCTCCCGGGTCCCTAGGGGCTGTCGGTCTAAGGATGTATCCATGACGGCATTAAAGTCGCCTCCCATAATGAGTTCTCCATCTGGGAGTGCGAGTAGAAATTTCCCCAGCTCTGAAAAAGCATTCTGGTGTAGCATCGGCGGGATATATACTGACACAATATTATATAGTCTACCATCCCATTGGCATGTTATTGCTGCAAACCTCCCTGATCATCCTTGTGTGTTCCAGTTACTATCAAGGGGAATCGCCTGTTTATTAGGATCCCCACCCCTCTGGACCCGGAGGTGAAGTCGGAGTGAACTACCATGTTAAACCCCCATCTATCGAGAGCCTTTACGGTCGTTCCCTGCAGGTGAGATTCTTGGAGGAGTGCGACCGTAGGATTTTTACGTCTAAGGTAGTGTAAGACCAGACCTCGTTTGATTTTGTCCCCCAGGCCGTTGACATTCCACGAGATTATTTTCAGCGGGGGGCCAGACTCATGAGAAGTCTGTGTCCGGAGGCCAGTGTCACTGTCTTCTAGGGTCGTGTCTGCCATAGTGATTATTAACGGCTAGTCTGCCGTGGATAACTGGGAGCTCGTCTCTTCTTCTGTCATCTATTTTAATCTGACCTGTAGCACCAAACATTAAAATTGTAATCATAACAAAAATAAACTCAAATAACTGACCCCATCCCTCCACCCCCTCCCTGCCTCCCTGCATAGCGGATTCAAAACTACCCGCCACCCCAACTTAGCAGAGTGCTTTAACCCCATAACTGTGTACTTGCGTAAAGGGGGGAGTCGTCCCGTGCCCTCCGCCTGTCCCCAAGTGTGTCCTCATTGTCCAGGGCATACAGCTTGCACCTTATGTCTTCCCGGTCCAGGTCACATTGTTCAGATAGAGCATCACGCGGCCACTATTGCCACTCCCCTGGCATGAGGCAGAGCCCTGCGGGGGCGCCCCGGGCCGATCCCCTTGCGCCAGACACCTCAACAAGTACGTCATTCTATGTCACTGCCAGGCGCCGTCTCGATGTTGGTCGCTGTCATGATCTCTGTTCCTGAGGGTCGGCCTGTTTGAGAACGTTGCTGTCTATACTTTGCTCCTTGCCGGTTACCCCCCGTGGCCAGTGCCACCCCTCCAGCCAGTCATGGGCCTCCTCCGGCGTCGCGAAAAACCAGCTCTTCCCTTCCGCTTCAACCCTGAGCTTTGCTGGGAAAAGCATTGCATATTTCAGTTCCCTGTTTCGCAGCTCTCGCTTGACTTCCCAAAAATGTTGCCGCTGTCTAGTGACCGCCGCCGTGTAATCCAGGTACAGTGTCACATCGCTGTTGTCTATTCTCAAAGGGGGACCGACTCGGGCCGACTGTAGGATCGCATCTCGGTCCCGGAAGTTAAAAAGTCGCACCAGGATAGGTCGCGGGGGGGCCCCTGGCTTGGGTCGCCCGCCCGGTACACGGTGGGCTCTTTCCACCGAGAAGAATCTTGAGAGACCGCGAGGTTTGAGTTGCGTTTGGATCAGTTCCTCCACAAAGAGATCGAGTGCTGGTCCCTTGACGCTTTCTGGTACCCTACTAAACGGATGTTGTTGCGCCGAGAGCGCCCTTCCTGATCGTCGAGTTTCTCAGCCATCTGCTTGGTCACTTGCTCAAGATGCCGTACTTGCTGTTGCAGCGCTGCCGTGTCCGTCGATAGGGCCGCCGTGGTGGTTTCAACCTCTGTCACTCTTGTGTTTATTTTTGATACATCGGCTCTTAGCAGTGTGATGTCACAAGATATGGCACCTATGGAGGTTTGCATTTGTTGAAGGGTGGCCATCACATCCTGCAGGGTGACCTCCTTTGGTTTTTCAGCTTGCTGGCCATTAGCCGAGCTCGGGGCGTCACCCGATGTGTCCTGCTGCTCTTTAACAAAGGTGTATTTGTCTAGGCGGTTGCTTTGTACTGAGCGCTGTCCCCTTCCTCCCATGGTGCCTTCAAACTCAGAGGGGCAGTTGGTCCGAGGGGTGGTTCAGTATCCAAAGTCTCTTATCTGCGTTGAGATAGGAATCAGGGCGACCTGCCTGTTGTTTCTTTAGATAACTAGCAGCTACCGATCTTGTCCATAAGGGTGAGGCAGGGCTATGCTGTCTTGTATTTCTTTTAGGCTGTAATGACTTTGCTGCTTCGCGGCTGTGGGGCCTTTAAATTATAGCAGACCGGTCTGGTCGTGGTTATAAGGCTTTCTTAGTGACTCGATGCTGTCCACACACGATGCGCAGTTCCCCTTGCTGGCGGGGGGGGGGTTAAAGTGACCCACGATTCCCTGGGGGGGCCCAGTAGGTTGATCTGGGCTTAGGGGTTATGCTATGTGGAGCGGCGCCGATCCAGGGTGTCTCTTATCGCTCGCTTGGTGCTCACTGTTTCAAGAAAGGTCGTACTTCACCCGGCCGCTCCTAATTCTAGCTGCGGCATCTCATTGATCTTCCCTCAGCTGTGAGCAGTGATCGGTAGGTGCCTGCAACTGCGGTCCATCTTATCCTGCCTCCGTGTCCCGGGTTCGCTGCCGGGGGTTAGTTGGTGCCGTTCACCAACTAGACGGCAGGTCCCTTCCGTGGTAGTGATCGCGCTGTTTCTCGATCGTCACTGTAGACCGGCGTTACGTCGGCCCCTGCTTCAAGCTTTCTTTTTCCATATCGGAGCGAGTGCTTACTGTTGCAGGTCTTGTTGTGCCTGCTTTGGCACCAATGCAACATCTGCTGCTGTGTTCAGCCGGGTGTCAGCGCTCTCGGTGCGGTCGGGTCGAAACCAACTTCAGTCCCCGGCTTCAGTTTTAATTAGAGGCCGCACTCCTTCTCCTCGGTGCTGCGCTGCCGGGGTGCGCTTAGCGGGAGTCGCACCAGGCGCGTCGGATTCCCTGTCGCTTCCGACCCTTAGTCCACTGCTTTCGGGGTCACTAATGCCCACGGATTACTGGCCGGATCGTTGGGGAGTTGGCTGGGTAACGGAGCCTCCTTAGGCAGCGGCCATTTGCTTCGGCTGCTAGCCACGCCCCCTATTTGACGAGTTTTATATAGCGCTGGCTAGACCCGGAGGTATCTGAGCGCTTTACATGAGGATTAGCAGTTTTACAAACGTTACATCGGTTACAATAAAGATCGTTGCGAAGAGAAGAAAAACAAAGTTACATCTGTTGTTAGATCATTACAAAAAAAACGTATAAACAGATTCTATGGTGCGACGGGAGAGTAAGGAAAATGAAGGGGTAGGGATGTAGGTCAGGGCTGGAAAGAGCGGCCGAGGGGGAAAGTACTAAGAGGGCACGTAAAAGGATAGAGAAAGCGAGTCCACAAACCAGTAGGGTCCAATAGATCAATAAAGTCCAGGGCCAGGACTCAAACACTGATTCAGGTCGCATAAGAAAAGGTAACGGGACAGAAGGGGGGGGGAGCAGAGGGAAGCATCCCAGTGGAAAAAAAACAAGGAAGGAAAGGTGAAGAGTTCCCAGAGGTGCTCCATTAAGGCAACAAGGAGACTGGTACAAGGCGTAGATCGGCATCCGGATTTGACCAGGGAGACTGTAGAGATCGCAAAATGGTGGATCATGGCCATGATCTCCAGAACTTTGTGATAAAATGGCGGGGAAACGAGTATTAAAACAGTCCGTTCAAAAACCAACAAGGGAACCAACCCCTGGAGTAAGGCTGGAAGGGGAAGAGCAGATTTACCAGATCAGGCGGGTAAAGGCTGCGAGACGCCGGCCATAATCGGGTCGATGCAGTCAGGAGGCAGTCAGCGCGGGTCCCCCGGAAGCGACCTCAAAAGGGGAAGGCAACAGCCGGGTCAGGAGGGCGCGCCAAATCGAGAGAGAGAAAGAGAAAAACTGGTCAGGAGACAATGTCAGGTAGCGATTTCGGAACCCTCGTTGATGATCTATGAAGGTGACAGGCACCGAGCGTCCCAGCCACAGTCCAGAAGAGGAGAAGGGTGACGCCAGGCAGCCGCGGATCAAGTCTGGAATGTCGGGCAGCAGCCGGAGGGAGGGCTGCTCCCCAGTCATCACCCCAGAGGCATCCAGGGTAGCCCAGCCGGGCATCTGCAGCGAAGAACAAGGATCCTCCATCAGCAAAACCTCGGTGGATAATCGGACGGTGAGGGGAGAAAGAAGAGCGAGGGGGGACGGGGAAAAAAAAAAGTGTCCAGACCAGAGGGAAGGCGAGACCGTGTAGGCGACGGAGGCAGCAGCGGGGACCAGGCGGGTACGCCTCCCATGGCTCGAATGGCAAAAGCAAGCACAGGGGTACCTCGCTGAGTCTGGCTCCATCGTGAGAGAATCATCGGTGAGGAGGAAGGAGAGTAACTGTGGAGAGAATAACGGCAACTGTGACCCATGTCCGGCTGGGTAGGTGACGGCCGAGGGAAAGAACCCGAGCCGGTCTCATCTTTAGCCAAACGAGTAGCTCCACCGGGCATCGGCCATATTGACCAGGATCTCCGCGGTCGGGACTTCAAACGCTGTTCATCAGGGAGAATTCGAGGCTCAGTCACGAGAGATGAAGAGGACGAGGTCAGCTGTCCACACAATCCAGGTGAGCAAGAAGGGTCGAAGGAGGGGGTGAATTCGAGGGATTAGAGCCAGAAAAGGCGATCCCTGGCCGGGAGCTCCCAGCCGGAGCTCCTCACCTGTCGGCCATCTTGGCCAAGGATTACTTCTATATGTATAGTGCTGAAGTACATAATCAAAAGAGGGATGAGGAGAGATATTTAATGAGGTCCTACACCCACACTCCTCTCGGGGTACTATAACAAAATAATTAAATGGGGTTGGTCCTCTTTACGGGACTCATTCGACCCTATATAGTGTGGAATCAATAGTCTGATCCTCAAGATCTCGAGGGATCTGAGTGGTCAGATCATGAAGCCCTCACACACCCAATAGGGTGTCATGCTTCATCATAGGGTGCTCCTCGTCAAGCCGGCGCTGCAATGCCTGACGGGCCTGGGGTCTCTTTATCGGAGATCTTTTGATCCGTAAACGCCGTTAGATGCATGCATGTCAGAGGTCTCAAAAAATAGGGTGGTGAAGAAAAGTGTAGGATAAAAGAGTCCAAGGGAACCAAAGATGTTTTAACAGGGTGGTTGTCCCATGACACAATAAAAACAACAAGGGTGCTATCTTGGGGTAACAACGGGCCCTAATAGCTAGTATGTGAGTAATATAGTGGGGTCGACATGTTTCATGCCCTGTTTGCCTGAAGGGGCAACTGGCATTTCATGAAGCCCTAGAAATCACTCCTACCTGATATTTAGTACTGTATGGGCCCCTGCTCAGGTCATGGGTGCCCACTAGAGTAGACGGATCACTGACAGAATATCGAGGAGCAAAATATCGACCTGGCAAAATATCGAGGAAAAAATATAGAATGCCAGAATATCGAATTCCTATCTACAAACAGGTAAGTACAAAAATATCGAATCCAAAATATCGTTGTAAAAAATATAGTTAGTCAAAATATTGAATTTTTTAAATGTCTTAAAAGTAATGTAAAATTAATAAAATAATACATATAATTAACTAAAACATACTTAAAAATACTTAAATAACCTTAATATTAATAAATATTTAATGTAAGTAAAAAAACAAATAAACATGCATTTTTATTTTTTAATACATATATATATTAACGTAATATTAATAACAAATATTCAATATTTTTAGCGTAGGATAGCGGGAGGGTAAAATTTACTATTCCCACTCCAGTGAGTGCAACAGTAGGGAAAGCGTTGGATAGCGGGAGGGTAAAAATTACTATTCCCACTCCAGTGAGTGCAACAGTAGGGAAAGCGTTGGATAGCGTAGGGGTAAAAATTACTATTCCCACTCCAGAGAGTGCAATAGTAGGGAAAGCGTTGGATAGCGTAGGGATAAAAATTACTATTCCCACTCCAGAGAGTGCAACAGTAGGGAAAGTGTTGGATAGCGTAGGGGTAAAGTTACTATTCCCACTCCAGTGAGTGCAACAGTAGGGAAAGCGTTGGATAGCGGAAGGGTAAAAGTTACTATTCCCACTCCAGAGAGTGCAATAGTAGGGAAAGCGTTGGATAGCGTAGGGGTAAAAATTACTATTCCCACTCCAGTGAGTGCAACAGTAGGGAAAGCGTTGGATAGCGGGATGGTAAAAATTACTATTCCCACTCCAGAGAGTGCAACAATAGGGAAAGCGTTGGATAGCGTAGGGGTAAAAATTACTATTCCCACTCCAGAGAGTGCAACAGTAGGGAAAGCTTTGGATAGCGTAGGGGTAAAAATTACTATTCCCACTACAGAGAGTGCAACAGTAGGGAAAGCGTTGGATAGCGGGAGGGTAAAAATTACTATTCCCACTCCAGAGAGTGCAACAGTAGGGAAAGCATTGGATAGCGTAGGGGTAAAAATTACTATTCCCACTCCAGAGAGTGCAACAGTAGGGAAAGCGTTGGATAGCGGGAGGGTAAAAATTACTATTCCCACTCCAGTGAGTGCAACAGTAGGGAAAGCGTTGGATAGCATAGGGTAAAAATTACTATTCCCACTCCAGTGAGTGCAACAGTAGGGAAAGTAATGATTTAATATTTAAATTAATTATCAATACCAATAAAAAATTAATTAAAATTAATTACCAGTTACAACATATTTAATAATTAATTAATTATAAATACCAATAAATATTATTTATTAAAAATTAATTACCTATTAATAATTCATTAACAACCAATTAATTTTCAATACCAAAAATTAATAAGTAAAATGTTTACCAATTAATAATTAATTAACAGTAAATTAATTATCAATACACAAAAATATTTTCAATAATTATTTAATTACAATTAAATTACTTCCCACCCTATTCCCCTATAAACCCACAACCCGCTCTGAATAATAAATTAATACAATTAATATAATTATCAATTAAAAAATTAATAAAAATGAATTACCAATTAATAAAAATGAATTACCAATTAATAAAAATTAATTACCAATTAATAATTAATTAACAATGAATTATTTATCAATACCAATAAATAAAATTAAATAATTACTTAATTACAATTAAATTACTTCCCACCCTATTCCCCTATAAACCCACAACCCGCTACAGAACTAAAACGCAAAATTAAATTAAAAATAATTAATAATTCCTAAAAATTAATATTTAATTTACTATAATTAAATTACTTCCCACCCTATTCCCCTATAAACCCACAACCCGCTACGGAATTAAATTACGCAAAAATTAAATAACATAAAATTCATTACTTTAAAAAATTCAAACATACATTACAAAAATAATACATACTTTTAACACATATACTAACACTTAAAACACTATAAAAAAATTCGATATTTTTAACAACTATATTATGACTGTCGATATTATGACAATCGATATTTCTTACCTGAATTTCGATATTCTGCGCCACTATATTTTGGCAATTCGATATTCTGTCCATTCTATATAAAAAACTCGATATTTTGGCAATTCGATATTAAAAATTCGATATTATGTCTGTTCACCAGAGTAGACAATACTGCACCTGCGTTGATGCAGTGGGTTGATTCCACCTAAGAGAGGAGAAAGGAAAATAGTATATATGTGATTGTCAAGAGAAAGTTGCCTTTAAACTTGGACAGCCATGCCCCTTTTTTTGTGTCATGGTTGTTGTAGTGCAGCCCTTCCTTTGTGGCATGTGTGCTTAAGAAGAACACAATGTTTTTAGATACAAAAAGGGAAACAGAAAAGAATACAAGTGTATATATATCAAACCAGTATATATATATATTTTATATTAATTAAAAACAGAGAAGTACACATCGTTTGCTCCATGCATCACTTCATTCTCGATGCTCCATGTGTTTTTGACAAAAGTAGGTAGAGAGTTTGTATCATGATAGCAATAAAGGTATCATAGATATATGGTAGCGGCTACATATTTACATCATGATGTTATGATGAGTACAGAAAGTGTGTCTCTGATGACTTTACCCGGAATTCAGGATAGATGTACCCCTTAGGTCAGACAAAGACTCACAAATAAACTGCGGGAAAAAATAGTTTAAACCAAGCAATACTAGTAAGTAAAAAATACACGGATGTTAATATAGGTTGTCACAAAGAAGGCAGTATAGGGCAAGGGAGGTACTCTACAATGCCCCCGTATAAAATGCCATATGAGGGCGCACTTACGTGATCCACGCAGGGAAGTCTCCCGAGACCTACCCTCCTCTGTCAGCCCATATGTTTGGACTAACGGATTTGGAAAAGGTCTTATAGCGTGGGGCTCGTATTGTTAATTGAATCGGAGGCAGCTGTCACCAATCGCTCCGTGCTGAAGTACTTCATACAGACACATATTTTGAAGATGGGAACTTTATTTTGGGTAGTATGTATCCAGCATATTAGTTTTCAGAATGTCTGCACTTTCTGGATCAAATTTTGCAAGGTAATGTAGTTCTGGGAAAGACTTTAGTACTCTATTTCGACATGCTTAACAATGTCTAGGCTTACTCATACAATTCCTCATCACTTGGAGAACAAACTAGCCTAGCTCAAGCAGTACGAACACTCTTAGGAACCTATGTCTCTGTGGGAAAGCATCTTCAAGCTGAAACTGTACAATTTCTTGTTAAACACTTTTCTGCAGAAATCTCCTCCCACATCTTTTTCATCTTAGTCTTCTCTGATTTCGTTAAATAAGAAGTCACATAGTTAGGAACAGGGATGGAATTGTCTGCTACAAATTGTAGATCCATATTTGCATTCCACATCTTCAGAATCACAGGGTTGTAGTCATTGATATACTTGGAAGCCTTTGTTCTTCTAAGGTTGAATGTATTTTTCGGTGATTTCCATGTCAGTGTATGTCTGACTACAGATAAAAAGCTGTTCACTCTTTCTTCTGAGATGACAGGTCGTGGGACTCAAAAACAACACCTCCTATAAAATTTTCCTTTCCATCTGTATTTTCGACTACAGTACTTCTCATATCTATGAGTTTGAAATCGTAGAATTTGTTGTCTCAAGCTCTTGTCAGCACTGTCTTTAGAAATGGCGCATGTCACATACTGTTGTATAAAAGACAAGGCAGACTCATCACTGTCTGTCACAAATTTTGGTGCATCCTTTACCCATAACGCGATACCAAAGGGGATGATGGACGGAGCGTTTGAGCTAATCAAACACTCACCCCCAGTCAACTGATCTGGGTTTAATCCATCATCATTCTTTAGCTCACTCCACCACCCCAGTTCAGACATGGCCATATGCAAATCAAACGATGGATTTAGGCCCAGATCTCTGTACTGGGGTGAATGTATGACATTGTTCTGCATTCTGTCCATCAACTGTTGTTTTTCCTTTACCCATAACAGCATGTGAATATATGGAGCACCTCAAGTGTGGTACTCTTTACACCAAAAGAAATCAGGTACTTCACCAAGAGAAGGATTAGTTTTGTTGCAGATGAAAGCCATCATGGCTTGAAACCTATGGTTAAAATATCTGCAAACGTTTGCAGGGTCCAACGATCAGAGTTCTCCTGGTGTCTTCAGATTGAAGTTTTTTATGTTGGAGTTTGATTCTCACACAAAAAATCAAGCAGGTAATCCCACTCATACTCAGCACAACTGAGTGTTAGAAACCAAGTATGTGCTCCTAGGCTTCTCAAAATGCATTTCAGCTCACCATGACGACGATACCAATACTTGTTGGTGCCATGTTGACTAATCAAGTTGTATTCCAGGTTTCCGTCTTTTCCTTGAACTTTGTCAACAAATTCCCTTGCTCAGAGATTTTGTAGATTCACTCTTTTTTGAGAATGTGATTTACTGCATAAGATAGCCCTGACAAGTTGTTCTCAAATAGTAGATGAAATATATATGGAATACACTGGTGAAATCTAGGATCTTCTGAATTGGTCTAGTTGATCTGTACTTGGCTACTGGTATTTGTACTGGTCATATCTACCACCTAATCCATCTAAACCTTTCTCGCACACCCTTAAGGGTGCTCCTTTCACTTCTTTCATTTGAAAGAGATCAATAGCATCACCAATAATCTCTTTAGAATGTAGAGGATGGATACTGTAGTGTTCATAAATTTCTTATGATTTGGATCAATCCACATTTTCAATCTGACCTCTTGATGGTAATGTGTCATCCTCCATATGTGCAATATATTGAAGAACATCTACATTTTTATAGTAAATATTATTTTTTACCAGATATAATGTTGCTTTTTTTTACTTTAGTAGCATCCACTAACTCTTGCCTTTTTTATCCTCCGCAAAGACTCCGTTCACTAGAATTACAAGTCCTTCTTCAAAATCTCGCTGTACCCTATATATAGTTTCAATATTATGCTTGAAATATAATGGCAAGTACACAGCTCTACCTTTAGGACCTTTCTGGAGCTCAGTTAAAGGTAACATCCCTGTCTTTGGCTCCATATGGACTATAGCTTGGAATGGATATAGACATTGCATAACAATTGATTCATACACATTTAAATCTTGAAGTTCTTGTGGTATTGAAACTAGTTCTAACTTGTTATGCACTACTCTAGCTGGCATTTTATTATCCTCTAACTTATTATAACAGTACCTACATATAGTTTGTCATGTGGAACAATGAAAGCGTTCCTCTGCAAATAAATAAGCTGCAAATTCTCACCACTTATCTCTGTTGACTTCTTTAGTTTTCAAAGACACAATAACATAACAAGTTTGATTCTTGTAGTGTGTGTCAACAATATATGCAAACACAATTGGGTTTCTCTTAACAGACTGTGTCAAACGTTCAATAGTAATACCTGTGTCCTGATCCGTTACACCTGCAGAAACATAGGGGCCGATTCCGATTCGGGTCGGAAATCTCTCCGACTGAGCTGGACCCGGAGAGATTTCCGACCGAATCGGACCCTAGCAGCCCGACCGAACGAGTACGATGCGCACGTATGCCATCGGACTCGATGGGTGCGAGGCGGACAAGGGCGCCCCCTACAGCGTGTACGCGGCGAAGCGACTCGCGCCGTACACGCACAGGTAGGGGGGACCCATGGGTCCCCCCTGTGTGTGACTCGCGCGGCTATGCGTACAGGGGGGTCCAACACGGACCCCCAAAGTACCGCTCTGACTGCTTCTTCGAGCCGGACGGCGCGAGTCGGTCGGACTGCTCGTGGCGCGCATTGTATTTGCCCGGCCGGGGAACGTCTCCATTGCGAGGTGCGCAGCGCATCCGTGCGAGTCGGTCGGTGCGGTTGGGACGGGCGTACGAGTCGGTCGGCAAATTTGCACGCGCACGCATCGTACTCGTTCGCCCGGACGCACGTACGATTCGGTCGGGAAAAAGGGCTCCGAATCGGATCCGGTTCAGCCGAATCCGATTCGGTGCCCTACTGGCCGAGATCGGAATCGGCCCCCAAGTCTTCATTTTCTCTACACTCTTCTTCAGAACCAAAGAAACGAAATTGAACATCATCACAAACCTTTTCTACCTCTGCACTGTACCATGCAAAAGAACTCTATTCATTTCTCCTAAACATAGGGCAGGAGTTTTGACATAGTAAAGCCTCCTAACTAAAGTTTGCATTTTTGAGTGGTGTACAGCTAACAATCTGGAATGATGAAAGGTACTTTGGCACACTTTTTTCGATAGGCATGCTAGTGAGTGGCCCTATAATTTAGTAAACTTTCTTACTATGAATGGATTTAATAGTTGCAACATACCTATTTTCTGTTTTAAACTTCTGCAAGGAAAACTATGTAGGAAATTTCTCAACATATCAATAGATTCCTTCCGAAAACTAAAAATACTGCTACAGTTCCAGTTATATACAGGGGTGGTCTACGTCTTCCCTGTACTCTTCAACTATCACTTCCTCTACATTTTGTGCAACCATTAGCTCTTTTGGAATAGTAGTACCATCATTCATCTCATAACATCGTCCAGATTCTTCAACTGCATGCGCTATTGTGTTCTCTTGCAAGTAGCTTTCTTCATTAAAGAAAGGTTCAGTACTAGAAGCATGTCTCCATTCACCTCTGAAAACTTTGCAAAAGTTACTCTATTGACAAATCTTTTCTTTTGGCTTCTATTCCTCATCCACAGCACTATTCTATCCAGTGTCTTCATTAGGTTTAGAATCAAACTAAATGGTTTCCTCTTGAAAGCAAAGGCTTTATCAACTACAACCTCAACACGTTCCTTTTGTCTGACTGCCTCTCTTCTTCTTTTATTCTTCTTCATAGTTCTCATTAGATTCTGAATTACTCTACTACAGAACATTTTAACTCTGATTTCCCTAAACTGCCTCTTCCATCTGGTAAAAATCTATGTTTTTTTGTACAATTTTATACTCTTCATATCATTGACTTTTTCTCCTTTCTCAGTTGGTCTTAAACTTTTTTTTTAACTTGATTTTGCACTCTCTCCAGTTGCTCACATACAATTTTAAGAAATGTCTTTGCCCTTTTACCAGCAGCTCTTTTCTCTTTCAGCACTATTTCCGCATTTTGCCCCTTTTGTTCCTCAGTTGGGAGGACATAGTATCCTTGTCTCAGTTTCTTTCTTTTCTCACTTTTTGATGGCAGTGTAACTGTCTGTAGTTAACTAGAAATTGATGTCTGAAAAGAAATCAAAATAACTACATTTAGCTTTTCATTATGTAGTATCAAATAGTGAAGTACCAACATAAACAGTTATATTATTGTAAAATTGCTAACATTACTTTATTAATTTTCATGTTTATGTCTCTGTGTCTTTTGTGTATCACTGTATGTATTAGTCTCTCACTGGGTATCCTACCATATCCACTACTGTGTTTCTGTGTATCTACCCATGTTCAAATGACTACATATGTGACAAGAGTGTCTCAGTACTTCGCTACATATCTCAGTGACTCTATGAGTCCAGCTGTAAGAGTGCCATAAGATGTATATGCATATGTGCCAGTATGTGACTATCTGTTTTAGTAGTTCTATTGCTCTCTAACTGTGTATGTAAGTGCCTGAACAAATACCTTGATGCCTGTGTTAGGAATTAGAGGGGTGTGTAGGTGTCTGTGCAACTGCCTTCTATACTGCAGCATGCAAAAGAAGTTTCTGAGTGTATGAGTAAATGTGATTGTCTCTGTGTCGCTATGTGACTGGGTGAGAGAGAGGCTCTATGTTTTGGAGACATGTATGTCAGATCCTTTATGGGTGGTATACTCTATGTAGTGCTTGGCATAGGGGCCTGCCAGTCCAAGAGCCAGTTACCAAAACCCAAAAGGATATCTCTCACTTTTGTAAGCAGAAAGCTCTGTGTTTTATGACTTACCTACAGCATATCTCAGAGGGAGTTATGTGTGCTAAAATGTAGATATAAGACTTGACAAACAGCTTTTACATGCCAAGTTAGTCTGGCAGTGAGATTGCACAGATAGGGTCTGCAGTAGTAGGCCTGACCCATGTTTAACCCATTGGGTGCTGAGGGCAGAACAGTTCCGTCCTCAGCCACGGTGCTCGTGTGCTGAGTACTGAGCCATTCTATCCTCTGCATACAACCAGGAAATCCCTCTGCTGTCTACAGCAGAGGAATGTCCTGTTTAGTTTTTCAGCCTCAGGAGCTGGGGGCGAGCTTCTCCAGCCACCAGAGGCATGTTTTTTTTCAATGTAATGACGATCGGTGCGCATGGTGTGCTGACGTCATTACAATGAAAGTGAAAGTGATTTCACAGCTTCGATGCTCATGAGGCTATCTCAGCCCCCCAGGCATGAAAACACCCAGGAGAGATATCAATGGAAAGGGGAGAATTTCCCCTTTCCAATGGTACCCTTCCCTAGTGCATTTTTCTCGGGTATTGCTGCAAAGGTCAATCCCCAAACAGGGATCCACCACTGGACACCAGGAGGGGAGACATCCTTTACATCGCATGCGATACATCGCATGCCATTACAACGCGGTCGTTATAACGACCGTGTTGTTACATCACAAATCATTACAACGCAAGTCGTTACAACGACTTGCTGTAGGGGGCAGAAGGTGTTGGATTTAAAATCCAACACCTTCCCTACTGTTGCACAGACTGGAGTTGGAATAGTAAATTATACTATTCCAACATCCGCCACCCCCTACAGCAAGTCATTGTAACGACTTGCGTTGTAATGGTATGCGATGTAACAACGCTGTCGTTGTAACGACCATGTTGTAATGGCATGCGATGTATCGCATGCGATGTAACATCGCATATTCCACCAGGAAGGGGGAGCGGCCCCTTGGGCAAGGGCCTTTGCTCCCTCCAAACCTTTTTTGACATGTTCAGGCTTTCTGCCCCCCTGGGGGGTCAGATGGGGCAATAGCCCCCGATTTGCACCCCAGGAAGGCAGAAAGCCCACTAGGCACCAGGAATTATTTGTTTTGAATACATAGGGGTAGGGGCTGCCCAAATTGGGCTTGCCAATGGCCCAACCCCTGTAAAACAAAAGGGACAGTCTTTCTACCCCCCGGGGGGGCAGAAAGCCCACTAGACACAAGGGATTCTTTTTTTTTAAAGAGGGTTGAGTGCTGCCCACAATGGGCAAGACCATGCCCCCTCCCAAAGTAAATTGGGACCAAAGGCTTTCTGCCTCCCCCCCGGGGGCAGATGGGGACTTGCTCCACAGCTTCAATGCTGGTGGGGCTATCTCAGCCCCCTGAGCACTGAAACACACAGGAAAGGTATCATTGGAAAGGAGAGAATCTCTGCTTTCCAATGGTACCCTTCTCTAGTGGATCCCTGCTTGGGGATTGCTGCAGGCGGGAGATCCCCAAACAGGGATCTACCACCAGACACCAAAGAGGGGGGAGCGGCCCCTTGAGCAAGGGCCCTTGCTCCCTCCAAACTGTTTTGGCCAGGTTCAGTCTTTCTGCCCCCCTGGGCCTCAGATGGGGCAATAGCTCCCAATTCCCCCCCTCGGGGGGGCAGAAAGCCCACTATGCACCAGGGATTGTTTTTAATATGTAGGGGTGTGGGCTGCCGAAAATGGGCATGCCAATGACCCCAACTCCCAAATTCAAATGGGACTGTCTTTCTGCCTCCCCTGGGGGCAGATGGGGTTATTACCCCGAGCTGCCTCATGGGGAGACAGAAATCCCACTCAACACTAGGGATTCTTTTTTTATAAAAGAGGGGTGGGGGCTGCCCACAATGGGCATGGCTATGCCCCAACCTCACATAAATGGGGACCGAAGTCTTTCTGCCTCCCATAGGGGGCTGGGGAGGCAATAGTCCCTGATATGTTCCCCGGGGGCAGAAAGACCTCTAGGCACCAGAGACTATTTGTTTTCTTAGTTTAGGGGGTAGGGGCTGCCCAGAATAGGCATGCAAATGCCCTTACCCCCCCACAAATTGGCACAGTCTTTTTGCCCCCGGGGTCTTATGAGGGCAGTAGCCCCCTATCTGACCCCCCGTTGCCAATGCCCCACCACCTCCCAAAAAAATGAGCACAGTCTTTCTGCTCTCACGGGGGGCAGATATGGGCAAAAGCCCCCGATATGCCCCTGTGGAGCAGAAAGCCAACTAGGCACCAGGGACTATTTTTTTCTTTGTGTAGAGGTGGGCACTGCCCAGAATGGACATGCTGATGCCCCCACCTCCCCCAAAAAATGTGCACTGTCTTTCAGCCCCCCCTGGGGGGCATATGGTGGGTATTACACCGGATCTGCCCCTGGGGAGCAGAAAGCCCACTAGGCACCAGGTGTAATGGCTCACCTGTGTTTACTGCAGGGATGGCATGGAGGAACACGAGGCTAGACCCCAACTTCCCTCGCCCACCTCCTTCGCCCAACAATGTCAAAGCAAAAGAGGGAAGGTGGGGAAGGAGGGAACAAAACAAGGGAAGGAAGAAGGGGTAGACGTCCACTAGGTCTTCTAGAATCCTACAAAGGAAAGCATAGGGTGAGTACTAAGTATGAGTGACTGCAACTGAATATATAATACCCCCCCAGACCCTAAGGAATACCTTAAATGGAGGATACCAAGTATGTGCGAGGAACACTCGCAATCTGTAATTTGCCTCCTGAATTGCCTCTTGATGTTTTTTTACATACTGCGACTTGTGCCGCCAAATTGAACTACCACATTTTGTAGCTTTCATAGTTCAAATGTTTCTTCGCCTGCCACTACACTTTCGATATTTTATCTTATGCACTACATACACCCAATTTGATCTACACCATTCTGCTGCTTTTATATTATGTTATTTTGCCGGCTCCTAAATTAGCCATTTAAGAACACGTACCACTTTGCCTCTTAGTACTAATCTGATCGATTTTCTCATCATCGTTTCCCTCCCTCCTACTCTTCCCTTCCTCTGCCCATTTCACTCTACTGTTCGGCCTCCCCTACCCGTCGACTACTATTTCATCTCCCCAACACCCCTCCGTCTTTAGCCATATCTAGGCAAGGCCCTTGCCCTGGCTTTGAGGCTTATTTCCCACCCACAGATGTTTTCTTCCGCCCCCCCTTCCACTCTTCCCCCGTGCCTCTCTTCAACCTACCGCCTGCACAACCTGCTCCTTCACCTTGTTCATCCTTGCTGAATTACCATGCCTCCCCTCAATCATACCCTTACAGCACCGGATTCACTCATCAACAGGCATGGCCCCAACTCTTGGACCATCCTCTACCCTCCCAACCTCTCTAAAAATGCTAAGAAGAACTTTAAACGCAAACTATTAATACGTCACCAAGAAACCTTATTCGTTGATAACTATCTTAGCCTCACCTCCATTATTAAAACTAACTACATTTTTTACTCCAAACGCCCCTCCAAATGGAAAAGTATCTTCCTCCGCCACCTCCCCATAACAAAATCTTGCAAAATCCCATATGGTTTGAAATTGTCCACTACCCCTTCCTCCACTTTTCAAGGCGATATAGACATCTCCATTTTCAAATCCGGAAATATCCTCATACAAGCCACTGAGAATCACCTCACCTTCTTTGAGCACCACTTCAGCACCTTATCCTATCTATTATCTTCTCCTTTCCATACCCCTTCAGCCTCTCAATCATAGGAAATCCTCCCGGCGTCGCTCCTCTTGCCGCCAACCCCTCTGCTCCCGGAACCTGCCACTACCTATGAAGCTTCCCAATACCAAACTTTTGAGCCTTCCGCCCCCTTAGCATCCTCTCCTTCGCTTGACATTTCCACCTCATACTTAGCCACCCAAACCCTCTCTCCCCTCGCCTCTTCTGTTTCCCCTCCTTCTCCTGACACTCCTTCATCCCACTTGGCCTCCCATACCCTCTCTCCTCCTCTTGGCTCCTTCCTACTCAATCTTAACCACCCCCTTCCTCCCTCCCATTCCTCCCAGCCCCCTCACTCTGACCCCCTTTAACGACCCCCTGCACACTGCGCCCCTTCCTATTGACCCCCTACTGCTCCATTAAGGACACCAATCTCCTGCAATCTAACTGACCTCCACCCCCTTAGACTAGATGTCACTCCATCTCACTCGCCCCATGCCCCCTCATCTTCTCATAGCTCCCATCTGGCCCCTGGGTATACTGGCGCTCACACTCCAATTCTCCCTCAGTCTACCCTCCGGAACACCCCTCACTACCCGCCACTGGGGTTTCCTCCACGTACATTTCCTAGTCCTCTCTCCCCATCTAATTTAATACATGCCCCTCTCCCTCCCGACCTCCTTTCCTCCTCACCCTCCTCGCTTGTCACTCATTCACTTGTCAACATAGAACTCCACCTCTCAATCTTGACGTCAAAACTCTCATCTCTCAGGAAAGACTTCAACACCCTCGTCGCTTCTAATCCCGCCAAGCATACCCATACCATAAGCGCCATACAAACTAACACTACATTCCCTCAACTAGGGAGTTCCACCCCTTGCGATATCCCCTTAGGTGGACCACCTCCTGGTAACTGTTCCCTTAGATCATCTCAAGCCTAAAGCGATCTCTCCCCCTCGGACCCCCTGGATTCAAATAATACCTACCTCCCTACTGCCATGACTACTGATTCTCCTTCTCCTCACTCCGCTATTCCGGTGATCCTGGGGAGAAGCCGTATCCCTACCTCCCCAGGCTCGCCTAGACCTCCTCCGCAACTCACCACTATCCACTCTTGCTCCCCCCCCTAAAAACAACCCTAAACCCCTCAACTGCATGCTGGTCAACTGTCGATCGGCTATACAACATGCAACGGAAATCTCGGAAACCATCCTCAGTGAAGACATTGACATTGCTTTTCTTACGGAAACCTGGCTCAAAGCTCACTCTTCACCTATTCTTGACCTGCTCTCGCCCCCGGGTTACTCCATCCTCAGAAAAGACAGACCTGTCAAAATTGGAGGAGGCCTAGCCATTATCTATAAAGAGGAACTCCAACTCTCCCTTGCTCAGAACTCTGATTATGCTACGTTTGAATACATCGGAGCTGAACTTAAAGTTTATGGTTCCCCTCCTATTCGGTTACATAACATCTATCATCCACCTGGCGACCCTTTGCCCTTTGTGGAGGAATTGTCGGACCTTCTCTCCCTATCCTCGTTCTCCAACTCTAAAAACCTCTTCCTCGGAGACTTTAATATTCACTGGAACAAAAAGGATGAGCCATCGGTTAACATCCTCAAGGATCTACTCCACATTAACAACCTGATTCAACTCTGCCATTCGCCAACTCATTCCAAAGGGGCTACTCTTGACGCTATCATCACTAGCAAAGATCTGGCTTCCCTCTCCCACATTGTCCCCATTGACTGGTCTGACCACCTCCTCATCCTCTTCACCATTAATTGCGCCGCGCTTCCCCCTTCCCCTAAAAACATCAAACATAGGAAATTAACCAGAAATCTTCACCTTATTCCTCCAGGCGAGCTGGAAACTAAGATTAAAGCAAAACTTCAACTTACACCTCCCTCACAAAATGCAAATGACCTTGCCGAACACTACAACAAATCCATCATCGAGGTCCTTGACCAAATCGCCCCAGCCAAACTAAAACTGCAAAAAAAACATCCCCGCCAAATCCTGGTTTAATACTGAACTCAACAATGAGAGACGCTCGCTTAGACTGACCGAACGCATGTGGAGACAACACCCTTCCCCCTCAAATCTTGCTCTCCTCAGATCTGCAAGGACTAATAACAAAAAGCACATCCTTAATGAGAAGGCCTCCTTCTTCCGCGCACAACTCAACCGGGCAAAAAATAGACCCAGGGAACTATTTAGCATCATCAAAAAACAAACTGTTTCGGCCCCCCCCAAATTGATGGCCTCTACCGAAAGATGTGAAGAAATTGCTAACTTCTTTTCCGAAAAAATCTCCCAGATCGATCAATCCTTTAGCTTAACCCCCCTCCACATTGCTTATCTCCCCTCCATGACCTCCCCCAAGTCTCCTTTTACGCCTTCGCCCCCCCCTGACTCTGTTCATCTCCAACTTGCTGTCGCCCATCCTGATCACTTCTTCGACAACCCCCTGCTAAAAAACAATGCTTCTTGGCTTACCTTTCGCCCAGTTACAGAGCTTGAAGTCTTCAACATCATCTCCAAGCTCAAACCCTCCTCTCATACCATGGACCCTCTTCCCGCTAAACTTGTTCAAGACTTAAAACACATTATTGCACCATATTGGACCACCATCATCAACTCCTCCTTGGCCACGGGTTATGTCCCGGTCTCCCTCCAACTTGGCCAAATCACTCCCATCCTTAAAAATACTACTGCCGACCCCAACGACCTCAACAACTTGCGTCCTATCTCTAATCTTCCGCTTCTATCTAAGGCCCTCGAAAAATGCGCCTTGCTACAATTGGACAAGCACATTGACTCTTACAACCTTCTGGACACATACCAGTCAGGCTTTAGAAAGGGCTGCAGTACTGAAACTGCCATGCTCAACGTTATTGATGACATCCACCAATCCCTTGACAAGGGTGAGGCCTCCCTTCTCATTCTCCTCGACCTCTCTGCTGCCTTTGATACTGTTAACCACTCCGCCTTACTCAATACCCTCAAAGTTCGTTTCGGCTTCAACGGCCCTGTCCTCAAATGGTTCACCTCATTCCTTCAACATAGAACCCAACAAATTAAAATCAGCAATTGCCTCTCTATCCCCATTCCTGTCTCCTTGGGTGTTCCTCAGGGTTCTATTCTCTCACCTTCCCTATTCAACCTCTTCATGGAACCCCTCACCCTCATTCTTAAGCAAGCTGGAATTAACTTCCACCTCTATGCTGATGATACCCAACTTTACTACAAGATTAAATCCCAAGCTGACATTCTACACCTCAATGAGGCCCTGACTAAGATTCTACACTGGTTCCATCACAATCATCTTAAACTCAAACCTAAGAAAACGGAAATCATTCTCTTCGCTCCTAAAAACAACCGGCTCCCCATTCATCTATGGATCTCCGACCTTAAAGCTCTCAACTGCTCTCTTTCCACTTGTAACTCAGTTAAATCCCTCGGAATCAACATTGACCAGAACCTCAGCCTCACTCCCCACATAAAAAATTCTGCTAAAGGCGCTCTCTTCACTCTGCATCACCTCAAGAAAATTAAACCCTTCATTCCTGCTGATGACTTTAAATTAGTTGTTCAATCACTGGTATTGTCTAAATTGGACTATGGTAATGCCGCTCTCTCTGGAACACCGAAAGTCAACTTAGCACCAATCAAATCAGTCCTCAACCTCGCGGCCAGGCTTATTTCCGATTGTAGACGGTTTGACCACATATCCCCCGTCCTCAAAGGTCTCAAATGGCTTCCCATCGAAGGCAGAACCACTTACAAGACCGCTTGCATTACGCATAAAGCCTTGCATCTTCACACCCCACTGTATCTTTCAGATTAACTCCACAAATCTGGCTGCGCTAGAGAAATGAGGAGCACCAATGCTCGCATACTAGTTCCTCCTTTGTTAAACAAGAAATCTACTCAATCACGCTCCTTCTCCGGAAACGCGCCTACTATCTGGAACTCACTCCCTAAAGATCTTCGTTGCAACCCCTCCTACCTCAGCTTCAAAAAAGACCTCAAGCTGCACCTTCTCAATAAATACTGGGGTCCTTAACCACTGCCGCCTAGCATGGTGTCTCAACCTGTTCCCGACTGTACTATGCTCCCGCCCCATTATTCCCGACTCACTACCCCCTCTCTACCCTTTTTTCATATATTTATAACCTCCCCCCTCTAGTTCTCCTATAATTACTGTCTACTCCCGCATGCTTTCTCCTCTCCCATCACCCGCCTCAGTTCCCTCCTTCTTTTAGATTCCCCCCCTCATCCTTGACCTCCATCCCTAGTTGAATTATCCAATATTTGTTATGACCTAATTATTTTTATTATTTTTATTGCCCATGTTATAATTGTCCTATGCATATTGTTCTTATTGTCCTGCATTTTACCTTTTTGTACAAATGTTATAATGTAATTGTTGTCCTCGCCTAACCATTGTAAAGCGCTCTGATACCCTCGGGTCTAGCCAGCGCTATATAAAACCTTTTAAATAAATAAATAAACACAACTTCCAGGGACGATGGAACACCCCCCTACTGTCTAGAAGGAGGGACAAAGGTCAATAAGTAATAGGACTGTGGGAGTAAGCAAATGAATCAAGAAAAATAAATAAAGTACAGACCTAGATGAGAATCACCCTAAGAGCGGTAGGCCCCTTAAGCACAACAAAAGGTTCCCATTACTCCTGAACACAGGGAAAAACCAAAAAACTCATTTCCCTTATCAGGAGAAGATACGGGACAAAAAAGGCAAAAAAGGCAGGGGACCAAACTATACAATTTGTACTAGCAAAGAGCTAGGATATATCGCAATCCTAATTATGTCTTCTTAATTTACAGTAATCAGAAAACCAAGGGATCTCCAGAAATGCGCGAGACAACTTGAACCCATCAGATAAGTGTAATTCCTATATAAACCATAGTGAGGGAATGTCCCTAAAACGAAGATACCGTGGTACTTTAAAACCCCTTGCCTAACTCTTGTTTTGAGGACTCAGGAAGCAAAGGCTTAAAGCCAACAAAAGCTCCTGTGCAACACTGTAGCCAGACAGGAGAGAGCAGCAACCAAAACAGCCCCGAAGAACGACCGAGGACCAGGAAGCAGAGGAGCACAAGAGAAACCAGCAACACCAGGAAGCAACCGAAGACGAGACCGAAGGACTTGTACTTGGGTGGCTGTGTGTGGACTACCACTTGGTGGCAGTGTGTGTAGACTGGCATTTGCCTGGTGGTGTGTGTGGACTGGCTCTTGGCTGGCAATGTGTGCATGGACTGGTGTTTGGCTGGCGATGTGTGTGGACGTTGCTTGGCTAGCATTGTGTGTGGATGGTGCTTGGCTGGTGGTGAGCGTGGATAGCACTTGGCTGGTGATGTGCATGGACTGGCACTTGGCTGGTAAGTGTGGCTTGTGTGGATCCCCCAGCATTTTCTTACCAGGAATCCTCTGCAGACCTCACATTTAGCAAAAAAGTCACCTTTTCACAGCCATCTCATAAAGATTCAATACTTTTCTATAAATTTCATACTAACTTTTAACAACCTCACATACACATACACCTTTTAGGTCACCTTTTTTTCTCAAAATTAAATGCAATTGACATACCTGAAAATTGAGTTCATTTGTGAAATCGTTTTTTTATTAGCTAGATTCAATACAATCAGGAAATGTAAAACTTGGCATAAGAATGGCACACCACTCTCATACAAAGCAACCATTAAAGGAAACCTTTTCAACTTTGCAATCTCTGATACTGTGGAAGACAGCAAATAGAAACATATCTTTCATATTTTAGTTTTGTAAGTCCAATTCTGAATGGTTAGCATATGTTAACCCTTTTACTCATTTTAATAAAGATGTCCAATATAGTAGGGTGTCTGTGCATATTTGCGACTTAATAGTGATCGTCATGACGAATTCGCAAAACAAAACCGGGAGTTTAAAAATATGTTTAGCTTGGTAGTTTTATGACTTTAAGACCACAGTACACTTTATTAGCAAGCCCTTACTAGGAAATCAAACCCTTAATATTTAACAATGAGTCTAAACACCACTCATTTCTAAAAACAGACAACACACTCTTTACCACCCTTTCCCGAATATACTCTTAGCACAGTCTCCATAGCAACCCACTAGAACCAGTAAGTCACAAGTTAGCAGCACATTCTAGAAGGACCATACGAGTTACAAAAAGAGCTGCAGAAGGTGTGGTTTACTGTACAGAATGAAAAGCATATCCAAGTCTGTATTACAATTGTTTATCTTCACCAAAGCCAATCATAGATCTAGTTACTTATCCTTTCAAGACACTACCTAATTTGATTCACCTGCATATTCACAGCATCCAATCAAGAATGTTTTTTTTAAAACCAGGTGCACACCTCCAGTTTAACTGCCTTTCATTTTGAAAACTGCCCCATTCAGCTCTGTCCTTCTCCTGTGTGCTACTGCTGCTTCATTTAAAAATGTTTAGAGTGTAGATTGCGGGCCAAGCTATGTATTGTGGGCTAGAGAGGCTGCTAGAAAGAGTGGTATTGACAGGGATTTGGATTTGGCAAATATGGACTGACCAGAGAGTGTAAAGTGGCATCAATTGCTGCCTTTGGTTAAAAGCATTGTGGATTCCCAAACCCCTGACCTCATGATTGTGCACTGTGGTGCAATGTCCTAGGCACATTCACTAGGGTAGGGCTGGAAATCCTAACGAAGTAACATTTGCACAATTCATGACACTTTCCCCTCACACTGTCTTGGTGTACTCCAACATAAGCCAAAGGCAGAAATGGAAGTGGTCAAATCAATTCTGTCCACAGATTGACAAAGCCAGGAACCATGTTAATAAAACAGTTCTGCATTCCTCTGAGACCATAACATGGGCTCTATCTACAACATCAACCTGAGTTTTGACATGCATGGAATCTATAGAAATGATGGAGTTCACTTCACAGATGAAAGGAACAGAGTGTTTCTCAGCAAACTGAAACTTTGCATCTGTCATATGTGTAGCTGTCACATACTCACAATGAACACAAAGGCGCTTCTCAAGTTCTCCTATTGTCCAAAATGGTGTTTATTTTCTTTATAAATGTATTTTTTCCCATGTTTTTGAAATATTAGTGACAATGTCGCAATATTCACGACTTAGTCTCGAATACGCAAAACAAAAGCAGACATTCAATAGAAAACAGCACATTCAAAATTCATATCTATATATAAGAAATTCTGTACATGACACTGGGTTCATCACTATCTAAATAACTCTATTAAAAACATGTATGAGTCTCTGAGTGTGTCTGTGAGTGTGTGGATGAGAGTTTGTGTGGGTCTGTCAGTGGGTACGTAACTATCTC
This sequence comes from Calotriton arnoldi, assembly GCA_963921515.1. Taxonomy (NCBI): domain Eukaryota; kingdom Metazoa; phylum Chordata; class Amphibia; order Caudata; family Salamandridae; genus Calotriton; species Calotriton arnoldi. The sequence continues at coordinate 1,682,673 of CAWUFW010003184.1, read as the reverse complement.
AGAAGCTCTGTCAGAGTGTGTGTGAGAGTTTGACTGGGTCTATGGGAGTGTGTGAGTGTCTGAGTGAATGTGTAAGTGGGTGTATGAGTCTCTGAGTGAATTTGTCAGTGGGTGCATGTATGTTTGAGTGGGTTGTGAGTAGGCATATGAGTCTCTGAGTATTTCTGTAAATGGATGCATGAGTCTCTGAGTGGGTCTGTGAATGGGTGCATGAGTGTCTGAGTGGGTCTGTGAGTATGTGTGTGAGTGTCTGAGTGGGTCTGTGAGTCTCTGAGTGGGTCTGTAAGCAGATGCATGAGTTTCTGAGAGGGTCTGTGAGTGGGTGCATGAGTGTCTGAGTGGGTCTGTGAGTGGGTTTGTCAGTGTCTGAATGGATCAGTGAGTAGGTGTGTGAGTTTCTGAGTGGGTCTGTGAGTGGATGCGTGAGTGTCTGTGTGGGTCTGTGAGTAGATGTGTGAGTGTCTGAGTGGGTCTGTGATTGGGTGTGTGAGTGTCTGAGTGGGCCTGTGAGTGTCTGAGTGGGTCTGTGAGTAGGTATATGAGTGTCTGAGTTGGTCTGTGAGTGGGTGCATGAGTGTATGAGTGGGTCTATCAATGGGTGTGTGAGTGGGTCTGTGAGTAGATGCATGAGTGTCTGAGTGGGTCTGTGAGTGGGTGCATGACTGTCTGAGTGGGTCTATCAGTGGGTGCACCACTGTCTGAGTAGGTCTGTGAATGGGTGCATACGTATCTGAGCAGGTGTGTGAATGGGTGTCTGTGTACCTGTATGGGTCTGTGAGTGGGTGTATGAGTGCCTGTGTTGGTCTGTCAGTGGGTGCATGAGTGTCTGAGTGGGCCTGTGAGTGAGTGTATGAGTGCCTGAGTGGGTCTGTAAGAGCATGAATAAGTCTCTTAGTGGGTCTGTGAGTGGGTGCATTAGTGTCTGAGTGGGTGCTTGAGTATCTGAGTAGGTATATGAGTGGTACGTGAGTCTCTAAGTGGATATGTGATAGTGTACATTAGTGCCTGAGTGGTTCTGAGTCTAGGTGCATGGGTTTTTGAGTCAGTCTGTCAGTGTGTGCATGAGTGTCTGAGTAGGTGTTTCAGTCGGAACATGACCCTCTGAGTAGGGTTGTGACTGGGCATGAGTCTCCGAGTGAGTCTATGAGTGGGTGTATTAGTGTCTGAGTGGGTCTGTGAGTGGGTGTGTGAGTTTCTGAGTGAGTCTGTCTGTACTGTGCCTGGAGTGGTAAATGGCTTTTGTCATTTTACAGCTCAGCATGGACAGCACTGTACTAGTCCTATGCTTAAAGACTTTGCTTTAGAAATGGCAAAAGACGTTGTCCCTTTCTATCTCGACGTGGATGGCACTGTGCTAATCCTATACTTGAAGACTTTGATAGAAAAGCAGACATTTGAGGTGAGCAGATCTAGAGTGTCGCTGGTGTTGAGGGTGCTCTATACAGGAGCTGTTTTCAACCTAAACAATGAGAACTACCCAGAGTTCTCTGCTTCTTTTTTGCACATATATATATATATGGTACTCTGCTTTCAGTCATTTCCTTCAGCCAGAAAAAAGACGGACACGGACCACCATTCGCTCGTGCATAACCATGTATTTTAGACTGTCCGCCATAACGCGTTTCAGCCTACAACGGCCTTGATCACATGACAGTACTGCATTGTGGGATCAAAATATTTAAAGTGACTCGTGCTTCAACCATGCAATGGACACTGATAACAGACTTCTTAAATATTATGAATCAATTTGATATTGCTTACTGCACACATGATATTAAATGTCTTAAAATCACAGTAAAATACCCATGTTATAAAAATCTATATTTTCAAGGTTCATATTCATGTAACCATTGGTAGCTTTTCATTCGAGAAATCTTCCTCTATGTTTGGAATACTAGCATAAATGCTGATTCAACCACCTTAGCGTATGTTATCTTGACTTGTCACTTAGCAGTCTAGAAAAGTGCCCTAATAAAAGTGCCTCAAAATTAAAGTGCAAATGTGAATCATCATCTTGATATGCGTGTTATCTCAATTTAAAGTGCCAAGGTGCCAATAAAACAATTATTGCAGGTAGATCGCAGCAATAATCCATAGATAACATACTAATATCCATGAAAGATTCTTTCCTTTCTATTTTGTATTCCCTCTATAAAAATGATTTATCTTACAACATTAAATTGATTGCATTGTGTCATCAGTTCACAGTATTATATTTTGATTTAAAGGTTATCATATATACATATATATAAAAAAATAACAAGGGTTACAGGGATGTTATAGTAAGGCTCAGATTTCACTCATACAAAATCAGTGAAATTCAGCAGTTATAATTAGCTGAGCTAACTATAACTTGCACCACGCAATGCACTGCTTATGACCTCACATATTACATCACTGATGACATGGTCAGTGACATCACTGATGACATCACTGCAGTAAAGTGGAATTCATTACCCAACCAGCAGCATGCCAGGAGGCGCGTTTGCAGAGTGTTAGATAAAGGGGCGTGGCCTTCAAGTCCTCTCAGCAGTCCCCCTGTGTGGGACTTACTGGAGGTAACAGAAGGGGTTCCTGGACCCCAAGGACCATCAACATCTAAGGGGACTTCGTTCCCCAACCACCACTGTGCCAGTAGGCGTGTTTGCAGAGTAGTGGTGAAGGGGCGTGACCTCTGGCGACTTGCCGGAGCTTTTTTTCTATTTTTTTTATTTTAAGGGTAGGGGGCTGTGTGGCCCCCTTCCCTGGGCCATTTTCGGGCTCGAGTACTCCATCCCGCGGGGCTTTGTCATTTCCTCATTTTATTTTTAAAAGAGGGGAGGGGGGCCAATATCAGCAAATACTGGGGTCCTTAATCAGACCTCTGACCTCCTCCGACCCTATCCTCCTCTACTTCACTCCCTCCTCTTCACCTCTCCCCTCCCCCGTCTATCTCCCCATCCTACTCCCACCTCCCTTCCCTCCTCCCTCTTAAAACCCCGCCCGGCTGACCATCCCCCCTCCTCCAATCTGTTTTCCCCCGCCTATCCTTTTTCAAATTTCTACCTCACCCACAGCTCAGCCCTGAATCTTCCCCCCCAGCCACTATATATGTAAATGTATCTGCTTTTGCTATGTCCCTGTTTATTAGACCTCAATGGAACGTTTGTTTTTATTTATTGTTTATACTGTGCTTTTGAGCGACTCCTGTAACCTTTTTTTCGCACATGTAAAGTGCTCTGATACCCCCAGGTCTAGCCAGCGCTATATAAAACCTTTCAAACAAATAAAAAATAAAATCGGCCCCTGGGACCCCATCCCCCCAGAGCCCAGCCTTTTACAGATGGGAAGGGAGGCTGCAAGGACCCCCCTCCCCAGGCTGAATTGAACATTGGGGACCCCATCCCCCAGGGCCTGCCTATTTAAAGTCGGTGCCTCCAGGGCACCCATTCACCATTGGGACCACAGGGGAGTCTGAAGGCCCCCGCGGTCCCTTCCGGCGCCCCGCCTCCTCCAGGAGACGGCATTGCTTTGAGACCCAGGGAGCTGCTAACATGCAGCTTCCTGGATCTCAAAGCAATGTCTGTTTCCCTGCCCGCTTGATAGCGGGCAGGGAAACAGATATGCTCTGCTTCCAGCAAGCGAGAGCATTTTTGCTCTCGCTTGCTGAAAGCAGAGAGTTTTCTATGGCTTGGCGGGAGTGGTGCTCCCATCAAGCCATAGTAAACTGCAATGTCCCGGGGTGAGCACCTCTGAACATTGCTGGAGCTGGCCCTAGGGGGTGGCAGTTCCAAAGGCCATGTAGAGCTCCACGAGGGAGGCTGCACTGCCCCCTTCCAATGTTAATTAAGTCCCAGGAGATGGTGATCCCCGGGGCTGCGGGGGCTGTGAGGCCCTCGTATGTAATATAATAGACTTGCCCTGGGGAGGTGGCAGTCCCCAGGGTTGTGTGGGGGAGCCGAAGCCCCCCATGCATTACTATTTAATTTAGCCCAAGGGAGCTGGTGGTACCCGGGGCTGAAGGGGGGCTGCGTGGCCCCCCACAATTGTCATAATTAGCCCCAGGGAGGTGGCGGTCCCCGGTGATTTGCAAAAGCCCAAGAAGCTGGCCCCATGAGCCCCCCTCCTTCATGCTTCCGGGATTTGGCCTACCCAGCAGTTTTAAAAAAAGACACATGGGAGACCGCAGGTCTTTATTTTTACTTTTGGTATGGATTCACGGATCCACCCGCAAGTCTGCTTCAAAATAAACAAAATGCTTCTAAAACGTGGCGGGGTCCTTGTGGGACCCCCCCCCCCACCATATCTGAGGAGTCAGGGTATTCCTACCCTGCTGCCTTTTCTTTATTTTTTACTTTTTTTTGGGACTTGGTTTCAAGCGGAGTCCCAAGATGGCTGCCAATAATTCCTTGTTGAAGTGTTGGCAGCCAATCAAATTTTAGTAGGACTCACGTCCCCAGATATCTATATTTTTTCAACTTTAATTTCTCTGAAACTACTGAACGGATTTACACCAAATCACAAAAGCACGCTTTCTGGACCAAAATCTAGCTTTCTGCCAAATTTGGTGTAATTCTGTTCAACAGTTCGGGCTGTAGTTGTGTTCAAAAAATGAAAAATCCCCCTAAACATAACATGGGCAAAACTAGTTTTGGGGCCCCCCTTTTTTCATGGAGATTCGTCAAGCGGCACCAAAGTTATTGGCAAAACAAAAAATGCTTATCCTATGGAAACTAGGTCCTAACTATAACTACCTACTGGTGACCGCCAGTAGGTAGTTATAGTTAGGACCAAAGTCCTAACTATAACTACACCTGCTAGGGCACATAGATTATTTTAGAAAAAGTGGGGAAGGCCCCATGGCCTCCCCCGCACTTCCAGGGCCCGCCATCTCCCTGGGGCACAAATACAATAAATAAGGGGGTCCATTGTGGACCCCCAGCCCCGGGGACCACCACCTCCCTGAGGCTTAGTTCACAAAGGAGGGAGGCTGAGAAGCATCCCTTCCAGGAGCCCTACATGGCCCAGGGGACTGCCACACCCCAGGGCCAGCTCCAGCAATGTCCCGGGGTGCCCACCCCAGGACATTGCAGTTTGCTATGGCTTGGCTGGAGCACCGCTCCGTCCAAGCCATAGCAAGCAAGTGCTCTGCTTTGAGCAGGCGAGAGCACAAAATGCTCTCACTTGCTGAAAGCAGAGCAAGAGTATGTTTCTCTGTCCACTGTGAAGCAAGCAGGGATACAGACATTTCGCTTTGGGACCCAGGGTGCATCTCCCTGGGTCCTAAAGCAATGCTGTCTTCTGCAGGAGGCAGGGAGCTGGCAGGGAGTCCGGGGGCCTTGAGGCTCCCCCCGCAATCCCTAATGTTGAAAATGTGGGTGCCCTGGGTGGGACCAGGGTACCCAAACTACAGGCCTGGCCCTGGGGATAGAGTCCCCAGGGCCAAAACCGGCATGGGAGGGGGGGAACGCTCTCCTTTAATAAATATTTTTTTTAAAGAAAAGGCTGGGCCCCCGGGGCTGAAAATGGCCCTGGGAAGGGAGGCCATTCGGCCGCCCCTTCCTTTTAAAAAAAAAAGTAAAATAATATGAAAAAGAAAGAGCAGGCCCCAGGGGATGGGGTCCCTGGGGCCGAAATCCACTCATTAGGAAAAAAGAATTTAAAAAAGGGCAGGCCCCGGGGGCCCAAAATAGCCCAGGGAAGGGGGTCCACAAGGCCCCCTTTCTAAAAATAGATTATTTGTTTTAAATCTGGCAACTCGCTGGATGCCCCACCCCCTTTCTCCGCCACTCTGCAAACACATCTTATGGCTCACTGCTGGTTGGGGGGGTGATGTCCCCGTCACTCCTGAGGGTCCTTGGGGGGCCAACAAGGCCTCCTGTTACCTCCAGTAAGCCCCACACAGTGGGATTGCTGAAAGGTGGTTGGAGGCCATGCCCCCTTTCTACACCACTCTGCAAATGTGCCTCTCGGTGCACTGCTGGTGGGGGGATGAGTTCCTCTTGCCTCCTGAGGTCCTCAGGTCTAAAGTGGACTTCTTCGCCCAACCAGGAGAGAGCCAGATGGTACGTTTCCAGAATGGTGGACAAAGGGGGCATGGCCTCTGACAACCTCTCAGAAATCCAACTGTGTGGGTCTTACTGGAGGAAATAGGAGGGATAGTTGGCCCCCAAGGACCCTCAAGAGCCAAGGGGACTTCAACCACCAACTAGTAGTGTGTCAGGAGGCGTGTTTAAAGAGTGGTGGAGAAAGAGGCGTGGCCTCCTACCAGGTCTCAGCAATCCCACTGAAGCTAACAGGAGGACTAGTTGGCCCGAAGGATATCCTTGAGGGCCAACTACCCCTCATGTTATTTCCAATAAGTCACACACAGCGGGATTGCTAAGAGGTCTTCGGAGGCTACACCCCCTTTCTCTACCACTATGCAAACATGGCTGGTGGTGCACTACTGGTTGGGGCATGAAGTCCACTTTACTACTGAGGGACCTTGGGGGCCAAGAAGCCCACCTGGTACCTCCTGTGAGTCCTACACAGCAGGATTCCTGAGAGCTGGTCAGAGGCCAAGCCCCCTTTCTCCACGTTATAGCTAGGAATTAGCATTTAAAAAACCTTAGAAATTCACTGAAAAAAACAAAGGTTACAGGGACGTTATAGTTAGGGTCAGATTTCACTCATAAAAAAACAGAAATATTTGGCAGCCATAGTTAACTGAGCTAGCTATAACTTATGCCCCCGCAATGCACTGCTTATGACCTCACATATTACATCACTCATGGCAGGGTCACTGACATCACTGATGACATCTCAAATAACATCACTGACGACATCACTGATGGCATCATCCACAGAACCACTCACACACCTACTCACACCCCATACAACCTCTCATGCACCCACTCACATACCCGTACAACCACTGACATACCCATTCACAGACCTATAACAGTACTCACACACCCATTCACTCTTCCATAGAGCCACTCCCACTTACTTGTATAGCCACTCCCATTCACTCACCCATACAGACACTCATATAACCAGTTACTTCCCTATACAGCCAGTCACATAACCACACACTCCCTCATACAGCTACTCACACACCCACTTATTTACCTACAAATTCATATACTCACTCACCCAATCAGCCTCTCAACACAGCCACTAACTCACCCATACAAGTCCTCATACACTCACTCACACAACCACTTACATACCCATTCACACATCCATACAAGAACTCACCATCCCTGTACTCACCCATACAGCCATTCACACAGGCACTCACTGTCCAACTCACCATCCCTGTACTCACCCATACAGCCATTCACACAGGCACTCACTGTCCAATATAGTCACTCACGCACAAAGTCACTTAATGAAACACCTACTCAAACAGCCACTCACTTGCCCATACAGCCACTTACAAACCCAGTCACTCACTTATACAGCCATTCAGACACCCACTCACTCACCCATACAGTCACTACACACCCACTTATCCACTGATAGAGCCACTTACACCGTCACTCACCCATCCATACAGCCACTGACACACCCACTCACTCACCAATACACCAATACAGCCACTTACACAGCATCTCACTCACCCACACAGCTACTCAGACAACCACTTATACACCCATATAGCCAATCACACACCCATACACAACAGGATACATACAGTTACACAGCCACTCACATGATATATATTAAAAGTAGTATCACTCATTAGAAGTACACCTAGAATACTACTTAACTTATGTAGTACCGTAGTATATATGTTTAACAATCATAAACTCTTACAAAATACTTACACTCACTGGATGGTGTCATCAGTGATGTCATTTGAGATGTCATCCGTGATGTCATCAATGATGTCACTGATCATGTCTTGAGTGATGTAATAAGTGAGGTCATAAGCAGTGCATTGTGGGGGCATAAGTTGTAGTTAGCTCAGGTAACTATAACTGCTGAATTTGTCTGGTTTTATACCAGTGAAATCTGACCCTAACTATAACATCCCTGTAACCTTTGGTTTTTTCAATGAATATAATATATATATGAGGGTATCAGAGATTGAAATGCACTCGCAGGAAGCTTTAATCTGTTGATTTTACTAATTACAGGTACAACACCCAACGCGTTTCAGTCAGGTGGTCGCACCTTGATCACAGGTTACATTGCATTTAACCCTCTCTACCATTTATTTCCCATGTCCAATGTCCTCACTTCTGTGATTTCCTAATGCATTGTGGGAGATGGAGTTCATTCTAATTGTTTTCAGGGGAAATAATTCAAAGTGTACTCGTGCTCTCATGAAAAACTTCACAATAAAGTGCTACTCCTAAAATGCTGGTGCTTAGTGCAAATGGTGACAATTGAATAAAATCTCATAACTTTTTGAGGCTCAGTTTCAAATTTTCCGTTTTTGTAAAGTTTATTTTCACATGGTTTCATTATTGTCACATATAATTCATATTTATACTAAGAATCCTATTGCCGATTATAAATTTTACTTTATTTACAATGTTTTATGTTTTTTCTTCTATTTATAGATTCTCAATCTCTTCATTTATTGTTTGCCCCCTAGTGGCTTTCATCTTCTCAGCAAATTCTCGCTGCAATATCCTCACAGCATTTCCAGGGTTCTCTTGCTTTATTGCCCTCAAGTGGGCAATAATTTCATCCATATCCATTTCATACATCATTCGTCCCATGTTTATTGTTGTTCTTTTTTTATCATTAATGTGTTATTGTACAATTCAAATTATTATGGTTTTTAATCAGTTTTTTTACCCTCTGGATGATTTATGCATTTCCATCTTTTTCAAGTGTACATTTTAATTTATTATGACTTTTTACCCTCTGGTGGGTTTTTGCATGGATTGTGCTTTTCAGTATTCAATTCTTCTTCTAACTCTGTTTTTTCTTTTTTTTCTTTTCATGTATTTGTTTATAACTTGATTTGCCGAGATTTTCCAAGCTTGTATTCTTGTCTGATCTTTTCTTGATGTTTTCTCTGGATAAACTTTTTTTTAACTTCCTACATTTCACAAATATTTTTTTGTTGCTTGCTTAGCATGGATTCTTGTAAAATATTTCTTTGTATGCTTCTTTTTTTATTTTGATTATTTTCCTCTTCAATCATTTTCAACATTTGTTACCTTATTTGAAGGCTTATGGGAGAAACTTGGTGGTATTCATAAGTGTACAGAGAGCTCTTTGTCTTGATTCAGGCCTTTTGGTGTTAAGTTCTTAATGACAATATGTATCTCGATTCTTTCTGGCGAAGAGGTTTTTCCCTGTTTCCCCCTCTTTCCAGTGGAGGTATTTGCTCAATTGCATAAAAGCACAGATCATCCCAATTACTTTTGTGTTCTAGCTTCTTGTGTTTCACGATGGTATTGCTGCAATCTTTATTAGTCATTGCTTGTATATGCTCAAAAATTCTTTTCTTGACCTCACATGTTGTGCTTCCAGCATACTTTAATTTGCAGGGACATTCTATTACATATACTACATATTTGCTTTTGCATGTTATATGCTGTCTGATTTTCCACGTTGTGCCATTCTCCAAATTTAAGTCTTTTTTGTTTACTGCTATGTATTTGAGATGTCATCAGTGATGTCACTGACCATGTCATGAGCGATGTAATATGTGAGGTCATAAGCAGTGCACTGCGAGGCTGTAAGTTATAGTAAGTTCAGATAAGTATAACTGACGAATTTCAATGGTTTTGTACGAGTGAAATCTGAGACTAACTATAACATCCCAGTAACCTTTGTTTTTTTCAGTGAATTTCTGAGTTTTTTTTTAAATTCCAATTCTTAACTGTAATGTCCCTGTAACCTTTGGTTTTTTAGGTGAAGTTCTATGTTTTTTTAATGTTATTTCCTAACTATAACATCCCAGTAACCTTCGTTTTTTTAGTGAATTTCTACCTTTTTTAATGTTATTTCCTAACTGCAACCTTTGTGAGTGGGTGTGTGATTGGCTGTATGGATCTGTAAGTGGATGTATGAGAGGCTGCATGGGTGTGTGAGTGGATGTGTGAGTAGTTTTCTGGTTGTGTGAGTGGGCATGTAAGGGGGCTGTATGGGTGGGTGTGTGAGTGCGTATGTGGATGTGTGAGTGGATATGTGAGTGGCTCTATGGGAGTGGGTGTGTGGGTCTGTGAGTGGGTGTATTAGTGGCTGGCCTGAAAACGGCCCCGTGAGGGGCGCCGTGCGACCCACTCCCACTTTTGAAGTAGCCATGCCCCGGGGAGGTGGTGGTCTCTGGGGCAATATTATATACAGAATGGGGACCACACGGCCTCCCTCTTATTTTCCTTTCCAGCCCCTGGAGGTGGTGGTCCCTGGGCCATTTAAGGCCTACGGAGGGGGCCACGTTGCCCCCCTCCTATTACTGAAAAAAATCCCTGGGATGTAGCGGTCCTTGGGGCTCAAACTGGACTTAGGGAGGGGGGGCCACATGAGATCCTCCCTATTTATTATTAATATATATGCCCCAGGGTTCTGGCCCACCCAGGGGCTGAAAGAGAAATGAGTGAGGGAGACCGCGTTTGTTTTGTTTTTTACATTTTTGCATCAAATTTGTGAATCTGTTGTGATTTTTGCTGTGAAAATTATAAAAAAACAATGCTTTTTGGCCTAGCAGGCGGGGTCCGTGGGTGAGCACAGCACCAGGCCTGGGGGGTTCAGGGTATTCCTACCCTGCCCCTTCTCTTTTTTTTTTACATTTTTGTTTGGGGCTCAGCTGAGTCTGAGTCCCAAGATGGCTGCCAACACTTCCTGGTTGAAGTGTTGGTAGCCAATCAGACATTTGCACAAGATCAGGAGGATTTGTGGAGGGTTTGCAACTCTAAATATATACAAATGTGGGTTTTCTTTAATATCTCCAAAACCAATGAATGAATTTGAACCAAATAACAAGAAGGGCTCATTCTGGACCAAGAGCTACCTTTCTGCCAAATTTGGTGTAATTTCGTCCAGGGGTTTAGGCTTGATGTTGTGTCTAAAATCTCAATGGGAATTAACACTGGAAAGAAACTTTTTTAAACCCCCCTTTTCTTGGCCCCCACTTGACAGATCACCCTGAAACTTCCCATCCACACCGAGACACACCAAAACACTTTTTTGGGAAACTTTTGTGAGGATTCGTCAAACAGTGAATACGTTATAAGTAAGTCAAAAAACGTGTTTCCTATAGAAACTAGGTCCTAACTATTACTACCTACTGGTGACCACCATATTAATATATATATATATATATATATATATATATATATATATATATATATATATATATATATAGTTTGGAATGTTCAACAAATTTAATGTATTTAATATTAATTTTATTTTAATTCCCTGCATACATTGTTTTCTATGGCAGTGCGTTGCTATAGAAGTGGTCCACCATGTGTGATGCTTAAATTAATTAAATATAGCTGGAGTATATTTGATACTATTTTGAAACGTTTAGGACTGTTGTAATGTTAGAAGCGTATTTTGTGATTTCAGTTATAATGCTCTTTTGTGGTTTTGTGGTTGTGTGCTTGTTATTAGCATGTCCCATCCACACCCCCTCTTTGATTTTTCCTAAGTCCCTCTCATTTTGTAGTAATTATTCCCCATTTTTCTACAAAACCCTGATCCCTCCCATATTTACTACTATAACGTGAACCTACAAATGCAGAAGTCTATGACATAGTTGCAGAGATCTCCACACAGTAAAGATAGACGAGGTATCCAACCTTAAGTTTGTGAATTGCATTTTGTGATACATAAGTAGTACTACTCTAGTACTACTTTATGTACTATGAAATGCAGTTAGTGATTTGGGCCCTGTGTGACTTTTTTAGGTCAGTTGCATTTTTTAGTACCTGAATCAGAGTGGCCTGAACCAAAATAATTTGATGGAGGGTTAAGGGAATAATTAAAATATTCTTTAGTTCACATTCGTCCACAGTAAAAGACCTATGCGGAATTAATTGATGTTGGAATACAGTTTGATTACAGATTGTCAGAAAAATAAGTGAAAACAAAAAATGTGATTATAATAACAGGATGGTTAAACCAGAAAAGAATAGAGATTTCAATTTTGATAGAAGAGGGACCTATTTCCCGAGTCCATGCAAATTGGCAACCCAAGGAGTCCTATCACTCCTGAAGAAAACGAAAAGGCAAAAAAAAAACAATGTCTCTTTAAGTACGGTCGTAAACCCCTTCCCTGTGGTCTCCTCTTCTTTTAGGAAACATGGCATAGAAAGCTATTCAAAACCATGAAAAAATCTGCGGGTCTACTGAGTCAAACAAGACTAATACTATGGCTGAAGACCTACAACTCAGTGGTGCTATAAACAGAGGAATGACCAACCTAAATAAGGGAGCCCTTACAAAGGAAAATCCTTTAAAAAGGACGGATTCCCATCACTCACCGAGGTGACATGCTTCATCATCTATCATCCACTATTTTTAGGAAAGACCACAAAGGGAAAAGAGGCGGCGGCCTCGCAGTTGTCTACAAAAACCACCTAAAAGCCACTTTTAATGATATCCCTATGGGATTGTCATGTGAGGCACTGGCTTTTCAACTTACTGTCAGTCACACCTATTCCTTTAATGGGATGCTTATCTACCGCCCCCCTGGTCCCAAAGCCAATTTCCTTCAATCCCTGGGGCATTTATTAGAACACAAAGTGAACTATCAGGAGTATACTATACTTGGAGATTTAAATTTTCACTTAGATAATGCATATGACAGTGACGCAAAGGCCCTGATGGACCTACTTACGGGTGCTGGTTTAACACAGCTGATAGAAGATCCCACGTATAGTGCCGGCCATTTGCTGGATGCAGTTTTTTCCGACTGCCCCCTCCTGAAATTTGACAGGAGCTTACATCTATTATGGTCGGACCATGCAGCGGTTCTGTTCAATCTCGCCCTGCCACCCTCTACAAGCAATAAGTAGGTGCCCATAAAAAACCAGAGCCGTTTTCTTTGGCATCGCCTAGACCACACGCAACTGCTTCTGAACTTGGTCGTGAGAGACCCCCCCTAGCCTCTGCCTCAGAGGAAGTAGCTCAGGACTACCATGACTGGGTTCGGATCTCGATACGGGCAACCGTACCCCAAAAATAGGGAAAAATCACGAGGACAGCTCCCACGGAACCCTGGTTCTCGGATGAGCTGAGACTGCTTAAAAGGCAGTGTCGTAGGCAAGAAAGGCGCTGGAGACTCATGTACGACCCCTCAGAAAAAGAGCGCTATAGGGATATACTTACTCAGTACAAAGCTAGCATTCACAATGCCAAAATCAAGTACTATTCAGAGACCATTCATAAAGCCAAGAATAATGCCAAAGAATTATTTGCCACTGTTCAAAAACTGAGCCAAGTCCATGTGTATAAAGAGGCGATCCCGGATCAAGTATTCTGTGACACCTTGGCTTCCACCTTTTGTAATAAAGTCCGGGACATTTACAACAAATTTGCATCAGACTCTACTCATGTAGCAAGTAGTCAAACTTTCCAGGAGCCAAAACACTCCAGCAACCCGAATCCCATGCATCTCTCCGAGTTTCCTCCTATCACATACGAGCAGGAGTTCAAATTTCTTACTGCCGCCAAATCGGGCTCACCATCGGACCCTTGCCCCCCCAAGATCTTAATCTCAGTGATTGAACCAATAGCCGCCCATCTCACTGAGCTTTTTAATCTTGTCCTAAAAACCGGGATCTTCCCCGATTTATGGAAAAAGACCGCTATTCTACCACTTTTTAAAAAATCTAATCTGGACAAAACAGACCCCGCCAATTATCGCCCCATAGCTCGTCTGCCACTGCCAGCAAAAATCCTTGATAAATACTTAAATCAAGAACTCACTAAGTTTATCAATAACAAAAACATTTTGGACTCTTCCCAATACGGTTTTCGCGGTGGCCACAGTACTGAGCTTGCCCTGATCACGGCCACAGAGGAAATCAGGCGCTCAGTAGATAAAGGAAGTATGGCGGCACTGATCCTTCTTGACCTGTCGGCAGCATTCGACATGGTGGACCATGGCCTCCTACTATTTCGCCTTCAAGAAGCTGGTATCACTGGCACCGCCTTACAACTATTTAACTCCTTCCTCTCTAACCTGGAACAACGTGTGGAAATGGAGGGCGTGAGCTCACAGAGCTTCATTCTTCCTTGTGGGGTTCCACAGGGCTCGTCTCTCAGCCCGATGCTTTTTAATTTGTATGTGGTCCCCCTGGCTAGGCTCATTAAATCCTTCGGGTTTGCGATGGTGTCATACGCCGATGACACGCAGATTATCGTGTCCATCTCAGAGAACCCCCGCAGTACTATCCTTAATTTTCAGGCCTGTATGAGACAGGTGAGCAAATTAATGTCGGAGAATTGCCTTAAACTGAACTCCAATAAAACGGAGGTTCTTCTCTTTGGCAAAAATGTCTCTCATTGGTCCTCGGACTGGTGGCCCAGCGAACTGGGCACTCTCCCCACGCCAGTCTCAAAGGCCAGGAACTTGGGAGTCATCGCTGATACCACGCTATCATTCTCCCATCATGTTAATGCTTTGACATCAGCCACCTGGTTTATTCTAAAAAAAAAATCAGAAAAATGTTCTGTTTTATACCATCCGACCTACAGAAAACAGTAGTCTCAGCTTTAGTGTTGTCTAGGCTGGACTACTGTAATGGTCTCTTGATTGGTATGAATAAAGCCCTCCTTTATAAGCTACAAATCCTGCAGAATTCTGCCGCCCGCCTACTGTACAAACTTCCAAAATTTGCATCTGCAAAGGCGGCCCTTATCTCTCTTCACTGGCTTCCAGTGGAAAAGAGGATAAAATTTAAGGCCCTTTGCATTGCGTTTAGGGCACTGCACAAACAGGGTCCTGTCTACCAAAGGGACCATTTTTGTTGGTACTCCCCTCCAAGATTTCTGCGTTCTGCCTCCCATCAGTTGGTGGAAGTTCCCAAGGTACGACTCTCCAATTGGGGAGGGAAAGGCTTCTTCTACATCACTACTAGACTATGGAATCAACTGCCTTTTTTACTAAAAAACTCGCCAGACCTAATATCATTTAGGAAAAGCTTAAAAACCTGGCTTTTCCAGGCCTAGAGCCACACAGTACTGCTTTCGCTTCTCGATTTCCCGTGACTGGCTGGAGCTTGCGATGTCAGCGCCTAGACGCCCTCGGGTAGTAGTGCGCTATATAAATATATATATAAATAAATAAATATATATATATAAATAAATAAATAAATCATCTGGGTCTCCTCCTGGTCACACACTAGTGTAACCAAGGGCTACAACCTTCTTACACTGAGAAGGGAGCTCATGGATGTTTTAAAGTGAATGTAATGGAGAAACTAAAGAGAGAAAGCTCTCTGCAATGTCACAGATGTGAAAGAACAATTATGTAAGGGTGATGGACGCAGTGCATGAAAAGTGAGAGTGAGATTAAAAATGGATCGCAAGAGAAAAAAGTTTTAATAGGTGTCTCTTGTTATCCACACTAAAAACAGTGCAAAAACAGTTTTAAAGAATAACTGTAGTGATGTAATAATTTGGTCTACATGTTTCAGCCACATGGATTATTAATCCTCGGCTTTCTTCAGGACCACGAGAACCATATATTGCTACTGCGGTGTATGAAAACAGAAATATAATTTTTTGTATTAATAAGGTTGGAATAAATTCAACCATATAACCTGGCTTTCAGGTGTTCAAATCCTCTGTCATACAAGAGATGCTGATGGCACCTGTGAAAATAAAAATGATTTTAGACGACCAAAAAGAAGGAAAGTCTTCTGCCATAATATCATGATTATGTACTGTGATGCACAACAAATCAACATCAGTTTCTATCTGCAAACTCATTATGCAGAACAACATCTTAGTACTTATGCTCACCCGTATCTGACGAGGAGAGGACCTCACCTCACCTGGCAACGGCTCAGGAAAAGAGGCCCCGCTCTAAGGAAAAAGAGAAAACCTAATAATGATGTGCAGACTACGAGACATGTCTCAAGGCTGACCAATCATTCACTCCTATAATCTAAAACCTGCTTTGTGAGGATTTTAGTGTTTAAAAATCGAGAAAGCACAAAAGTATAGGCTATAGACTAGTACATCTGAAAATGTTTCATCTACATTCGGTGACACTATCTGGACAAAACGTAATAAAGTAATGTTAAAAATGTGCTTTATATCACGTATATAATTGCAATGGTGTAACATACAAGTGTTTCTTTCTGCTTGTGTCTGAAGCGTGTGTCACAAACAACTTATTCATGTTGCTATCTACTTACTAAGGCATATGGCTTTTAACTACGCAAAAAGAGTATCAGCAACCAGACTCCTCGTTTTGCATCGAGCCGGTGCACTCTTCAGCATGCTAACCCCTTCACAGCTAAAACGGAAGTGTTTTGTCCAACACGCTCTTCTGTATGTCAGTTGAAACTGAGCGAGTGTCAAAGCAATTTGTCAATATTGTTAGCGGGCTGAGTCAAAATACCGTTTAGCCGTAGTGCAAAAGTCAAGTTAAATAAAAAAAAAATTTTTAAATTAGACCGAAATAAGCGCTTATAGCAAGCATGTGCAATATTCGGTATGTAGACTCTGCAGCACTTAATCGAGAGCCTTACCTGTCCGTCGTTGCCTCAGGCTCCAACTGAGCCGTATGTGGAGGTGACGATCGGTGGACAGATTCGCTTTTAAGATAAATTCTTAGCCAGGTGTGGCGCGTTATGCCTACGCGTGGGTACAAAGATGACGTTAATGGCCACAGAACTACCATCTGGCCGTACATATGATGGGAATTGTAATTCAAAAAGTGTTTATTAGTCCCAGAACTACCAATTTGTAGTATGAGAGATGGGAATTGTAGTCTAGCGGCAATATTGTCTCTTTACTCATGGTTATTCACCCAGAACCTGCGCATGTCGCGACTCACGAGTATTGCTTAATCAAACTTCTTAGAGGAAAACAATGGTTGATAATCGAGATACAACCTATTGTCATTTCCTTCTTTTTTATATCTTTTTTATAATAGGCCTTACAGTTTCCAGCAACATGTAACGAAAACACTCGCTTTTATAATTTAGACGATTGGAATAGAGCACAGAGGTCCAGAAAAACAATTTTAGTTTTTAAAGTTTTTGAGGGACGAACTAAGTGGTAACAGGTGCAGGAAACCATCGCGACATTATCTTTTCAAAATGAGTGGTTCAAGTAGATTAATTAGAGCTTACAGAAGTCATGGTTCAGATTGAAGATAACGCTCATCATGGAACGATGTATTATTCATAAGCTAGTCCACGGAATATCATCGTTGAGTCCCCGTTTATCGGACTGTAATTTGAATACCCACTTCTGCTCCTTGATGAACAAGAATTTGGACACATCACAAATGTGATTCGGTATAAATGGGTGTTCAAGAACTGTCCATGTGAATTCTTCAGCTTTATGGTCACACTCTAGGAAATGTTTCGTTAATTTGGTGGTCTGTTTCCTGCATCTGATAGTGCTCTTATGTTCTAATATTCTCAATTTGACCTTACATGTGGTCATGCTCACATATTGATATTTGCAAGGGCATGTTATCAGGTAGATCAACTTGTCACTGTTACAGTTTGTGAAACTGCTCTGCATCTAAGGTCTAATAGTACCGATATCAATAGTTTTGGAATGTCGGGTTTGCGGGCAAGCAGCGCACGACCCGCAAAGAAAGTGTCCTTCGACTGCTGGAAGATCCCACAGTGTTCCCACTGGTCGAGCTGGTGGTGTCTTAGGTCTAGTAACCGAAGGAATTGCCCATATGGTAGATTGTCACGAAGTGACTTAGGGTGATGACTGTCGTAACAAAGAAGAGAGTTTCTCGCCATTGGCTTATGGTACTAGACTACTGGGTCTTAAGAAGTCACATCATGACGGAATATCTTAGGGGTAATTGTGCCCCCACTGGATTGATTGTCACCAATGCTCCCAGGTTATTTCTTCAAGACAAGGCGTTTATGAAGGACTGGTCTTTAATAGCCTGGCGATGCACGCGCGACTGGTTAATATTAATTATAAGTACAGCCAAGCACGTAGCAGATACCATACTCATTGAAATACAGCTGCTTGAGTCCCAGATTAAAGCGACTATTACAGCAACGCTTTTTTTAAAAAACTGAGAGGAAACTAACAAAACCAACAAAGAATTCAAAGATTCAATTTTACTCACCAAAATTGAAAAATTCAAAAAAGACCTTGCGCGTTTTAAACATGAAAGAGTATATCCGTACACGAGCGATAATTATACTCCGCCAGAATTTAACCGCAAAGGACGCAGATATGGCTCCACATATTCAGCCACCAGCTCAGAGGAAGGTACGAGTGATTCAGACTCTTCAACCGGTACCAGACAACAAAACAGAGGTCCGGGTAGAAACAATAGGTCCAACTGGAGAAGGGGCCCACAGGCACCACAGTTTCAACAATAGTGGCCACCAACGCCTTGGGGTTTTCCGACACATCCATTTCAACCACCAATGGGTCCATTCCAACCCCAACATCAAGACTTTAACAACCAGTTTTTTTTAGGGTTTGGCCGAGGACGCTCCAGAGGCAGACGAAGAAATCAACAAGCTCAAGTACACTGGAGCCCCCCACCCTCTCCGATAGTACAGTATATTGTTTATTGTTCGATTACTTAAAATCATGACAATTTAGTATAAAACAGACAAAAAAATACGTTTCATCTTAAATGCAACAAGAAGGAGTTAAAATTGTTAAAAAGATACAGTGGTGTGATATATATATATTTTTTAAAAGCAAGAAGCAGCTAAAATATGTTTAAAAAAATAATGACCTTGTTGATGAGTGTGAAACCCACCCCTAGCTTTCAGTAAAACATGCAAAGGCTCCACCAGTAAGAGTCTTGAGGTTTGATAGGGAACGCGGGGGTCCCAGATCGGTCATAGATTTAAAGATTGTGGCAATTGTTCCTGCAAACCTACGGAGTTAAGTTTTTTTGCAGTTTGAAATACAAATTTCGTAAACTTAACATTGAGCATCGTGTTGTTGGGGTTCATTGCTGATATAATGGCTTGCCGGCATGATCGAACGCTGTGCTTGATCCATTCACCTCGCAACAACCGCCTTCTATCCTTGAGAAATGCAGGGCAAATACACACCACGTGCTCAATTGTTTCTGAGTGGTGACCACAGCCCCTACAATTGATGTCCTCATTTGAGCGACGCCATGCTGGCAAATGTTTTAAAAAGGGCCATTCGCCCATCCTCAGTGCCATAAATCTTTTCTTCCAGACAGCTGCATAAGTGCTCGAAAGATATGGGGCCTCTGATCTGGGTTTGAGCTCAGTGATTATAGACCAGGCGTGTTTTCTTTTAGACAATTGTGCCCTGTCCCGATGGAAAGACCAGAGGCGAGCACTTCTTTTAATGGACAGTTTTAGTGCCGGCTGGGGCGGATTAGTTCCCCAGTAGTCCACAACATCGAGCAGTTTCAAGGAGTGTTCAAGGAAACGTCGGTGTTTTTGACTGGATTGACCTGCTGATATTTCTTGCCACAACTTGGCCTCCAGGCTTCCTTCCCTTGAGTTACACAGTCTGTGACACTGCTTGATGAATGCACCTGCTCCGCCACCCTCATGGTTCAGAAGGCCAAACTCGAGCCTGATCTGAGCCGGAGATGCCGATTTCGGAAGGTGCCAGGCTCGTTTGTAGATTCTAGTTGTTGTTTTATTCAGCATTGACGAATTGCTCTCCAACATTATTTCTTGACCGTAGGTTAAACAGTTTGTAACCTTTGCCTTCATGACTGTCAGGAGGGGGGATAAGCTTGGGCCAAGTAGCTGTGCCGAAAGTTTCATTGTTGCTGCTTCGAGGGACAATGCTTTTGCTTTGACCGCTTCTTTCTGTTTTACAAAGGAGCCCTTGGAGTCCATGTGAATGCCCAGATATTTGTACGATGTCACAGTTTCAATTTTTTTGCCATCAAAGAACCACCCACCGGTTTGCTGCTTCCGATTCCCGAAGGTGATAGCTTTCGTTTTTGAAAGATTTAGGGGCATATTAGCAAGCCTCAGCGATGAACGCGCTTAGCGCGTTTTGCACTAACGCCAGCTAACGCAGGAAATTATCGCCAGGCTAGCGCTGTATCAACAATGCTTAGCGCTTTGGCGATAATATTCCCAGCGATAGCCGGCAATAGGGGGGCGACATCGCTGGAAAACCAGCGATAATCCAGCAGAATTGGAGATGAGCTTGCTGATAGGGCCCTGTGGCCTCAACCCTAGAATCCACCTCCAATAGTACACATAGGGTAGTCAAGAAAATACCAGACGTTAGGATCCAGCGTTAATGGGCATTAGCGCAACTATTATCGGCGCTTTGCGGCTCTGGGGCATCCTTGTAAATATCGCGATGCTGTGTCAGCGATGTTTTACATGGATTCTATGTGAGGAACGCCTACTTTGCATCTAATTAGCGATGCAAGGCGAGGCGTTCGGAAACGGCAGCTAACATGCGCTAATGCATGTTAGCGCCGCCTTGATGATTGTGCGATATTTGAATCGCCGCTTTTTCGGCGCTATGTGCCGAAAAAGCGGCGATATGTGTCTTGATGATATGCCACTATATTCCAGAGCGTTACTGAATGTGAAAGAAAGCAGCTGGTCAAGAAGTCTCTGTAAACCGACCCTCGTGTGGCTGAATAAAACAAGATCGTCGGCGTAAAGCAAATTACTAATTCGGGATCCACCAAGTGAAGGGGGATGAGAGTTGACCTTGTCCAATTGATGGGATAAATCAGAGATGAAAAGATTGAATAAAAGAGGGGCCAACACACACCCTTGTTTGACCCCACAGAAAGTCGGTATTTTTCTTGAAACATGTGACCTGTCGCCCAACTTGATGCGAATCCAGGTGTTTGAATAAAGTTGGATTATTGATTTTAACAGGTCACTCGGGATTCCCCATTTTTGTAATTTGTGCCATAACAGGTCCCTAGGCACCCGGTCGAAGGCCGCTTTAAAGTCAACAAAGCAGCAGTGTAATGACATTTTTAAGGATGCTGCTTTCTCCGTAAGTACGGATAGGGCCAGTAGGTTGCTAGTAGTACCTGATTTTGCCACAAAGCCAGTCTGATTAAATGGCAGCCGCTGAGTTTTTAGCGCCCAGGATGACAGATCTTCCAACAGGAGGCTGGCGTAATATTTGGAGTCTACATCTAGAAGTGCTATCATCCTGTAGTTTTTGGGATCGGCTCTACTGCCTCCTTTAAAAATTGGGTGAATTATTGCTCCTTTCCACGAATCTGGTATATCATAAGTGTGTCGGCAGTGCAAAAATAGTGGGACCAGATGTTCGGACCAAAGCATGGGGTCAGCTTTAAACAACGCCTGCGGGAGCCCGTTAGGGCCTGGGGCCCCGTCCGACCGGGCGTTGCTGATACAGCGAGGAATATTTTGTCTCATGCCTTCATAGGAGAGCCAAAAGTTTGAAAGTAAAGGGTCTTGCTGAAACTTGGTTTCCATGGTATTAATAAATAAAGTAGAAGCATTGGGTTTATCATGTGTGGTTAATGTGCCGTTTCTCATTGTTTTCCATGGTGAAGTGATGTTCAATTGATCCCTTCCTTTGTTTTGATCTTGGAAGTGCTCTGTTAGAAAAAGGGCCCATTCAGCTTCGCTTATGTTGGCGCTGCATTGGCCAGTTGCGCCCAGTGTCCTTCTGTTCACCAGTGACCAAAAGGGTTTAGGATTGGTGTTTTTACTGGCGTGGACTAATTTCAACCAGAACTGGTCAGCTGCTTTATGTTTGTCCCTGTTAATGGATATTCTCAATGCTTTCTGAGCTTGCTTGTAGATGGCGAATGCATGAACATCTCCCTGACGTTTCCTGGCGAGGCGTAATGCAGAATTGCGTTTGGTCTTTAATGTTTTTGTCTCTGCTGTAATGGGAGGTTGTACAGGGTTTGAAAATTTACGTACTGAAGGCGCAAATTGGCTCAGCAATTGATGGACGAGGAGCTCCCATATTTTAATTGGGACAGTCTCTCCTGTGCTCCATTCTCCAAGGAGAGATCTGCATTTGTCCATTATTGCGGGGATTAGATGATCCGTCCATTTCAATCTTTTAAGGTTCTCTGTGCATATGCCAGTTGTAGTATGAGCTGTTGCCGAGTGATGAACAACATTAAGGGATAGACCTATTATTTGAGGGCGATGGTCACTGACGCCCGGTGGTGCAATATAAAAGTTCTCTATTAAAGGGAGCATTTCGAAGTTTCCAAGCGTGTAATCAAGAAATGAGTGGGAGAGGCCATTTGTTCGAGTCCAGGCTGGTGGAGAATCCATAGAAAATCTCCCCTTCAATACAGTGAAACCCAGGATGTTAAGTTGTAAAACAGCATATTCACCCAGCTTGCTTGGCCTAATGCCTGATGGTTTGAGAGGGGGCACTAGGTACGACGGTGCGGCAGGGAGTATTTCATTATATTCCTCTGGAGTGCTTGAGTATAAATTGGTATTAAAATCTCCAGAGATTAAGCATGGGACTGCACCATGGTCTTTTATCAGGTTGGACATGATGTCAATCAGTCGGTCGAATTTGGCATTTTTCTTGCTGGAATGAGGTGCAACATAAATGTTAAGCAAAAAAAGCTGTCTGGCTGGGTTTGAACTGCTAATTCTGATGCCAATAATCCAGTCTTCATTAAATTCCAACGCATTGATATTCAAGGATAATTTACAGGCGACATAGATCGAAAGGCCGCCTCGTGGCCGGCCATGCTTGTGCACTCTTATTGCTGGTAACCTAAATTCAAGATAACCTTCGATAGGGCAACTTGTTACAGACCAGGTTTCCTGGAGAAGTATGATGTTATTTTTTTTCAGGAATTCCAGACTGTTGAGGGATTGAAGTTTCGTATCAAGGCCATTAATGTTCCAGGAACATATCGACAAACTGGAGCGAATAATATTTCAATCTTTATGGCCTCGAAACAGGGCCCCTGGCAGCCAGTCCCAATCGGGCATTACAATAGATTGGCTCTCTGTGGCTGGCTCGCCACACTCTGTTAGAGAGCTGCTTCGAGCTGATCTTAATTTCGAAAATGGTGAATTTACTGATTGGATAGCAGGAACCGAGGCACTAGTTAAAATTGAGGGGTACCGAAGATCGGTAGGTGTTACTAGATTTATACCCCAGCTGTTAAATTGCTCTGTCTGTGCTAGTACCAGGTCCTTTATTGCTTCGGTTGCCAAGGTTATCAAGGTTGTTTCAATTGATCGGTTGCTGTTACTGGGTTTGAATCCAATAGATATTATGTCGCTAGATTCCAATTTGCTTAATTCTGGAATTGATTTAAAAAGTCTGAGAATGTTCCCACGATTCAAAATGTTGTGTGGGCCTTGGGAAATATACTCCGGGACTTACAACAGTTTGGTCTGGGTCCCTTCTTTGCACAGCTGGCTCTCTATGGGGGCGATGGTGAGTACTGGAGATTTTACGGTGTTGTCTGGTCCCCATTGGTTTCCAAAAGATCTTTGCAGGGAGCCTGTCTTATCGCTGGAAAGGTTTGGAGACACTTTGTTAGAGATGGTTTTACTGCTAAAGGAATTAAGACTTGCTTTGTTAAGAGTGATTTTACACTTGGTGGCAGGACCCTGGGTCGTAGTTGGAATTAGTCGACGCCTTTCCTCTACTGCGTGGCTGGAATTACCTGCGGCGTGTGCTAGACCCTCTGAGTTCTTCCCTGGTCTCGTCTTGCCTGCTGTCAGCAGGATAGATGTACTAGCACCGGGGGTTGCCATTAAGTTGTCGTTTGTGGGTGGTGGGCGGGCCTGATCTGTTTCGGGCTCCTCATTGGGTGGAGGAAAGGCCTCCTTTTGGTGATGTTTGGAGAGTAGGGTTAAGAACTTCAATTTGCTCAGACCAAGTGTTTAATGGAAGTTGTGGGTTTGTTGATGTATTTTTTTTATACAAAGTTGATTGTTGGGCCGAGGACTGGCTGGTAATGGTACTAGTTGTGCTGGACGAGCCCGGTGATAAGGTAGAGGTGTTTTTTTGAAAGTAGTGATTTATTGTGTTTCGACTTTTAGTTACTTGTCTGTTGCGGTTTTTCCGAAGTCTTTTTTTCTCGCTTGCTCATCTTGTGGATGTGAGCCACGCTCACTTCTTTGCCGGCAGCCGAGCCGGAGCTCTCGGGAGCCATGTTGCCGATTGAACATATACTATTTAAAGGAGTCACTTGATTTAATTTTAAGGAGGTCAAGTTAGCTGTTGGGGATTGGCGGATTATGCGGTTTGTTATGTCCACGTTTTGAGATTCAAAAATGGGATTGGTAATGCCAGGAGTTGTTAGTTTGACAGTTCTCGAGCTTTCTAATAAGGTTTTATTGTTATCGAGGCCTTGATTCCTGTTGTTTGATTTCTGAACAACTGGGTCGGATACCATGGGAGAACAATAATCCTGAGATGGAATACGGGTCGGCCCTGATAACGGGAGTTTCTTGACTTTAGTTAAAACTGACGCAAGGTAACGAAGAGAGGCTGTCGATTATTGGTGAACAACAACATACCGCCTGCACCAAGTGGGCTTTAGATTGTGCTTTTGTGATCAGAGTGTTAAGGCCCTCTAGCTTTTGGTTAATCCCGTCTGTGAACACGGCAAGTGTGTTTAAGAGTTCCACCTGCAGATCCAATTTATCGGAATGATAGTTTAAAGCTGAAACTGTTGATTGGAGTGTTTGCAAGAGTTGAGACCAAAGAATGTTCTGGTTATTCGAGTAGCAGCTCTCGGTGACAGGAGGCTTGTTGTGATCGTCGTTGAAAAAAGACAAGTCAAATGAGTTTTTAATGATCGGGCTGCCTGTTGAGGGGCCCGTGTGGTTGCACTGGTCAGATGGCTCCGGTATGAATTTTGTGGGTGACAAAAGGTCCTCGCTTAAAGTAGGCCCTGTTTGTAGTTCCCTTTGGGCGATTAATGCTGGTTTACTCCCAGCTTGCTCGTCCGTAGCCGTGATCGTGGTCTGTGCATTTGGTGTTAACGGTGGTGGCGAGCTTGTATTAATAAAAAGCTGGTCGTCCTCCCTTAGAAGGGTATTTTGAGGCGAGACTAGAGTTGGCTTTACATTATCTGATGGCTGATCATGTTGGAACACGTTAAATCCCTGTAGAGGCGGTAGTAAGCAGCTCTCTGTAACATTTGGAGCCGAATATTCGTCCTTCGTTGGAATTCTTGAGGAGGATGTGGTTTGAGGCAGACTGAGGCCTAACTTGTGGGGGCCATCGTGAATCATAGCCTCTACTTGGTTTAAGTTCCGGTCTGAGGACTGAGGGGCGACTGTAGTTTCCAGTGCAGTGCTGTACGAAGTATTTGAGGTTAGGCCTGGCTTTTTTGTTGCTGCGGCATTTTTAAAGAAATCCCTCATTGTCGCCCGTTTGGGGGAAGTGGCCACACGGACTGTCATACCTAGTTTTGTATCTGAAGGTTTGGAGCTGACAAAGGGTGATGGCCCCGACAGTGTGGGTGGAGAAAAACTGCCGGGGGGGATCGAAAGATGAGTTGATGGTGACTGAGCATGTCCATGTGCCACCCTGGGCTGAAGTATGTCCAAGGATGGTGCGTCCGCCATGTCTGAGTTATCACTTAGGGACTCTTGCCTTATAGCTTTGGGTAGGGGTTTGGATTGCAATTTCCTGGTTTTCCCTGACCTCATTGCAGGGTTGTAGTGAGGTGGTGAGGTAGTATCCAGCAGTGCACCTGTAATGCCTCAGTGCCTCAGTGCCTTAATGCCCCAATACCTCAGTGGTACCTCCCCTACCTGGGGCAGTTAGAGCAACTGGGGCAGGCTATGATGTTGGGCACACACACACACACACACTCACTCACGGGGAACTTAAAGCTTTAATCAGCTTGTGTCAATGATGAAAATGGTAGAAATCACTGAGCTGGCTGGGGGCCGTCCTCAACGCGACCACCGGGTTGCAGGAAAGCAGGAATGCAGACGGGAGGCAGGAGCCAGGGGAGCCGGGGGCCAATATAGCTAGCAGGCAAGTAGAGGCACCTGAGAAGACCTGGAAAATACTGGAAACACACTTGGTCTGGCTGCGCCTCCGTGGCTGCCCCACTACCACTGCCGAGCCTGCCTGGTGTACCTGGCGTGCCTAGCATGTGCGTAGATTGCAGGAAACACGCACTGCTGGCACACCGAGTTTGCCGGCCGAGCCCCAAGCTCCGGGTGCTTAATTTCCGCTGCTCAGCTCGGCTCGACCTCTGAGACCCCACCTCCGGTTCGGCGCTGGGGAACCGAGAGACAGGCGCCGCGACTGCCTCCACCTGCCTCCACCTGGAACTCTTCAGGAGACAGTCGGGGCCGGGATCCACCGTAGCTGCAGCCGCTATCAGCCTTTGCCTGAAGTACTGTGGCGAGCGTGCGTGCGGGGGGGTACCGGGGGCACCGGTGCAGATGGAAGTCTGATTTCGCCGCCGGAGCCGAGCCGGAATTCACCGCGGCCGCTGGCTCGGCCGGAGAGCGGGAAGCAAGAGCCTGGAAAGCCTGGAAAACCTGGAACTGCAAGGTGAACGAGGTCTCCGATAGGAACCCGCAGTAACAAGAAGAAAACCCTCCCACAACCAGGGACCAGTGAGGAGTAAACCTAGTGGTCATTCTAAGCAGCTGGGTCTTGACGCCTGACGAACAGTTAGTATTGAACAGAGGGCTAGGTTTTGTATCTACTTTTAACAGTGATCCTTTCCAGACTCAGTGCGAGCTAGAACAATTTTTTTTAAAAATACGCTTGCACTACTTTTTTAAGGACAAAGAAGAATCATTGTCAGCAAGCGAGGATGTCAACACTGGCCTAAAAAAACGTTCCACCTTCAATCCACCCACGCATACAGTGCCGTCCCAGGTATTGACCTTTGAGAAGGCAGTGTTGGAGGATGTGAACAATTTATGCACTATGGAGAAGAAATCATACAATAATCTTCCAAGGAAAGAACAACAGTCACTCCGTTCTTTGACAATGGATCACAAGATAACCATAAAACCGGCGGATAAAGGCGGTGCGATCGTCATTCTGGACGTTGACACGTACCGCACAGAACGTTTCGACAGCTAGAAGATAGGAGATTTTACCGTCCCTTGAAAGAAGACCCCACAGAAAGGATCCAGAAAGCTATCGCTGACACAGTTGAGGAAGCCACCAACGAGGGTTGGATCACCACCCAAGAGGCAACCTTTTTGCAGACGACACATCCTGTGATGCCATATTTCTATGCACTACCGAAAGTGCACAAACAACAGAGACCACCTCCAGGAAGGCCTATTATATCTGGCCAAGGTTCCATTCTTGAACCATTATCGACCTTTGTGGATCATTTCCTGAGACCAATGGTCAAAGAGATGCAGACGTATCTCCAAGATATGAAAGATATCCTACGATTACTACCACAAGTGGAATTTGATATGGATACAGACTACTTACTCTCATTTGATGTAGAATCACTCTACACTTCCATTCCTCAGGATGAGACGCTTGACACTATTGCAACTCTATTGACCAACAGAGACCTCGATTCGATCACTCCTGTGCCCTTTATCATGGCTTTAACCCAACTAGCCATGAAAGAAAATTTCTTCAAATTTGAGGAGACCATCTACCTCCAGGTGTCTGGTGCCAGCATGGGCAACGTTTTCGCGCCCAGTCTGTACACACTTTCGAACAAGAACATATCTTGACTGAAGACAACCCCTTCCATGGCTTGATTCGCTTATGGAAGCGTTACATCGATGATGTGTTGGTTGTGTGGCGAGGAGACCCAGACTCAATCCTTCGATTTCAAACTTGGCTAAACACGAGGAACCATTTCCTGAGGTTTACAGTTGAGTTTGATAAAAACAGGTTACCTTTTCTTGATCTATCCATTGTTGCTACACCCTCCGGTCTGGAGAGCGAACTGTACCGTAAGCCAATGGCGAGAAACTCTCTTCTTTGTTACGACAGTCATCACCCTAAGTCACTTCGTGACAATCTACCATATGGGCAATTCCTTCGGTTACGGAGGAATTGCTCAACAAAGGAGAAGTTTGAGGATCATTCAAAAACACTATCTAAACAACTCCAGGCTAGGAAATATCCTAAGAGATTGGTACAACGTTCTTTAAAATGAGCTACAAACAACAATCGGGAAGCACTTCTAGATCCACCAACAGTCAAACCTCCAATGAACAGATTGACCTTTGTCAATACCTTCAGTACGTTGTCTAATAGGATCCAACGCAGTGTCCAAAAACATTGCCGCATCTTAAACACCGGCGGGGAAAAAATACCGTTACCTCTATTTTCTTTCAAGAGGAGCACCAACTTACGGGATAGACTTGTCCACACTAGACCTAAGACACCACCAGCTCGACCAGTGGGAACACTGTGGGATCTTCCAGCAGTCCAAGGACACTTTCCTTGCGGGTCGTGTGCATTTATACCGAATCACATTTGTGATGTGTCCAAATTCCTGTTCATCAAGGAGCAGAAGTGGCTATTCAAATTACAGTCCGATAAACGGGGACTCAACGATGATATTCCGTGGACTAGCTTATGAATAATACATCGTTCCATGATGAGCGTTATCTTCAATCTGAACCATGACTTCTGTAAGCTCTAATTAATCTACTTGAACCACTCATTTTGAAAAGATAATGTTGCGATGGTTTCCTGCACCTGTTACCACTTAGTTCGTCCCTCAAAAACTTTAAAAACTAAAATTGTTTTTCTGGACCTATGTGCTCTATTCCAATCGTCTAAATTATAAAAGCGAGTGTTTTCGTTACATGTTGCTGGAAACTGTAAGGCCTATTATAAAAAAGATATAAAAAAGAAGGAAATGAGAATAGGTTGTATCTCGATTATCAACCATTGTTTTCCTCTAAGAAGTTTGATTAAGCAATACTCGTGAGTCGCGACATGCGCAGGTTCTGGGTGAATAACCATGAGTAAAGAGACAACATGCCGCTAGACTACAATTCCCATCTCTCATACTACGAATTGGTAGTTCTGGGACTAATAGACACTTTTTGAACTACAATTCCCATCATATGTACGGCCAGATGGTTGTTCTGTGCCATTAACGTCATCTTTGTGTGCACGCGTAGGCATAACACGCCACACATGGCTAAGAATTTATCTTAAAAGCGGATCTGTCCACCGATCGTCACCTCCACATACGGCTCAGTTGGAGCCTGAGGCAACGACGGACAGGTAAGGCTTTTGTTTAAGCGCTGCAGAGTCTACATACCGAATATTGCACGTGCTTGCTATACGTGCTTATTTTGAAACAAAATGCCGGTCTAATTTAATTTTTTTTTTTAAATTTAACTTGACTTTTGCACTACGGCGAAACAGTATTTTGACTCAGCCCGCTAACAATATTGACAAATTGCTTTGACACTCGCTCAGTTTCAACCGACATACAGAAGAGCGTGTTGTACAAAACACTTCCGGGTTAGCATGCTGAAGAGTGCACCGGCTCGATGCAAAACGAGGAGTCTGGTTGCTGATACTCTTTTTGCGTAGTTAAAAGCCATATGCCTTAGTAAGTAGATAGCAACATAAATAAGTTGTTTGTGACACACGCTTCGGACACAAGCAGAAAGAAACGCTTGTATGTTACACCATTGCAATTATATACGTGATATAAAGCACATTTTTAACATTACTTTATTACGTTTTGTCCAGATAGTGTCACCGAATGTAGACGAAACATTTTCAGATGTACTAGTCTATAGCCTATACTTTTGTGCTTTCTCGATTTTTAAACGCTAAACTCCTCACAAAGCAGGTTCTGGATTATAGGAGTGAATGATTGGTCAGCCTTGAGACATGTCTCTTAGTCTGCACATCATTATTAGGGTTTCTCTTTTTCCTGAGAGCGGGGCCTCTTTTCCTGAGCCGTTGCCAGGTGAGGTGAGGTCCTCTCCTCTTCAGATACGGGTGAGCATAAGTACTAAGATGTTGTTCTGCATAATGAGTTTGCAGATAGAAACTGATGTTGATTTGTTGTGCATCACAGTACATAAACATGATATTATGGCAGAAGACTTTCCTTCTTTTTGGTCGTCTAAAATCATTTTTATTTTCACAGGTGCCATCAGCATCTCTTGTATGACAGAGGATTTGAACACCTGAAAGCCAGGTTATATGGTTGTATTTATTCCAACCTTATTAATACAAAAAATTATATTTCTGTTTTCATACACCGCAGTAGCAATATATGGTTCTCGTGGTCCTGAAGAAAGCTGAGGATTAATAATCCATGTGGCTGAAACATGTAGACCAAATTATTACATCACCACAGTTATTCTTTAAAACTGTTTTTGTACTGTTTTTAGTGTGGATAACAAGAGACGCCTATTAAAACTTTTTTTTTCTCTTGCGATTCATTTTTAATCTCACTCTCACTTTTCATGCACTGCGCCCATCACCCTTATATAATTCTTCTTTCACATCTGTGACATTGCAGAGAGCTTTCTCTCTTTAGTTTCTCCATTACATTCACTTTAAAACATCCATGAGCTCCCTTCTCAGTGTAAGAAGGTTGTAGCCCTTGGTTACACTAGTGTGTGACCAGGAGGAGACCCAGATGATGAAGCATGTCACCTGGGTGAGTGATGGGAATCCGTCCTTTTTAAAGGATTTTCCTTTGTAAGGGCTCCCTTATTTAGGTTGGTCCTTCCTCTGTTTATAGCACCACTGAGTTGTAGGTCTTCAGCCATAGTATTAGTCTTGTTTGACTCAGTAGACCCGCAGATTTTTTCATGGTTTTGTAAGCTATTTTTGGGGAATATATCCGCACCGGTCTTTAAACGTTCCCTGAGACCCTCCTTTCTCATTTAGTTGTTCATATAGAAAGCTATTCCTCATGTTACATTGTCTGCCACTCTTATTACCGCCAAGCATAAATGGTCACTTTTGGTTGACACTGGGCTACAGAAAATGTTGTGACATTTCCTTTGAACATGATAATGGGTTACCTCTTCTTAATTAAATGGTGGCAGTACACGAAGTGAATGGATCTCCCCTCACATCAGATCCCTTTGCCCATTACTTATGACTACTCAAGAGGAACATCAAAAGCATATACTGTTTGATTTCATTGATCCGTCTCAATTTAAGATGATTATCTGTGCATTATGATTAATGAGGCATAATGGTCAAATTGATTGAGAATTGAAGTCTGTCTCTTTTACCTCTAGTTAATGCAAAAACACCTGCAAAACCTTAGAAAATAATGGTAGAAAAAAAGTAGTTCAGCACATCAAGGGGGACATTTACAAATTCATCACATAAGAGCCACTAAAGTCTCCCTTCCTAAGGAATATAAAGAAGTAAAAGACATATTTGAACCTATAATTGCTAACATTTTACCACAGTTTAGACCAGGGTTCTCCAACCTTTTCTGTAATAAGAGATTTTTATAGTCAACAAAAAACATACCGAGCTACGAATCTTATTAGTGTGGTAATAGTGACCACGTTAGACAAGATGACATTAGTGGCCACCCCTTGCACGATTACTAGCAAAGATCGCCTGATTGCGTCAGGCAAGGTTTCCAGCAGTAATGTGGAAAAGGCTTTATCAATTGCCTCCACAAGGTTAACAGACGACATTGACAGTCACTGCTGCAAAACCCCTTGCACAAAGGTAATAATATTAATAATACGTCTCCCTAACTCCTCGTGATGTATCATTCAAATATCAGCTTTCAATATATTTTGCAACTCAACCAATTTTTTCAATTAGCTTATGAGTTCTGCTAATACATGTATTTATATCAGTGACGACACTGTTGGAGCAGTAAGAGTAGCAAGTAGAAGTACAGGTACCGACAAGATTGAGCTAACTCTGACTTCCCCATTACTGGAAGATAACCTGGTTGCGCTAGAGGCAAGAACAACCCCGCCAGGCCACTCCAACATTCAATTCAAATACAGGAATTATCAAGATCACAGAGGCATCACAAGTTCATCCTCCTCCCTTAATTGCAGCGACTGACTCAAGAAAGCAACACCTCTAATAACACAGCAGTATAATAGCATAATACCCAGCTTCCAAAGACAAAGGGGGCGCACTTGGGGGTGAACACAGACAAGGGAGTCTTCATTTGCAGCTTCTATCAAGCAAGCACCTTAATCAGTATTGATCCACAGCAGAATAGTGATAGCACAGCAAGTGTAGGTGAACCTCTGCTTAACATCTTTGATCCTACAAACATCGGCCCTGCCACCCTTTCAACAAGTCCTACTATAATCAACTCCCAAGAAGTGCTTTCTGCACATAAACAATCATCCCCCTGACACAGGCATCCTTGCACCATGGTGCAAAGGTGCCTGCGTCGGCGAATGGCAGCCCATTGTGCACCAGCGCAGGAGAAACAGGAATGCGACATATTATTGTAAATATGTTGCACCCCTGTGCTTTGAAAGTGCCGCAGCATGGCGCAGCCAAAGGGCTTGCGGTGCCGCTTTGCGGCACTTTCTTGTAAATGAGGCCCAGATTTTTTAGGGAATTACAATACTGATGAAGGAGTGACCATGGGTCAAATCAAAATGCGGTCTATTTTAGAATAGACAGAAGCCATATCTATTGTGACTTACAATGTTTCTTAGTGTTTCCAACTTATACAGGCATGTTTTTGTAGGAGTATTCCACTATCGCAGGTCTTTTAAGCCGTCGTTTATGACAGAATTTTGTTTTCTACTTGGGATGAACAAGCCCATAATACGTTTCAGAAGCTTAAAAGTAGTTTTACTTTAGCATTATTTTAGCAACGACCTTTAGCAAACCTTTTTTTGCAGAAACTGATGCTTCTGAGTATGCAGTATGATATGTTCGGTCTCAAAGACATGTTAAGACTTTGCAGCTCTATCCAGTGGTTAGCCATTCAATTGCGATTCCTATGTTAAAGGGCATAATCGGCAAAGAACTTATTATTAATGAAGCCTTTAGGATCTGCCTACCTTACTTTAAGGGGGCAAGACACATTATTACTGTCTCCCCTGACCATAAAAATCTACAAACCAAAAAGGGAGTTAAAACTCTATAATAATAAGGATAGTTTCACTGAAGAAAATAATCTGGAATCGGGTCTTGTGGGAAAGCGAACTTTGAAGTATAATTTGGCAATAGTAAACACTTTAGGATTGCTTACAAGTTTGATTTTTGTATTTTTTCCATGAAGGAACATGAAGATTCCTAGAATCAAGATTATGATTACTCATGACATGGATATATGAATGCATGTAATTATCTTGCCAGTAAAGAAGGAAGGTTGTTGATCTGAAAATGAATTACTTAAAAGGTTATAGGGCTGATTTATAATTCAGCAGACAGTGCACTATAAGAATGGCATAGAACATTACGTATGTAACCCTGATGGACTACCGTCTACTAAATTTAGAGATCACCGCTAACCCAGTTGACTTGTCAAGTATAACAAAATACATTACATTAACCATACACTGGATCAAACATGGTTTCTGCTTCACCATAACTGAATGAGAAGCCTTTAATTCTTAAGGAAGCATTTTATAGGGCCCGAATACCTGGTGATGGGTATCCTAAACAAGTTCACTGTGCTGAAGGAGGGCACAGGCAGTTCGATGCCACAGTAAGGCTCTCAAAAAGATTGGACCAGCATGTTGTATGCAAGCCATATGAGAATAGAGACAATTCTACAAACAATGCAAAAGACATATTAGGCTCTAGCAGCGGAGGTCAAAACAATGATGCATGTTTTCAAATATTTTGTAAAGTAGCTTTTCTTCAGATCATTGCAATGAAATGGAATCCCCGTGCTTCTCGTGCACCGTCTGTGATATTAGTATATCACTCCTTTCTTAGCTGTGCTTCAATTTGTTTTTAACAAGTGTTCACAGACTCTCTGAAACATCTTTCTTAATTTTGCTTAAATATGTTTGTTACAATTGATCACAAATTCCACAAAAAGCATTAGAAGGACATGAAATTTTAGTATGTGATTTTATTCAAAAAGGAAAAGAAGTTGATGGAGAGTTATTGAAATAGGGCGTAGTTTCACAACACATTCATATATGTGAGTTAGCACCAAGCATGTAAGTTAAATTAAAAATCACTGTTTGTATTTCTGTTGCACAATAAAGATAAAGTTGTTAATGTGCACCTATACTGGACTAATAGGGCTCCGAGATGGTGGAGCAGTATTCTGCTGTTGGACCTGGCCCTTTTTTGCAGATTTATCCCTAAACGTTTTGAATTTTGCCTCCTACTTTCATGACCTGTTTATGTTGGCTTTAGGATTCTGGGCACTTTACCACTGCTGATCAGTGCTAAAGTGCATATGCTCTGTGTAAACTGTAATTCTGATTGGTTATCCATGATTGACATATTTGATTTACTGGTAAGTCCTTAGTAAAGTGCACTATGTGTGCCGAGGGCCCGTAAATCAAATGCTACTATTGGGCCTGCAGCACTGGTTGTGCCACCCACATGAGTAGCCCTGTAAACTTGTCTCAGAAATGCCATTGCAGTGTATACAAGTGCATTTATTAACATCCATGTCGACCTGCCAAGTGCACCCACATGCCAGGCCCAAACCTTCCCATTTACTACATGTAAGGCACCACTAATGTAGACCCAAGGTACCCTCATGGGCAGGGTGCAGTTATGTGAAAGATAGGACATGTGCTGGTGTGTTTTACATGCCCTGATAGTGAAATACTGCCAATTTCGTTTTTCGCTATTGTAAGGACTAACTCTTCCATAGGTTATCATTGGAGCTGCCTCATAAAAATGTACTGGTGAAACTTTCAATTGGGAAAAGCTGGAGATTTGGAGTTTGGGCTCTCTGAGCTCAGAATTTAAAAACACATCTTTTAGTGAAGGTGGTTTTTAAATTGTGTGTTTGAAAATGCCACTTTTAGAAACGGGGCATTTTTTTGCTTGGCTCCAGACACACTCCAGGGAGGTAGTGACACCCTCTCACAAACCTGTCTCTACCCCTCTGGAGTGTGTCTGGAGCCAAGACCAGGCGGGAAAAGAACTTGTGCACTACAAAGACAATCCTTTGAAGAATGCCTACTTCAAAGGCCAAAAGGGGTATAAGTATTGGACCTAAAACTCCAGACTGTTGGAACACGTCTGGATCAAGAAGAGACACTGCCAAGAAGAAGAGCTGAAGATCTGTAAGGAGGAGTACTGTCCCTTTTCTGTGTGTTGCTTTGCTGGGTTGGTCTACAGTTGCTGCTGCTGTTTGGAGAGGAAAAGGACTTGTCAGGACTCGCATCTGAACCCTGTCCTGTTTTCCGCGGGTCAGTGCGTGCGAGGAAGCGCCTAGGTGCTCAGGAGACTTCAAGTCCCATGAACACTGGCGGCGGCACGTTACGTCCACAGAGGAGTGGAAAAGCAATAAACCCGCTTCCGCCTCTGGGACGTAGTCGAGTATTTTGTTTCTCTTCATGGTCGGTGACAGATAGCTCGGCTACGGAGCTCTTACTCTTTTCTTCAGGAGCTGTGGTGCGGAGCTATTCTTTGGAGTTGGTGCGGAGCTCATTATTTTGGAGACGCGGTGCGGAGCTGAGTGCGGGTCCGGTAAGGGTGCGGCAGCACCTATCAGCATTGGATCGTTAACTGTATTGTGGCTGATTGTGTGAGTGCGTTTGTGGAAACATTGGCGCTACAACCTAAAACGGCGTTTCAGAGGTTCAAGGCATTCGATGTGAATTAGCTTTGGTCATACTTCCTGACCCTTTGCGCGAGGTGTCCCTCCTCATTGGCGAGACACACGTGTGTTGTCTCTTACGAATGGTAGGGGTACCGGCGCAGGGTGAACAGAGTGAGTGGTGACGTCACCCCCAGTCCACTCAACCTAGGTGTAAAGTGCCTGTGCACGCTAGTGATCTAGTGTGGAGATTTTCCCCTCACGTTGGAGAGTTATCGAATTCCGTTAACTCATGCGGAGGGTAACCTGACTAGAGACACTGAACACATATGTCAAAGGGTGTTTGTTACCTTTTGCCGAATCAAAAAAGAAACCCGGCGAGGTGAAGTGATACAGAAATACTGTAAGATACAAAGCGCTGCGCAGAGGAATTTTATCTGTGTTTTACAATTAAGTATCTTATGCCAACCCAAGGTATTGGGTCGCACTAACTTTTGTGTTGTATTATTTATGTTACTAACAGGGGATAGTGGTAGAGCCAGGTTCAGTCTCTTACATCCTCTGTGAAGCAAGGCCCGATGGGAAACATGGGTATGTTGGGACATTCACCTACAAGTTCAGTGAGATATACGCAGATGCTTTACTAATAGAGAGGTACACACACGCTTTATGTCTAACAGTTGGATATCTTCTTTTCTTTAGTGCATTCAATTGTAGCATGATTTCACGTGGGTCATATGCATTCAGACCTTCTACTCCTCGAAGGTACTTGTGGATTCCGGTCGATGAGACGGACCAGTTATTTCTTTTTCTTTACAGGTAGCTATTCCATATGCATCCGTCTTTTGATATACGGGGGGGGTGAATCCGGTTAGTCAGTAGAAGTTAATTGCTTAATCTCTTGTTCCGTGTCATTTTAGGTCTCCTTCCCCGCTGTCCCCTCCCTTTCCTTCCCTCGCTTGATCGCTTCACTGATCTGCGCTATAATAGCATTCAGACTTGGAGCCATCAAGAGGTGGACCATTTAAGAGCATTGTTCCGATCCCGAGGAGTTGAGGAGCTCGACAGGACTGGACTTTGCTTTGTAGCCTGCTTGGGAAGTTTCTCCAAGGGCTTTTGTTTGCTTGCCTCCTGGTAAGAAGTCTCAGGGCCATCAAAGACTTCACCTGCAGCATCCCTGAACTCTACTGCTGGTGGTTCTGACCTGCCAAGTGGTGCCAATTCCAGTTCTGGGCCCTTGGAGGTGGTTACTGCTGCAAAAAGCTACAAAAGACTTGAAAATCGATGCTTCACCCTTCCAGCGCCTGTTTTTCCGATGCAGCACCGCCGTGGAGAAAAGGTTTTAATCCAGGGCCGCCATGCGGCTGAAAAAAATCGAAGCAGTGCCTGCCCACGGCCGAAGAAACTGCGGAAGCCCGAGTTCAGCACACTGTGTCTTCGACGTCTGAGACCCCCGCACTGACTCCGACGGAGGCCCGAACTGTGTGGCTGAAAGAATCGACACATTGTGGGACCGTAGATGAAGAAATCAATGCAGCGTCTGTTTGCCGCCACCACATCTACTTCCAGCGTGTCTGGATTTCCACGCATCGCACCTGTGCAACACGTTTACCACTGCATCACCCGCAGACTAGAACCATCTTGGATTTCGGCGCATTGCTTCCCTGTGCAGTCTGGATTTGTTCGCAACACTTTTCCAGAGTGCAGCAGAACTGACGCATCGCCTCCCCAGGGACTCAGGAGTCGATGCATCTCAGTGTTTTCTGACGCTTCCATCCTCTGCGGCTGTTTTTCCTTGTGGATTTTGGCGCATCTAAGGTATTTTGTGTAAAATTATGAATCAGTAGAGTTCTATGAACAGAATTGCATGAAACCTTTAAAAAGGCATATTGTGAGTGATTTTTGTCGTTTTAGTCTTGTTTGGTTTAGATAAAGATTGTTTATTTTTCTAAACTGGTGTGGTGTCCATTTGTAATGTTTTCACTGTGTTACTGTGTGTGTTATGCACAAATACTTTACACATTGCCTCTGAGATTGGCCTGTCTGCTCGTGCCAAGCTACCAAGGGGGTGAGTAGGGGTTATCTTGGGTGTGGAACTCCCGTACTCTGACTAGAAGGAAGGGTCTCTACTTGGACAGGATGCATACCACTGCCAACTAGAGAACCCCATTTCTAACACCTGCAACAACATGTTTTCCAATGTGTCCATGCCTACAATTCTCATGTACACAAACTCTGTACCCAATAAATCTGGGTCGCACATTTTGGGCTTGTCTTTAGACCTCCAGGGGCTGCTGGCATTTGTTGCACCTGGCCCGACTGCCCTCATCCTTCAGCTGGGCAGAGCAGAAGAAGAAGATCCCCCCATGTGAAGTAAAAAGGAACCTGCCCTCTTCCAGCTCCCTGTCCACCCTTACGGGCAAAAGAAAAAGCCCATTTAACATTTACCCCTGATCCAAGCAGGTGGCAAATGTTTGCACATTCTGGCCCATTATTTTCCCTGGAAGGAGGAAAATCATTTGGAATTCTACATGGTATTCCAGATTCCATATGTTATTCTCCATTCTGTGGGAACTAGCTTGAAATCCCTGCTATCTCATAGGGAGATAATACCCGGTATCGTTAATATCGTTAATTTGGCCCCAGTATCTCCCAGTAAAGGGGTTCTCAGTTTTGAATTACCAATTAGTTCAAAGGTTGTTAACGTTGCATTGCACTTATTAAATTCATACACATTGTTCTCCAAACATGGCTCAGAAGTCAGCATTTATTTTACTGACCAAAGCAACTGCAATCAGTGTAGTGACATTTCTCTACATTACACTTTACAGCTGAGCCAACTAGTGAACATATTCACATCATATTGGCATGTGATACATGTAAACATCTTGACCTAGAAAAGGTCTCAGATAAAGGCAAAATTACTTATCTTCAGATCATCATTGCACTGAAATCTAATGGAAACTCTTGCTCTAAGCATGATGCTGACTTTTAGCGAGAATTTCTGTGGATAAGAGTGTAGATTGCATCTTACCACTGCAG
The DNA here is from genome assembly GCA_963921515.1 of Calotriton arnoldi. Classification (NCBI taxonomy): domain Eukaryota; kingdom Metazoa; phylum Chordata; class Amphibia; order Caudata; family Salamandridae; genus Calotriton; species Calotriton arnoldi. The sequence goes on along the minus strand of CAWUFW010003184.1, from coordinate 1,643,930 downwards.
ATATCTTTGACAATTTAAGCTGCCTAAACCAATTATTTTTTCCAAAGTTTTATTAATTTTTAGCCGATAGTCCTATATTTGTTTCATCCTAAACAAATTAATTCAGTTAGAAAATAATGCAGAATGAAGCATTGAGTAATAAAAAGTGATGTTATATTAAGTTATTTATTGAAGATGTGGTGCTAATGAGGAATGCTCTCAGTCCAGCAGGTTAGACTTCTCCATTACTGGAATAATAGGTACCGTAACCTGTTGACAGGCATGCATGGGTCTCATCAAGACAAGTCCAGTCAATTACCCTTCAGAACAGCAACTCAATTGCTACGCATTTCTATCACAATAGGTGTCAGTGCTTTCGTTGTTGTCTACCGTGCTAGTCATTCGAGCAGTGGAAAAAACAGTAAGGGCCTGATTATGAGTGAAGGTGTTATTTAACGCACCTGTAAATAACAATACCACAGTGTGCGTTATTTATCACCGATAAATAACACCTCCTATGAGATTGATGTGAATTACATGCGGATTTTGGGTGTTTAGCGCACCAAAATCTACATTATACGGTAAATACCGTATGCTTTTCCGCCTTCAAATTTTGTCAGGTTTGACTGCCAAAATTTACTGAAGGTTGAGTTATATAACACATTGGATCATTATTGGATGCGTTAAATACCTTCAAACTCGTAATTCCAACCCGTGCATAAACATGGATTTAAGCAGGATTTTAGATTTACCTGACCAACTTGTAATCAGGTATTATAAATGGGGTAACCCGTAAGACCACTGGACCCGGGTAAACAATGGTACATAAACAAATGGTCACAGTGGAGAATTGATTTAGAATTCACGTATGTAGAACCAAATTCAAATGCATTAAACAATTCAAACGTCACTACAAAAACAAATGATTTCTAATGATTTAATTCGCATCACAGAATCAAAATCAATCCAAATATAAGAGTATACGATTAATCAACATTAATACACATTGGTGCTCAGAAAGAGAAAAGGGGAAGGAGGTGGGGTGTGAGTGGTCAAGGAAAAATGAGTGACGGTGTAGAGAAACGGAAAGGTAATGTGGTTCAGATACATTCAAATTTTTAGATCCAATCCGGCCTTTTACTTGGCAAACCAGTAAAGTAAACAAAACATAACATTATAGGCACAGATAGACATGTCTCTGTCGCCTATGTTTGATACAAATGCCAATATGTCAACGTTTCGACCCCTGTAGTCATAAAGGTAGCTTCATCCTTATTGGGGGTCTTCATCAGGACTCAAGGGAAGGTGAGTGAGGGAAAGGGGCACCATTAGTTGACAGCGCGTGTAATCAGGCTGTATTTGCAAGATGAGGGCCCGTAAGCTCTTGAAAGAACTGCAAGATTCCAATTAATGAAATTAATGGGTGCCACAAGTACACCTGGGTGTCCGGACTGGGTTGAATAATCACCACCGGCAGCTCCGTATGGCTTTCTGACTCATTACGGAGCTGCCGGTGGTGATTATTCAACCCAGTCCGGACACCCAGGTGTACTTGTGGCACCCATTAATTTCATTAATTGGAATCTTGCAGTTCTTTCAAGAGCTTACGGGCCCTCATCTTGCAAATACAGCCTGATTACACGCGCTGTCAACTAATGGTGCCCCTTTCCCCTCACTCACCTTCCCTTGAGTCCTGATGAAGACCCCCAATAAGGATGAAGCTACCTTTATGACTACAGGAGTCGAAACGTTGACATATTGCATTTGATCAAACATAGGCGACAGAGACATGTCTATCTGTGCCTATAATGTTATGTTTTGTTTACTTTACTGGTTTGCCAAGTAAAAGGCCGGATTGGATCTAAAAATTTGAATGTATCTGAACCACATTACCTTTCTGTTTCTCTACACCGTCACTCATTTTTCCTTGACCACTCACCACCTCCTTCCCCTTTCTCTTTCTGAGTACCAATGTGTATTAATGTTGATTAATCGTATACTCTTATATTTGGATTGATTTTGATTCTGTGATGCGAATTAAATCATTAGAAATCATTTGTTTTTGTAGTGACGTTTGAATTGTTTAATGCATTTGAATTTGGTTCTACATACGTGAATTCTAAATCAATTCTCCACTGTGACCATTTGTTTATGTACCAACTTGTAATCAGGCCCTTAGTGTTTCATACAGCCAAGTAGTGGGTAATTTATCAGTGGGACATGTTAGAACTGGGGTTTCTGGTTGGCAGAGATATGCAGCCTCCCAAGCAGGAACCACCACTCTAGCCAGGGTAAGCTAGATACACACTAAAAGATAACTTGTGCTCATCCTCTGGATAGCTTGCCACAGAGCAGTCAGGCTTATCTAAAGAGGCAATGTGTAAAGTATTTGTGCAACACACCCACACACAGAAATACAATGAAAACACCACAAAAATACTCCACACAGGGTTAGAAAAATAGATTATGTTTTTATGAGTGAAACAAGACCAAAATGACAAAACTCCAATAAGTAGAACAAAGGTTAGGATTTTTTATAGATTAAAACAAAATATAGTGCTTAGAAGCGAATAGCGCTTAGGGATTAATTGGGGTCGCGCTGGACTGGGGTAAATCCAAACTTCAGGCCGACCGTGATGAAGAGCAGGCCAGCTACAGGACTCACGGAGGTCCCACTGAAAAAGTACGTTGGATGGAGGAAGCGACGACATCAAAGACTCAATGCGTTTGTTCCAATCCACACAGACAATGAAGGCTTAGTCGATGAACCCCTTTATGATGCAGGTGCTGTGTCATCATCAAGTCACACTGTCCATCATTGTCGAGCCATGCAGTCCGTTGAAGCGATGTCGTCGATCAGCTCCTGTATCGTAGTAGAAGGGCAATTCGTCAGTTCTGATCGGAACAGAGTTGCACATGTTTCAATTTTGATGGTTTGGACAGCAGAAAATCACTTTCAAGGGCCCAGGACTGGATTGGCACCACTTGACAGGGCAGGACTCACAGATGACAGAGTCCTGGTGCTGTTGCAGGGTTGAAGGAAATCTTTGATGGCCCTGAGTCTACAAAACAGCGGTCAAGCCCTTGGAGTCACTCTGGGTTCAAGTGAGACGGGTCCAGAATGCAGATGAATGCAGATGGGTTCTCTATCACACACACCCTTCCTGTGTTTGTGGCTGTCTAGAAGGAATGCACAAAGTGTAGCTGTCACTCACCCCAGATGTGTATTGGAGACAGGCTGCAAGACACAAAGAGCTGTAAGAGCAGAGACATGTCCACTTTACAAAAGTGGCATTTTCTAAAACAGTAATGTTAAATCCAACTTTACCAGTTAAGAGGATTTATTATTACCATTCAAAATATATGAAACATGATGCAGCTACTCCTTTCTGATTGGGAATTACAGCTTTAAAGTGGTTTAAGGAATTCCCAATGTTAGCCTATGAGAGGAGTTGGTCTCACAGTAGTGAAAAACTAATTTAGCTGTTTGTCACTACCAGGATATGTAAAACTTAAAAGTACATGTCCTACCTTTGATGTACAGAGCACCCTGCACTTAGGGCGGCCTAGGGCTACCTTGGGGGTGATTTATGTGTAATAAAGGGGAGTTTAAGGCTTGGCAAGTGGTTTTAAATGCCAAGTCTAAGTGGCAGTAAACCACACACACAGGCCTTGCAATGGAATGCCTGAGACAGGTTTGAAAGGCTAATTGTGTGGGTAGCAGAATCAGTGCTCCAGGCCCACTAGTAGCATTTAGATTGCAGGCCCTGGGTATATGGCATACTTCTGTACAAGGGACGTACAAGTAAACTAAATATGATAATCATGTATACACTAATGTCACCATGTTTAAAGTTAAAGCACAAGCACTTTAGCAATGGTCAGCAGTGGTAAAGTGCTCAGAGTCCAAAGGTCAACAAAACAATACAGCAAAATGAGGAGGTAAACAGGCAAAAGGTTTGGGGGAAGACCACCCTAAGAATGACAAGTCTAACAGGAATCATGACAGAAGCTCTAGATCTGTCTGGGAGGAAACAATGATGGTTTATGCACTTACGCTTGCCCTTTTTAGAATTGTACAGCAATATAGATTTGATGAAACAAATGAAAATTGTCACAATGCCCGAGACACCACCCCAAAGGTCTGAATCTCTTGAATAACTAAATAAGAGCCTGACACATTTAGATGCACTGTATAGCACTGAATTAAGGGGAAAGAGGGAAAACTCCTACTCCGACCTCCACTACTAATCACAAAACACAAAAAAAGAAGTAGGAGAATGGAAAATAAATGCTATAGGCTTCAGTGGGAAACATTATTTGTTTTAAAAACTGCCCTCACCCACAATTCTTCATATATCTTATTTCTTTATGATCCCTCCTATTGTATGTTTGTATTGTCTTCCCCTTCCCTAGTGCTCCACCCCCGGTGTTTGTCTCCGCAGGGGTGTTGTAGCAAGCCCTATGATGAAGCATGCCACAGAATTGTGGGTAAGGGCCGTTTTTCAAACACATAATGCTTGCCACTGAAGCATATAGCATTTGTTTTCCATACTCCTACTTCTTTTTTGTGTTTTGTACGTTTAGATGCAGCCAGGACACTTTTTTTGTAAAAGTGTGTGTTTGCGACAGATTCACTGATTGCACATTTTTGTACATCCACTATGCTGTGAGCAGTAGACACTAATTGTTAGACTCTTCATTTATACTTGTATCTAAATTTACATATTGTGATACATTCACTAAGCAACACACCCGGTGTGCCCCAGTACCATTTTTAATTGGCCTTGTGGGTTTCACATTAAATTAACTGCATCTTTAGATTAGGGCCAGGAGAAATTTACATCAGTATAATATTTCATAATTTCCTACCACTTTACGTTACGCTTGTTACGCAATTTGCCGAAATAATGTCACTTTTTCACACGGTATAACTTTAAGTCCTTTCGAGTAAAAATCCTATAGCCAGAGCACAGAAACAAGGTGAATGAACAGAACACAAGCGGCTGTTGTTAGCAGCACTTTTTTGTGCTATTTGTTTAGAACAAAATGTGTCCTTGTGTCAATAGTAGATGCAAGAATGCATTTCATGCTAAAATATGGTGCTAACTGAAAGACTTGCATTTTTCATAATTTCATGCAATTTTCAAAACACCTTTGAAAAAAAAAGGATATTATTCGAATTTCACACACCCTTGCTTCAGGTACTTGATCCACTGAGGGGTAGAAGCCAAATATTATATATACACAAACAGTAACTCAGGCCTCAATTTTTGTTATTTAGTTCTACTCTATAAATGGGTTTTAGCCTTGTGAATTTCATTGCTTAATTTGCAAAAAATAAGTGCCAGGGCCCTCATCAGGAAGCCACTGGAATTAGCACCCTCCATTGCCAGTGCCAGCGCTGCCAATGACAGTACCTATACAACTACTAACCATTACACTGCTTCAAGTGTGACAATTCAGACTGGTTGAGGCCCCAAAAGGCATCTGAATGGTTTGGGTGGCAGGTATTAGTTGTTTTAATGTATATTAAATTATTAAACAACTGTTGTTCTGCTCATCTATAAATTACCCAAACAGCCCCCCCCCCAAGTGGTAGCTGTCATAAGTGCTAGTGTTGACAGTTAAGTGCCGGTGCCGAGCACAGGAAACCACCAGCTCAAATTAAACACTGGTGAATTTCACAGCAGCCCACTATACCTTTAATTGACATAGAAAAGAGACAACTTCTCTGTGATGGTGCTCAAGGTAAAACAATGTATTTTAAGGGAGAACATACCATGTTTTCACCAGAGTCAAATCATTCTGGTCTTTAACCTATAACAACCTAATTGTGTTTTCAGTGTGCGGCCCTGGCATACATTCTAATAGACCAGTTAAAATTGTTTTTGCTGTATCTTTTTTGGCATACAGAAACAGAAAATATTCTACTATGAAATTAAAGTACTAATACCAATTGAAGTCAATAAACACCATCGGACACCAGTAACTAGTTCCAAAGCAGAAATGGCACAAACTGGAAGTTTATCTGTACCAGTGGTTCTTAACGTGTCTGTGAAGCCTATTCAGGGGTCCGCGACTGCTTAGAAATTAAATAATATTAACAAATTAATAAAGTGTATATAAATAAAAAAGGAAAATGTAAATCTGAAATTTTTTAAACATTCTGTAAATGGGGGGGGAATTTGTAATTGGAGGCTAAAAATTCAGTTATATTAGAATTGCCTAAATGTAAAAATTAAGGGCCTGATTTAGATCTCGGCAGACAGGTTACTCCTTCACAACGTTGACAGATATCCCGTCCGCCGAAATATAAATCCCATAGGATATAATGAGATTTATATTTTGGCGAATGGAATATCCGTCACCGTAGTGATGGAGTAACCCGTCCGCCTGCCTCCAGTAATTACTCAGTGGGGGGTCTGCGAATTCCAATCTAGAATTAGTGGGGCTCCCGGGTTCCAGTAAAGATTATGTGGGGGTCCACAGAAGTCAAAAGGTTAAGAACCACTGATCTATACTATCTGAAGGCAACTACCTCCTGTTCAAATCATTTTCAACTGGTCAACGTGAATTTCAACAAGAGATCAAAGTTAGCCAGGTTTCATAACCTAGCGATTTGCATATTGGCCTGAAAAGAGAAGGTGAATTACACCATGTCTTTTGTAGCACCTCATGCAATGACCTTTCACAGCTTTGCCAGATATTTTATGTGCTAATTTAATTTCTAAAGTTCCATAAGAAAGTTTGTTGCACAGAAAGATTTGTATACCTCTTGGGCCATTCCACATACTCCAAGAGGAGCAGATATCTGCTAAGAGACAAGTCACACCAACACCTCTCCATATTCACTTTATTTTTTAAATGAGGACAGCACTCCAGACCTGTCTCACGCCAAATGATATTGGGGCTCGAGGGCTGATGTATTTGTAGCATCTTCAAGGATCAAAAACAAGGAGGATATCAAACATGTTTTGAGTCATAGTAAGAGATTTTACTACAGTTGGGCAATTAAGGTAAGTCAGGGTCAATACTAAGCATTAGTGATGTCAATTGCTGATTAACAATAACAATAACTGCAATCTATCCAGAAAGCACAGTAAAAAATGGGTTATATTGCTGGTGACTGGAAAAGCTGCATTACATCTTGCTATTTTAATTTAGTAGTAATACTTAATTTGGAGGGGAATCCAACAGTGTAATTTCCAACATCAGACTGTATCTAAGGTGGATCATCTTCGGTATTTAACACTACCTCCAGAAATCAGAGGATTTCCAATTAGCACCTAACTCTAAATCAGGCCCTGTGTTATTTACCCATGAAATCTCAACAGCAGAGATGGATACATTTGCTAGTGGTGTTCTGATGGAGGGAATTTTACTGCTAATCAGTGTTTAAGATCTGCAGCTGGATGTTGGCTGTCAAGCATAGCAACACTGGCGATTATGATCTTCAACACAGAGTGACCCATACTAAAATCTAGGCTTGCTTGACGTCGACACATATGATACATTGTGGTGAGGATTCTCAAAGCCAGTTCTTAAGCCGTAGGGTAACTTTGATCTGTCGTTGGAAGTAGCGTTAAGCGGTTCATGGGAACGGAGGAGCTTCTTGAGCTGTCCTATGACCTCGTGCTCCGGCACGGCCAGCGTGTTAATGTTGAATCCCATCATCCTAGTAATGGTGTCTTTAAAGTCAACAAGCTGTGGTTTGAAAGGAGAAAAAAATAACAATTACTCCTCTATCCAGCGTGTTTTAGCACCTGAGCAACTTCATAACATTGTGTACTTTTGTCATTAGACCATTCGCATTAGAAACACCTTTCCACACCAAGCCGCCATTAGATGAAATACGCATGAATGCGCTCAAGCCCAGTTTTCACAGGTATTGACAATATCTCATAATTAAATACCAGTTAATAATACAGTCCTGTCATCTTTCTGAAGAGATTTAAGGCTATTCTTCTCAAAGACAGTTCACAACTTCCATGGGACAAAAAAAAAGTATTTTTGGGGATTTTTTTTAATAGTCTCTTAAAACTCCTCAAGGACCCGCCATGTTAGCAAAATTACAACTAATGGGTGCCTCAATCACCAAAACCATTCAATCAGCCTCGCTGGAGTTGCTAAAAGATCCTAATGACTCACTTTAATAGAGAAGTGACTCACCTGCTTTTCTCTCCTCGCCACTTCCTCGAGAGCTCTCTTTGCAGTGTGCAGCTCATTAGTGACAGCCTCCAACATGTGCTGAGCCCTCGCCTTTTCTCCTCTCGTCTCCAGCTCGCTGTAGTCCAACTCGGTTTTCAAGCTGACCACTTTTTTAGCAGCTTTCTCTTTAATTCTTTCAAGTTTCTCCAAAGAAGTATTTAGCCCGTCGATAATTTTGTTCTGTTCGGTAGTTTTGTTCTGAGGGGGAGAAAGACAGTTTCCAGTGGTGTAAGGGTGGGCAGTTGCGGTTTACATCTAAGCCAAAAACAACACACGAGACAATATCCTAGCCAAGAGCCTAAGTCTTGTATAACAACCATAAAGGCACTTTACCTCCTATATGGCTGTAAATTAAAAAGTTTATGAATGGGTTGCATTGTTTGATAATGCCTTAATTTAAAAACAATGGGGCATATTAGCAAGACCGGCGATAAAATTATCGCCGTTTTAGCGGCAGGAAACTGCCGCTAAAACGGCGATAATGGGCTTGCTAATATGCGTTATAGAATTCCAATAGAAGCCCAGGTTAGATGTCCTGCACATCTAACCTGGGCTTCTATTGAATTCTATAACGCATATTAGCTAAGCCCATTATCGCTGTTTTAACGGCAGTTTCCTGCCGCTAAAACGGCGATAATTTTATCGCCGGTCTTGCTAATATGCCCCAATATGACTTCTGGAACAATTAACACTGAAACATACTAAACGGTTTTTGCAAATATATTTTTACTGGAAGACATCAAGGGGCAGATTTACAAGCCCCTGCGCCACCAGTACGTCACTTTTCGTGACGTACTGGTGGCGCAAGCTCCTCGATATTTACAAGGAGAGGAAAAGCCACCATGCGTGACTTTTCCTCTCCTTGTAAATACCGTCCCTTCACACGCAGCACTTTGCGGTGAAGGGGCGTTCCATGGGTGTTGCTGTGGGTGTTCCCACGCAACACCCATGGAGCAAGACACATCTCCAGAATTACGAGAATTCGTAACTCTGGAGATGCGTCTGAAGCTACGCCACCCTAGAGGTGGCGTAGCGAGGCGCACCGAGGAGAAATGTTTTCATTTCTCCTCGTTTTTCCTCTTTCAATGCGTGCTGCATTCTGCAGCACGCATTGAAAGAGGAAAAGCCTGTACTGATTGTTTTTGTGCAGAAAGGTGCCCCTTCTTGCACAGAAACAATCTCCCCATGGCGCAGGCATCCTTGCACCATGGTGCAAGGGTGCCCTGCGCCGGCGCTTGGCAACTGTTTGTGCGCCAGCGCAGGGAGAACACAGGAATGCGACATATTCTTGTAAATATGTCGCATTCCTGTGCTCTGAAAGTGCCGCAGCGTGGCGCAGCCAAAGGGCTTGCAGCGCCACGCTGCGGCACTTTCTTGTAGATCTGCCCCCCAGAGTTTAAGCCTGCGTGCATCCAATGCTCTTTCTATTTACCATAAGATACTAATGTAAACATGGAAGAGGCCACGTGGTCCATCTGCTCTTTAAAATCAGCCTAGTGCTCAGAAAAAGGTAATCATTGTGGTCCTTGCTAGGAAAAGGCAGGCAGGAATACCATCCATGGGAAGTTACCTTTTAACTCCCGTTATGTAAGTGGAAAAAACAGCTTAGCGTTAATTTGCTGGTGGTAACAAATGCATTACTGCGTACGTATGGTAACTGCATTATCTCCGGCAATTCACATTACAGAGCAAAATGCTTCCCAAAAATATTGAAATTACTACACAAAATAAAATCCGCCCTGAGCTAGTCTAAAATTAAGTAACACCCATAGCCAACAGCCACAGTGTGAAACATGGTTTATATGTGGTCATTAAATCCTTTGCTTAGAATGAACCTGTGGTTCACGATCAAGGTAGCTGAATTACGGCAATGAAGACAGAAGTAAGTAAAATAACATTCTCAGGGTACAACAGTGGCCTGATGTATCAAGCGATTTTATGGTCGCGAAGCGCGAAGGCCAAATTTGACCCTTTGGGACCGCAAAATGGCTTTTTTGAATGTGCCAAAACCATATTGTGATTCAGTAAGGATGCCAAATCGGAATTTGGGTTTTAGAATAAATACAGAGTGGTTATTTGGAAGGGGCGTGTTAAAACGTCCCTTCCAAATACAGATTACTTAGCTCATTTATTAATGTTTTGCGATCAAAATTTGGTTGTGCAACATACATTTCAAAAGTGGTGGAAAGCACTGGGTCCCCAAGGGGCTCATTCCTCTTTACGAATGTCGAAAAAAAATGTTTTAGGAGCATGCCTGCTCGTAAAAAATGTTTATAAAAGTATTAATTTTCTTTTTTAAATGCATCCCACTCTTTTAGGAAAACGGACTGCATTAAAAAAAAAATTGCTTTATTTAGAAGCAGTGACAGACATGGCGTCTGCTAAACCCCAGGAAGCCTCCATGCCTGTAACATTAACCAATCGTGGAGGGTCTCAATTTGCTATCCACCTCATTCATACTAATAAGCTAGGGTGAATTGTAGTCCATTACAAATCAGTACTTTGTAAACTAACCTACTAAAACAAAGGTTGGTTCACATGCATTCGCTAGAATTGGGTGTGCAAATTGCACCCGCTTCTACCAAATGCTTTTTAGTAGATTTCTATTTAGAAATGTACAAGTTATTTGATACAATTTACGTTTTGGGAATCTTAATACATCAGGCCCCATGTAGCAGCCCTAATTATTTTCCAATCCAATCGCAACTGCCGAGTGAAAATGATGACTCAGCCAACCACGTCATTATGATACAGTGGCGTTTCACCATTGATGAATTTGAGGCCATACATCACATCAACAATGTTGTCATACCGCTTCTTTCCAACCCACTCAATTGTTCCACTCAAATTGTATAACCCCCATCACACCTCTATTAAACCTTTGAGAGGTCCTGTTTCCTTCAGGGCGATACAAAGACAACAAAGTATGCCTCACTCACAGGTGTATTAGATACTCCATCATATGCTCAGAGTTTTATTGAACCTCCACTGTTACTCAATGGACATTTTGTGACTGCTTCGTTGCTGAAAATGTCCCCAAAAATGTTATTTCATTTCAGGCGCAGCTGGCACAGGTAAGAGCGATGGGGTGGTGGGGTGGTGGTGGGGGGGAGTTGATGCCAGGATAGGTCAAATTAAATTAAAAAAAGAAATAAAAACCCCTTACCTTGCGATCACCACTTCGCCCACTCGGCAATGTGGCGAGCGCAAGGTAAGTGGTTTTATTTATTTTTTTATTTAATTTTACCTACCCCGTCGTCTGTCGACTTCTACCACACCGCCCGCCCCACCGCTCTTACATGTGCTGGCCGTGCCTGTTTCACTTTCGGTGATAACATCCTTTAGCACAGGCTATGTTCTGATTAAATCTAACATTACTTCTATATGCTGAACCTGCCCCAACCTAATCTGGTTTGGGCACTCCTAATGGCATGGCTAGTGAACGCGTTTTTATTAAACGAGGTCTCAATATTTTCTGAGACTTATCTGATGCACACTTCACACGCTAGTTCACAGCTTTCTTTACTTGCTAAATAAATCCCTAATTCTGCTTAGTTTTACAGGTCACATATATATAATAAATAAATATCACTTTGTGTTGTGCCCAAACCAGATTAGGTTGGGGAAGGTTCAGTATAAAGCAGTAATGTTAGATTTAATCAGTACGTAGCCTGTGCTAAAGGATGTTATCACCAAAAGTGAAATACAAATTTTTGGGATTCAGCAGTGAAGCGGTCACAAAATGTCTGTTGAGTAACAGTGGAGGTTCAACAAAACTCTGAGCATATGATGGAGTATCTAATATATATATATATATATATATATTACCCAGTGGCGGTCGCTCCTGGGTAGTTATAGTTAGGATCGTGTTTCCATAGGAAATGCATTGTTAGTGCTATGAATAACTTTGGTGCCATTTGAAGAAAATCCACAAAACTTTCTTTTTTTCCTAGTTTGCGCATGGAAAGTTTCGGGGTGATCCGTCAAGCAGGGGCTTGTGCCTGCATTTGCTCTTGCTTGGTGGGAGCAATTTCAAATCTCCCGCCAAATGGGAGCAAACACTGAGTCCACTCAAAGCAGGCGGGAGCTTGAAAAATGCTCCCACCCGCAGGGAGCGGATTTTTCATCTGTTTCCCTACCCACAGTGAAACGGGCAGAGAAACAGATGAAGATTGCTCCCATGTCCAGTGAGCAGCATTTTTAGCTGCTCCTTGCGGGCAGGAGCAATGCCTGCACCTACTGGATCAGGGCTCCTTGGGGCTCCCTAAGTGGCCACCAATGATAATGTGTTGTGTGCCCTGGATGGGCACCAGGACACCCACCATTTGTTGGACGGTCCCTGAGGGATGGGGTCCCGGGGACCAACTTGGCACAGGAGGGGGACCGTTTGCCACCCTCCCCTGTGAATATGTGCCAGACACCGGAGGATGGGGTCCCAGGGGCCAAAATTGTCCCGGGGAGAGGGGCCATGTGCCTCCCTCCCTGAAAAAATGCACTGGGCCTGAGGGATAGGGTCCCTGTGTCCAAAAGCGGCCCTGGGAGGGGGGCTGCATGGCCACTCCCCTTAATTTTATTTAGTGGCCTATCAAGGCTCGGGGAGGGGGCTGCGCAGCCCTCTCCCCTTTACTTTTAATAAAAGCCTTGGGGGATGGGGTCCCCAGGCCCTTACAAAGCTTGAACAGCTCTCTCCCCTTTAAATTTAATAGTGACCCTGGGCAATGGGGCCCCAAGTGCCTGAGGAGGCTCGATTAGGGGGGCCACGTGGCCCCTTCCGTTTAAAATGTATATGGCCCTGGGGGATGGGATCCCCAGGTCCATAATAGGTTTGGGAAGGGGGGCCACGTGGAAAGGCCCTGCGGTCCCCAGGGCCAGGCCTTGTGGTCAACTCCCCACTGCACACAGCCGAAGGCCGTATGTGGTGTGAGGTTGGCTGCTTCTGAGGGAGTTGGCCTGTGGCCAACCCCCGCCATGCAAGACCAAACACCCTGAAGAGCGTGGGGTTGGTTGAATGCGGGGGGTTGGCCGCAGGCCCTGAAGCACTGAGTGGGGTGGATTAATGTATGGTAATTAAATATTACTTTACAATTAAAAAAGCCCTGGAAAATCACTGAAAAAACAGGGGTTGGATTCACATATAGTAATTAAATATTATTGACTAAAAAAACAAAGGTTAAAGTAACATTATACTTAGGTGAATTGTTCAGTTTTAAACTTTAAAAACCACTGAAATTTGCCAGTTATGGCTAGAGTTATCTCAAGTAACTATAGCTCATGCCGTAAGGTAACTATAACTCGCGCCCTCGCTATGTACTGCTAATTATCCTTACATATTACATCCCTCATGACATCTTCTTTGACATCATTGATAATATCACTGTGCATGGTGGGGTAGTGAGTTATAATTACTTTAGGGCACGAGTTATTGTTACTTGAGATTACTCCAACTATAACTGGTGAATTTCACCAGTTATAGTGCCCTAAAGTAACTATAACTAGCGGTGCACAGTCTTGTCATCAATGACATTTCAAATGTTGCAGTGATGTTATCAATGATGTCATAGAACATGTCATGAGTGATGTAATATGGAGAGCAATTAGCAGTGCATGGCGAGGGCCTGAGTTATAGTTACTTTATAGCACAAGTTATAATTACTTGAGATAACTATAACTGGGGAATTTCAATGGTTTTGTTCATTTAAAACTATATGTTTTAACTGACATTTTCACCTAAGTTTAACATCCTTTTAACCTCTGTTTTTTCCAGTGAATTTCTAATTTTTTTTAACTTAAAGTAATATTTTATTACCATGTGTAATGCCAACCCCATGTGTGGCCAGGCCCAGCGGCCAACTCCTTGCAGGCAAGCAAACCGATGCTGCGCACAGCTGAAGGAATTGCGTGCCAGCAGCAAGGCCATGCACCCAAGCACCTGCAAGCACCCTAGCCCTCGCTGCATGTGGCCTTGGGCCTGCGCTGCTTGGGGTTGAGTTTGGCTCTGGTCCAGGGAAGACCTGGCTTGGCAGTTTGGGCTGGACTGTTCCCATGAGGAACAGGGTCAAGACTGATTTGCATATGGCTGGGTCTGAACTGGGGTGGCGAGGTGAGCTAAAGAATGATGATGGAATCAACCCAGATCTGAGACGGGGGTGAGTGTGTGAAAAGTTTCAGTGCTCCATCCATAATCTCCTTGTGTTTGCTTTGTTCGCCCTAAGTTGGTAGGGTATGCCCAGGCGTGGGTCCCTTGTATGTATGTTAGAATGACTTTACAACATGTGTTGGGTTCAGACATTATTTTAGTAAAAGTATATCTTTTTGTTATTGCAACAAAACAGGATAAGGATCACAGTTTGCAAAAGCTTTGTAAAATGTGTATGAGTATTAAACAGATAAATATTAAATAGAAATTGTTTATTTGCTTAGTTGTTGTAACTCTGATTTCAAGACATGTCACCAGTAATCTTTTTTTGAGCTGTCAATACTTTCACGAGACACTAATGGGACACTCACGAGATCGTAAAGTTCTAAATATCGTTGCCAGCTAATGTATATGGTTCTTTATCATGTTTTCATTATTATTCAATGCTAATCTATAATAGAGTAGGGAATAAAAGATGGTTGTGTATATGTGTGTGTATATATATATATATATTCACTGAAAAAACCATAGGTTTCAGGCATGTTATAGTTAGTTGGACATTTCACTCGTACAAAACCATAGAAATTCGCCCGTTATAGTTAGTTCAGCTAACTATAACTCGCGCCCCCGCAATGCACTGCTGATGACGTCACATATTACATCATTCATGACATGGTCAGTGACATCACTGATGACATCTCAAATGACATCACTGATGACATCACTGATGACATCATCCAGTGACTGTGTGTTTCTTTAAAGTTTAAATATGTATTATATATATGCCAAGATGTATTGAAGAATGAGTGGGTGTATAAGTGTCTGGATGGAGGATTTAGTAGGTGCGTGACTGACTGTTTAAGTGAGTGATTACATGTGTCTTACTGAATGCATGGGTTAGTGACTAAACTGTGTGAATGTCTGTATCAGTCTGTCTGTTGTTGTATAAGCTGCTGCATGGGTTGGTCAGTAGCTACATGAGTGTCTATATGGGTTATCGATTGGTTGCCTGAGTATTTGTATGGGTGCCTGAGTGTGTGTGTGGGTGGGTGGGAGGTGTGTGACTCTGTGCATAGATGTTTGAGTGGTTGATTCACTGGGTGTATGGGTTCAAGAGTGCATGTGGAAACAGCTGTATGGGTGGGTGAGTGTGTGTATGGGTGTGTTGGTGAGTGAATGGATGTCTCAGTGGTACATGTCCAAGTAACTACATATGTAAAAGGCAGTGTATGTGAGACTTGGAGTATATAAATGACTATACGTGAGAGTCAGTGATTGTGAGAGTGGCTGTATGGATGAGTGTACTTGTATCAGTGATTGTATAAGAGAGTAAGTATGTGTTTGTTTCTGTTTGAATAAGTGATGTGGTGTGTGTATAACTATATAGGTCAGTAAATGGAAGTGTGATTGATTCTTTGCATGACTGACTAGGTGTGTGAGTAACTCTGGATGAGTGGTGGTGTGTGAGTGTCTGTATAGTTGTATGAGTACATATGATAGTGTTGTATTGATGAGTGACTGCATGTATGAGTGATTGTATGGGTGAATGAGTGGATGTGTGTGTAGACCTAGGATTCAGTGAGTGCGTATGTAGTAACTGGTATTGGTGTGTCGATGGTTTCGAAAATGGTAGTCTGTATTTTACAGTGGGTGTATCAAAGGTTATATTAGAGTGTGAGGAGGTGCATCAGATTTTCACGTGGATGATGTCATCAGTGATGTCATTTGAGATGTCATCAGTGATGTCACTGACCATGTCATGAATGATGTAATATGTGACGTCATCAGCAGTGCATTGCGGGGGCGCAAGTTATAGTTAGCTGAACTAACTATAACGGGTGAATTTCTATGGTTTTGTACGAGTGAAATGTCCAACTAACTATAACGTGCCTGAAACCTATGTTTTTTTCAGTGAATTTCTAAGGTTTTTAAATGCTAATTTCTAACTATAACGTGCCTGAAACCTATGGTTTTTTCTGTGAATTTCAATGGTTTTTTAAATGCTAATTTGTAACTACAATGTCCCTGAAACCTATATTGTTTTTAAGTAAATTTTAAAAAGACGTGCATACTTTTTGTAGTGAAAAACTAACTGTAACAGTAGTCTGTTATAAGTTATAATTTAACAATGTTTAAAACTTAATTAGCACTAATTAACATACAAGTGTGGAAAAAGTGTGACGCAGCAGCTATGATACCTGACTTAGAACAACAGCGTTCACAGTTCGATTCCCGGCTCCGGCGGCAAGTTAGCCCACCACTATGTCACTGTGGGCAATACCTTGCTTAATCTTCCCGATGCCCCGAGCGCCGGGACACCTCTCTGGAGGTAGCTGTACGCTTTACAAATGCTGGCATTTTTTTACTTTAAAACCATAGTGATGAGAAATATTAGCACACATTTTTTTTTCTATTCTGAACGAAAAAAAATGTATGTCTTCTATTTAGAATTACGGCAATTAATAGATGTTTGTAGTCATGAGAATGGAAATGACACGGTTTGCCGGGTAACAGTTTTTAAGCTCTCCAACGTATGTACATATTGAGGACCTTATACGTGTTAGTATCGAAATCGAAACCTTTACCGCTTCACATTTTGTAACTTTTCCCAACACGTGCACAAGTTAAACAGTGAAAACATGAGCACGTGTCAACTGTAAAACATGACATCTAAATGGGCGGAGCCGCATCTTCCTTCCATAGACTACTCAATAACCAAAAAGTATATAAACCACACCCGTTGTTTGATTAGTTTTGTTTATGCGACTTATTTACGCATGTCCATTCTGCGATGCACGTTCCCTTTTCTAGCGTCGGATTCTTGTTTTGCGGCAACAAAACATATTCCAGAGTTGTAAGTTGTTTGATTATGGCATAGTAGATATTTATAATACGTAGCTATTTGTCAATATTTAAACATTTGTATTTAGAAAAAAGTGTTATTGGTTGTTTTTGCCATTTATATGTAACGTCAGCAGCTTGTTTTCAGAAACAGACAGAATACAGCAAACATTGTTCCTTTTCTGGCTCCTTTGAGATCATATAGTGTGACTTTGTATATTATAATATTGGCACTGTACTTGACCTCAGAGGTGTTGGTGACCCGTCGGCGCGAAGACTAAAGATTTATATGTAACGTCAGCAGCTTCTGGTTCTTACTCTGTTTCCCCCTTGGGATCATATAGTGTGATTATGTATATTATAATAACCACCCATTATGATCTCAGAGAAGTTTATGACCCGTTGGCGCGAAGACTAAAGATTTATATGTAACGTCAGCAGCTTCTGGTTCTTACTCTGTCTCCCCTTGCGATCATATACTGTGAATATGTATATTAAAATATTAACAGTCATTGTGATCTCAGAGGAGTTTATGACCCGTCGGCGCGAAGACTAAAGATTTATATGTAACGTCAGCAGCTTCTGGTTCTTACTCTGTTTCCCCCTTGGGATCATATAGTGTGAGTATGTATATTGTAATAATCACAGTCATTATGATCTCAGAGGAGTTTATGACCCGTTGGCGCAAAGATGAAAGATTTCGAAGTCCCGGATAAAAGAAGCTCTGAACATATTCACCGCTGCAAAGTATTTCGTTATTGATCTTGTTTTGTGTTCATGACTTTATTTTCCTTTTCCTTTGTGTGTGGCATCAGTGTCACTCTCTATATTGTAGTAGAGTGTCATATTTTCACACAACAGGAATTGGAGATTTGTCGCCGCCAGGAGTAAACCATCTGAAATACAGCTTACTGACCTTTTTAACTTACTTGATCAGATATTTTTACAGTGAGAATATTTTTCGAAATTGCAGTTTAAAAAAGATTGTTTGCATAGACACTTTCTTACTGAATGCCTTTGATAAACCCTACATTTTTGAATGATTGTTTGGTATTTCTCTTTTTCTTTGTTGTGGTTCCTATTCTCGTTCTCCCTATAGAATTGATAGGAATAGTAGTGTATATATTACTACTATCCTATATGTTCTTAAAGGAGTCCATGATCTGTTAACGGAGCAGTGAGCGACCTCTAAGCACTACGACTGAACTTTCCAGAGTTCTACAGAATAGAAATTGTAAAAAATGATGAAGCGTACAATTTATATGTAATATAAAGTCATTTGTGTTTAACAGTTTTTTACTTGTTATTGTTCTTGTGACCTGAGATGATATAGTGCCGGAGTGTTTCTTGTAGCACTTCTTTTCTACTTTATCTAAAAGTAACTCATGCCCTCTTATATTATCAAGAATATGGGGCAACACTTTTATAAACTATAGCAGACAAAAAAGGGAGGGTGTGGCCACGCTTAAGGGATATTTTATGAATTGCGTTTTTATTTGTCACCTCTTTGATATATACAGCTTCACTTTTCGAAGAAAATTTATTTGTAATTGCTTAATAAAAACTGTTTCAAACCTAGACTGAAATTTTTGCTGCGCAACCACACCTCCCCGTCAGAAAAGTAAACACCACATTCTAAGTAAATAGTGCTACTGGGAAGTATCCCACCCGCAAACTTAATAAAAGAAGACCGCAACACACTCTGTTATTTTCCCGCCGTGATTTGTACACCCCACGCCAATTATATAAATGGCCCTTAAAATATATAAAAAACAATTTTTACCTTCACAATCCCTGTTCACCACCTTGTGACCACTTTACAGAGTTAATAGTGTTCCTACCCTCCCCGCTACTACTTAGTTTTCCCGTACTCCATTGAAGTGCGTCACAAAATGCTTCACAACAGTGAAACCTTCCCAACCAATAATGAGCAAACTTGTACTCGGAACACTTTAGCCAATAAAATGTCCATGGTGTTCCGCAGAGGAGGAGGAATCGCTGCCAACACTTCTACTTTTAATGCTTCACAGTCAATGAGCATTAAGCTTGGGAAGGTCCTGCTTGGAACACATTACCCAATCAGATGTCCCTGATGCTCCGCGGAGGGGAGGGAATGGCTGGCAACACTTCTACTTTCAATGGTTTACAGCCAATGAACATTAAGCTTGGGAAGGTCCTGCTTGGAACACGTCAACCAATCAGATGTCCCTGCTACTCCGCGGACGGGGAGGAAATGGCTGGCAACACTTCTACTTTCAATGGTTCGCAGCCAATGAACATTAACCTCTGGAAGGTCCTGCTTGGAACATGTGAGCCAATCAGATGTCCTTGCTACTCCGCGCAGGGGGAGGGAATGGCTGGCAACACTTTTACTTTTAATGGTTCGCAGCCAATGAACATTGAGCTCGTTGTTGGAACACCTCAGCCAATTAAACGTTAATTTTGTTCACTGTCCGTGATAAAAGTGAACACTGCATTATAAGTAAACATTACTGCGCATTATATTAAAGGAAGGTAAAGGAAGGCTGCAATACGGCGCATTGTTATTTTCCCGATATGATTTCCACAGCCTACTGAACATTGCCGCAATACCACGCATCGTTGTTTTGCGGACGTGATTTCCACAGCCTATGCATTTCCACAGCCTACGCAACATTCACACTACCTGTGTGTGCACCCTACATACTGCTTGCCGCAATACGGCGCATTGTTTTCCCGACAGGATTTCCAGAGCCTACGCAACCTTGCCGCAATACCGCGCACCGTTGTTCTGCGGACGTGATTTCCACGGCCTACGCAACAGTCAAACTCCCTGCCTCTGCACCGTACAGACTGCTTAAACTAAGACCACAGTGTTCCTACTATACCCTCTTATACAATTATTCTCTTATTTTTACCCCTACGCCTTTCAACTCAGTCACAAAATGGCTGGCAACACTTCCTAGTTTCAACAGTTCGCAGCCAATGAGCCGCACGCTCATGCTCGTAACGCCTCAGCCAATCAGATGTCAGAATTCTCAAATATCGATATCTGTAAATTTTGATATTTCTCTAAAACTACTGAACGGACTTACCCCATTCAAACAAAAGCGTGCTTTATGGACCAAGACCTTTCTCCCTGCCAAATTTGACGTAATTCCGTTCAGCAGTTTGACCTGTAGTCTTGTCTAAAGTTTCCTATGGAAATTGCATGGAGTAAACACGTTTTGGGACCCCCCTTTTTTCTCAGCCCCCCCTTGACGAATCACCCCCACTCTTTCAACATAGGAGCTGATCTGAAAAGAGAAGGTTTTTGGAAAATTTCGTAAACTTTCGTCAAACGACACCAAAGTTATAAGCAAATCAAAAAATGCTTTTCCTATGGAAATTGGTCCTAACTATAACTATCTACTGGCGACTGCCAGTAGATAATATATATATATATATATTCACTGAAAAAACCATAGGTTTCAGACACGTTATAGTTAGAAATTAGCATTTAAAAAACCTTTGAAATTCACTGAAAAAACCAGAGGTTTTAGGGACAGTTATAGTTAGTTGGACATTGCACTCGTACAAAACCCGTGAAATTCCCCCGTTATAGTTAGTTCAGCTAACTATAACTCGCGCCCCACAATGCACTGCTGATGACGTCACATATTACATCACTCATGACATGGTCAGTGACATCACTGATGACATCACTGATGACATCTCAAATGACATCACTGATGACATCATCCAGTGACTGTGTGTTTCTGTAAAGTTTAAATATGTTTAATATATATAGGGAAAGGCGTATTGAAGAATGAGTGGGTGTATAAGTGTCTGAATGGATGATTTAGTACGTGCGTGACTGACTCTACAAGTGAGTGATTAAACGTATCTTACTGAATGCATGGGTTAGTGACTAAACTGTGTGAATGTCTGTATCCGTCTGTTGGTGTGTAAGTGGATGCATGGATTTGCGAATAGCTACATGAGTGTCTATATGGGTTATTTATTGGTTCTATAAGTATCTGTATGGGTGCCTGAGTGTTTGTGTGGATGGGGTGTGTGCGACTGTGCATAGATGTGTGAGTGGGTGATTCACTGGGTGGATGGTTTCAAGAGTGCATCTGTGATAGACTGTATGGGTGGGTAAGTGTGTGTAAGAGTGTGTTAGTGAGTGAATGTATGTCCCAGTGGTACATGTGTGAGTAACTAAATATGTGAAAGGCAGTATATATGTGTATTGGAGTATATAAATAGCTATAAGCGAGAGTGAGTGATTGTGATAGTGGCTGTATGGATGAGTGTGTGCTTGTATCAGTGATTGTATAAGAGCGTAACAATGTGCTAGTATTTGTATGATTAAGTGAGCTGGTGTGTGTATAACTGTATAGGTGAGTAAATGGCAGTGTGTTTAATTATTTGCATGACTGACTAGGTGTGTGAGTACCTCTATGGATGAGTGGCGGTGTTTGAGTGTCTATATAGGAGTAAGAGTGCATATGATAGTCCTGTACTGAGTGACCATAAGTATGAGTGACTGTACGGGTGAGTGAGTGGATGTGTGTGTGTAGACCTAAGAATCAGTGAGTGGGTATGTAGTTATTGGTGTTGGAGTGTCTATGGTTTTGCGAATGGCACTCTGTAATTTAGATTGGGTGTATCAAAGGTTATATTAGGGTGTGAGGAGCTGCATCAGATTATCACGTGGATGATGTCATCAGTGATGTCATTTGAGATGTCATCAGTGATGTCATCAGTGATGTCACTGACCATGTCATGAGTGATGTAATATGTGACGTCATCAGCAGTGCATTGCGGGGCGCGAGTTATAGTTAGCTGAACTAACTATAACGGGGAATTTCACGGGTTTTGTACGAGTGCAATGTCCAACTAACTATAACTGTCCCTAAAACCTCTGGTTTTTTCAGTGAATTTCAAAGGTTTTTTAAATGCTAATTTCTAACTATAACGTGTCTGAAACCTATGGTTTTTCAGTGAATTTCAAAGGTTTTTAAAATGCTAATTTGTAACTATAACGTGCCTGAAACCTACGGTTTTTTCAGTGAATTTCAAAGGTTTTTAAATGACAATTTTTAAATGTATTAATTTTTATATTAATTTTTTTCATACTGATTTACTACATTTTTAGAAACAATTTCTTTTACATATTTTATTTTTTAAATTACATTGTAATTACATTATACATTACATTACAAAAAATACTTTCTCAGAATGAATTACTTTAGTTTAAATACTTTGCACATAGGCAATAGACTTTTAAGTACAGTAGATACAGTTGTTGCAATGGGCAACACATTTTCAAACACAATGCAACATTCAGCTCAATGTGAATTTCTAGTTAAATGCAATTAGTTACTTTATGGATTACTTTTCTAACCACAGGACTGGATCCTAGATTCAGTCCTGGTACATCTCCTGTAAACAGTTGAGTAAAAGCGTTTTGGTTACAGTCGTGATTTTTAAGGAATATTATTGTATTTTAAAAGTTGACACTTAGAAACTTTTTCTCATAGAATCACCAATGTTATCCTATGGAAGGAAATTCACTTAGCAGGTAAAAACTGTTATCGTTACTTTTTCTTACTCAGTGTTGGATCCTGGATCCAGCACTGGTGCATCTCCTGTAAACAGTTGAAAGAATGCGTTTAAGTCATACAGGCGATTTTTAAGGAATATTTGTAGTTTGTGAAAATCGACACTTTGAAACTTTTCTGCTGAAAACCAGACAATGGATTCCTATGGAAGAAAATATAAGTTACTGGTAAGTACGGTTAAAATTACTTTTCAGGACCAGTACTGGGCTGAAAGATACAGCACTGAGGTCTCTCCTTATAACAGGTGAGTAAATCAGAATTCGTATTTCGGCTGATTTTAGAGGAATATTTGTATGTTTCAAAAATCAACACTTAGAAACTTTTTCAGCAAAAAGCAGGCAATGATATCCTATGGAAGGAAATTCAAGTTACTGGTAAGTACGGTTAAAATTACTTTTGAGGATCAGTACTGGGCTGAAAGATGCAGCACTGAGGTCTCTCCTGATAACAGGTGAGTAAATCGGAATTCGTATTTCGGCTGATTTTAGAGGAATATTTTAAAGTTCCAAAACTCCACACTTAGAAGAATTTCCAAGTGAAACCAGTCAATGTTAGCCTATGAAGGAAATTCAAGTTACCGGTAAGTACGGTTAAAATTACTTTTGAGGATCAGTACTGGGCTGAAAGATGCAGCACTGAGGTCTCTCCTGATAACAGGTGAGTAAATCGGAATTCGTATTTCGGCTGATTTTAGAAGAATATTTTAAAGTTCCAAAACTCCACACTTAGAAGAATTTCCAAGTGAAACCAGTCAATGTTAGCCTATGAAGGAAATTCAAGTTACCGGTAAGTACGGTTAAAATTACTTTTGAGGATCAGTACTGGGCTGAAAGATGCAGCACTGAGGTCTCTCCTGATAACAGGTGAGTAAATCGGAATTCGTATTTCGGCTGATTTTAGATGAATATTTTAAAGTTCCAAAACTCCACACTTAGAAGAATTTCCAAGTGAAACCAGTCAATGTTAGCCTATGGAAGGAAATTCAAGTTACTGGTAAGTACGGTTAAAATTACTTTTCAGGACCAGTACTGGGCTGAAAGATGCAGCACTGAGGTCTCTCCTGATAACAGGTGAGTAAATCAGAATTCGGATTTCGGCTGATTTTAGAGGAATATTTGTATGTTTCAAAAATCAACACTTAGAAACTTTTTCAGCAAAAAGCAGGCAATGATATCCTATGGAAGGAAATTCAAGTTACTGGTAAGTACGGTTAAAATTACTTTTGAGGATCAGTACTGGGCTGAAAGATGCAGCACTGAGGTCTCTCCTGATAACAGGTGAGTAAATCGGAATTCGTATTTCGGCTGATTTTAGAGGAATATTTTAAAGTTCCAAAACTCCACACTTAGAAGAATTTCCAAGTGAAACCAGTCAATGTTAGCCTATGAAGGAAATTCAAGTTACCGGTAAGTACGGTTAAAATTACTTTTGAGGATCAGTACTGGGCTGAAAGATGCAGCACTGAGGTCTCTCCTGATAACAGGTGAGTAAATCGGAATTCGTATTTCGGCTGATTTTAGAAGAATATTTTAAAGTTCCAAAACTCCACACTTAGAAGAATTTCCAAGTGAAACCAGTCAATGTTAGCCTATGAAGGAAATTCAAGTTACCGGTAAGTACGGTTAAAATTACTTTTGAGGATCAGTACTGGGCTGAAAGATGCAGCACTGAGGTCTCTCCTGATAACAGGTGAGTAAATCGGAATTCGTATTTCGGCTGATTTTAGAGGAATATTTTAAAGTTCCAAAACTCCACACTTAGAAGAATTTCCAAGTGAAACCAGTCAATGTTAGCCTATGTAAGGAAATTCAAGTTACTGGTAAGTACGGTTAAAATTACTTTTCAGGACCAGTACTGGGCTGAAAGATGCAGCACTGAGGTCTCTCCTGATAACAGGTGAGTAAATCTGAATTCGGATTTCGGCTGATTTTAGAGGAATATTTGTATGTTTCAAAAATCAACACTTAGAAACTTTTTCAGCAAAAAGCAGTCAATGATATCCTATGGAAGGAAATTCAAGTTACTGGTAAGTACGGTTAAAATTACTTTTGAGGATCAGTACTGGGCTGAAAGATGCAGCACTGAGGTCTCTCCTGATAACAGGTGAGTAAATCGGAATTCGTATTTCGGCTGATTTTAGAGGAATATTTTAAAGTTCCAAAACTCCACACTTAGAAGAATTTCCAAGTGAAACCAGTCAATGTTAGCCTATGAAGGAAATTCAAGTTACCGGTAAGTACGGTTAAAATTACTTTTGAGGATCAGTACTGGGCTGAAAGATGCAGCACTGAGGTCTCTCCTGATAACAGGTGAGTAAATCGGAATTCGGATTTCGGCTGATTTTAGAGGAATATTTGCACAATGGTGAAGGGAGGGGCGGGGCCTGAGGTGACATCTGTGCAAACGCGCCCCGTGGTGCGTTTTAAGTTGGGGGATTAAGTCCCCTTGAATCATGAGGGTCCCTACGGGCCAACTAGCCCACCAGGAACCTCCAGTATGCGCCAGGGGCTGCGTTGCAGAGACATGTACAGAGGCCACACCCTTTTACACCTCTCTGCAACGCAGCTCTGTGGCGCTTTCTGGACGTACCTGTTGGGCTAGTTGGCCCCCAGGGACCCTCAGGATTGAAGAGGATTTAATTCCCCATCTTAAAACGCGCCACGGGGCCTGTTTGCACACATGTCACCTGAAGCCCGCCCCTCCCTTCACCACTGTGCAAACGCGCCCCGTGGCGTGTTTTAAGTCGGGGATTAACTCCCCTTGAATCCTGAGGGTCCCTGGGGTGCAACTAGCCCACCATATACCTCCAAAAGCGCCATAGAGCTGCGTTGCAGAGAGGTGTAAAAGGGGCGTGGCCTCTGTACACCTCTCTGCAAGGCAGCCCCTGGCGCATACTGGAGGTTCCTGGTGGGCTAGTTGGCCCCAGGGACCCCAGTATTCAAGGGGATTCGTCCTCCTCTGCAAACGCGCCAGGGGCGCGTTTGTAGAGTGGTGAAGGAAGGGGCGGGGCCTGCGGGCCCGATCGTTTTCTTTTTTTTTTTTTTTGGGGAGGGGGCCGCGTGGCCCCCTCCCGAGCCCTACTTGCCCGGGGACCCCATCCCCGGGGCTGGCCCTCTCGTTGGGGACTGTGGGGGTCCCCAATCCCCCACAGTCCCGCCGGCTCCCGTGTCCTACGGGAGCCGGCATTGCTACACATGGGGAGCAGCTAACATGCTGCTCCCCATGTGGAAAAGCAATCAGCTTTGGATATTGGAAGAGAGAGCAGGTTTCCTGCTCTCTCTTCCAATATCCAAAGCAGTTTGCAATGACAGGACGGGAGCCGCGAGGCTCCCGTCCTGTCATTGCAAACAGCAGTGTCCCGGGGTAGGCACCCGGGACACTGCAGGAGCCGGCCCCGGGGGTGGTGGTCCCCAGGGCCATCAAGGGCTCCAGGAGGGGCCGCGCGGCCCCCTCCCATTCAGTGCACAGCCCCGGGAGGTGGTGGTCCCCGGGGTTCTGGGGTCCAAAACGGACCCCCATTGTAATTTTCTTAGTGCCCCGGGGAGGTGGTGGTCCCGGGGCATGTGGGGGCTGGAGCCCCCACACAGGTTTTTAATTAAAAAAGAAGCCCCGGGGAGGTGGTGGTCCCCGGGGCTGCGGGAGGGCTCAGAGCCCTCCCGCACCATTCTACATAAAGCCCCGGGGGTGGTGGTCCCCGGGGCTTGGGAGGCCCTTAGAGGCCCCCCACACATAAAATTAACCCCCCAGCATGCCCCGGGACTTGGCCCACCCGGGGGCCAATTAACATCGAAGCGCGGAAACCGCGCTTCGATTTTCGGCAGGGTTCGCGCTCCCTGAGCGCATCCTGCCGATTTTTAAAAAAAAAAATTTTTTGCCCAGGGGGTCCTTGTGGGACCCCTGAGCAGACCTAGGGGTCAGGGTGTTTCTACCCTGCCCCCTTTGTGCGCTTTGCGCACTTGTTTCTGTCCCTCGGTTCTACCGAGGGACAAAATGGCTGCCAACACTTCCTGATTTGGAGTGTTGACAGCCAATTAACATAAAGCTCGTGCTCGGGAGGATCCGCGGCCCTAGATATATCTATCTTTTTACTTTTCATTTTCTCAGCAACTACTGAACGGATTTACACCATTTAACAAAAGGGTTCTTTCTGAACCAAGAACTACCTCTTTGCCAAATTTGGTGTAATTCCGTTCAGCAGTTCAGGCTGTAGCCGTGTCTAAAGTTTCCTATGGAAAATTGCATGGGGAAAACGCGTTTTGGGACCCCCTTTTTCTCGGCCCCCGCTTGACGAATCCCCCGAGACTTTCAGGGTAGGAGCGGACCGGAGCGGGCCACAAAGTTTGAAAATTTTGCGAAGATACGTCAACCGGCAAGAGAGTTATTTCAAATAGAATGTCGCGGATTTCCTATGGATAATAGGTTGTAACTATAACTATCTACTGGCGACCGCCAGTAGATAATATATATATATATATATATATATATATATATATATATATATATATATATATAATCCAACAACAACGTCCCTCTTTCAGGAACACACACAGAGCACTCATGTGGCATCCCAGATCTCCTTGTTCACCGAACAGCATTTGAAAAAGTCGTGTTAGACGAAACGCGTCATGCTGGGTGCAATAAAGGACTCCTAAACCCATGAGTGCTCCGTGTGTGTTCCTGAAAGAGGGGCTTTGTTGTTGGATTATTTAATGCGTGCATGCCACTTGCACGAAGGAGGCACCCGTCACGTAAGGAGTTCGGCAGTATGTGTGGCAATCGTTGGAACATATATATATATAGAAGGCACACTCTACGCCGAAATGCATTATGCCCTGATGCATTCTGGGGGTTGCAGTCTTCTGACATCAGACTGCAGCTGTGAGCAATCTGTAAGGAGGAGCCAGCTGACTTCCCCACCCAGGGGGAGGATCTTAGCAGTACAAGAGGAGGGTGCCGGTGATTTCCTAGTGAGAAGGGTGTCTGATGAAGGCACACTCTACGCCGAAATGCATTATGCCCTGATGGTCCATTAAAGAGCTTCTGAAGGATTCCCCTGTGTGGCCTCTGCTTCTTCTGTCTGGAGGAGGTTTGTGTGGATATATATATATATATATATATATATATATATATATATTCCAACAATCTCCACACCTCCACACGGCGAGGATTCACGGCACCATAAAGAGTGAATTCCACAAGTAAGTTGCCTTTAAAAACAAAAGTGTTTATTTAATACACCATAGTGCAGAGCATGGATGGTCTACGCGTTTCGGCTCTCCACCTTCAACTGGACCATTGAGTCCCATTGTCTAGATCGCCTATTTAAAGTGAAAAAGTGCTTTTAGATCCCCTTGTCAGTTTCTACTGTTGTGCAAATGCTAGACTGCTGACCCTCTTATTGAAGAAATGGCGACATCTATCTGCCATTTTTCACACACATTTCTTTTCTTTACCATCTGTAAAGTACATCTAGTAATCATTTCATGGCAAAAAGTGCAAGTGCATATTTTCATATCTAGAGGGAAAAGTCAGTTTGTAATTTATACAATTTATAAAATTTAAAAAATACTCAATTAAAAGAATATCCATATGTGCCGCTGATGATTTAAATGAATATTCTGTTCAGTTTGAAAACAGAGAATTAATTACAGTAAAGTACTAAATGAGTTAATCAAACTGATTACTAGCATAAAATCATTATCAAGTTTTTCATCAAAGAATATTCAATTATTTCTAAAAAGTGACATGGGAACAAGATACTAATGAACAAATTCATGGGGGTAGATCAAATCCAACCATTCCATTTTTTCATAAATATCAAAATGCTTTTGATTAAGGGTGAGGGAAAACAATGTGATCTATTTGTCACAGAAAGTGCTTTGTGCTTTTCTATTTTTCCCATTTTACAGACTGTTATATAAGAAATCTATAAAGTATATATTTCATAAAAAACAATCATCTGAATTCAACAATAAACAATTTTTGTTGCCCCTTAAAAAATTGAAAAAAGTTAATTAGATTTTAGATTAAGTCCCATCTGCTTTTCATGCGGCACATTTTTTGCAATTTTTCATAAATTGAGTTTTTTTCTCTACATTCTCTTTTTCCCTAATGACTTGCAATAAATTCATTCATAGTGAATCTTCTTCCGGTTTGTGTTCTCTCTCGGTTTGTCCCTGTATAACAAATGTTATGGCCATTAGCACGGAAATTGTTAATTTCAAATCTGGATGCAGCTATTTAAAAAACAAATCTTATAATCAATAATATTGCAGATGTATATGCAGTTCTGCATCCAGATTATGGCCAAATGGATTTTCAGTTCCAATGGCTAAGATATATCGAGATTCCGTTTTCCTTAAATCCATGATTCTGTCACCTCCTCGTTCTTTCTGTTTCATGATCTTTAAGCCAAAATATTTTAATTGTTGGTTATCACTCGAGTGGTGTTCAGAAAAGTATTTTGCAATTGGATAAGAAAAGTCTTTGTTTTTGATGGCTCTCAAGTGTTGGAGTATTCTTAGCTTCAATTTATTAATCGTACTCCCCACATATTGCTTTTTACAGGGACATTCCAGTACGTACACCACATATTTGGATTCACAGGTAATATGGTCAAGGATGTATTCTGTTTTCCCATTTTGAAGTCTGTATGATAAGGTGTTTTGACCATGTTCGCAGGCCTTGCATTTTGAACACTTCCAAAATCCAGGAGTATTTATCCAAGTGGACTTTTTAGGTTCCTTGATCTCAAGGTGGCTATGTGTTAGAATGTCTTCTAGAGAGGCTGTTTTTCTGTGTGGTATACTTGGGTTTGATGGTAATTTCCTTTTTAATGTCTCATCTAGCATTAAGATGTCCAAGTTTTTCTTTATGATGTCTTTCAGTTCTTTGTTTTCGTTATTAAAATCTACAATTAGTCGTGTTATCCCATCTTCTTCTTTTTCTCCTTCTAGACTTTCTTTATGTGATGTTAGTAAATCTATTCTTGATTTGAGTTTGACTTTTGTTCTACCTGTTTTTATGACTTCCAATGGGTAACCTCTCTCCAAAAAGCGAGTGCTCATTTCATCAAGATGTTGTTCAATGTCAACTATTTCTGAGCAATTTCTCTTTGCATGGAGCATTTCTCCGTACGGTATACTCCACTTTAGATGTTTTGGATGCCCACTGTTGGCGTGGAGTATACTGTTGCAGGCAGTCAGTTTCCGATGTATTTTTGTACAGATCTTCTGATTTTTGATGAACACTTCCACGTCTAAGAATATGACTCTATGTTTACTGATTGTGGATGTGAATGATAAGTTATAGTTGTTATTGTTCAATGATTCAATAAAGATTTCAAGATCTAGTTGTTCTCCTTCCCAAACCACAAAAAGGTCATCAATAAATCTTGTCCAGATTTTGATGTTGGATTTATGTTCGGTGTTTAATACATCAGCTTCCCATCCTGCCATGAGTAAATTTGCATATGTGGGGGCAATTGATGTACCCATTGCCGTCCCCTGCTTTTGGAGAAAGAGTTCCCCATTGAAAAGAAAGATGTTATGAGTTAGGCAATACTGTAGCATTTCTAGCAGCATCTCTGAATGTTCCAAGTAGCTCAATGATCTTGTATTTATGAACTGTTTAACGGCCATTACTCCATCTGAATGGAGAATTGACGTGTACAAAGAGGTCACATCTATTGTTGCCATGATGAGTTGATCGTTCCATTGGTTGTCCCGGATTTTATTGAGGAAATCAGTCGTATCCTTTAGGCATGATGGTAAAGATGTTACATAATCCATTTGGAAGATATCGATGAAGCGTGATGTTTTTTCGAGGAGGGATCCAATCGAGCTCACTATAGGTCTTCCTGGTGGGTTAATGATTGACTTATGTACTTTTGGTAGGAAGTATATGGTTGCTATGATCGGATGATCAATCATCATATACATATACTCCTCAAAGTCAATCAATCCCCGATCCTTCCATGTCTGTAACTTTAGATGGTATTCCCGGGTCCACACCTCCATCGGATTATCATCCAGTTTTTCATAGTGATCTTCATTTTGTATTTGTCTGTTTGCTTCTTTTATGTATTTTTCAAGATATTGTATGACAATATTACCGCCTTTATCTGAAGCTTTAACAATAATTTGGGGATCATCTCTTAGTTCTTTCAGGGCCTTGCATTCACCTGATGTTAGATTCCATGATTTCTTTTTGTTCTTTTTTGTCTTCAATTTTGTGGTTAATAATTTGTTGATATCTTCCACCACAATTTCATGGAATAGGTCTATTTTATTCCCTGGTGGGAGTTGTGGACAAAAGGTTGATTGTACCCTTAGTCCACTATCTCCTCCTTTCCATGTTGAGATGCCCATATTTTTGCAGAATTGTATATCTTCTTCTGCCTGTAGATATATATATATATTTTAAGTGATTACTCTTGCGAAACGCTCACGAGAGCCAGATTGTATGGCTCTCACGAACGACTTGTGAGATCATACATTCAAAATTAAGTTAATTACAGTGTTTACTGTAATTTTAAACAAAATAGAACATTAGTCATGTTGTTAAAGGTAGAAAAATTAATCCTGTACTGTTTTATAGAAGATGTAAAGCAAGGGCCCTATTCTGAGTTTGGTGGTGCAGGAGCGGGACCGATCCGCTCCTGCACCATCAAATCCCTGTAGGAATTGCCCACCAGATCAGGAGTTTTCTCCTGGTCTGGCGGGCGGTTCTTTAGCATTCCCAGGGCGGTGCCTAAGAAGTAGGCACCACAAAGGGAATGTCAAAGGCAGTACCTGCATGGCATGGACAGCTGCAGTCCATGTCATGCAAGTACTGGTGCACATGTTGTGCCCCCCCTGTGCATCCACATGGTTTGAGGAGCCAGGGGGCCCTGTAGGGCCCCCTTTGTTTCCTCACCGATACACTTTTCATGGTGGTCGCACCGCCATGAAAAGTGTGGCACTGAGGAAACTCGTGATATGCTTGGCGGGGCCGCAGCGGCCCCACCAAGCATATTACAGCCTCAAGACTGTCGTACCACCACCACTCTGATCCCTGGCGATTGCAGTGGTGTCAGGGTGGCCCGACCACCCTGGTCCTAATTGGGCAGGTCAGAAGACTGTCACCACCATGCCCACGTGAGTCTGGCAGCCCATGGCCCGCCAGACTTGTAATAAGCCCAGATGTATTTTTGAGGGTCTCACAAGATGCCCACCAGACACTCTCAGGAGATCCAGGAGAGAAATCACACCCTAAGAAAGAATTCTGATTGGAACATATAGATGTCTTTATTTAGAAGAAGAAAATGCCATCCTTTTTGCTTTATTTCACCATTGGACTTTGGTGAGAGTAGACATATTTATCTTGCTCTCATAGCCTGTTTCCCTTTTAGCTGAAATATGTCTTCATCAGATTCAGATGACCAGCCAGGGGCTGCTGCACCAGCTCAGCCATCTTAGCCACCCAAGGAATCCTTGGTGTGGCAATTCTTTGAAATGATGTCAGGTGCCAAGAAAGTTTCTGAGAAGTACGTAGTGTCTGTGTGGGTGGGTGAGAGGGTATATGACTGCCTGTATGGATGAGTGAGTGGGTGATTCAGTGCCTGTGTGGGTTAGTGAGTGTGTGTATGAGGGGGCTCTATGGGTGAATGTGTCTATGGCTGTGTGAGTGAGTAAGTGCATGTGTCAGTGTTATATGGGTGAGTAACTGAGTATGTGAAAGGCAGTATAGGTGAGTGATGGGGTATATGAGTGACTGTATGGGTGAGTGAGTGAATGTGAGAGTGGCTGTATGGGTGAATGTGTGCTTGTGTCAGTGACTGTATAGGTGAGTACGTGTTAATATCTGTATGAGTAAGTGAGTGGGTGTGTGTGTAAGTGGGTATGTGATTGACTGTATGGGTGAGTTACTAGGTGTGTGAGTAGCTCTATGGGGGACTGACTCAGTGTGTGAATGACTGCCTGGTGTCTGAGTGGATGTATGGGTGACTGAATGGATGTGTGTATAGATGTATTAATGATTGAGGTGGTATGTAAGTACTGGTATGGGTCTGTGAATGAATTTGTGAATGGTTGTGTGGGATTGGGTGTATGACAGGTTCTATAAGGGTGTGAGTGGGTGTGTCAATGAGTCTGTGGATGATGTAATCAGTGATGTCACAGACCATGTCATGAGTGATGCAATATGTGAGGTCATAAGCAGTGCATTGCGGGGGTGCGAGTTATAGTTATCTCAGCTAACTATAACTATTGCTGAATTTCACTGGCTTTGTATGTGATTAAATCTGAGCCTAACTATAACGTCCCTGTAACCTTTGTTCTTTTCTGTGAATTTCTAAGGTTTTTTAAATGCTAATTCCTAACTGTAACATCCCTGTAACCTTTGGATTTATCAGTGAATTTCTATGGTTTTTTAAATAGTAGTCACGTTTGCAGAGTGGTGGAGAATGGGGGCGGCCAGCCTACCAGCTCTCAGGAACCCCACTGTGTAGGACTTACAGGAGGTACCAGGAGGGCTTTTTGGCCCCAGGAGTCCTTCAGGAGTAAAGTGACTTCATCCCCCAACCAGTAGTGTGCCAGGAGCCACATTTGCAGAGTGGTGGAGAAAGGGGGCATGGCCTCTGAAGACCTCTTAGCAATCCAGCTGTGTGGGACTTACTGGAGGTAAAAGGAGGGATAGTTGACCCCCAAGTACGTCCTTGGGGGACAACTACCCCTCCTGTTACCTCCAGTAAGTCCCACTCAGCAGGACTGCTGAGAAGTTGTCAGAGGTTATGCCCCCTTTCTCCACCAGTCTGCAAACGTGCCTCCTGGTGCACTACTAGTTTGTGGATGAAGTCCCCTTGGCTCTTGAGGGTCCTTGGGGGCCAACTACCCCTCCTGTTACCACCAGTAAGTCCCACACAGCTGGATTGCTAAGAGGTGTTCGGAGGCCATGCCCCATTTCTCCACCACTCTGCAAACACGCCTACTGGTGCACTGCTGCTTGGGGGAAGAAGTCCACTTTAGACCTGAGGCCCTCAGGAAGCAAGAGGACATCATCCCCCCACCAGCAGTGCACGAGAGGCATGTTTTCAGAGTGGTGGAGAAAGGGGGTGTTGCCTCTGACTACCTCTCAGCAAATCCGCTGTGTGGGGCTTACTGGAGGAAACAGGAGGTCTTGTTGGCCCCTAAGGACCCTCAGCAGACAGGAGACTTCATCCCCCAACCAGCAGCATGCCAGGAGGAGCAGTTGCAGAGTGGTGGAAAAAGGGAACGAAGCCTCCGGCGAGTTGCTGGGTTTTTTCCATTACTTTTTTTTTCTAATTTTTAGGAAGGGGGGCCTATGGCCCCCTTCCCTGGGCCGTTTTGGGCCCCAGGGCCCCCATCCCCTGGGGACGGCCTTTGCAATTTCTATTTAAAAAAAATAATAAGACTAAGGGGAGGGAGGTCACGAGTTGCAGGGTTTTTTTTTCATTTCTTTTTTTCCAATTTTTAGGAAGGTGGGCCATGCTTCCGCCTTCCCGGGCCTATTTCGGCCCCGGGGAACATATCCCCCAGGGCCTGAACGCTTTTTAAAAAAAAAATTTGAAAAATGGAGCAGCCCCCCTCCTGGGCCAAATTCGGCCCTGGGGACCCCATTCCTTTGGGCCCGGCCTTTTCTTTTTTTTATTATAAAAGGGAGGGAGCTGAGCGGCCCCCCTCCAGGGCCATTTTCGGCCTGTGACCCCATTCCCTGGAGCCAGGCCTCTACCCTGGGTGCATATCTGTTGAGGGCCACGGTGGGAGCCTCAAGGCACCCACAGTTGCTGCCGGCACCCTGCGTCCTGCAGGAGCCAGCATTGCTTTTGAATAGAGGGAGCTGCTAACATGGTGCTCCCTCTGTCCACAAGCAATTCTGCTCTGCTTTCAGGAAGCAAGAGCATTTTACATGCTCTCGCTTGCTGAAACTGGAGCAGTGTTTGCTATGGCAAACAACAATGACCCGGGGGTGGGCACCCAGGGACTATGCAGGAGCTGGCCCTGGGGGATGGTAGTCTACAGGGCCATCTAGGGCTCCAGGAGGGGGGTTGCGTGGCCCCCTCCTTTCTTTATATGTGCCCCGGGGAGGTGGTGGTCCCTGGGGCTGTGGGGGGGCCACGCAGCTCCCAGCATTATTTGTGATTAAAGCCCCAGGGAGGTGGCGGCCCACATCGCTGCTGGGGGGCCATGCGACCCCCACATTATTTGTGATTAAAGTCCTGGGGAGGTGGCCGTCCCCGGGACTGCAGTGGGGGCCCATTTATAAAATCATAAGCCCCGGGGAGGTGGTGGTCCCTGGGGCAGTGGGGGAGGCCGTACGGGCCTCCCCTGCTTTTCTTATATAACGAAGCCCCGGGGAGGTGGTGGTCCCCGAGGTATTAGTAAGCCCCGGGAGGGGGGCCCATGCACCCCCCTCCTATATTTGCACAATGCCCCCGGGACCTGGCCCACCTGGGGGCCTATAATTAATGAAGCGCAGGAGACCGTGCTTTGTTTTTTTTTAACATTTTCAGCGAAATTCGTGGATCTAGCGCAACTCCCTGCAATTTTTTTTTTTTTTTTAAAATGCTTTTTTGGCCCTGTTTCTACCCTGCCCCTTTTCTTTTTTTCAATGTTTTTTCCTGTGACTCGGTTCAACTGAGTCAAAGATGGTTGCTAACACTTCCTGGTTTGAAGGGTTGGAAGCCAATCAGATCTCAGGAACGAGATCGGGAGGGTTTCCGATCCTCTGCGTCCGAATATATAAAACTGGAAATTTCTTTAAATATCTCCAAAACTACTGAACGGATTTACATCATTTAACGAAAATGGCGCTTTCTGGATTAACAGCTATCTTTCTGGCAAATTTGGTGTAATTTTGTTTTGCAGTTCGGGCTGTAGCCGTGTCTAAAGTTTCCGACGGAAATTAACATGGAGAAAAAGCGTTTTGGGACCCCCTTTTTCCCAGTCCCTACTTGAAGGATCAACCCGAAATTTTCAACGCAGCAGATGAAGTGACTGGCAAATTAGATTTTGAAAATTTTGCAAAGATTCGTCAAACGACACAAAAGTTATTGGCAATTGAAAAAACGCTCTTCCAATGGAAACTACATCCTAACTATAACTACCTACTAGCAACTGCCAGTAGGTAATATATGTGTGTGTGTGTATATTTGTTTTAAAAAACAAAAGTTGAAGTTTGGTAATGGTTCAGCAAGCCTAAAACACCTCCAAAATTCTCAAGTTATGGTATGGAACGCACAACACAAACCATAACTTAGCAATGCTCAGTGCACCCCTTTACCAAAGTACATGTTACAAAACGTCTTATGATAAAACAGGATCCCTGAATAGATTTATGAGATCCTAATTTAATGCACAAATTAAAGCCAAACATTGGGTATATGTCAAATTTACCTCAGGAAAATTGCAATATGTGGTGTTAGCAACAAAACTCATAATTCCAGTATATGCGATAACAGGAGTTACAGCACATAACGAGGACCTTCGAAGTACATGGAAGATAATGCAAACTTTCCATTTGCTAGTAAAATCATGTTAGCATAAAAAACATATTTTCCTTGAATATAAAATGTAACTTTCTTTCAGTCAGAAGCAATACAAACTGCCATGACAAAGTTTGAATTGAATGAAAGTAGCCACATCTAATGGAGCCAGGGGAATTTTCTATTTGAACCATGTCCCAGAGGCACCATTGAATAATAATGACTCAAGTGAACAACCTGTAACTTTTTCTGTGGCCACACCAACGCTTCCAGCTCTGATGACTCTAAACACATCATGGAGTTCCACTGGTTTTACTGACGATCTGGATCTTGAAACATTGCTTTACTCCTGAAGCAACAACTGATAATTTCGTGCAACTCTCCCAGATGAATGCAGAATGCAGCATACTTAGAAACAGGAAACAACGAGGAGAAATAAAGATATTACTCCTCGCTGTGCCTCTGGTGGGGAGGCAAACAATTCTGATGCATTCCCAGGTCTACCAATATTGGTAAATCTGGGTATGTGTCAGAATCCATGGGTGGATGCGTAGGAACACCCAAGCTTCACCCGTGGCACACCTCTGCCGCAGTGTAACGCAAGGCAGCAATATGCGCTGCTTTGCATTACTCTAGATTTATCAAGCTACTCAAGGACACGAAAGGTGGCCTTGCGTGACTTGATAAATCTCATTTAGGTTTTACGTCGCCCTTGCATCCCCTTATGTGGTGCCAGAGCGAGGCAAAACCTTGATAAATATGGCCCCTAGTACCCTGGGAACACAAAGAGGAAAGAGCAACCAAAGGAGTGTCATTTTTGGTCCTAGGTGTTTTGAGTGTGTCTGCTTCATTCCTTTACCTGGCTGTTTACTGGATGTGTGACATTCTTTTAAGCATTTACTACTGCAGAGCGAGAACTGTAACAAAAATAGAAAAAAACAGAGAAGCCAGGAATTCAGAACATTTAACATTTTGGCATCTAGCACATCAAAAACACTCGCTATGAGCTAAAACATTTTTAAACTTTGGATTTCTGATTCACTGAAATGGTCTGACAAATCTATCTGCAACTGGGCAGCACTTGTTGGATAAAATATTCTGCCCAGTGAACATTTTGCTTGCTTCAAAGTAAAGACCCAGTTTAAAGGTAAATTTGTTTACGAGATATGCCCCACCATGCCTATCCCACTGTGTGCACTTGTGAGTCAAATGACTTTTGGCTCAGGTCTTTTCCCCATTGATTTACATCCAGCTCCATATGAGCCCATTCTAATGGTTGTTCACATTGACATCCACTGGAAAGTCCAAACCAATTTTTACCAGCTTTCTCGTTATGAATTTTTTCAGATTGTTTTGTGGTAATAAGCTAATACAATAATCCACGTTATGAACTTGGCTCAGACCTAACACTGTATTCTTTCAATTAAATTGTTTATTTAGATTTTTGTTACTTTCACCCCCGCACCCTCCTCTCACCCTTCCAAGCACTTCGTCATAGTCAATGTTAAGCTTGCACCATGCTACACAGGGATAGTCTATGGATAGACTAGACTTTTATGGAGTTTTTATTCTGGCGCTCTCGCTATTCACCTTTGATGAAGAGGTTGTGGGAGCTTAGCCACTCAACACATGAACATATTTTGCCATTCTTCCCTCTTTGCCGGCCAGGTGCAGTTTTAGCATACATTATAACGGAATAGCCAATGCATATCTGTAAGTTTAGTCTAAAATGAAACAATGTGTTTCTGATTACTTTAAAACCCTCGCAACCTCGGATGAATTATTTATCACACCACCAGATTCCATTAGTTGCATTAAAGTACCATAAAATATATTTTACCAGTATGTACCTCAGGTACTTATATGTGCCTGTGGAGGAATAGTATATGATGCAGAGGTCTTGTTGATTCAATGCAGGGGCAGCGGGAAAAGTGTTCTTTAACAAAATAACAAATAAGTGATTCCCCTCTGTGGAACTTAGCATAAATTGATGGCCACAAGTGAAGCCAATATATGTTTCATGATTGTTAAAGTGAAGCACTTTTGCCATTGTTTTATACATACCTTGAGTAGGTTTACTTCTGCAAGCTGAGCCATAAGGTTCTGGTTGACCATTTTCAATTCATTTAGCTGCCCTTGAAGTTTCTCCACCCTTTTCTGCAATTTCTGGACACTAAGGCTCTGGAATCCTTCTTTACTCTGCGAAATCAACTGCTCTTGTTCTTTTTCAAGCAGTTTAACTTTCTTTTCTAATTGTTCTACTTGTGTG
This sequence comes from Calotriton arnoldi, assembly GCA_963921515.1. Lineage (NCBI taxonomy): Eukaryota > Metazoa > Chordata > Amphibia > Caudata > Salamandridae > Calotriton > Calotriton arnoldi. The sequence continues at coordinate 1,605,423 of CAWUFW010003184.1, read as the reverse complement.
TTCTTAAAATCCAATTTTTCCTTTAGAGAATTTACCTAAAATGAAGGGGGCATATTTAAACAATAGTAAAATAAAGGAGACATATTTAAACAACAGTACAAGAACAGTGTAGTGTCCATATTTGCTTTAGGCTACATATTTTAAGGATGTGGCTATAATCTAATCTTTTTGTGCTGGGATCTGAGGAGTTATCATGACAACTATGGGGCTCAATAAGATGTCGGGCGGAAAGCCTCCGTCCGACAGTCGGAATGTCCTAGACCGCGTTGGAACCCTTCCGACTAACTCGGTCGGTATATAATCCGCCGACCGATTACGATGTTTGCGATCAGATTGTAAACCTCTCAGTCCTTCTGAATCGGTTCCGACTGGCTCTCAGAGAAGTCGTGTCGGTCGGAACCGCATCGTGCAGCTCTATAGACAGCGTTTCCGACCGACCGATTACGATGTCTATTTCCAACAGCCTTTCCGAGTTGGCCTTTCTGACACAAAAAGGCTGTCAGAAAGTGACTTTGGGGGGCCCTAGCAGGCCCCCCTTCATCCTGCAGCCTCCGGTTCGGGGCCGAGGGGCACCTTAGGGACCCCCCTGGAAAACCCTGCACTGTGTGGCTGGCACCATGGGGTGCCTGCCACAGGGTGCAGGGTTTTACACACACACCCCATTTCCCCATAGGAGCCTGTGTTGTTGGTTGGAACACAGGCTCTCATAGAGAACAATGGGACTCTAACCGAACAGTGTTCGGTTGGATTGTAATCGGCTGGGCGGAACCGCCGACCGCGAGTCGGTCGGTTCCCGAATCCGAGACGGTGTCCGGCAGAAACTTTCCACCCAACATCGAATTGAGGCCCTTTGTTGTTAGAGCTCACAAGTAAAGTTTACAGTATAAAGACTGTTTATAGCACACTGAGTGCTCTGGCACTGAATCAAGTAACTCCCTAAACTTGCCAGTTGGAGATTATAGTTATTTTTATCAGGCAGAATCTCAGGTGGACCATGGTTATAGAAAGCTAAAGCCTTACAATAATGCAGAAAAAAATGTCCTAAGCACATAACCATCATCGAGCCAGATCTTATCTTTTAAAAAAATTAATGGGCCAATGCATCCAGCATTATTTTATGTTTTTCTCTTTCCACCCCATGGTCTTATCTCTATTTAAGTAGTGGCAGGAGCCGTACGTTTCCATTCGACATCTTAAAAAATCCAAGAACTGTGAACTGTCGTATTTGCAATGAACACCTCTAGGGGCACATCCACAAATCCCGTGGAAATTCAAGCTATTCCATCTTCTTGATGATTATACAAACGCGAAAGCCCTGTTTGCATCTATACAATCCCTTATTAAAAGTGCCTGCATGTTCATAACACATGTGGTCATTACAATGAACCCCATGCACCCAGGTTTTATGTCACATTATCATCCTACAAAATATTGACCTGCACATAACATAACCATGATATTGAGTGCTGAAGTATCATCAAGGTAAGTGTTGATTTACTATTATTAACTCAACAGTGACACTATTTTAGTACACAATACACAAAGCTTATTGTGTTATCTACAGAGTTCTTGTTGCTATAAATATGGTATGCCTTCTAAATATCAATTGTAGACAGAATATTGAGTAAAAAATATCAAAAGGTAAGTATGTATAGATTTCCTATACCAAACTACACATATATGTACCCTGACGATATATATATATTCACTGAAAAAAACATAGGTTTCAGGCACGTTATAGTTAGAAATTAGCATTTAAAAAACCTTAGAAATTCACAGAAAAAAACATAGGTTTTAGGGCAAGTTATAGTTAGTTGGACATTGCACTCGTACAAAACCCGTGAAATTCCCCGTTATAGTTAGTTCAGCTAACTATAACTCACGCCCCGCAATGCACTGCTGATGACGTCACATATTACATCACTCATGACATGGTCAGTGACATCACTGATGACATCACTGATGACATCTCAAATGACATCACAGATGACATCACTGATGACATCATCCAGTGACTGTGTGTTTCTGTAAAGTTTAAATATGTTTAATATATATAGGGAAAGGCGTATTGAAGAATGAGTAGGTGTATAAGTGTCTGAATGGATGATTTAGGAGGTGCGTGACTGACTCTATAAGTGAGTGATTAAACGTACCTTACTGATGGCATGGGTTAGTGACTAAACTGTGTGAATGTCTGTATCCGTCTGTCTGTTGGTGTGTAAGCGGCTGCATGGGCTTGTGAATAGCTACATGAGTGTCTATATGGATTATTGATTGGTTGTCTGAGTATCTGTATGGGTGCCTGAGTGTTTGTGTGGGTGGGGTGTGTGTGACTCTGTGCATAGATGTGTGAGTGGGTGAGTCACTGGGTGCATGGTTTCAAGAGTGCATCTGTGATGGACTGTATGGGTGGGTGAGTGTGTGTATGGGTGTGTTAGTGAGTGAATGTATATCTCAGTGGTACATGTGTGAGTAACTACATATGTGAAAGGCAGTATATATGTGTGTTGGAGTATACAAATGGCTATAAGTGAGAGTGTGTGATTGAGAGAGTGGTTGTATGGATGAGTGTGTGCTTGTATCAGTGATTGTATAAGAGTGTAAGAATGTGGTAGTATTTGTATGAGTAAGTGAGCTGGTGTGTGTATAACTGTATCGGTGAGTAAATGGCTGTGTGATTAATTATTTGCATGATTGACTAGGTGTGTGAGTACCTCTATGGGTGAGTGGCAGTGTGTAAGTTTCTATATAAGTGTATGAGTGCATATGATAGTCCTGTACTGAGTGACCATAAGTATGAGTGACTGTACGGGTGAGTGAGTGGATGTGTGTGTGTAGGCCTAAGAATCAGTGAGTGGGTATGTAGTTATTGGTATTGGAGAATGGTTTTGAGAATGGCAGTCTGTAATTTAGAGTGGGTGTATGAAAAGTTATATTAGGGTGTGAGAAGATGCATCAAATTATCACATGGATGATGTCATCAGTGATGTCATTTGAGATGTCATCAGTGATGTCATCAGTGATGTCACTGACCATGTCATGAGTGATGTAATATGTGACGTCATCAGCAGTGCATTGCGGGCGCGAGTTATAGTTAGCTGAACTAACTATAACGGGGGAATTTCACGGGTTTTGTACGAGTGCAATGTCCAACTAACTATAACTTTCCCTAAAACCTATGGTTTTTTCAGTGAATTTCGAAGGTTTTTTAAATGCTAATTTCTAACTATAACGTGCCTGAAACCTATGGTTTTTTCAGTGAATTTCAAAGGTTTTTTAAATGCTAATTTCTAACTATAACGTGCCTGAAACCTATGGTTTTTTCAGTGAATTTCAAAGGTTTTTCAAATGCTAGTTTCTAACTATGCCTACAGAGGTAGGACATGTGAAGAAAGAAGAAAAAATGCACAGAAAGAAGCAAAAGAAATGCAGAAAGAAGCAACAGAAGTCCACAAAGACGAAGAAAAGTGCAGGAAGAAGCAAGACATGTGCAGAAAGAACCAACAGAGGAGCAGAAAGAGGCCTTGTTCCAAAATCATCCTGTGCCCAAACTTTTTCAGACGGGTACTGGTGGTAACTGACTCTGACTAACCAGGCCTAGAGCCAGTGCTATGATAAAAGACACTTAGAATACAGTGAAAACACCTACATACACTAGGGAACACTATGCGTTGGGGTACCCCTGTGATTAGCATGACCTCCTCTGTAAGTCCCTACTACATAATAGGGCAGGGGGATTAAAACTACCTCTTAAAACGCGCTACGGGGCGCGTTTGCACAGTGGTGAAGGGAGGGGGGGGCCTGAGTTGACATGTGTGCAAACACGCCCTGTGGCCGTTTTAAGTTGGGAGATTAACTCCCCTTGAATCCTGCCGGTCCCTGGGGTCCAACTAGCCAACCAGGTACCTCCAGTAAGCGCCACAGAGCTGCATTGCAGAGAGGTGTAAAAAGGGGCATGGCCTGGACCACCTCTCTGCAACGCAGCTCTGTGGCGCTTACTGGAAGCACCTGGTGGGCTAGTTGGCCCCCAGGGGCCCTCAGGATTGAAGGGGAATTAATTCCCCAACTGAAAACGCGCCACAGGGCGTGTTTGCACACATCACCTCAGGCCCCGCCCCCTCCCTTCACCACTGTGCAAACACGCCCATGGCACGTTTTAAGTTGGGGGATTAAGTCCCCTTGAATCCTTAGGGTCCCTGGGGTCCAACTAGCCCACCAGGTATCTCCAGTAAGCGCCACAGAGCTGCGTTGCAGAGAGGTGTAAAAGGGGCGTGGCCTCTGAACACCTCTCTGCAACGCAGCTCCCTGGCGCATACTGAAGGTACCTGGTGGGCTAGTTGGCCCCCAGGGACCCTCAGTATTCAAGGGGAATTAATTCCCCAACTTACAACTCACCAGGAGGCGCGTTTGCACAGTAGTGAAGGAATGGGGCGGGGCCTGAGGTGACATGTGTGCAAACACGCCCCGTGGCGCGTTTTAATTCGGGAAATTAATTCCTCTTCAATCCTGAAGGTCCCTGGGGGCCAACTAGCCCACCAGGTACCTCCAGTATGCGCCAGGGAGCTGCGTTGCAGAGAGGTGTTCAGAGGCCACGCCCCTTTTAGACCTCTCTGCAACGCAGCTCTGTGGCGCTTACTGAAGGTACCTGGTGGGCTAGTTAGCCCCAGGGACCCTCAGGATTGAAGAGGAATTAATTCCCCAACTTAAAACGCGCCCCAGGGCGTGTTTGCACACATGTCACCTCAGGCCCCGCCCCCTCCCTTCACCACTGTGCAAACGCGCCCCGTGGCGCGTTTTAAGTTGGGGGATTAAGTCCCCTTGAATCCTGAGGGTCCCTGGGGTCCAACTAGCCCACCAGGTACCTCCAGTAAGCGCCACAGAATTGCGTTGCAGAGAGGTATAAAAAGGGGCGTGGCCTCAGACCACCTCTCTGCAACGCAACCATGTGGCGCTAACTGGAGGTACCTGGTGGGCTAGTTAGCCCCCAGGGCCCCTCAGGATTGTAGGGGAATTAATTCCTAAGCTTAAAACGCGCCACAGGGCGCGTTTGCATAGTGTTGGTGGGAGGGGGCGGGGCCTCCAGCGCGATGCCGGCTTTTTTTTTCTTTTTCTTTTATAGAAGGGGGGCTGTGTGGCCCCCCTGCCTTTCCTGTTTTTTGGGCCCTGGGGACCCCATCCCCCAGGGCCTGACCCCTATTTTACTTCTTTTTTTAAAAAAATCGGGAAGGGGGCCGCGTGGGCCCCCCTCCCGTGGCCATTTTTGGCCCCAGGGACCGCATCCCCCGGGGCATGGCCACTTTATTTATTTTTTTAAATATATATTTACAAAGGAGGGGGGCTGCGTGGCCCCCCTCCTGAGGCTTCTTTTAGCCCCGGGGACCCCATCCCCCGGGGCTCTGCCTCGTTGTTTTTTTTGGGGGGGGGAGGGGGGCCGCGTGGCCCCCCTCCCGGGCCAATCCTTGCCCCGGGGACCCCATCCCCGAGCCTGGCCATTCTTTTTGTTTTTTGGGGGGGAGGGGGGCCGCGTGGCCCCCCTCCTCAGGCCAAATACGGCCCCGGGGAACCCATCCCCCGGGGCCTGGCCTCTCCATTTTTTTTTTATTTTTTTTTAAAACAGGGGAGGGGGGCTGCGTGGCCCCCCTCCCGGGCCACTTCTGGCCCCAGGGACCCCATCCCCCGGGGCCAGCCCTGTCCGTTGGGGACCGTGGGGGGTCCCCAATCCCCCCACGGTCCCGCCAGCTCCCCGCGTCCTACGGGAGCTGGCATTGCTTTTCCACATGGGGAGCTGCTAACATGCAGCTCCCCGTGTGGAAAAGCAATCTGCTTTGCTTCATTGAAGCGAGAGCAGGTTTCCCTGCTCTCGCTTCAATGAAGCAAAGCAGTTTGCAATGACAGGGCGGGAGCCGCGAGGCTCCCGCCCTGTCATTGCAAACAGCAGTGTCCCGGGGGTGGGCACCCCGGGACACTGCAGGAGCCGGCCCAGGGGGGTGGTGGTCCCCAGGGCCATCACTGGCTCCAGGAGGGGCCGCGCGGCCCCCTCCCACCATTTGCAAAGCCCCAGGGAGGTGGTGGTCCTCGGGGCTTGGGGGTCCGTGAGGACCCCCAAATTTGAATAATTAGATCCCCGGGGAGGTGGCGGTCCCCGGGGCATGTGGGGTGGCTCGAGCCCCCCCACACAGGTATTTCTTGAAAAAAAAAGGAGGCCCCAGTATCACTAAGTCAAGTTGTTTCAAACATATCAACGGGCATCAGTGGCAATAACTATTATAAATATAACAGTTCTCACATGTTAAATCATGCTTGAAACGGAAATTGTTCAATAACATTTCAACCGTTACCTTCGTAAATACAGATTGTACCACTTTTGCCCCGCATTCTATTATGCCCTGGATGGGCCTGTGCTCATATACCTTATAATATGATAAAACCAACCACAGTTATAATGCTCTAATCATGCCCTGGATGGGAAGTCAAAATTTACAACTTGACTTAGTGATACGATACCACTACACTGCCTTAAGCAATACATCCAATATGGCTCTGATATTAGCGATGGGTGCAAGCTCGTTTTTAAGGGATTTGTCCCTTGTTTGTGTTGCCACAAGGAAATACGATGTTGATAAATGGTGGAAAATGGCGTTTCGCGGCAAACGTCGACAAAGGCTGTTGCCGAAACGCGTCTGTTGTGCCTAAGGTTCTCAATAAATCTTTGAACCTGCCCCCGCGAGTGCTGTTATCCTTGGGAGAGAGTGTCCTGGAGGAATGTATACATATATATCCTCACGAGCTGCCTGAGTTGCACCGCCGCAGCTCCCGAACAGAGGGCGCGTCGTCGAAAAGGACCACCCAAGCAAGGTCCACTTAATTCTCCATTCACCTCGTAACAACAAGGATGACGACGCTGTGTATAGATGCAAAAAATTGGTTTATTCGCCGGCTCCCATTGGACGCGTTTCACCTGCCATGCAGGCTTGCTCACCAACGCTGAAGTAAAGTTTTACAATCACTTTTAAACACATTTTTTTGTTGCGTGTCACGTGAAAACTACTGTGTAATTACAACTGAAGACAGTCTGGTAGTTTGTCTTCCATTAATCAAGTCAATTTTGAATCACAGTGATTTTTACATAAATTCATTTGTATGCTAACACGTAGTATTTCATGTGTAATAATAGACCAAGCAATTTGCGAAATAATTTCATTTCTGAGTAAAATACCCTGATTAATACCTGAGACGCCGTACTCAATACTTCTGTACCGCTATCATTATAACTTAACACGGCTCATATTAACACCAGTGCAAGATCTCTTCTACGTTGTTTGCAATTCAGCCCCAGTGGGCATTATTTCATATTATTACTTGTATGCAATATTTACAAAGCAGACACATTTCATTGAAAGAGCACAACAAAATGTTAGAAAAAATGATGATCTACTGTCTTGAGCAAAATATTTTTCTATTTGAGAAGACTCTCCATTGCCAAATATCAGGCACGGCGATGGGTATGTGCTTTGCCCCTAGCCTAGCTAATTTATTTTTAGGCTGGTGGGAAGAATAGGTAGTGTGGGTGGGTACCAATGATCAGTACACCGAACACATCCCAATTTGGATCAGGTACATCGATGACCTGTTCCTGATTTGGGATGGCTCAGCAGAGCTGGCGGAGGAATTCATTCAAAAGCTGGGAAACAACAATCTCAATCTCAGTTTCACGCATAAGATCAGTAAGGATTACTGTGAATTCCTCGATGTAGCTGTACAAGTTGTGGATAATAAAATCACTACACGACTTTTTAGAAAAGAAAGTGCAGGTAACACCATTTTACACGCTGCCAGCAATCATCCCACACCTCTAATACGGAGAATACCCCACGGCGAGCTCTTAAGAGCTCGCCGTAATTGCAGTACCCACGACAGTTACTTGAAGGAACAGACAGTGATGGTGGATCGTTTCAAACGAAGAGGGTACAGCAATAAGGTGTTGGAAATAGCTAGAAATAGGATTACAAGCAAAAAAACACAGATTGAACTGCTTTTTAAAACTAATCCCAATGATAGAAAGAACATCACTGACGTTCCTAGGATGATCTCTACTTACAGTGGGGGCTCACAAAGATTAAGGAAAATAATGAAAGCTCATTGGAGCCTATTACAATCTGATCCTATTATTGGCAAACTTATAGGTCCGGCGCCCAGAGTAACCTACAAACGATCACGGTCACTGAAGGACCAATTGGTCCATAGTTACCAACAGGAAGAACAGCCAGGAAATTGGTCAAGCCCTAATAAAGGGTTCACGACCTGCAACAATTGTAAGGCTTGCAGGAACAGTAAAAGTCGGAAGTCCTACAAGACTGATTTAGGCAGGGAGAAGAAAATCGATAAATTCATTACATGCACCAGTGACTATGTAATCTATGTCTTAGAATGTCCCTGCGGATACAAATACGTGGGTAGTACAAAGTTACAACTAAAAGTCCGCATTTTACAACATTTGCGTGCCATTGTGAACAGAGATCCCAACTATCCCACAGCCCGACATTTCACGGAGAAACACAGCAGTAACAGCAATCTCCTAATATTCTATGGGATAGACAGGGTAATGCCACATCCCAGGGGTGGTGATCGGGAGAAACAACTCCATATTTTGGAGTCAAGATTCATTATTGAGCTCAACACAAAAAACCCGAATGGGTTAAACAGTGGAGAGGAGTTAGCTACCCACATAGGATTATGAATTCAGGACTGAACTGAGGCTATCTTTCAGCATCATTTTTAATTCACTATCACAAGTTTTAAAGTGGGAGGCTTGCACACATATGGCCGTTTTGGAATGCAATCAGGGATCAACAGGGCTCTGTTGAAATGTATCTTGCATATTATTTGGGAAGTAGACAACACACTTTGCACATAACAAATATTCACTGATTGCACCACGGCACATTGGTCCATGTTCCCCTTTACACGTAGTTTTCATCATTATTATTATTTTCACACATTAACCATTCACTTTCTAAATCTCAATTTGGAGATTATAAGCACCAACATATGCCATTTCCATGTAGGAAAGCAAAACCACACCCGGTACAATACCTTTAATATGATTGTGAGCGTTACAAAAATGCCGAACAAAGACACGTTAGGATTACGGTACATTACCTGTGATCGAACAGCATGTTGTGAAATGGAGTAGAGTTGAGGAGTCTGATTATTATTATGTCATATTACTCTTGATGAAGTGGGATATAAATTGAGCAAGAGGCAAAAGGTAAATTTACAAAGAGATTGTGGAATTTTGCAACTTTATTGATATTCGTCAATTGGCTTGTCCATTATTCACGCATGCTGTATTTTTTATATTTCAATTTCACGTGTCTGTGAATTTGCGTTAAGGAAAATGTAGGAGTATGTCCTCATCCATTAACTGTTCAACAATGAATGCTACCTGAAACTTTATTGACAATGCCAGTTCTTATTGTAGACAAATGTGTCACATGATGTATGAACCGTTATATGAGAAAATATATGGTGATTAATTGTTACCATGCACATGCAAGTAATTAACTAATGCACATGGTTTTACATCAAATGTGGGGATATTTTATCATGCTTATTTGAGTGTACTTGAAATCATTGCACTGTCTCTAATTTTCATGTATGAGCGGCAAATGAGGTATGTTGTCATTTTCTATGAACACAGGTGCATTTCTAAAGGAATTGGCAGTAACAATTTACTCGAAAAAGGCTAACGCCGAAACGCGTCGTCTTGGTGCACATTAAACAATTGTGCAAAAATCCCTGGTGTGCCGCTTGTCTTTCTCTCTGGAGTTCTGGAGGAGAGGTTTTGGAGAAATATATATATATATATATATATATATATATATATATATATATATATATATATATATATATATATATATATATATATATCCTCACGAGCTGCCTGAGTTGCACCGCCGCAGCTCCCGAACAGAGAGCGCGTCGTCGAAAAGGACCACCCAAGCAAGGTCCACTTAATTCTCCATTCACCTTCATATGTTTTTAAGTTCATTATTATTTTTGTTGTTTTAAGTTATCACATTAGCACTTTGCACTTTTTTAGACAGCTGTTTTTTAATTATATATATGCTAATAAGTATGCCCACTTGGGCTGGAATGGTATAGTATAGTGTAGTAATAATATGAAATAATGCCCACTGGGGCTGAATTGCAAACAACGTAGAAGAGATCTTGCACTGGTGTTAATATGAGCCGTGTTAAGTTATAATGATAGCAGTACAGAAGTATTGAGTACGGCGTCTCAGGTATTAATCGGGGTATTTTACTCAGAAATGAAATTATTTCGCAAATTGCTTGGTCTACTATTACACATGAAATACTATGTGTTAGCATACAAATTAATTTATGTAAAAATCACTGTGATTCAAAATAGACTTGATTAATGGAAGAAAAACTACCAGTCTGTCTTCAGTTGTAATTACACAGTAGTTTTCAGGTGACACGCAGCAAAAAAATGTGTTTAAAAGTGATTGTAAAACTTTACTTCAGCGTTGGTGAGCAAGCCTGCATGGCAGGCGAAACGCGTCCAATGGGAGCCGGCGAATAAACCATTTTTTTGCATCTATACACGGCGTTGTCATCCTTGTTGTTACGAGGTGAATGGAGAATATATATATATATCATCGTTTTTTTTCTTCCCAAGGTACATAGCTGTGGAGTTAGGTATAGCAAATCTATACTTAATCAATACAATATACGTATGATATTTCGTCAAAGTAGAAGATGGGTTCTGCCCTCTTCATGGCACAGAAATAGCACTGGTTTCCGTATTAGATCACCTATGAATGAGGCAGACAATGGCCATTTAGTGGCCTTTCTTTTACTTGATCTATCTGCTGCCTTTGACACAGCAACTCATAACATCTTGATTACCAGGTTAAAGTAGGTCGGTGTCAGAGGTATATCGTTGTACTGGTGCAAATCCCATCTCGCAGATAGGAGTGCAAGAGGTCCATCTCAAGTCTTTCTGTTCTAAATTTAAAGCGTTGGACAGGGGCTACAGCATGGTAACTCTTTGAGTCCGACATTATTTAATGTCTATATGCGACCTGAAGCTCACTTGGTCAGATCCAACAGCATCAAATTCATGAACTATGCTGCTGGCACTCGGCTCATTTTAACTATCGTTAAATAAACGCCATTTCCACTTGAGACTTTCCATAATTCCCTACGGGTCATTCCAGTTTGGCTTGGGCTAAACTCACTAAAATTTAGGGCGGCAAGATCAAAATGCCATGTTGTTTATTAGCCAAACCTTCTCGTCCACTGCCACTTGGCTTCTGGCCCTTAGGGGACGGCTCCACTCCGGCACTTCGGTCTCTAACCTTGGAGAACACAGACAGTAATTTATCTCTCACGGATCATGTTAGCCTATTACCTTCTTCCATTTTCTTTAATGTGGATTCACCATAAGATTCTCCCACTCCTTCCTAATCAGTCTCGTCCTCAGATGGTGCAGTCTACTATTCCTAGCAGATTGGACTAATGCAATGCATTGTTTTTGCTGCACCAAATTATCTCTGGAAGCATCTCTACTACATGCAAGCAGCTGCGGCCAGGTAAGCTCTCTTCCTTCCACGTCATTCTTCTGCATCATCTGTATTTGGTAATCTGTATTAGCTTTACTTGCCAAAAAGAGTTGTGTAAATCACTATGTCTAGTCCACAAAGCCTTCCATCAGACTGGTCCTCGGTTCGTACAGCAGAAGATTACCTGCCTCAGTGAACTCTCTGTTCAACCAGGGCCAATCTTCTTGCCCTTCCAAGTTTTATAAGTTTTATAAGACATGCTTTTTCTGTCCAGGCTGCCAGCCTGCATAACGGGCTTTCGCCCTCTCTTCATTCCACAGAAAATCTACTCCCTTTCAGGAAAACGCTGAAAACTTTGTTTTACTACCTTTAGTGGGTGATGTTGCCCTCAACCTTATCTACCTGCCCCCTTCTGATAAACATCGCCAGGATGCCTTTTTAGGTTAATATACATTCCGTAGTGCAATCTAAAAATATTGCATGCCTGGCCATGTCAGCAAAGTCTCTTTGGATATAGAAATAACATCTGAATTAATTAAATTCCTATATAATTTCATATCCTCTCACCTTGTGTCACATAAAGAAAGGAAACAGAATGCAGCTGTCAAAAATTCAGATGTTTTGTAATGAAACTCTTGGATGGATATTGTCCACCAATGAGACCTTTTGCCCTCTCTAATTAGAAAATAACAGTTCCCTACAAGTGATTTGCCTCAGTTACTAACCGACATATAACTACTTAAAAAGAGGATTTTATTGAGCCAAGGAAAGTTTCTGAGCAGATGCTTGGGCGTAAGTTAACATATTTTTATAACAGTAGCTAGATAGCACCTTTTATCATTTTCATTTCACTGCAGTTTTGCACTGTTATAGGGCCTCCGCCGCATTTGTAAATGTACTTGTAAGTGGGCGTACGGATTGTCACAGGCACAAGATCCTGCAATGCTTCTTCTTAAAATAAAACAACTGACCTCTTTTTTCAAAGCTTTCCAGATGTAAGCCTGCACTCATGTGACACTGTTTCTTTCCCGTAAGGATCGCACGTTCTGTCAGAAGACTGTGAGTTGTCACTTTTGAGCTTTTCACTCACCTTTTTCTGCAGGTTGTAGAGAAGAACTTTGTTTTCGCCCAAATATTCGGGGTCGAAATTGCTCACTTCCCCTGCTCTCTCCAAAAGCATTTCGTACTGAGATTGAAGATTTTCTGTCAGAATATCTTGATTTATTTTTAGCTTCTCTGCCAACTGCTGCAAAAACCTCATGAGCTGTATAGAATATTCAGAATACATGTATTACAGTGCAGCTGTGAAGCACAGTTTAAAAGGTCACCTTGGTGTCAGTGTACTATTCATTCCATTCAAGAAACATGCCTGACAACCACAAACACATGAACTTTCAAGGCGCTTAATCTGAACATTGAGTATTCATACATATTGCTCTATTGCAGGCAGGAAACAGTTTTTGTCAATTCAATTCAAGAAGTTTTTATTCGATCTTAGGTAAAACAGTATACATCAATACAAACATATTTTTTTTAAAGTGACGTCAGTACAGAATGAACAACAGCAATAAGGTGCATTGAATTAGCAAAGTGCAGCTTCCTTTACCATGGTCCCTTCATCCCCTTCCTACCTCGTAGCGGTTTCTCAAATGCAGTGTTATCCCAATTACTCTAAGAAGAGATCCTAAAAAAAACAAGCATTTACAATGCAATAGGTCTCGCATTTACGAGAGTTTGAGCTATTGGCATTGTAAATGACAATGCCTTTTATTTAGGTTTTGGTTTTTAAAACATAAATAAAGGCATTGTCATTTACAATGCTAATAGCTTAAGCTTGCATAAATGCGAGACCTATTGCATTGCAAATGCTTGTTTTATCTCCTTTGGTTGCATATAAATGAAGATAGTCTGGAAAAGGGACAAATAAACAAGATAGTGTTTCCAGGCCATCTTCATTTATAAGTCGTTTCATTACTGAGACATTCGGGCCCCCTGGGAATGTAGCGAAAATACCACCAGAGGGGCGCCCCACAGTTTGAAGCTCTCTGACTGGTTCACACCTGTTTGGTCGCGGAAGTCGTTCTATACAGCAGGCGCCCAAAGAGACGTCACCACGCAGGTCGGCAGAAACTAGAGAGAAAGGACGGACTGTGAGCAGTGCTGAGCTAGAGCGAAGCAGGCAAGTACTGTGCCATGTCCCGCACGCAACCGTTTGCGCCTAGCTGGTGCTTGCTCTATGGCTGCCATTCGTATCTTCGTACTGCTGCTGCTGTGAGGCGCTCCGACCGTCTGCAGCTCTCCTTGTCTAGGCGCCTTGTAACTTCTGCAGTGATCAGCGCTAATCTTCCGCCTGCGTACCGCCCCCTACAGTTGCTTCCTTGAAGTCGGCCAGGCTGAAGTCCCCGACTGTAATGACAAAAGTGCTTCTTTTGCTCGTAGGTCCGCGGCAGACTCGAGATGACTTTTCAGTGGACAGCAGTGGTCTCCTTCTTGTACGCCGAAGTCGCAGCGCTGTTAATTCTCTGCATCCCTTGTATCTCTCCTCTCAGGTAGGCAATTGTCCACAGTCTAGGAACCTCGGGTGCAACTGAATAGTCCTTGCGATAAGTACAGACTGTTTCAGGAACATGGAGAAGCAGATACCACTGCAAGCCTGCTATCTGCCAGAAGCCTCTCGGTCAGGCTTTGACTCTTAATGGGGAAGCACTGGGAGCGCCCACTCATAGGTCACGTCAAACGTTCAATCATCAGTTAACTTTAGAACGCTGCATAGTAAATGGAATGTCCAAGTGGTGTTACGCGGTTGATTTGATTACCAGTATAACAAGCACAAGCGCACGCCTCGCGCGTCAGTAGAGGGAGGGGCGAAAGGAGGGGGCCAGCGCGATTCCCTTGCGGGAGCGAGCGGCAAGGCGCGATAATTAACATATGGCGCCAGCTGCTCGCTCCCGCAAGTGAATCGCCAGACGTGCACGCGTTGCCATTGGAAGCAATGCAACGCGTGCACGTTTTTGCAGGGAAAGCTGTGCCGATTTCTAAAGGTCTCTCCTAAGCAGCGCATGCGCGCTGCGTAGGCGAGACCTAAAAACCTTAATACTCCAAACAAGGACCATTAAAAATATGTTAATGCAAGCCTAAAGTGAAAAGAGCAATAGCATAAGGCACATATGCAGTGGCGTAGCTAGACCTACTGCCTCCCTGGGCGGCCCCTAAGTTTGCCGCCCAGTGCGGGTAATAGCGGGGGTGCCGGCAGATGGTAGACTTGTTTCTGGGGGTGGGGGAGGGGGTTTGGCGGACGACATACGACGTGTTCATGGGGGGATGGTGGTAGTCGACAGACACGACTTGCTTAACTCCGCCGCCCCCGAAAAAGAGTGTCCCCCTTGCTATGCCACTGCGCATTTGCTGAGCGATAAGCTTCCTCTAGAACCATAACCCCTCCATCGATTTCCTATTGCGTATTGACATTTTAAGGAAGCAGCAAACTGTAAAGCAGACGTCAGGACTATCTAACAACTTAAAATACACCAGAGCTTCCCTACACTTTGGTAATGCAAATGATTTTAAGCTTTTTTAAGACAGAGAAGCTAGAAGCAAAAATAAAATTTACAAAGGAACATAAAGCGCAGTAAAGATTGCTTTGCCATCCCGTCACAAGAACATGGTTGAGCTCACTATCTCATGCGTTCTGCCCTTCAGAGAAAAACATCATGTGCCACATGGTGCCTGTCCTGAATCTAAAGACCAGGGACCTCTCCCACCATGGGAGCTCCAATGTCATATAAAATGGCATATCACCTGTGGCTCGTGTGATGAGGTAATTGCGCACAGAATCCTTGCTAAAAACCTCTTCCAGTCTGCGGGACAGGCTCAACTCTGCATAATGGGACTTTAGCAGCTTCTTATTGCATCTGCTTGGGGTATCAGGGGAAGTAAACATCTCAGAGAGACCGATGTCAGTGAGGCACTTCCTAACATATTTCAGCCAAGGGATGGACAGGCCATTATCTGATCTGAGACAATCTAGAACAACTTCTCTACTAAAGCTAGCTCTGGCGTTAGACCAGACACTTACCCAGAGCAAAAGGGGCGCCAATTTAATATTGTCTGAGATGTATTCAAGATCGAGCTCAGAGTGTAAAACAAAGAGCGAGCGAGCTGGTGGAAGATTCAATAACTTCCTTAAGATCCTGTTTTCCTCCACCTGCATGAGGGAAACCTTGTGATACCCCCAAACCCCTGCTCCGTAGGTAGCTGTAGGAACACACTGAAGGATGAAAACCTTAGTGTAGGGCCAGATAGCGCCCCTGCCTTCACTCCGAACTAGATTAAATAAAGACCCCGCCGCCCTGCTCAGTTTCATACTTGATGAGTACACTTGAGATGACCAGGTATTGGAGGAATCAAAGGTGACATTCAAGTAACAGAAATTCTGTACAGAACACAGGGAGTGGTTAAACACCTTGAGGAATGGCAGGTTCCTCCTGCCTGGTCCGCAGGTCATTATTTGAGATTTCCCATAGTTGGTTACCATATCGAAATTGCCTAAAAATTAAACAAAAAATTCAACCAGGATGCACATGGCACGAGGCGTCCTAATCATTAAGACTGCATTGTCAGCATACAATAATGCTGGAACTAATGCATTATCAATTTTAGCTACATCCCTAGAAGAAAGGGACAGATGGGTGCTTAATTCATTGATATACATAATAAAGAGCATAAGTTCCAAAACACACCCCTGGTGCACCCCGCTCACTAGAGGGAAAGCGTTGGAGACTTCTCTGGCTCGGCCATATCGTACCCTGGCCCCCAGATTTTTGTGTGGGGATTACAAGAAGTTTACCAGGGGAGCTTCTACCCCCAGGTTTAGAAGGATCACAAACAGCTTGGCCATGTTCACACAGTCAAACGTGGAGGAGAGGTCCATAAAGGCCAGGTAGATCGGGCAGCGCCTGGCGATGGTATATTTGCTCACTATCAGGTGCAGGCTCAAGCACTGCTCCAGTGTACCTAGCGCCAGATAAAAGTCATACTGACAGGGGGACAGAATGTTGTTGTCGTTAGCCTAGGACTGAAGCTGATTGAAAATAACCCTCATGAGGATCTTCACTGTGCTATCATTTAGAGATATTGGTCTGTAGCATTTAGGGGATCCTCTATCTCCCTTTTTAAATATCGGAATGATAATAGACCGGGCCCAGGAATCTGGGACACTGCTGCACAGAGAATTATTGAAAAGGTTAGTGAGCAGGGGCCCCCAGAGATAAGGGTTACATGTAAATAGATCCATGGGGATCCCATCGGGCGCTGGAGCTTTTCCACATGGGCTCATTCTAATCACCTCCTCCACTTCCTGGAGTGAGATCCGGAGGACGGGGGAGTTGGCTAACTGCCTTTGCAGCCTTTCATTGCATCCCTTGGCCATGGGCAGCTGATAGATAGAAGTAAAATGTCTTACCCATTCCTGACCAGAGATGTTGCAAACAAGAAGTTCATGATTGGAGGCAGCCCGCAGGCGAAACCTGTTAAATATGTACCAAAACACCTTACTACTATTCTGGCCAGCTGCTAACTCCAGCTCTTTCCAGTCCCCTTTGTTCAGGATACTCTTCCTAACTGTGAGGGACCACTTGTAGTCCTGCCTAGCCTCCCGGACCTCCCAGCAACTCTTGGTCATTCAGTCAGGGCCTTCCTCAGGCAGCGGTTAGCCTCTGAGCAGTTAGCATTGAACCAGCATGGGTGCTCTGGGAAGAGGACAATAGGGTTGCAGCAAATGATTCCTGATACAAGTGGTAAGCTGTTGATAACTGGTGGATAAAACGGCCCCAGATTCTTCTGCTAAACACCCCAGGAATTCCGAAAGATGGCTATTAAGAATTTGACCTAGCGATATGCTAGGAACCTTAAGGTGCCAGACTAATCTGAGCCCGTCTCTAGAGTGTTGATTAATAGCAACCCCAACTGTTGGTGGTTTATCTCTGCCCAAGGGAAGTACCCCTTCTATGGACAGGGCATTATGATCCCCCCATGAAGTTTCGATAATTGAGCCTTTGACACAGCACTGCAAAAATTGCCTGGTTGAAAAAATATAATCAATAACGGATCCCTGCCCCCGTCCAGTAGGTTAAGTTACAAGATCCTTGGTCCCAAAAGTGAATAATTACATCTGTGAGATTGTGTGTGGCAACAAAATTCCTCAGCTCTTTCCCTCTGGCATCTATTGGGGCCACTTCAGCTGCTGAGCCCCGGAATCTTAACTCTACGGGTAAGTCCCCAAGTTTAGCATTAAAGTCACTGCACAACAAGAATTGAGGTGGTGCATGTCCCTAGTAATTGCAATCTTGTCACAAAACAATTCCTCGTATAAAGAAAATAAAGATTTAGTGAAATCTTTATATAAAAGTTTATCAAGTAAAAACAAAAAGAACCATGGCTGTCCTTGATAACCAGAACTTGGTATGCAGGGGTTTTCTTTGATAACAACTGAAATTACAGCCCTAAGATTTAGTTTGACCCATATAGAGAGTCCACCCATAGCTCTTCCATGGGTAGAGGCTATGGCAGGACATGACTAACAGGAAAATCCCCCTGGAAGTAACTGCCGTAGTAGCCCAGGTTTCTTGCAAAACAACAAAATCTAATTTACCAATAAATGCCAGACAATATGTGTTTAGGATCTTATCTTTGAGTACTGCCACATTCCAGCTAACAAGTGAAAAGCAGCAAATGGACTTTAATTCTCCTGCATCAAGCCCTTTCTCCATATTAGCAGCACCCCTAACCACTTCAGTTGTCAAACATCTGGAGGGTGATTGGGGCAGTCAATACACTTCTGATAGAATATCGAACTGGTTCCCTACTGTTACATTGAAACAATTCTTAAACGGAACAGGCGGGGATCGGAAGGCTCAACAATGTGATGCTTGTCTCGACTCCATAAAGGCATCACCCCCCCCCCCCCACCACCGCACTGCCGGGCCCTGTGATTTTTGGGGCTGTGCACACACAGGGTGTGGTTTATAGAAATACCCAAGGGGAATAGGAACTATGGAACTTATTGAGATGGAACAACTAGGGGCCTGCCCAAAATCGCCAGGGATGGGGATTTAAAATTAATAATGACACAGTTTCCTTGGGAAATAAGCGGGCCAGGACCTATCCAGCAAATCCTTCTTGTGAACAGGATTTCATCATCAAGGTCGAGGGGAAAATCCCTGTTATGCGCTAATCAATCCAATACTGTATTGCGCAGCTCTCCGTATGTCTACTCAATGTGTTTCCGTAGGGGTGAATACACCAGTCAGAACCACCACATAATAACACACAGCTTAATAACAGTACAATTGAGTAGCAGATCATGGTTAGCTATGCTTTCTACTGCGTCCCCACCAATGGAGTGGTAGCTGGAGTTCTGCTAATCAGAGGCGGTAATGGAGCCGGATGAGCATTAGAGGAAACCCTTCTTGCCATTAAATTTGATTGCCGGGGTGCAACAGCAGGGTTGGGCAGAGGAGATATAGGAGTGTTTAGCGGGGGCAGAGGCTGTTGGGCCAAGATAGACATAAGCCGAGTTTCAAGAGCTCTAAAATGAGTAAGAATAGGAGAGAGCTCAGATCGAATCAGAACATTACTTTTTTTCGAGGTAATCATCGACAGACAGCTCCTTCCGAGCGGAGTCTGGAGGAGATTAAATAATGTCTGTCTCAGTGGACCCTGAAGGCAGGGCCACCAAAGAACCTAGTGCCAACCTTGGCGCAATATCTTTCAAGAAGCATATTTGAGTGGCAGCATCAGATGTTCCCCCTGCTGGCCCTTCCTAAGTTTTTTGGCTTTCACAATCACTCTTGTGCCGTTCAGAATGAGGATTAACAGTCTTTTCCAGCTGTGTGGAATTGGCATAGTAGCAAATAGCTGGGGGGCTAGACAAGGGATCCAGGGGGGCTACATCCACGAGTACAGAATTATTACTGGAGCTTAGAGACAATCTCCTCTCAGTGAGAGAAATTCCAGTGCTTATAACCCCCAATGCCCTCTCCAGAATGTGATCATTCGAGTTGTACTTCATTGGGGTAGCAGGGGCAAGCAAGGCACCAGATGCTTGCTTTCCTTTACACCATGATGAGATAGCGCTGTGCAGTACTTGCAGGAGCCCAACAGATTACCAAATTAGATGTCCTCCTACACTAAGAACATACAATCATAAGAACACTTGATGGAGCCCAGTCACTCTACACCAAGTTGGCTGTAGGAAGATAGAGTCCACAAATGCCCTCAAATGTCCCTTAGATGAAGGCAGAGCAGGCATGCAGGGCAGAGAAACTCGAATAGGAACACATGAGGTGCTGCACTAAAGCCGGCTCCACAATTCGGGGACCCACACTCTCGTCCCTCAGTCCGGGGACCTTGATTGTGCTCCAAGCAGAAAGTAAACGGAGGCTGGGATGGGATGGGAAATGTACCTGCGTGGATTACGGGTCCTGGCAGGAGTACCAAACGATAGCTTGCCACAGAGTCAAGAGAGGTGGCCCTGCCCTGCCTCGCCTCTTGCTGGCGCTGATGGGCCAGGAAGCGGGACCAGTTTGCACGCTTTATAGCGCCAAACAAGCAGCAGGTGTCACAGGTTTTGGGGACCTCCACCTTCCTCCCAGGGTTGCTGGGACACGTAGCCCCCAGGAGAACTTCAGGCAACAACACGAAAACAGACCTTAGCCAGTGGGACCGGTATGCGCGCTTTATAGAGCCAAACAAGCAGCTGATGTCGCCTGTTTTACGGGCCTCCTCCTTTGCCACTTGGTTGCTCGGACTCGCAGCCCCAAGGAGAACTGCAGGCAACAACAAAAATGGACCCCAGGCAGCCGGACCGGTATGCGAACTTTATAGCCCCAAACAAGCAGCAGGTGTCTCCGGTTTTGCGGGCCTCATCCTTCACCCCTGGGGTGCTGGGACACGTAGTTCCCTGGGGAACTGTAGACAACGAAAACAGCCACTTTGTCTATCAGAATGTAGATTCTGCTGAAAAAGGAAGCTAGCTATCGCATTGTATTGGTATTTATGTAGCACTTCACATACTCCTTGTGATGCATCGTGTTTTTTTGATTGACGAGAAGAAACCTACCCCATATTTATCATTTTTATTGTGCTTTCTGGCTGTGACAAGGGCATGGAAACACTTCGATTGTTCATCAGGTTGCTGTGCCTAATTATGCACGCACAAGTTAGTTGTAGGATGTTTTGTGTGAGAAGAAATTGAATGGCATGCATGAAGGTTTCAAAGCAAGATAGAGGTGTGTGGAGCTTCAGGTGCATAACCCTGGGTGTTGTGGAGAATGTGAGAAATAGTTGCAGATGTGCATGCAGGTATCAGACCTGCCAACTTTAAAAAAAAATCACAGTGTGAAGAGGGGGTGGAGCCTTGGAGGAAGTGGGGCCTCCAGACGAGAACTACCTAAGAAGCACTTCTGCCCTCTCCCTGCATCAGCCTTCCTCCTCAACATAAAAAAAGAAGCTTGCTGAGGCTGCTGCCAATGTACTGGGGTGTTTCACACCTCTTAATGGACATTGATTATTCAAAACCTCCAAAGACGACCTAGAATAAACCTATGTGCAGTGGTTTCCACCTCGTCCTCCCTGCCCCCGCATGACACCCGTTCTTCACCAGGTGACCATGTGAAGGGAGCCAATGTTGGGTGACACAACGTGGCACGATATGAGTTGGCATGTCTGAGGTATTTACCATATATATGTTGCTATTGTTTGATAACTATGCTTTTAACTACAGTGATGATTACTTGTATTTGGAGAAACGGAAAAGGAGCATGACAAGGCTCTTGCACAAGTGTGCCAGTTACTTGCTGATGTAGGACTCACTCTAAACACAGCAAATTGTGAGTTTCACAAGGCCAAACTTAAATTCTTTGGACACATATTTTCTGATGGGGGAATGATTCCTGACCCTGATAAAGTGAAAGCTACTTGCCCCTTACAAGATGTCACTATGCTGTGATCCTTCTTAGGCATTGCCAGTTATTGTTCAAGATACATTTGTGATGTTGCTACTGTGAGTGCTCTACTGAGAGAACTGACAAAACAAATTGTCCCATTCAAAAGGTCTGATAAATGTGATCAAAGCTTCAAAAGAATAAAACATTCAATAGAAAATGCAACTGAGATTGCCTACTTTGACCCCAAACTACAGACTGAGCCCACAGCAGATGCGAGCTTGGTGGGGCTCGGGAAAATCATTGCTCAAAATAATGATTCTCTGAATTCACAGAGACATATTGTAGCCTATGTAAGTCAAAGTTTGTCTGACACAGAACGTGCCTATTCTCAGCCAGAGAAGGAGAGCCTGGCTGTAGTGTGGGCCTGCTAACATTTTCATGTGTTTCTATATGGAAAACGCTTCACTATTAGAGCAGACCATCAAGCGCTGCTCTCTGTTTTTGGAAATCCAAAAGCCAAGATGCCCCCTCTCATCGAGAGGTGGGGTTTGAGACTGCGATAGTAAGACTATGCATTTGTACATAAGTCGGGTAAAGGCCAGAACCCTGCTGATTATTTTTCACGAGTATCGCTAAATTGTCCCAGTTCAACATCCAAAAGAGCTGAGGAGTACATTAACTTCATTGTGAAGTCCAGTACGCCAGCAGCGATATCCATTGAACAGATTATTGCTGTTACCAATGCTGACAAGAACATGCTTATCATCAAAAACATAATTTCAACTCAATCCTGGAAAAGATATTGAGAGACTCGAGGATTGTCATACCTGAGTGCCTAAGACAACAGGTCATTGAACTAGCACATGAAGGACATCATGGCAATCTAGCTACCAAAAGAGCCCAAGAGACCAAGTGTGGTTCCTGCATCTAGATGAGCAACTTGAAAGGAAACTAAAGGAGTGACATCTTTGCAACTGCCTTTCCCCCAAAGTGACGCAACATTCATTGGCAATATCTGACCTTCCGACACAGGCTTGGGAAAGAGTTGCAGTTGATTTCTTTGGGCCCCTAGGATACAGACATCATCTTAAGGTAGTCACTGATGAGTATTTATGTTTTCCGTTGGTAGATGAGTTGTCATCAACAACCCATGACAAGGTCATTGAGTGGCTGGATAACATCTTTGCAGCGTAGGGTATACCTGCCATTCTTAAATTTGACAACGGTTGCCGTGCAACAGCAAAGAATTCAGAGAGCTTCTAGTCAGCATGAACATCAAGCATCAATAGAGTACACCTCTGTGGCCCCAAGCAAATGGTGTTGTGGAACAATTCATGGGTACCGTCAAAATGGTAGTTCAGCTAGAATCAATGGAGGGGATTGAATTAAAGCCTATGGTTCAGCTCCTCATTCCACAATGAGTGAAAGTCTGTCACCTTACTATTTGGGAGAGCCATCGGAACCAATCTGCCACAATGAACAGTAGACCACTCCGTGAGTGCTGATAAGGTTTGTGTCACGGGCACTTCTCGAAAGTGCAAAATGAAGACGTACGCTGATCGGTGTCAGTGAGCCCAAGACACAGTTTTCAATGAAGGTGACTTAGGGCCAGATTTGGATCTTGGCGGATGGGATACTCCGTCACAAATGTGATGGATATCCCGTCGCCCTATTACTAGTTCCATAGGATATAATGTACCTGTAATACGGCGGACGGATGTCCGTCACGTTTGTGACGGAGTATCCCACCCGCCAAGATCTAAATCAGACCCTTAGTCCTGGTCAAGCAGAAGCGAAAGCGGTAAACAGATACTCCGTTTGCTGTCTATCCCCTGAGCATTGTGACATGCAGAGGACACATAGGGGCATATGTATCAAAGAATGGCTTTGCGATTCTCAAATAGCGATTTTTAGAGAATCGCTATTTGAGAATCGCATAACGAGATGTAAATAAAAATTCGCAAATATTTTGCGATTCCCTGACATTCCTTAATTGAGACTCGCAAATTGCGAGTCGCAATTAAGGAATACCTTCCCATTCATTCCTATGGGCCTAGAGGCCCATAGGAATGAATGGGAAGACATTCGCAATTTGCGAGTACCCATTAGGTACTCGCAAATTGCGAATGCATTTCAGAGTGCAAGGGTGTCAAAAGGACACCCTGTTGCACCCCTGAAATATGTATGTGTGCACATGTGGCGCACATACATGCCCTAAGGGCATGTATGTGCGCCACATGGCACTTTGAAAAATGCAAAAAAGTGCATTTTTCAAGGAAATCGCTAATTACCACCAACTTGAAGTTGGTGGTAATTTGCGATTCCTTAAGGCCAAATCGCAATTTTTTGGTGGTTCCTACATTGCATTTAAGGAATCGCAATTTGCGATTCCTTAAATGCATTCGCAAAATAGGGAATCGCAAATTTTGCGATTCCTTATTTTGCGAGTGTTTTTTTTTTTAATACATTGCACACAGCTAAATTGCGATCGCAAACGCTGAAATTCTGCGAATTTCAGCGTTTGCAAGCGCAATTTAGCTTGATACATATGCCCAATAGTGACGGCTTATCATCCTGGACAGTCCATCACACAGGACCTGTCACATTTTAAGCAACTACCTTTGTGATCGTCAGGTCATGCACTTACAAATGAGGCTGTCCTGCCTGACAGTCCAGATCAAGCATCAGAACCTGTGCCATCGGTGCATGAACAGAGTGCATATCAATCACTTCATGCCACTCATACGAGCGCCTCGACGACTTATCGAAAAACGTTTATGTAACCGTTGTTTGTACTTTTTATTTAAGAAGGGGGGAGATGTAGTGTAGTGAGACTATGGGGCATATGTATCACAAATCAGTTTTGCGAGTTTTTAATAGCGATTTTTTGCGAATCGCTATTAAGGACTCGCAAAATGAAATGTATGTAGGAATCGCAATATTAATTGCGATTCCTATGTATTCCTTAATTGCGAGCGCAAATTGCGATTCGCAATTAAGGAATACCTTCCCATTCATTCCTATGGGCCTAGAGGCCCATAGGAATGAATGGGAAGACATTCGCAATTTGCGAGTACCCATTAGGTACTCGCAAATTGCGAATGCAATTTCAAGGGTGCATGGGTGTCAAAAGGACACCCTGTTGCACCCCTGAAATATGTATGTGTGCACATGTGGCGCACATACATGCCCTAAGGGCATGTATAGCGCCACAGGCCACTTTGTAAAATGCAAAAAGTGCATTTTTCAAAGAAATTCAAATTATCACCAACTTGAAGTTGGTGGTAATTTGCGATTTCTTAGGGCAAAATCGCACAACATGGGTGCTTCCTGCATTGCATTTAAGGAATGCAATTTGCGATTCCTTAAATGCAGTCGCAAAATAGGGAATCGCAATATTGAGAGGGCCTTTTGGGATGATACATCCCAAAAGGCTTTTTCCCGTTCGCAAACGGGCCAATTCTGAGAATCGGCCCGTTTGCGAACGGGAAAACGCATGATACATGTGCCCCTATGTGTGGTAGGACCCTTGGGGTTCTGGGCGGACTCAACAGAGGAAGTGCGTAATTGGCTGGGAGGTGTTAGGGTATGGTTATTAGCGGTTATGACAAAATCAGGGAACAGTGTGTGATTTTATGTGGAGGAATAATGACGTACAATCCAGAGCTCCATGCGTGACATATTCATTGCCATGCTCCCAGGCTGGGGAGGGAGCTACAGCATGGCTAACTGTATTTTTGCATGCAATATAACATTTTCTTCTATGTCACTGGATTGATCATTGTATTTCTATGCCAAGATAAATATCTTGATTCATTTTTAAAATATCCTTTTCTGTTTTACAGCTCTTGATTATCTATCAATTTCTAGGGTGCTGTGCTCTACAGCTTGCAATATTTAATTGAAATATGTTTAAATACTGTTTCAATTAATGTAGTTGAATATAATGTCTTCTAATTTATCTGCTTTGCTTCTTTGGCCTTACTGGACATAGGAGTAGCTAGAGAGCACTGAAAACAAGGAAAACAAGGGAGCCAAGAAATACCACTGCCGCTGTGCCCCCATGAGTCTGGGGGTCCATGGACCGCCAGACTCGTAATTATTCCTTTAGTCTTTATTAATTTATCTAACTCCTATAGGACATTTTTTGTTGACTCCTATAACTTAGACTTAAAAAGCAGCCTACTTTGGGACACCAGGAAATGCACCCCAGAGTTTTTGTTCCTTGGGAGAGGGGTTGTTAGAGAGGCTTGCAAATGAGGAGCACCCAGGTTATGGTAGGTTTAGATGCTTGCATTGATGAATGAACAATATACTATAAGGACACAATAAAAAAGATTTTAAACCAATATCATCCATTCTAAACCCAGCTGATCAAGAGGGTTTTCGGTGGGAGACAGATTAGCAAATTTGACATGGCTGTGCCTACCATTCTTTTACAAGACTGGTGGCTGGGCAGGAACGTGCATGGCACAACTAGCAAAAGGGGTTCTCAAGCAAATATTTAGCATTTTTTGTGGGGTTTGTATGTAAGCAGTTAGTCCCAAGGAAAGACAGAGATTCAACAAGGCTAGTAAGATTTCGACGGTTGGGGGCCAATCATACAGAGCACAGCAAATGATAGAGTATATTTTTCAGCTGGATACTTTGGGGCAATGTCACATCAGCCAACATTATCAGAAGGTAGTTATTTAGGAGGTCAAAGTCAAGTTGGATGGAGCTAGAGAGTCCCAAGCTTAGCCCTTCCTGCATATCTCGAAGCACATGGGCGCTTGCTAACAGTCAGGGTAGGAAGCTGTGCTCTGGAGGCACTTCCCCCATCATAATGCATAATTAAAGAGATCTGTAACCCAAATTAATTGCACAATACTCCGTAGCATCATAATTTCTTCCGTTGGCTCAATGCACTAAGGCGCAAATTACGAGTCTGGCGGTCTTTGACCGCCATACTCGCGGTAGCTCAGCGGCGGCAGTCCTGAGGCCGCCCTATTCCGATGCAGCCATTCGGAATGCCACCGCTGAGCCAGTTGTGCCAGGAAGCCACTGTTCCATGTCGGTGGCGCAGCAACCAGTAGTATCCAATACGCATTATCCACTGAGCATATTATGAGTTTCCCCACCACAGCCTTTTCATGGCGGTGAGCCTCCCATGAAAAAGCTGGCAGTTGGGAAATA
The DNA here is from genome assembly GCA_963921515.1 of Calotriton arnoldi. Taxonomy (NCBI): domain Eukaryota; kingdom Metazoa; phylum Chordata; class Amphibia; order Caudata; family Salamandridae; genus Calotriton; species Calotriton arnoldi. The sequence goes on along the minus strand of CAWUFW010003184.1, from coordinate 1,578,716 downwards.
AAGGGGGCCCAGGGCCCCCATGCCCCCACCGCCATTGGGATGCATTCAGGGGGCACAACATGTGCCCCTCTGTTTGCATGCACCCTAAGTTCCAGCACGGCATGGACTTCACAGTCCATGGCGTGCTGGAGCTGCTTTTGCGTTCCCATTGCAGTGCCCTTTTTCAGGGGGCCGCCATGGAAAAGGCTAAAGAAAAGCCGGCTAGACATGAGTTGATCTCGTAATCTGGCGGGTGGACCATGCACGGCTTTGGCGGTGCTGTACCGGTGCAAAGCCGACACAGCACAGCACAAGTCGTAATCAGGCCCTAAGTCCTGGACACAAACCAATTAGCATTTTCTGCACTCCGGCTGGTTTGTGACCTCTGCTTCATTTTATGGTGAGATGGAAATGCGAATCAGTCTCATCGCAAAAGAATATTTGCAAATGCCCTAAAATGGGCTTGAGCCCTGCGAGAACAGAATCCGGGGGCGTAGCCAACCACCAACCAAGATGGCCGCAGCTTGACGAGGCTTCGGCCGACCGCCGATAAAATCCCCTAAATATCCGTTCAATCCTCCAATTGCTGTTACCGTCATAACTCGGAGGAGCCAACTATACCCCCGATTTCGTGGATGAGCACCCTGCGGTGGAGCCAGTAACTGCGGCCTAGGTGAGGCGGCGAGGCCCCGGACTGCAGTGAGGAAAAGCCTAGGAAGGGGCGTACACAGAGAGGTGCTGTGCGAGTCACCGCCCTGCTGTGGGGCGCCTAGGTCCTTGCGGGGACCGCCTGTGAGGATTGGGCAGAATTAGTTCTGGGACCCTCGACAAAGGAAGACCCAGTCTCCAACTCATGCAGTGGACCCGATTGCCAAGGGCACGCTACGGAGGTGACGGGAGGAGAGCGGAGGGGAGTCACTGGCCCGACAAGGTGACGAAGGACCCACAGAGGCAGTCTGATTTTTGCTCGCCGGACCCGCCACATTGGCGTCCCTCTCCGGTGTAGTGACATGCCTGAAGCAGAGCAGTGCTGGTCCTACTTGGTGGTTTGTAAAGGTGAGAGGCAGCGGAATTTGAGGGAGCCGACTTGGGTCGGGTGTGAGAGCCCGGTTGGAGGGGTTGCTCCAGGACCAACGTGGGGCTGCGGTGCCCTGGAAATAGCGATGGCTGGCCCCGACAGCAACAACGAGTCAAGGCAATGCATCGACACCTTTGCTGCAGCTGCCAGGTGGACAGTGGTGGTGCAGGTGCCCAGATCGGGGAACGAAGAGTCCAGAGACCCAGGAAGGTGAGAAAGGCCCGCAAGATCCTGTACCCACCCAGAAAGTGAGGAGGATGCAGTACACATCCTGATGGAGAGTCGTGATTCGCCTCCGCATGGGGCACTGGGCAGCTACAGTGGCACCTCTCCCTCCCTTTGGAGAGTGTGAGAAGGTGCTCCTGGATGGCCTTCCTGGGGCATGGGACCTGGTTCCAGTTTAAGGAGGAATATATCTGGGCCTGCCTGGAGGACGGTGGAAATCCCCCTTCCTTGCGACTGGGAGTAAAGGAGAATCACCACACCTTCAGTATCCCCTGGTAGAGGCTGCCGATCATATACCGCTAATCAGAGCAGACTACCCACTCACAATAAAAATTCAACTGGCGCTGAAGTGGTGGGATCATGTGGACATTGGAGTAGTGGTGAACAGTCTCAAATCGATCATGGGTGAAGTGGAGATAGGAACCCCGACAGGCCACAGAGGGAGGCTCACTGACCCTCTGGTTGGCTGCGACAAATACCGACCTCCACCCAGCCTATTACGCACCACATAAGTGAGAGGTGGTAAAACTGAAAGGAAACATCCAAGCAGAGCTGCAAAAATAGCAATGTTGGGAAGTAAGGGAGCCCGTTCGGCCCTTCAGACCAAAATAGAGAAATATGCGCAGTCCAGGGCTGATGCCCCCACTGTGGTGGTGGAGAACCAACAACCCTCTTCGTCAAAACCGGCCCCTGTGACCGAGGAGCCCCTAACCCTGCAGGACATTATGGTGGTGATACAAGGCATCAAAACGGCCCTAGAGGGCAAAATAGTGTTATATGGCCGTTAGGGTCATTGTCGACATTGCTAAGTTAGCATGAGCTCTGCTGCCATGATGCTGCTTTTGCGCACATTACTATATGACTTTATTTTGCAAAACTCTGTTTATGCCTTTCACATGAGAACTGTCTGCTTTTCGCGTTCTCTGCTAGTTCCTGGAGTTTAGTCTGAACACGATGTGCAAGGTCGATAAACAATGCCCCTTGTTATTCTGTTCTGGTCAGTCCCTAGCACCTAAACAAAACATGCTAACACAGCTGCACCGCTGGAAACTCGTGCTTTGATATTACGGGGATGCATGTTGTTCAATAGACACACTTGGAGAGGGACCTTTTCAGGGAGAAGAGCTATGCTGTTCCTATGATGTAAAACTTCCATCTAGGCACTAAGGTATGGGGTCTGCTGACAAAGCCCAGAGATCTTCCTTTATATAATAAACTTCACCTTACCAAGGGGAGTGTGGTTAGGCCGTATAGTCCTTTTTCCACAGTCTGTATACGATGACATCCCCCTTATATTCTATGGAATTGTAACAATGCTAACTGTGTTAGGTTTATGCATTTCGCTGCTGGTAGTGGCTCGTACACTGCATTATAGAGCACGATAGTTAAAATAAACATTTTTAACTATAACTGTGACTCTGACAATTCTTATTGTGGACAAGTACGAGTGAGCGAGCAAAAGGGTATGTCTTGCTACCATGATTCCTGAGAGAGTCGGGAGTGTTGTGTTCTGGGTTGTCTAATCATTTGTAGCTTCGTGATTATGTAGGAGAACAAATGAGACACTATAGCTAGTCGGTTTTGGGATTTGGGGTACTAAGGTGGTAGGAAGGTACAACCCCTATACGCCGAGGTCCTGTTTTCCTGTGCATACTTCTGTGTGTGTGCAGAATCCAAGCAACATGGCGCCGCCAACGTTTGGTCTGGTTCTTATCTGCGAGATTCCTGAGTAGTGCTTGTGCTGGTCCACAAACCCCTCACTTCTGTTTCCGGAGACGGTTGTGACGGTGTAGCCTCCTATATTGTGATATTTCATAGGTTTTTCAAGCATGGATTTTAAAAGGTGTTTCTCTTCCTTATTAACCCGTTATTGCGCTGCCACACATAGGTTCTTGTTCTCTACTATTGATTATGGCGATTGTCATTGCACCGCCTAACCGGGCACCAGTCACGGCTTCTTTGACTCAATATGGAGTCCCTAATGCTGGTGTTGCGCTCATTTTTGTTGTTGAAGCGGATGCAGCTCACCGCTTCGAGGTGTTTTATTCTTGGGTCACCTTTCCGACAGTTGATGGGACAGATGATTTGTTTTACGAATATACTCCCATGGCCCTACTTCAGAATTATCGACCTTATAGGTCTCTTGAAGTTCCGCTGACGACTTGGCAACATGCAATATGGTCTAATGGTGCCCTTCCTCACCCTATTACACCGGTCCATTCAGGCCCCTTATCGATAGATGGGGCCATGTGGCCCGTTTTGGCTGGGTATACCCCGCACCCAAATTATCTCACTTCTACAGTCGCAGAGCTTTGCGTATTGCGTACTTCGTTAATGCGTGTACATAGAGCTGTTATTCAGTTCATGTCGCACAACTTCCAGGTGGGCCTACCTTGCGTTGCTGCTCAACCACCTACATCGGGTGGTGTAATCATCGGTCCATTAATGATTAATTCTGTGATGGGCAAGCGTCCGCAAAATAAGGATGAACTTCCTTATTGGCTTGCTGAAAAGTTTGGACAACTCAAAGCTGTTTCACCAAATACCACTCCTGTAGAGAAACACAGGATCCTGACCATGAGTTTGCCTAAAGGCCTAGTTCCCGAATTAGCTGATTGTAACACTTGGGGTAGAGTGTTTACAGCAGTATATTTGATGTGTTTTGGCACCCCCTCAATGACCGTTCTCCCTTCCGTGATTAAACGTGTTCAAGATGAACATGGGGCTGAGGCGGCCCTGGAGTTGGGAATGAGACTGATGGGTGTGTTGTTCGACATTGTTTGCGATATGATCCTTGCTAATGTTAAGGGTGATGCTGTGACGCTTGATTCGTCCCTCGCCAGGCTGCTACTCGGAGGCTTGGCTCCTCTCCCGCAGCACCCCAGCTCAACGATTGCTATCTAGCGACCCCGCAGTCGGATTGACTCCGTTCTCCTACTATCAATTAGATAATTCATTATCGCCCGGTGCCCGGATATACCACAGGGATTGACGTACCCCCTCTGTTTTTTCATGCTGTAGTACTTAACCAATTAGTGCACCTATGCTTGCCTGATGCCCCGCCATTTTTTGACACCCCCTGATTCTTCACACCTGGACGCATGAGCTAGCCTACGCCCAGTTCAGCACTATTCTAAAACTAATGACCATTGTCCTGATGATGACCTGAAATCAATCAGGTTGAAACGCCGTCGACTACCCAGCATAGAACTTTGGCGCTGTTGTGGTCAATTTATTTATCCTGAACCCTAAATATCAACATTGTATAATACTTTTTTGTAATTTTGACCACATTATTATTTTTCTTACCCCTTTGTCGCAGTTCACGCTGTTATTCTTCATCCCTGTGTCACTACGCCATTCACTATCACTAGCACGTTTAGTGCTCACTTTGTGTGTTATGGTCATTGTATATTAAATTGTACTGTAGTGCTGTTATAACTACTTACAAATAATAACCTTTTCACCTTACCAACTTCGTTGTGGTCTCCCTTCCTTTGCTCCCTCCCTCTGTGATTTATAGCACTGTTTTTATTGTCCTGTTTTAATGATTTCCAGTTGAGACATTGTTGTTTGTTGCAAACTTTGCCCGGCCTCACCTGGGTTAATGGGTTTACTCCTGTAATTGTTTCTTCGTTGTGAGCTTACAAGTGGCGCAACGCTTGGAGGCTGTGGCTGAGGCAGACAAGCAGCACGAATTGCCAAAGATTATTGCTAAAGCTTATAAAACCTTAGGGCGCAATAGTCTGGGAATTAAGCCTTTTACTCAAATGCAAACTCAAGCTCAAATTCAACAAAAAGCCCAGAATGATAAGGATGGGTGCCCGTTCTTTCCTAAAAAGAACTGGAGAAATAAAAAACAGGGGCAGCAACAACAGAAGCAGGGTTCGCGTGCTGGTTCACCGACACCTGAGTCTTCTGAGCGTACTTATGACTTAAGACTCCTGATAGATTTCAAGTCCCTGATCAGCGCTCTCCTCGTTCTTTACAGGACACATCGGACTCTCAAGTCGGTGGTGGGGAACGCCAGGATCGTGGCAAAGGTCCGACCACACAACAGGGATGGGATCAACCTCGACAGTTTGATGACAAAGCCAAACAAGAGGATCTGCCTCGTTTTAGACCCCCGTATCAGAAGAAAAAAGTTGCAGCTTTAACAGCGAAGTATGCCTCAGATGGTGAGAACGCGGCTTCTCGATTGGACATGGGCAGTGACTCTGCTCGACAGCACAGCGGAGGTTACCATAGTGTGGGAGGCACTGCGTCCCTGTTGGGAGGCGAGAGCAACTGATGCATTTGTTACAGTAGAAACAGCAGATACACGAGTTGCCCCCCCCTTGGATAGACTCTATGAAATTGTCTTCCAAATTGAAGGTGATATACAGCGTACAATCACGGAGGTTTTTTGGGAAAATCTCACCTCTTCATACGACATTTTGTTGGCAGAGGCAGATTGGCCTCCACCATTTGTGCTAGCCGCTTCTAGAGGGGAGGACGTGATACTTCCGAGTTTTTCACGTTACGTCCCTGAGGAACATGCAAAGGCTTACGCATCTGAGTGGGCTTTGGCCCTTGCCCCGGCGGTGTACCGTAATCAGGTGGGCTGGGATAGAGATTTACTGGCACATGAGATACCGTTACAGTCCATGCCACAGCTGCAATATCCAATCAGACAAGAGGCTAAGGCTCCCGTTTGTGACATTCTAACTCAGTTGGAGTATCAAGGAATGATTGAATCCTGCGTATCACCGATGAATAATCCTCTTTTTCCGGTATCAAAACCTGACGGTTCATATCGCATTGTATTGGATTATCGAAATCTGAATAGTCACTGGATATATCCAATGGTTTCTATAGTCACAACTTGGCTCCTGAGAGCCGTGACTTGACAGCATTTACCACCATTGGAAATCAGAAAAAATTACACATTTGCCTATGGGATATAAGAATAGCCCCGGGGCTTTCGCTGCACGTGTTGTGTCTTTGCTACACAGCATAGACCCTGATGCGTTCTCGTTCGTTGATGATATTTATCTGACAGACGATGAACTGATGCCGCATCTTGTCCGAGTCGACCGAATTATTCTGTCGTTTGCCGACTATGGATACAAATTCAATTTTGCAAAATCACACATCGCTTGTTTTGCGGTGCTCTTTTTGGGCTACGAGCTCAATAATGAAGGTAGGGGCTTGGCTCCCCACTTTCTGGAGAAGTGTGCACAATTGCAAACTCCGTCTACACTGAAGAAACTTCAGTCTTTGCTGGGATTTTTGAATTTCGGGAGGACTTGCATCCCCAATTATGCCCAGCGTATCAAACCGCTCTATGCGTTGATACAACCAACATATTCTTCTGCCAGCTGGATTCCGGAACATACCACCATTCTGCAGTCTTTGCAGTCAGATCTGCTTGAGACTAACTTCTTGTTGACGCGTGATAATACCACAAACCTGGTAATACGTATAGTACTGGGGACGGTGGGTTTCACTTACTTAACGTTCAATGAGGGAGGCACAGTACCTATTGCATACAAATCACATTTGTACACTGCGGCTGAAATGCGATTTTCGAATGTTGAAAAAGTTTTGACAGCGGTCCAAATGGCGATTCTGATAGAACGCTCGCTGGCACAAGGAAAACGCATTCTTATGGTCATGCCTCTCCCTGCTTTAGAAGCGGTGACTAAGGCAAGTGTACCCAACTCTAAGGCACTACATCCCCGTTGGATACATTTGGGCTACTTCTTTGACATCGGCTGATGTCATGTTTATCTTTGATCCTACTCTTCAGACACAGGAGTTTTTACAGTATGAACATGTTCATCCTCCTCCGTTGTCGTTGCTTCCTTTGGATGAGTACAAATGTATCATTTATACCAATGGCTCGGCTCAACCGACCATCGGTTCCAAACACGCTTATTCAGCGGCTTGCGCTATTGTGGCTGGTTCAATTGTAAATGGAGAATTTAAGTCTTCCATAGTGAAAACACAGGCACTTGGAGCCTGTACAGTGCAATTGGCGGAGCTGCGTGCTCTTGTTCTAGCTCTCGAGTTTGCTGATCCTAATGTGAATATTCTTATTGTATGCGATTCTTACAACTGTGTTCAGTCTTTTAATGACAACTTATTCTTTTGGTCTCAGAATGACTATCGAGATTCTAAAGGCAGTGCAATAGAGCATAAAATGCTTTGGGTTCGAGTGGCGGAACTTAAAGCACGTCTGCCACTCGCGCAGGTTATACATACTCTTGGCCATCAGCGTATGGGAGCACATGCTGTTGGTAATTCTTTGGCTGATGAGGCACCCAAATCTGCAGTAGCCACGTGTTCCATTGCAGCAGTTACAAGGTCCATGACTAAGATAGATAATGACATTTTGGCAGCTATATCTGCTACGAAGGAGGGAACTGCTTATCCGCAGGGCTTCCCTTCGAAGTATTCTTATCATTTATCTCCCGAACAAGTTCCTTATGCTAAAATACCGTCCGTTGGGGATCGGCTGATTCCCAACATGGACCGCAGATTTGCTTTGATCACTGCCACACACGAAGGCATGGCTTCTGCACATGCCGGGGTGTCTGCGACTGTCTCTATTTTACAGCAACGTTACTGGTGGCGTGGTTTATTTAAACAGACCCGTAATTATGTACTTTCATGTGACATTTGTCAGCAAATTAAACCATCTACGGTCTCACGCCCACCACAAACATGGCTATGTCTTTCCAATCAGCCATTTGGCTGTGTATATCTTGATCACTGCGGTCCATTGTCTTCTGATACTGCATATAAATACATTTTTGTTGCAGTTGATTCGTGCACTAGATTCCTTTGGGTTTGGCCACAACGCAGTGCTGACGCTCAAAATGTCATTACAGATTTGCGTGTCTTTGTCTGGATGTTTGCCTGTGGCACCTTCCATTCTGACCAAGGTCCAGCGTTCGGCTCTAAGGCGTACAAGGACCCGATGAAGTCGATGGGGGTGCTGGTGCAGTTTTCGTCTCCATACAGGCCTGAGGGCAATTCTATAGTGGAGCAAATGAACCGTGACTTAAAGCAATCTTTGACAGCTAGGGTCTTAGGTACTAGCAGGAACTGGATGGCCCATTTGTATGGAGTTCAACGTGCACTCAATAATCTCCCTAGAAGATCTCTGGGTGGGCGGACCCCATACGAAATGCTCTTTGGCATTAAAATGTTTGTGCCAGACCTTGATGGTCTAGACGTTGTGGCGGCTGCCGCAACCTTTGACGTAGATAATTATTCTACTATGTTACAGGACCTACAAAAGACCCGTGACAGCTACGCAACTGAACATTTGCCCTCTTCCAATGATACGGCACTGCTGATTTCGATTGCCGGCTGGCTTCCTAAGATTGGAGATCTGGTACGAGAAAAGTTGGAGAACAAAAAAGAATTTGGTCCCTCTTATCATGCACCGGTTCCAGTACTTGGATTGAAGGGTACTCGTACAGTGATTCTACCACCTTTGCCTGGTCGCAAAGATAACAGATACATTTCAGTGGATAATGTCAAGCTACACCGTCTGGCCGATTCTGAATAGTGTAACACCTGCAGTTTCATGCAACGCTATCTCTTTGAATCCGGTGAATTCATCCTCTTCGATTAATCACCGTATCGCTGAGGGTGAGATGGAAACTACTATTGACCTTTTGCCTGTTCTGCATCCCTCCTCATCCAACGACGAAGTTGAGTATACTTACCCTGCGGATGAGTCCCACAGTGAAGTGTCAACTAGTCCTCGACAACATCAAACTGATGCTGCCCTACCACCTTTAATGAACATGGGTGCAAGCGGTTATTTTGGGGACCGTACGAGCTATCTTATGACTCTTCCTCCTCGTCTTCCACTTTGGCACTTCCACTGACAAAAATAAGTATTTTTATCTCTTGGTTCAAAAAGACTTACCTGGTCCCGCCATGGACCTACATCTGGTTGGTACTTACCCTTATTTTCCTCTTCATGTCGATTGGATTTGTGACAGTATTTTTCTTGCTCAACAATGGTCATTATTTGCCAGAACACTGCTGTGAACTTAGTCAATGGAATTCTGGCCCCTCATACATCGTCCCATATCATGAAATGTGATCAAACTCTTGTAAACATTTCAGCTTTCCCGGTTGCAGTTGGCATCTTTGGGATAAAGTAGCATTCGAAATTCACGGCACGACGGAAGTCCTCAAGATACCATACGTGTTTCACGTCTCATTAGGAGATGTGGTGACACAGGACATACATTCTGATTATTGGGATGTACAAGCAGTACATTCATTGTTTTCTGATTTAAAGTACTATGCTGCTTTTGATGCTGAAGATTTATATTTAAATTCTGCCAATTATGCTGATTTATTCTGTTATCAACACTATGGGCATCATTGCTTACACAAAACAAACACATTAAGACCTGTTTTTAATTACACGCAATGGGAACATTGTCCAACTCCCATACAGGGGAGTTCTAAAACCCTTAGGGATAAGTTCACCTATTTCACAGATTATAACACGTCCAATCCGGAATCATATTTCTTTAAATTGCAATTGTCATCTCAGCCCAAATTTATTCTAACCCACACTAAATTAATCTATTCCAATTCCTTTAGAACTGAATTGGCCAAACAGGGTTATGATCACTGGAGCGATACCATTGATTTGAAATCAATTTGGGGCACTAAGGCTTGGCAGGTTCAGGGAACTGAAGCTTTGCATCGTGCCTGCCTAATCCCGACTCAAATTTTATTTTTAAATGATACAGTGCACCAAACTACTTGCTTTGGCTTGGCAACTGCCAAAAAATTGAATATCCCATCCATTCCGTCTTTAGCGGAATATGACAATTGGCGTGCACAAACAAATTATACGATCAATGTATTACAAGCTTTGTTTAGAAATGACACTTTCAATGTCTCTGATGTTGATCCGTCTGGATGGTTGGTGTGGCAAACCAATTCGAAAGCATGTCAACTGCGTTTTTATAATGTAACGCCTGGTTTCACACAGACTAGACCAGATCCTCGTTTTCCACATTCACATTCAGTCACCACATACTTGGTGGGTATGATGGAGCAAGGTTTCAAAAATGAAACTTGCTTGTACGCAATCCTCCTCATAGTATTAATTTATTAAATTGTATTGTCAATACTAACCTTTGCATTCACAAACACAAGAGGGACAGAAGCTTGCTTATGTGTTTTACTAATGAATAACGCTTGTCTGTAATCCAAAATGTCCACTAAAGCGCGGGAACCTCAATGCGCATGTCGCAACCTGATCACATGGTGTGACGTCTTTCTTTGCTTGGTGGGAAACTTCTGCTTCTGCGCAGTGTGCGCTAAAATGGCCGCTAAATGTTTTCACATGCTTAAGCTTGCTCTCATGTCATTATTAAATTGTCGTTTTCTTAATGCTACTAATGCAGGATAGTATTATAATTAATTGGGAATAGAGTAGGGAAAGTGGGCATACAGTGAAACATTTTATTTGTGATTTTAATATTTTCTTCTTGCACTTTTAGTAATTTGTAAACTTGGGCCTGGGTTGGTGACTTGTAACTCGAGAGACGATGGTTCTGCGCATGTGTCCTGTGTGCCTGCCAAGTGAAGTCAACTTGGACGTCTCCCAAGGCCATGACCCATTGGCCGAAGATGCTGTACTTTATGTTTCCTGTGGACAAATTGATACTTTTTCCCTGTAAAATGTATAACATTTGTCGTGAGACGGGTGGGAAATAAAGCGAATGTATTAATTTGAAGGGGAGGAACGTGAAGACAATAGGCTTTACAATTTAGGCCAAATCGATATGGTGCGAGAATCCACCCCTGTCCCTGTCCAATCAGAAGTAGTGGTCCCATATTTTAGCAACATTAAGGGAGGTACATGGGCGTAGAAGGGTATAATAGAATATAGCATTAGGTAATTAGTCAGAGCATGCTTTCACGAAGAACAGGCGTCCATGCTGCGAGAGAGCTCTTAGCTCCAGACTGCCATGCTGATCGGTTGCTGACTGAATCCCTGTCCAGAAGAGGTCCTGAGGAGGGGGCGGCGGAGTCCATTAGAACGGGAGAATCGAGGAGAAGTCGAGTATCAGAGAGGGAACGACGCAGGCGTCGTTGTAGAGAGGTCACCGGTCCTGTCCTGATCCTGGAAGAAGTCTTTGCTCTTCATCCTTCCTGGGTCCTATCTTTTCCAACTCCTTGGCCAAGGGGCTTGGTTCTCGCATTTAGGTAACTATACTGCAACCTTTAGTTGCGCTGCTGTCTCTATTCTCTTCTTTTTCTTAAACACCGTCATTGATTAGCAAAATCATTTCTATGCTTTTTCTTGGGTATTTCAATCAAGTACCGTGTTTTCTGTATTTTACTCTGCTAAAACTTTAGATAAACATTTTAAAACTTCCTGACTCAGTGGTTATTTCAGGATTATGTACTATAATGAATGTCACTCATTTTAAACTTCCCAATTAGCAAAGGATCCATTGGTAAGTTATTACTCTTCAATCAGAAGGTAATTGGTAGCAGGGACTTTGATAAAAGAGTACATCTGACACCCAGCGTAAGTATTAGTGTAGTGTGAATGTATGGGCCCAAGTGAGTATATGGTGTATGAATGTTGTTGGCTAATATTGCGCTGGATCAGTTTTCTGGTAAGCAGAGGACGGTTATGGTTACTCTTTGTTAATTGGGTAATGAGAATTTTTATTTGTATTTTTATGAACTAACATCCGCTTAAAATTTTGAGTTTGTTTTATGTTGTCCAGAATACTCCGGGGTAAAAAGAATAGTGGGTGGCAAGTGGAAGCCATACTGCAGTGAGGTTATCTGTCAGGCAGAAATAGTACTGAGAAGTTAAGCAGGACTTTCAGTACTCGTTAGGGACTCTATGCGTGTGAGTAATAGCAAAAGGGTACGCTGATAAAAATTTGATGTTATATCACCTAGTAAGGGTAACATTGGAGAAGTAACAGGTACTTCTGGAGCTTGTGTGAAGAGTAGACGGAAGTGTTTTACTCGTAGTGTATGTTTTAGTAAACGGAAAGGTTTTACTAAAGTGTGGAAGAAACTATCCTTTTCAAAATTAGTGGAAACTGGCACGATAGCGAATGTTTTATGTTGTTACTGAAATTTAATTAAGATTTATAGAGAAAATAAGTTTGCGTAAATTTTTGTAAAGGGAGGGTCAATTGCCGGAGAGGGAGCTGACGTCACAAAACGCCGCGCTGTGGTAGGTTGAAACAGCGGGTGTGGAGAGACACTTGTAAAGGAGGGGTCAGTAGTCAGGAGTAGCACTGACGTCACAGGTGCCGCGCTGGGATTGGTTAAACCAGCAAGGACAGGAAAAGAGCAGATTGTAAAGGAGGGGTTGACAGACAAACGTCACCAAAAAGCCGCGCAAGGATTGGCTCGGAAATAAAATATAGCAGACATTTAATTGGTCGAGATTTTAAAAGCAAAATTCTTAGTGGATAAGGATTGCATGTTAAAACGCGATCCGACTTTAACAGGAACTCGTCCGGATAGGGGATTCCTAGGTTTTGCAGAATATAATTTTGTACACAGATTAGATAGAATGTACGGAGAAAAGAGAAAAATGTCATTATTACAAAAGATTAAGAATTATTTTAAAAGGGACAAACCAATCAAAACTAGAGAAGGAATTATTATTCCACCAGCCAAAACGCCAGCATCATTTATGACGATGGAGAGAGGTTATCATACTTGTGTATGGATGGAGAATTGGATAGAATACACCAAAAATGATGGAGTATTAGCATTTCCCGAGAATGGTACCTTCAATGGAAGAATTCTTCAAAACTTGAGATTGAGGATGAATGATTTAGAACCCAGACCTAGATTAACCCAGTACGAAGCTCTAGAAGAATGGGAAACCGAGGCATTTGAGCGGGATAGATATAGAAGTAATAGGAGTTACCCAGGATTTTTCCCCAGACATTTACGTGAGTCGAGAGAGGGTCAGATGAAACAATGGAGAAGGGCAATGATTACAGAAGGACTGTATCCATTATTCACAGACGGAGAGAAATCAGGAGGCAAATGTACAGAAAATACAAAACATTTAATGAGAAATGAGGAATCTGAAGACGAATTTATGGAGGAAATGTTAAGAAATGCCCCACCATATCAGGAAGTGATAAGTGGATGCACCCCAAGTGCACCACCAAAAACTCCATTAGTGCCACAGGTAATGCATGAATTCACCCCGAATAGAATACTACATGATAAAGAAAAAAAAGCCCTAGAAAAGACCAGAGCAGAATTAATACAGAAAATAACTCAGATAAAAGTACATCGTGATTCGTTGACCATACCTGTAACAATTGGTCCAGTAGTTCCATTATATGGTACTCAGGAAGTTGTCCTCTACCGATACTTACACCTACTCCTGTGAATAATCCCAAACCTGAAGCTCCAGTTATAATTGAGGATCAATTTAGTGACTGTGAATCCACAATATCACTTATGGACTTGCCTATTCGAGGTTCTGTAAATAGTACTCCAAGAAAAGATGTACCTGGAGGTTCAAAAGATGTAAGTTTAGTAACTTCATCGGGAGCAAAAAGTGCTACCATAGTAACACCTGAAGATCTAGAAAGATGGGTGCAAGGGTCAGTTAAACAGTGCACACCTCCAAAGATACTGGATATCCATAAATTAAAAGTTGAATTAGAAGAAATAATAGCAGGAAATGTAGGACTAGAACGCTTAAATACCTATGATGAAGAAGAATTATTATTCCTGTGTAGGAGTATCACCAGAAATGTAAGGATATTTCATGAAAAATTATCCAATTTAGCACTACAGATGGGAATAGAAATAGGGAGATCAAAGGTATTACAGAAACCCTATAGAGCACAATTTTCAGACAAAGACTTAGAAAATATGAATGCCTCTGGAAGAAGATTACAAATAAGAGAATTAATGTTAGTTTTGCAAAAATGGGGAGACCTAGATAAATGGAAAACTAGGTGGGCCAAGAAAAAGGAAGAAGCACGAACAAGTAAAACAGCATCAGAATATGTGATGATGGAAACAGGGAAAGCAGACCAGATGTATCCAATGCGAGAAGTTGCGGGAGGAGGATATGTACATGTCCCATGGAGCAGACAGGATATTTTGTCATTTACGAATGATTTTCCAAAATTGAGAGAAAAACCAATTGAATGGTACAAGCAGGTTGATAGGTTTGTGAAGGTGTCAAAGGTATTGTTGACGGATTTAGATGGTCTGTTTGACATAGTGGTACCTGCCGATTTGTGGACAGATTGTAAGATCACAGTGGATTGGCCAAGTGATGAGTATCCCAGAGATCCGAAAACAGGTGCCCCGTCAAATGACGTGATGAAAAAGTATCAGCAGGTGATAACATACCTGAAAGGGAAAATACCACCGAAAGAAACAGATTGGGTGAAAATAGATCGAACCACCCAAGAAGCCAGTGAAACAGTACATTCTTACTATGAGCGCCTATTGCAGGTGTTTAAACAGTATAGTGGATTTGAGGACATTGGAGACAAAAACATGAGTCAGTTTGTGTATCGGTTTGTTTATGGTCTGAAGCCAGAGATTTGCCAGATGATTAAACAACACATGCTGTGTTGGCAGGGAAAGCCTATAGATGAAATTCTGAAATATGCGAAATATTGTGGAGACGATATTGAGGATAGACACAAGAAATTACAAGAAAAGGTGATGTGGGCACAGGTGAAAATGGCAGAGAAGCAGGGAATTAATTTGGAAAATCCGAGTGAAAGTCAAGGAAAAGATTCTGGAACGAGTGGTGATACGGGAAATGGTGGAAAATTTAGAGGACGAATGAGTAGAGAAGAAGCTAAAAAGAAATTTCCTTGTCATGGATGCGGAAAATTGGGGCATTGGAAGGACGAATGTAAAAAGATTCGGAATAATAATGGCCCAAATCAAAACTTAAATCCACAGACGCAGAATGACTCACAGCAGGGTGTAAATCCCCAGAGTCAATTACCACCTCCACCTGTTCAGGGTAATGTAAGCAGAGCAAAGCATGGTACAGACATTGGATACCCAGGAGGGAGTGGTAAGAATGATTATATGACATCACAATTTCTTTTGCAGGACAATTACTGTGAATTCAACTCATGACGGTGCCTAGGAGAGGGGAAGAAGGAGTGCGTACTTGGCGCATCCTTACAGGTAGATCAGTCTGGTCCATATGTTGAAGGAAATGTGAAAGGTAATGATATTACTTTCCTTTTGGACACTGGTGCTACCAGGTCTACGGTGAGATCAGCAGATATCCCAGACCTTCCTCTCTCTGGTGAAGATATCCAAGTAGTAGGGGTAGCTAATCAAAGAATTAGAACGCCTCTTACAGAACCAATGGAAGTCAAAATAG
This sequence comes from Calotriton arnoldi, assembly GCA_963921515.1. Lineage (NCBI taxonomy): Eukaryota > Metazoa > Chordata > Amphibia > Caudata > Salamandridae > Calotriton > Calotriton arnoldi. Next base: position 1,563,030 of record CAWUFW010003184.1, on the reverse strand, counting down.
GAAACTTCAGAGAAATGCACCAATTTGTAGTGTGCGATTCTAGCCCAGTGAATTTATTAGGTAGGGATTTATTGTGCAAAATGAACTGTACAATTTTCTGCACGCCAGATGGTGTGGCAGTTCAGACACCAGATGAGGACCATGTATATAAAATTATGGTTGCAAAACAAGGTACAGAAATAGACGAAATGTTTTCGTTAATAACAAGAGATGAGTTGCCAGAAGAAATAAAAGGTACAGTAAACCCCATAGTATGGGATTTCACTGGAAAAGAAGTAGGACTTATGGCTAAAATAGATCCAGTTCAAATTACGGTAAAAGAAGGTGCAATTTTTCCAAATACTAGACAGTATAAAATGAGTGCAGAAGTAAAAACAGGAGTTATTGAAGAAATCAATCGAATGGTAGAGCAAAACATCCTAAAAGAAGTAATGAGTAGCCCATGTAATTCACCTATAATGGGGTTAAAGAAACCTAGTGGAAAATATAGGATTGTTCAGGACCTGCGTAAAATAAACAAGATTGTGGAACCATGTTGTCCCATAGTACCAAATCCTGCAGTAATTCTATACCAGATCCCTTGGAATGCAGGATGGTTCACAGTAATTGATTTGTGTCAAGCATTCTTTTCAATACCATTGCATCCAGACAGCCAGTATCTTTTCTCATTTAAATTTGAGAACAAGGTCTATGTGTGGAATCGTGTTCCTCAGGGGTACACAGAAAGTCCTTCCATCTTCAACCAGATACTGAAAAAGTGCCTGGAAAAACTAGTGATGCCAGGAAGCTCAGTCTTAGTCCAATATATCGACGACTTATTGGTGGCGTCGACCACCAGAGAAGACTGTGTTGTTGACTCCATAGCATTATTAAATCTTTTGGCTGAGGAAGGGCATAAAGTCTCACCTGAAAAGTTACAGTTTTGCAGGACAGCTGTTAAATATCTGGGACATCAAATTGAGAGGGAAAAAGAAGAATAACCTCTGAAAGAGTAGAATTAATAAAGAGAATGCAAATGCCTGTAACCCAAAGACAAGTGCGAATGTTCCTAGGAATAGTAGGCTAATGTCGACAATGGATACCAAATTTTTCCATGTTAGCTAAGCCCTTAATTAACATGACGAAAAGGAAAGCAAAGGACCCTGTTGAGTGGGAGGATGAAAGTGTAGAAGCTTTTGTAAAATTGAGAAACGCACTTTGTTCAGCACCTGGCTTAGGCATGCCTGATTATAAAAGAGAATTCGCATTATTCTGTCAAGAGAGAGAAAATTGTGCACTTTCTGTCCTAACTCAGAGACATGGACTAGACAGACGTCCTATAGCGTACTTTTCTGCTACATTGGACCCAGTAGCAGCCGCGTTGCCAGGATGCTTAAAAGCAGTGGCAGCAACTTGTTTGAGCATTGAACAAAGCGAGTCAATTGTGATGGGACATCCTGTAAAAGTGTATGTTCCACATGCAGTTGTCATTCTGTTGACAAGAACCCAAACTCAGCATCTTACTCCTAGTCGGCTGACTAAATATGAGAGGATAATAATGGGTGCTGAAAATGTGACCATGGTAAGGTGTACAATAATAAATCCAGCAACTTTATTGCTGGACCCATATCATGAAACAAATAAAGATGACGAAGAAGATGAACATGATTGTGTACAAATTACAGAATTATGTACAAAACCACGCCCAGACATAGAGGAACAGCCTCTTAAAAAGCCAGACAGGGAGCTATTTGTCGATGGTTCATGTCAAAGACATGAAGATGGTAAACTAACTGCTGCCTATGCGGTATGTGAATTAACTGGAATAGTCGAAGCATCCTATTTACCAGGAGTAAAATCTGCACAAGTAGCTGAATTGATTGCTTTGATAAAAGCTTGCAAAATTGGGAGGAATCAGAGAGTGACCATATTTACAGATAGTCAATATGGTTACGGGGTTGTGCATGATTTTGGCCAACTGTGGATGCAGAGGGATTTCATGACTTCTTCAGGATCCCCCATTAAAAATGGACAATTTGTAAGGGAATTGCTAGAAGCAATACAATCACCAAAAGAATTGGCTGTGGTGAAATGTGCCGCACACCAGTCAGGAGATGATTGGGTGGTAGTCGGCAACAGATATGCGGATCTGGTGGCTCAACATTGTGCCAAAGCCAGAATGTCAGTCAATAAGAGGGTGGAAAGAATGGGAATCAGCTGCCAACTTATGCTGTATATGCCACCTGAAACTTGGAATGACGTCAAGAAATTGCAAGATGAGGTTGATGAAAGTGAGAAGAATTTGTGGATCAAAGTGGGTTGCTCCCAAAGAGGAGAGGATGAAGTATGGATCAGTGCTGATGGCAGACCAGTCATGCCAGACTGTTTACTCTCACAAATGGCTAGAATGCACCATGGAGACTCACACATAGGGAGAGATGCAATGATTAGGCTGTTCAGACAAAATTGGTACAATCCCAAATTCAGGGCTGTTGCAGAGAGTCTTTGCCAGAGATGTCTAACTTGCCAAATGCATAATCCAGGCAGGAAAACGATAATTGGGTTTGGAAAGATTGGAAAGGCAGAGGGCCCATTTATAAGACTCCAGTTCGACTTCATACAGTTACCACCATGCAGAGGACTAAAATATGTACTAGTCATAGTGTGTCTGTTTTCAAAGTGGGTGGAGGCTTACCCTACTAGGAGAAATGACAGTATTACAGTTGCAAAACTGTTGTTACGTGAGCTCATACCTAGGTTTGGTTTCCCAGTATCTTTGGAATCAGATAGAGGAAAACACTTTAATAGCGAAGTGATCCAGATAATCTGTGAAGCATTTCAAATCAAACAGAAATTGCACTGTGCATATCGCCCAGAGGCTTCTGGAGTGGTTGAACAATTAAATGGCACTATAAAGTCAAGATTGGGAAAAATGTGTGCATCAACATCATTAGAGTGGCCAGACGCATTGCCACTTGTCTTGATGGGAATCAGAAGCATACCTGACAGAACAACAGGATTGAGCCCCCATGAAATAATGATGGGAAGAGCAATGAGACAAACACATGTTCCCACAAACAAATTAGTGAATATATCTGATGATATGGTTCTGGATTATTGCAAAGGATTGGCTGACCTAGTGCGTTCTGTCTCTCATCAGGTTGGAGAAGACGCAGTTTCCAGGCAGCCTGAACTAGAACATGATCTGAATCCTGGTGATTGGGTGGTAGTGAAGAATCACACCAGAGAAACGTGTCTATCACCCAGGTGGAGCAGACCTTGTCAAGTTATATTGACCACCAATACAGCAGTGAAGTGTGCAAGATTTCCTAATTGGATTCACGTAAGCCACACAAAGAGAGTACCAGAACCTGAAGAGGAGAATCTACAGACAACGCCAATCACTGAAGAAGCTGAAGGTTGCCCAGCTGAAGAATCTCAGGTTAGAGGTTCTAGGGAAGCTGACGGAGAACAACCGAGCACAAGTCAGGATTGGATACCAGTGGTAGAAGTTCCTGAAGTATACCACAGAACAAGAAGTCAAGCAAAATTGGAAGAAATAGAAGAAGATCAGATAGGTGAAGAAGAAGCAGCTCAGGTACAAGAAGAAAAGACAATAAGAGAACCTGAGCAAGGTCAGATAGGGAAAGAAAATTGGACTCAAAACAGTGAAAACCTAATAGACTTTGAACAGGGAAAGACAGGTTTAGAAGAATCCGGTCAGGCTGCAGAAGTTCACAGTGCAATAAGCCCTGATCAGAAGCAAGTTAGATCAAGAAGAGTACACGAAAGAAGAAAACCTTGATAAAACATGAACTTGAAGAAATAAATAAAGAACAAGGTCAGTTATTGGAAACTCACTGTGGAGCTGTTACAGAGAAACCAATTAGACCTGAAAAGGAGCAAACCAGAAACACAGTAATTGAAGAAAACGAAACAGTGCTAAGAAGTGAAATTAACGAAATCCCTGAAGACGAAAGCAAAGAAACAGTGCCAACAAAGAAGACAAGAAAAGGAGATCATTGGCCAAGTGTCATTAAAAGAGTAAAGTACCACATAACAACCAGAAGTGAAGATCCAGAACAAGTACCTGAAGTGACAAGTCAAACTGAACAAGAGAAAAAGTCAGGAAAAAGAAAAAGTAAAAGACTGAGACTTGTGAATAACAAATTCAAGGGTCCTGACTGGACTTATATCATTCTTGAAGATTTTGAAAGCTCAGAGTCAAGTGACAGTGGTGGCGAAGGAACAAGTGCAGAACTAACATACGAAGAAGAAACAAGACCACCCTGACTAAACAAAAGAATCCTCTAAAGAAAAGAAGAAGAGATAAGAAGAGCAATCTTCCTTGTCGAAAAATGCCTGACGATAGAGTTACTGGGAGACCAAAACGAAATTGTTGTAGGAGATGCTGTGCAATCTGCATATGTAGTCTAGTATTGGTGCTTATAGTATGGTTAGTCCTGATTGTAGCAGTTCCTTACCTTATGATAATAGATAAGAAGATTAATAATGAAACTAAAGGGAGGACAGCAAACATGAAGGGCAATAGAGTAGAATTAATGGCAGAAGATGAGGCAGAAATTCATCATGAAATAGCTGATAACGACACTAGTTTAAATGTTTTCACAAAATTATTGTTTCAGTATGTAGACACAATGGAAGTTAGTAATTGTTATGTCTGTATGAAGTTACCTGAATCAGTAGCGGAAGGATTAACATACCATCATTTACCACTGACATATGGCATCTCATGTAGTGTATTAACAAGTTTATTTTATAGAACAGGTAGACTGCAGTATTATTATTCAAACTTAGATGTGATATTTTCTGAGGTTCCGATTCGCAAGAGTATGAACCCAGTGCTTAGTAGTCAAGACGCACAGTTTATGGGAGAATTTTTCTTAACAATGAAATCGATAGACATAACACATGCACATAGACACAATCTAACATGTTCTTTACTAGAAGAAGAAAAGATATTTTTGAATTTAGTAGAAGATAGAAGACATGATTTTCAAAAGAAAGCTTCAGAGCATAAGGCTCAGTTGCCACCTTGGGCGGAGAAAGAAGGGAGTTATACACCTGGTAAAGCTCAAGCTGCAATGGCTCTGGATTTCGTAAAGACAGGGAAAATTTGTCTTCATAGGTTAAAGACTGATTATAACAATGTTTTCATCGGTACCAGTGAATGTGAACACAATTTTTTAATTCTTGGAGGTTGGGGACTCAAAGGAGGAACAGATTCAGTTTTTCCTGGAATTTATTATGTATGCGGGAATAAGGCTTACTTTAGGCTTCCTGCACGGTGGTATGGAAGTTGTTATTTTGGAATAGTTTTTCCAAAGATATACCACGTAAAAAGAAACACTGGAAGCAATGAAAACAATAATGAATTAATACGTAGTAAAAGAGCTAGTTTTTCAGAAATTGTAGGTGATATATTTGGTGCATTGATACCTTCAGTGGGAATAATTCTGAACTCAAGGAAAATATGTAAATTGTCTACAGTGGTTGATCGTTTATCAACGGATACTGCTGGAGGTTTTCTAATGATTAATACGGAGATGGTTGCGATTAGATCTATGGTTATGCAAAATCGACTTGCTCTTGACATTCTATTGGCAAAAGAGGGAGGAGTCTGTAAATTATTGAAGACGAAACATTGTTGCACTTATATTCCTGATAAGAGTGCAGAAATTGGAACGTATATTCAGAACATAACTAAACTTGAGAAAGAACTTAAACCACTGGAAGTTGATAGTGTATGGGAAAGATTGACAAATAGTATTTCGTCAATTGGAACCTGGTTTGCTAATGTAGGGAAAGGACTTATAGGTCAAATATTAGTACCCCTAGCAGGGATAGCAATAATAATATTGGCAATAACAATATGGTGCAAATGCTGTAGAAAGAATGGAACATATAAAGTGACAGGAAAAGGAAAGAAGAGAAAACTAGATGAAATAGAACTTGAAGAATGGAGAAGTGAATTATACAAAAAGTTGAAAGGGGATGTGAAAAACAGAAAATGTAAAAATGAGAATGAAACGAATTGCTAGAAGTTGGCATCTGATTGAGGGTAGTATTTTTGATGGCTCAGAAACGCCATCAGAGAGGGGATTGATGGAGCAAGGTTTCAAAAATGAAACTTGCTTGTACGCAATCCTCCTCATAGTATTAATTTATTAAACTTGTATTGTCAATACTAACCTTTGCATTCACAAACACAAGAGGGACAGAAGCTTGCTTATGTGTTTTACTAATGAATAACGCTTGTCTGTAATCCAAAATGTCCGCTAATGCGCGGGAACCTCAATGCGCATGTCGCAACCTGATCACATGGTGTGACGTCTTTCTTTGCTTGGTGGGAAACTTCTGCTTCTGCGCAGTGTGCGCTAAAATGGCCGCTAAATGTTTTCACATGCTTAAGCTTGCTCTCATGTCATTATTAAATTGTCGTTTTCTTAATGCTACTAATGCAGGATAGTATTAAAATTAATTGGGAATAGAGTAGGGAAAGTGGGCATACAGTGAAACATTTTATTTGTGATTTTAATATTTTCTTCTTGCACTTTTAGTAATTCGTAAACTTGGGCCTGGGTTGGTGACTTGTAACTCGAGAGACAGATGGTTCTGCGCATGTGTCCTGTGTGCCTGCCAAGTGAAGTCAACTTGGACGTCTCCCAAGGCCATGACCCATTGGCCGAAGATGCTGTACTTTATGTTTCCGGTGGACAAAATGATACTTTTCCCCTGTAAAATGTATAACATTTGTCGTGAGACGGGTGGGAAATAAAGCGAATGTATTAATTTGAAGGGGAGGGAACGTAAAGACAATAGGCTTTACAATTTAGGCCAAATCGATATGGTGCGAGAATCCACCCCCTGTCCCTGTCCAATCAGAAGTAGTGGTCCCATATTTTAGCAACATTAAGGGGAGGTACATGGGCGTAGAAGGGTATAATAGAATATAGCATTAGTTAATTAGTCAGAGCATGCTTTCACGAAGAACAGGCGTCCATGCTGCGAGAGAGCTCTTAGCTCCAGACTGCCATGCTGATCGGTTGCTGACTGAATCCCTGTCCAGAAGAGGTCCTGAGGAGGGGGCGGCGGAGTCCATTAGAACGGGAGAATCGAGGAGAAGTTGAGTATCAGAGAGGGGAACGGCGCAGGCGTCGTTGTAGAGAGGTCACCGGTCCTGTCCTGATCCTGGAAGAAGTCTTTGCTCTTCATCCTTCCTGGGTCCTATCTTTTCCAACTCCTTGGCCAAGGGGCTTGGTTCTCGCATTTAGGTAACTATACTGCAACCTTTAGTTGCGCTGCTGTCTCTATCTCTCTTCTTTTCCTTAAACACCGTCATTGATTAGCAAAATCATTTCTATGCTTTTTCTTGGGTATTTCAATCAAGTACCGTGTTTTCTGTATTTTACTCTGCTAAAACTTTAGATAAACATTTTAAAACTTCCTGACTCAGTGGTTATTTCAGGATTATGTACTATAATGAATGTCACTCATTTTAAACTTCCCAATTAGCAAAGGATCCATTGGTAAGTTATTACTCTTCAATCAGAAGGTAATTGGTAGCAGGGACTTTGATAAAAGAGTACATCTGACACCCAGCGTAAGTATTAGTGTAGTGTGAATGTATGGGCCCAAGTGAGTATATGGTGTATGAATGTTGTTGGCTAATATTGCGCTGGATCAGTTTTCTGGTAAGCAGAGGACGGTTATGGTTACTCTTTGTTAATTGGGTAATGAGAATTTTTATTTGTATTTTTATGAACTAACATCCGCTTAAAATTTTGAGTTTGTTTTATGTTGTCCAGAATACTCCGGGGTAAAAAGAATAGTGGGTGGCAAGTGGAAGCCATACTGCAGTGAGGTTATCTGTCAGGCAGAAATAGTACTGAGAAGTTAAGCAGGACTTTCAGTACTCGTTAGGGACTCTATGCGTGTGAGTAATAGCAAAAAGGGTACGCTGATAAAAATTTGATGTTATATCACCTAGTAAGGGTAACATTGGAGAAGTAACAGGTACTTCTGGAGCTTGTGTGAAGAGTAGACGGAAGTGTTTTACTCGTAGTGTATGTTTTAGTAAACGGAAAGGTTTTACTAAAGTGTGGAAGAAACTATCCTTTTCAAAATTAGTGGAAACTGGCACGATAGCGAATGTTTTATGTTGTTACTGAAATTTAATTAAGATTTATAGAGAAAATAAGTTTGCGTAAATTTTTGTAAAGGGAGGGTCAGTTGCCGGAGAGGGAGCTGACGTCACAAAACGCCGCGCTGTGGTAGGTTGAAACAGCGGGTGTGGAGAGACACTTGTAAAGGAGGGGTCAGTAGTCAGGAGTAGTACTGACGTCACAGGTGCCGCGCTGGGATTGGTTAAACCAGCGAGGACAGGAAAAGAGCAGATTGTAAAGGAGGGGTTGACAGACAAACGTCACCAAAAGGCCGCGCAAGGATTGGCTCGGAAATAAAAGATAGCAGACATTTGATTGGTCGAAATTATAGAAGCAAAATTCTTAGTGGATAAGGATTGCATGTTAAAACGCGATCCGACTTTAACAGGAACTCGTCCGGATAGGAGATTCCTAGGTTTTGCAGAATATAATTTTGTACACAGAAGATTAGATAGAATGTACGGAGAAAGGAGAAAAATGTCATTCTTACAAAAGATTAAGAATTATTTTAAAAAGGACAAACCAATCAAAACTAGAGAAGGAATTATTATTCCACCAGCTAAAACGCCAGCATCATTTATGATGATGGAGAGAGGTTATCATACTTGTGTATGGATGGAGAATTGGATAGAATACACCAAAAATGATGGAGTATTAGCATTTCCCGAGAATGGTACCTTCAATGGAAGAATTCTTCAAAACTTGAGATTGAGGATGAATGATTTAGAACCCAGACCTAGATTAACCCAGTACGAAGCTCTAGAAGAATGGGAAACCGAGGCATTTGAGCGGGATAGATCTAGAAGTAATAGGAGTTACCCAGGATTTTTCCCCAGATATTTACGTGAGTCGAGAGAGGGTCAGATGAAACAATGGAGAAGGGCAATGATTACAGAAGGACTGTATCCATTATTCACAGAAGGAGAGAAATCAGGAGGCAAATGTACAGAAAAGACAAAACATTTAATGAGAAATGAGGAATCTGAAGACGAATTTATGGAGGAAATGTTAAGAAATGCCCCACCATATCAGGAAGGGACAAGTGGATGCACCCCAAGTGCACCACCAAAAACTCCATTAGTGCCACAGGTAATGCATGAATTCACCCCGAATAGAATACTACATGATAAAGAAAAAGAAGCCCTAGAAAAGACCAGAGCAGAATTAATACAGAAAATAACTCAGATAAAAGTACATCCTGATTCGTTGACCATACCTGTAACAATTGGTCCAGTAGTTCCATTATATGGTACTCAGGAAATTGTCCTCTACCGATACTTACACCTACTCCTGTGAATAATCCCAAACCTGAAGCTCCAGTTATAATTGAGGATCAATTTAGTGACTGTGAATCCACAATATCACTTATGGACTTGCCTATTCGAGGTTCTGTAAATAGTACTCCAAGAAAAGATGTACCTGGAGGTTCAAAAGATGTAAGTTTAGTAACTTCATCGGGAGCAAAAAGTGCTACCATAGTAACACCTGAAGATCTAGAAAGATGGGTGCAAGGGTCAGTTAAACAGTGCACACCTCCAAAGATACTGGATATCCATAAATTAAAAGTTGAATTAGAAGAAATAATAGCAGGAAATGTAGGACTAGAACGCTTAAATACCTATGATGAAGAAGAATTATTGTTCCTATGTAGGAGTATCACCAGAAATGTAAGGATATTTCATGAAAAATTATCCAATTTAGCACTACAGATGGGAATAGAAATAGGGAGATCAAAGGTACTACAGAAACCCTATAGAGCAGAATTTTCAGACAAAGATTTAGAAAATATGAATGCCTCTGGAAGAAGATTACAAATAAGAGAATTAATGTTAGTTTTGCAAAAATGGGGAGACCTAGATAAATGGAAAACTAGGTGGGCCAAGAAAAAGGAAGAAGCACGAACAAGTAGAACAGCATCAGAATATGTGATGATGGAAACAGGGAAAGCAGACCAGATGTATCCAATGCGAGAAGTTGCGGGAGGAGGATATGTACATGTCCCATGGAGCAGACAGGATATTTTGTCATTTACGAATGATTTTCCAAAATTGAGAGAAAAACCAATTGAATGGTACAAGCAGGTTGATAGGTTTGTGAAGGTGTCAAAGGTATTGTTGACGGATTTAGATGGTCTGTTTGACATAGTGGTACCTGCCGATTTGTGGACAGATTGTAAGATCACAGTGGATTGGCCAAGTGATGAGTATCCCAGAGATCCGAAAACAGGTGCCCCGTCAAATGACGTGATGAAAAAGTATCAGCAGGTGATAACATACCTGAAAGGGAAAATACCCCGAAAGAAACAGATTGGGTGAAAATAGATCGAACCACCCAAGAAGCCAGTGAAACAGTACATTCTTACTATGAGCGCCTATTGCAGGTGTTTAAACAGTATAGTGGATTTGAGGACATTGGAGACAAAAACATGAGTCAGTTTGTGTATCGGTTTGTTTATGGTCTGAAGCCAGAGATTTGCCAGATGATTAAACAACACATGCTGTGTTGGCAGGGAAAGCCTATAGATGAAATTCTGAAATATGCGAAATATTGTGGAGACGATATTGAGGATAGACACAAGAAATTACAAGAAAAGGTGATGTGGGCACAGGTGAAAATGGCAGAGAAGCAGGGAATTAATTTGGAAAATCCGAGTGAAAATCAAGGAAAAGATTCTGGAACGAGTGGTGATACGGGAAATGGTGGAAAATTTAGAGGACGAATGAGTAGAGAAGAAGCTAAAAAGAAATTTCCTTGTCATGGATGCGGAAAATTGGGGCATTGGAAGGACGAATGTAAAAAGATTCGGAATAATAATGGCCCAAATCAAAACTTAAATCCACAGACGCAGAATGACTCACAGCAGGGTGTAAATCCCCAGAGTCAATTACCACCTCCACCTGTTCAGGGTAATGTAAGCAGAGCAAAGCATGGTACAGACATTGGATACCCAGGAGGGAGTGGTAAGAATGATTATATGACATCACAATTTCTTTTGCAGGACAATTACTGTGAATTCAACTCATGACGGTGCCTAGGAGAGGGGAAGAAGGAGTGCGTACTTGGCGCATCCTTACAGGTAGATCAGTCTGGTCCATATGTTGAAGGAAATGTGAAAGGTAATGATATTACTTTCCTTTTGGACACTGGTGCTACCAGGTCTACGGTGAGATCAGCAGATATCCCAGACCTTCCTCTCTCTGGTGAAGATATCCAAGTAGTAGGGGTAGCTAATCAAAGAATTAGAACGCCTCTTACAGAACCAATGGAAGTCAAAATAGGAAACTTCAGAGAAATGCACCAATTTGTAGTGTGCGATTCTAGCCCAGTGAATTTATTAGGTAGGGATTTATTGTGCAAAATGAACTGTACAATTTTCTGCACGCCAGATGGTGTGGCAGTTCAGACACCAGATGAGGACCATGTATATAAAATTATGGTTGCAAAACAAGGTACAGAAATAGACGAAATGTTTTCGTTAATAACAAGAGATGAGTTGCCAGAAGAAATAAAAGGTACAGTAAACCCCATAGTATGGGATTTCACTGGAAAAGAAGTAGGACTTATGGCTAAAATAGATCCAGTTCAAATTACGGTAAAAGAAGGTGCAATTTTCCCAAATACCAGACAGTATAAAATGAGTGCAGAAGTAAAAACAGGAGTTATTGAAGAAATCAATCGAATGGTAGAGCAAAACATCCTAAAAGAAGTAATGAGTAGCCCATGTAATTCACCTATAATGGGGTTAAAGAAACCTAGTGGAAAATATAGGATTGTTCAGGACCTGCGTAAAATAAACAAGATTGTGGAACCATGTTGTCCCATAGTACCAAATCCTGCAGTAATTCTATACCAGATCCCTTGGAATGCAGGATGGTTCACAGTAATTGATTTGTGTCAAGCATTCTTTTCAATACCATTGCATCCAGACAGCCAGTATCTTTTCTCATTTAAATTTGAGAACAAGGTCTATGTGTGGAATCGTGTTCCTCAGGGGTACACAGAAAGTCCTTCCATCTTCAACCAGATACTGAAAAAGTGCCTGGAAAAACTAGTGATGCCAGGAAGCTCAGTCTTAGTCCAATATATCGACGACTTATTGGTGGTGTCGACCACCAGAGAAGACTGTGTTGTTGACTCCATAGCATTATTAAATCTTTTGGCTGAGGAAGGGCATAAAGTCTCACCTGAAAAGTTACAGTTTTGCAGGACAGCTGTTAAATATCTGGGACATCAAATTGAGAGGGGAAAAAGAAGAATAACCTCTGAAAGAGTAGAATTAATAAAGAGAATGCAAATGCCTGTAACCCAAAGACAAGTGCGAATGTTCCTAGGAATAGTAGGCTACTGTCGACAATGGATACCAAATTTTTCCATGTTAGCTAAGCCCTTAATTAACATGACGAAAAAGAAAGCAAAGGACCCTGTTGAGTGGGAGGATGAAAGTGTAGAAGCTTTTGTAAAATTGAGAAACGCACTTTGTTCAGCACCTGCCTTAGGCATGCCTGATTATAAAAGAGAATTCGCATTATTCTGTCAAGAGAGAGAAAATTGTGCACTTTCTGTCCTAACTCAGAGACATGGACTAGACAGACGTCCTATAGCGTACTTTTCTGCTACATTGGACCCAGTAGCAGCCGCGTTGCCAGGATGCTTAAAAGCAGTGGCAGCAACTTGTTTGAGCATTGAACAAAGCGAGTCAATTGTGATGGGACATCCTGTAAAAGTGTATGTTCCACATGCAGTTGTCATTCTGTTGACAAGAACCCAAACTCAGCATCTTACTCCTAGTCGGCTGACTAAATATGAGAGGATAATAATGGGTGCTGAAAATGTGACCATGGTAAGGTGTACAATAATAAATCCAGCAACTTTATTGCTGGACCCATATCATGAAACAAATAAAGATGACGAAGAAGATGAACATGATTGTGTACAAATTACAGAATTATGTACAAAACCACGCTCAGACATAGAGGAACAGCCTCTTAAAAAGCCAGACAGGGAGCTATTTGTCGATGGTTCATGTCAAAGACATGAAGATGGTAAACTAACTGCTGCCTATGCGGTATGTGAATTAACTGGAATAGTCGAAGCATCCTATTTACCAGGAGTAAAATCTGCACAAGTAGCTGAATTGATTGCTTTGATAAAAGCTTGCAAAATTGGGAGGAATCAGAGAGTGACCATATTTACAGATAGTCAATATGGTTACGGGGTTGTGCATGATTTTGGCCAACTGTGGATGCAGAGGGATTTCATGACTTCTTCAGGATCCCCCATTAAAAATGGACAATTTGTAAGGGAATTGCTAGAAGCAATACAATCACCAAAAGAATTGGCTGTGGTGAAATGTGCCGCACACCAGTCAGGAGATGATTGGGTGGTAGTCGGCAACAGATATGCGGATCTGGTGGCTCAACATTGTGCCAAAGCCAGAATGTCAGTCAATAAGAGGGTGGAAAGAATGGGAATCAGCTGCCAACTTATGCTGTATATGCCATCTGAAACTTGGAATGACGTCAAGAAATTGCAAGATGAGGTTGATGAAAGTGAGAAGAATTTGTGGATCAAAGTGGGTTGCTCCCAAAGAGGAGAGGATGAAGTATGGATCAGTGCTGATGGCAGACCAGTCATGCCAGACTGTTTACTCTCACAAATGGCTAGAATGCACCATGGAGACTCACACATAGGGAGAGAAGCAATGATTAGGCTGTTCAGACAAAATTGGTACAATCCCAAATTCAGGGCTGTTGCAGAGAGTCTTTGCCAGAGATGTCTAACTTGCCAAATGCATAATCCAGGCAGGAAAACGATAATTGGGTTTGGAAAGATTGGAAAGGCAGAGGGCCCATTTATAAGACTCCAGTTCGACTTCATACAGTTACCACCATGCAGAGGACTAAAATATGTACTAGTCATAGTGTGTCTGTTTTCAAAGTGGGTGGAGGCTTACCCTACTAGGAGAAATGACAGTATTACAGTTGCAAAACTGTTGTTACGTGAGCTCATACCTAGGTTTGGTTTCCCAGTATCTTTGGAATCAGATAGAGGAAAACACTTTAATAGCGAAGTGATCCAGATAATCTGTGAAGCATTTCAAATCAAACAGAAATTGCACTGTGCATATCGCCCAGAGGCTTCTGGAGTGGTTGAACAATTAAATGGCACTATAAAGTCAAGATTGGGAAAAATGTGTGCATCAACATCATTAGAGTGGCCAGACGCATTGCCACTTGTCTTGATGGGAATCAGAAGCATACCTGACAGAACAACAGGATTGAGCCCCCATGAAATAATGATGGGAAGAGCAATGAGACAAACACATGTTCCCACAAACAAATTAGTGAATATATCTGATGATATGGTTCTGGATTATTGCAAAGGATTGGCTGACCTAGTGCGTTCTTGTCTCTCATCAGGTTGGAGAAGACGCAGTTTCCAGGCAGCCTGAACTAGAACATGATCTGAATCCTGGTGATTGGGTGGTAGTGAAGAATCACACCAGAGAAACGTGTCTATCACCCAGGTGGAGCAGACCTTGTCAAGTTATATTGACCACCAATACAGCAGTGAAGTGTGCAAGATTTCCTAATTGGATTCACGTAAGCCACACAAAGAGAGTACCAGAACCTGAAGAGGAGAATTCTACAGACAACGCCAATCACTGAAGAAGCTGAAGGTTGCCCAGCTGAAGAATCTCAGGTTAGAGGTTCTAGGGAAGCTGACGGAGAACAACCGAGCACAAGTCAGGATTGGATACCAGTGGTAGAAGTTCCTGAAGTATACCACAGAACAAGAAGTCAAGCAAAATTGGAAGAAATAGAAGAAGATCAGATAGGTGAAGAAGAAGCAGCTCAGGTACAAGAAGAAAAGACAATAAGAGAACCTGAGCAAGGTCAGATAGGGAAAGAAAATTGGACTCAAAACAGTGAAAACCTAATAGACTTTGAACAGGGAAAGACAGGTTTAGAAGAATCCGGTCAGGCTGCAGAAGTTCACAGTGCAATAAGCCCTGATCAGAACAAGTTAGATCAAGAAGAGTACAAGAAAGAAGAAAACCTTGCAAACATGAACTTGAAGAAATAAATAAAGAACAAGGTCAGTTATTGGAAACTCACAGCGGAGCTGTTACAGAGAAACCAATTAGACCTGAAAAGGAGCAAACCAGAAACACAGTAATTGAAGAAAACGAAACAGTGCTAAGAAGTGAAATTAACGAAATCCCTGAAGACGAAAGCAAAGAAACAGTGCCAACAAAGAAGACAAGAAAAGGAGATCATTGGCCAAGTGTCATTAAAAGAGTAAAGTACCACATAACAACCAGAAGTGAAGATCCAGAACAAGTACCTGAAGTGACAAGTCAAACTGAACAAGAGAAAAAGTCAGGAAAAAGAAAAAGTAAAAGACTGAGACTTGTGAATAACAAATTCAAGGGTCCTGACTGGACTTATATCATTCTTGAAGATTTTGAAAGCTCAGAGTCAAGTGACAGTGGTGGCGAAGGAACATGTGCAGAACTAACATACGAAGAAGAAACAAGACCACCCTGACTAAACAAAAGAATCCGCTAAAGAAAAGAAGAAGAGATAAGAAGAGCAATCTTCCTTGTCGAAAAATGCCTGACGATAGAGTTACTGGGAGACCAAAACGAAATTGTTGTAGGAGATGCTGTGCAATCTGCATATGTAGTCTAGTATTGGTGCTTATAGTATGGTTAGTCCTGATTGTAGCAGTTCCTTACCTTATGATAATAGATAAGAAGATTAATAATGAAACTAAAGGGAGGACAGCAAACATGAAGGGCAATAGAGTAGAATTAATGACAGAAGATGAGGCAGAAATTCATCATGAAATAGCTGATAACGACACTAGTTTAAATGTTTTCACAAAATTATTGTTTCAGTATGTAGACACAATGGAAGTTAGTAATTGTTATGTCTGTATGAAGTTACCTGAATCAGTAGCGGAAGGATTAACATACCATCATTTACCACTGACATATGGCATCTCATGTAGTATATTAACAAGTTTATTTTATAGAACAGGTAGACTGCAGTATTATTATTCAAACTTAAATATGATATTTTCTGAGGTTCCGATTCGCAAGAGTATGAACCCAGTGCTTAGTAGTCAAGACGCACAGTTTATGGGAGAATTTTTCTTAACAATGAAATCGATAAACATAACACATGCACATAGACACAATCTAACATGTTCTTTACTAGAAGAAGAAAAGATATTTTTGAATTTAGTAGAAGATAGAAGACATGATTTTCAAAAGAAAGCTTCAGAGCATAAGGCTCAGTTGCCACCTTGGGCGGAGAAAGAAGGGAGTTATACACCTGGTAAAGCTCAAGCTGCAATGGCTCTGGATTTCGTAAAGACAGGGAAAATTCGTCTTCATAGGTTAAAGACTGATTATAACAATGTTTTCATCGGTACCAGTGAATGTGAACACAATTTTTTAATTCTTGGAGGTTGGGGACTCAAAGGAGGAACAGATTCAGTTTTTCCTGGAATTTATTATGTATGCGGGAATAAGGCTTACTTTAGGCTTCCTGCACGGTGGTATGGAAGTTGTTATTTTGGAATAGTTTTTCCAAAGATATACCACGTAAAAAGAAACACTGGAAGCAATGAAAACAATAATGAATTAATACGTAGTAAAAGAGCTAGTTTTTCAGAAATTGTAGGTGATATATTTGGTGCATTGATACCTTCAGTGGGAATAATTCTGAACTCAAGGAAAATATGTAAATTGTCTACAGTGGTTGATCGTTTATCAACGGATACTGCTGGAGGATTTCTAATGATTAATGCGGAGATGGTTGCGATTAGATCTATGGTTATGCAAAATCGACTTGCTCTTGACATTCTATTGGCAAAAGAGGGAGGAGTCTGTAAATTATTGAAGACGAAACATTGTTGCACTTATATTCCTGATAAGAGTCCAGAATTTGGAACGTATATTTAGAACATAACTAAACTTGAGAAAGAACTTAAACCACTGGAAGTTGATAGTGTATGGGAAAGATTGACAAATAGTATTTCGTCAATTGGAACCTGGCTTGCTAATGTAGGGAAAGGACTTATAGGTCAAATATTATTACCTCTAGCAGGGATAGCAATAATAATATTGGCAATAACAATATGGTGCAAATGCTGTAGAAAGAATGGAACATATAAAGTGACAGGAAAAGGAAAGAAGAGAAAACTAGATGAAATAGAACTTGAAGAATGGAGAAGTGAATTATACAAAAAGTTGAAAGGGGATGTGAAAAACAGAAAATGTAAAAATGAGAATGAAACGAATTGCTAGAAGTTGGCATCTGATTGAGGGTAGTATTTTTGATGGCTCAGAAACGCCATCAGAGAGGGGATTGATGGAGCAAGGTTTCAAAAATGAAACTTGCTTGTACGCAATCCTCCTCATAGTATTAATTTATTAAATTGTATTGTCAATACTAACCTTTGCATTCACAAACACAAGAGGGACAGAAGCTTGCTTATGTGTTTTACTAATGAATAACGCTTGTCTGTAATCCAAAATGTCCGCTAAAGCGCGGGAACCTCAATGCGCATGTCGCAACCTGATCACATGGTGTGACGTCTTTCTTTGTTTGGTGGGAAACTTCTGCTTCTGCGCAGGTGTGCGCTAAAATGGCCGCTAAATGTTTTCACATGCTTAAGCTTGCTCTCATGTCATTATTAAATTGTCGTTTTCTTAATGCTACTAATGCAGGATAGTATTATAATTAATTGGGAATAGAGTAGGGAAAGTGGGCATACAGTGAAACATTTTATTTGTGATGTTAATATTTTCTTCTTGCACTTTTAGTAATTCGTAAACTTGGGCCTGGGTTGGTGACTTGTAACTCGAGAGACGATGGTTCTGCGCATGTGTCCTGTGTGCCTGCCAAGTGAAGTCAACTTGGACGTCTCCCAAGGCCATGACCCATTGGCCGAAGATGCTGTACTTTATGTTTTCTGTGGACAAATTGATACTTTTCCCCTGTAAAATGTATAACATTTGTCGTGAGACGGGTGGGAAATAAAGCGAATGTATTAATTTGAAGGGGAGGGAACGTAAAGACAATAGGCTTTACAATTTAGGCCAAATCGATATGGTGCGAGAATCCACCCCCTGTCCCTGTCCAATCAGAAGTAATGGTCCCATATTTTAGCAACATTAAGGGGAGGTACATGGGCGTAGAAGGGTATAATAGAATATAGCATTAGTTAATTAGTCAGAGCATGCTTTCACGAAGAACAGGCGTCCATGCTGCGAGAGAGCTCTTAGCTCCAGACTGCCATGCTGATCGGTTGCTGACTGAATCCCTGACCAGAAGAGGTCCTGAGGAGGGGGCGGCGGAGTCCATTAGAACGGGAGAATCGAGGAGAAGTCGAGTATCAGAGAGGGGAACGACGCAGGCGTCGTTGTAGAGAGGTCACCGGTCCTGTCCTGATCCTGGAAGAAGTCTTTGCTCTTCATCCTTCCTGGGTCCTATCTTTTCCAACTCCTTGGCCAAGGGGCTTGGTTCTCGCATTTAGGTAACTATACTGCAACCTTTAGTTGCGCTGCTGTCTCTATTCTCTTCTTTTTCTTAAACGCCGTCATTGATTAGCAAAATCATTTCTATGCTTTTTCTTGGGTATTTCAATCAAGTGCCGTGTTTTCTGTATTTTACTCTGCTAAAACTTTAGATAAACATTTTAAAACTTCCTGACTCAGTGGTTATTTCAGGATTATGTACTATAATGAATGTCACTCATTTTAAACTTCCCAATTAGCAAAGGATCCATTGGTAAGTTATTACTCTTCAATCAGAAGGTAATTGGTAGCAGGGACTTTGATAAAAGAGTACATCTGACACCCAGCGTAAGTATTAGTGTAGTGTGAATGTATGGGCCCAAGTGAGTATATGGTGTATGAATGTTGTTGGCTAATATTGCGCTGGATCAGGTATATTGTGCCAACAATGGTTGGAACACTCCACTTTGTCGTCTGTATAACAACACTTGTCACTCTTGTCGAGCGACATCAATTTGGCTGATTTTATCTTAGGTCCTAGGATTCCTAGAACAAAGAGGTTTATCTATGCAGCTTACAATGAAGTATGGAAACTTTCGCAAATTGAGGCAGCGCTTTGTCTGCGCCAAATTGACAAAGCAAATTTAGAAAAAGTCGTTGCAGTGGTCGACAATAGTATCAATACACTGTCTTCACGCATTTATACCTTGGATAATATTGTTTCATCTGTTATTGATATTGTTCAGAATGATGTATCTGTGTTATATCATGGTCAACATCAATTACGATCAGTGATGCAGTTTGCATGGACGTTACAGACTCTCAAAATGGGAAAAGTCCCTTGGGATTATTTGAATGCTTCTGCTTTGTTTTTACCATTTAATCTAACTGATAAACAGAGATTTATGTCCATGAAAGATGCTACATACACGCTATTACACATTGAACAATTAGATCACTTGCCATTCTCTGTGGCGGAGACAGATTCAGATGTATGGTTAATTCATGGGGTTATCGCTCTCCCATTTTCGCTGTTTCAGTTTAAATCTTGCATGAAACACTTCCCAATTGGCCGCTTTGAACCCCTGGGTAGTGCATTTCTCCATGAATTATGGTCCCTACCTTTCACTTACAGATGTCAACGGGAGGATAAGGACGTTTTCCTAACAGGGGAGTACTGCGATTCCACAGTAGGACATTCTCTGGTTTGTAAACACGTTAAGTTGCACGGCGCTTGTAATGTATCCGCGCCTAATCTTGCTTGCTTTTTTAAAGGAACTCCTGTCCCAGCAATAATTCCCGCTCTTACATTGCTTACTAACGGCAGTTATCTTATTTTGAATAACCACGATTGCTGTGGTTTACGGGCAGGAATCCTGTATATAGTAACAGTTTCACAACGTGTTACTTGTTGTAGCAATGTGCTTTTTCCGCCCCCGCATGGGAAAGTAGATAGTTCCATTTGGCCTTCCATTCCAACTTTGAAAACAGATTTCAACAAATTGAGCAGACCCAAAGAGCTATTGTTTCAACAAGAAGTGCCTCTCACTTCGGCCCGAGAGACCCTCGAATTGCAGGTGGCTAGAACATCTAGCGAGATTCAGTCACTTCTGAAGACGAACCTCCCACTTCACTTTGGGGAGCTTATACATCAAATATTTAATGCGTCTGACACCAAAGGCCTTGCTCATTTTTTTAAACTTGTGGGATCCGGCCTTGTGACTTCTTTTCAGACGATATTTGGAGTAATACCGGCTTTTATTCATTCTATTTTTTCTACGTCTACGGAGGGTTCCCTTTATTACTGGTGCTAGCTGGTGGAATCCTGATTCTTCTGCTCCTGCTACGCAATGGCTGCTCATCTTGTGCTAATGCACAGACCAGGCCAATTGCAACTGTACCGTGACCGAATGCAACAACTTTTTGGATGCTTGCCATTAGCAACGCTTCGCGTGAGTTATGGACTAACTTTTCGCTTTGCCTACTTCACTTGCGTGCAACCTGTGTTCTACTGTCAGCGGTGCCCCTTCTATTGGGCTTTGGATTTATGCCTCTCCAATACGTCATGTTCAGACTTGGATTATGACCAGTTAATGGGTCCCTTGGTGGCCCATGAGCAGGCCTGTTCTGGGAATGGCCGTATGGCGCGTGCGGCTGCACTTGGAGTCTTGGCTGAGTGGAATATCTGTGCGGCTGCGCAGAACCTCTTGCAAAGGAGTTTCATCGAATATCACGCAAGTTGCCAGAAAATGTTCTTGGAAGCATCGGAATACGAGGAGCATGTCTGTTCCTTCGGCCTACTTGATTGGATGGCATCTCTTTTTTCTGCTAACGATAGGGATGACCTTTTGGAACAAATTGCATTCTTAAGTTCACGTACTTTGATGGATTTGCCACCTCCTTCTTAATCACGTTTTCCGTGAAACTACAGAATTTTAAACAACATACACATTTTTAATTTTTTTTTTTAATTTTTCCAATTTGGTTTTTTCAAGTGCTTCTGAACTCTGCTTAACTTTGAACTCTGTTTTGGTTTTTTGTCTATATACTACGACCTTACCAAGGGGAGGGTGTTATATGGCCGTTAGGGTCATTGTCGACATTGCTAAGTTAGCTTGAGCTCTGCTGCCATGATGCTGCTTTTGCGCATGTTACTACATGACTTTATTTTGCAAAACTCTGTTTATGCCTTTCACATGAGAACTGTCTGCTTTTCGCGTTCTCTGCTAGTTCCTGGAGTTTAGTCTGAACACGATGTGCAAGGCTGATAAACAATGCCCCTTGTTATTCTGTTCTGGTCAGTCCCTAGCACCTAGACAAAACATGCTAACACAGCTGCGCTGCTGGAAACTCGTGCTTTGATATTACGGGGATGCATGTTGTTCAATAGACACACTTGGAGAGGGACCTTTTCAGGGAGAAGAGCTATGCTGTTCCTATGATGTAAAATGTAGGCACTAAGGTATGGGGTCTGCTGACAAAGCCCAGATATCTTCCTTTATATAATAAACTTCACCTTACCAAGGGGAGTGTGGTTAGGCCGTATAGTCCTTTTTCCACAGTCTGTATACGATGACATCCCCCTTTATATTCTATGGAATTGTAACAATGCTAACTGTGTTAGGTTTATGCATTTCGCTGCTGGTAGTGGCTCGTATACTGCATTATAGAGCATGATAGTTAAAATAAACATTTTTAACTATAACCGTGACTCTGACAATTCTTATTGTGGACAAGTACGAGTGAGCGAGCGAAAGGGTATGTCTTGCTACCGCGATTCTTGAGAGAGCTAGGAGTGTTGTGTTCTGGGTTGTCTAATCATTTGTAGCTTCGTGACTATGTAGGAGAACGAATGAGACACTATAGCTAGTCAGCTTCAACCCCTATACGCTGAGGTCATGTTTTCCTGCGCATAGTTCTGTGTATGTGCAGAATCCCCACAACAATAGATTCAGAAACGACAGAGGTGACATGAATGCATGCAGACCTGCGAAATGTGGGCGATCGAGTCAAGGAGGCAGGAGGCACTACGAGCCCAGGTCGAAGAATTGAGAGACACTGTTGCACTACTGGAGGCTAAAATGGAAGACTCCGAAGAACAGTTGGGCAGCAATAACATTCGGATAGTTGGAGTCCCAGAATGAGCAGAGGGCCTGGTAGTAGATTTATTTGTGGAGGAGCTAATACTCAAACACCTGCAGCCTAGAGGTCTCTCAAAATATTTTACAGTGGAACGGGTGCACCGGGTCCCGGGGGTCCCGCCGAGGCCAAGCCCCCCTCCTGGCCCATTATTGCCCGTATTACTAATTACAGAGATCGAGATGTCATTTTACAAATGGCGCGGAGTGTGCCACCGGTCAAATGGGACAACAGCACCATCACTTTCTTCCTGGATTTCACTTTGCATGTTCAGAGAAAGCGATGTTCATCCCTGGAGGTCAAAACGTTCTTGCGGGAACGAGAACTGAAATATTCAATGCTATTCCCGGCCAGGTTACAGGTGGTGGCGAAAGACAAGACCAGGCTCTTTGATACACCTGAAGAAGTGTGGAGTTGGTTGGACGGCTGGCGAACAGTTAAAGACAAAAGAGCCCATACGAGGAGAATCTAACGAGGAGCTGGCCTAAAGAGCAGTGGACCACGTATCGATTCAAATGCAGAGCAAAGAGGAGAGGCAGAACACAAGGTGAAGATATCCTAGACACCCTTGACTTCGAGACAGAGACTGCTGAATGGCTGAGTGAAGTGCCTATGTGATACTCCAGAATACTTCAGGTGCAGACCCTGAGGAGGTCTGGTGACGACAGGCCTGAAAGGCCGGACCTGAGGTGTGGGCACTCTGGATTGACTGTTACAGATAATTGTTTGATTGAGTGGACACTGAAACGGTAACAAATACAATTGAATAATCTAAGGGGGGCCGGCGGTATAGTAGAGGACTAGGTACAAGCTTCCCACACGTTAAGTTACAAGAATGGTGTCAAAGGAACTCTGCATAGTTGGGAGGCGGGCAGTTTGAAGTCTGTCATGCAGGGAGGCAGGGAGGGGGGGATGCAACAAGGATTTGTGTGAGTTGTTAGTGTTTGGTAAACATATTCTTAGCAGCGATGACACTCTTCAAAAGACGCACGGTCCATTTGGGCTTTTCCTCCACTTCTAGTCCCAGCTCGATGGCGAAAATGATATCCGGAGGTTCCCCGGTAGGCCCGCGCACGAGAGGTGATGAGGGCCCCCCGTGGTGGCGAGGAGTGTGCCTGCGGGTTTTCACCCCCCGACCCTCATGAGGGAGGTGAACAATCCCCATCCTATCAGACTATCCCATATGGCCAGGACGGATGACATCTATGGGGTCAACAAAACATTTTAAAATCCTCTCGTAGAACGTGAATGGTTTCGGGGATAAAATTAAAAGTAGAGTGGTCCTGCAATATTTGAAAATGCACTCTCTGGAAGTGGTCTTGCTTCAAGAGATGCACCTCCCGGGCATAACGTATGGAGCAATGAACAGATGCGGGTACAAAATTGTGGCTCATGCGAGATACTCAAGAGGTTCTCAAGGGGTGGGCATTCTTATACGTTCCTCCTTCCCATTTATAGCCCAGCAGGTCGCACATGACGCTCACGGGCGCTTTGTGGCGGTCACTGGGAGGGACAGCTATTTAACATAATCTCGCTTTACATACCCCCGAGACTACATGCTCAGGTACTCCCGGATTTAGGGGCCCTGCTCCTCAGCATTCCCAAGAGAAGATTGCTATTGGGGGGAGATTGTACTGCAGCCCTCTCTCACACTGCTGACCGAGGGCCTGCACGCCCGCAGGAACGCTCTGGTATGACTCTGGCTGACTTCCTACCTACGATGGGACTTGCAGACACATGGAGGGCTCTCAACCCCACAATGTGCCAATACACCTTTCACTGAGGAGCACAGAGCAGCTTATCACATATAGACTATATATGCACACCAGCCCATCAGCTCCCCTGTTTTCATAATGCTCATCATCTTGTTCGGGGCACTTCGGACCACTCCCCCATGTGTGTGACTTATGGACAGGGCTTCCCAGGTCAGAGTCGTATGAGGGGGATTAACTCCTTGTATCTTCAAGTGCCCCGTATCAGAACGGGACTCCAGGAAGCCACTGACCACTATATTACAGAGAATGAGTGGACGGTGGACTCTGCCAGTATATAGTGGGAGGCATTCAAGACAGTTATCAGAGGTCAGGGACTCTCCCTGGTGTCGGGTCACAGAAAAGAAAAGAGATCTTAGTTGGAAACCCTAGAGCGAGAGATCTTGGACGTAGAAACACACCTGATCTTGGGTGATAATGAGACAGTAAAGCACTGCTTGACTCTCAAGCGGAGGGAGTTTAGAGATGTGGCGGATGAGGCGGCCAGGGCCAGATACTGTGCAATGCAGCACCGCCTCTATGAGGTTGGAGATAGAGCAGGCAGACTCCTGGCATGGCTAGACAAACAAGAAGTGGCATCAAGATGGGTGTTTGAAGTGAGAGAGGAGAATGGTACCCGAGTTCGGGATAGACAGAATAAAGCGGACGGAGTTCGGGATAGACAGGGTATAGCAGACACCTTTTCAGAGTATTACAGGCGATTGTACACCCCGTCCTCCACCACTACAATTGTGGAGGTGTGGGAGCTGCTGGCTACTCTCCGGTTGCCAGGTCTTCCGTCTGATGACAGAGACCTCCTCGAACAAGATCTCACAGAAAATAAAGTCTTCCAGGCCATTCGGGCACTAAACTCGGTAAAGGCTGGAGGTCCAAACAGCCAGCCCATTGAGCTGTACTAACTTACAGCAGCTAAAATAGCACTCCTTCTCCTAAAGAGGATTCGAGAGAGTTGTGAGGTGGGATCCCTACCGGGAGAACAAAGGATAGCCAACATAGTTGTGATCCACAAGGAGGGTAAACCGCCGGAGGAATGTGCCTCTTATAGGCCGATTTCACTGCTAAACACAGTAGTTAAAATACTAAAAGAACTATTGGCGACCTGACTGACCCAAGTTATACAGTTGTTGATCCATCCTGACGAATCCGGTTTTATGTCAGGAAGCAACACCACGCTTAACTTGAGAAGTCTGCATGGAGTGTTGGGCAGAGCTGAAGATATTTGTGAGGACGCAGCAGTGGTATCATTGGACGTGCAGATGGCATTTGATATGGTGGAGTGGCCATTCATGTACGCAGTTTTAGAAAAACAGGGATAGGCCTCCGTTTTTTAGACTGGATTATACTATGACCCACTGGCCCGAGTGACAGTAAATAGGGGCCCATCAAAATATTTTCCCATTGCAATTGGGCACGAGGCAGGGCTGTCCCCTTTCCGCTGATCTTTGTGCTGGTGCTTGAACCCTTGGCGGTATGGATACGTGATGACCCGCTGATCAGGGGGCTGCAGTGGTCCATGGAGTAAAAAGACAGGATCTCCCTCTATGCAGTCAACATCCTGTTGGATATAGCAAGCCCGAGCGCTACACTCCACAGAATACTGCACATATTTGACTTGTATCATAATTACTCGGGATACACTATCAATTGGGAGAAGTGGTTAATCTATGTGCTCCGGGATGGTCCCCCATGCCTCCCCGGAGACTGTGCAGTCCAGATAATAACGGAGGGGTTTCACTATCTGGGTATCTACATAACCAGAGACCCTAAATTCTTTTTGTAAACGCAACCTAGAACCCCACAGTTGTATTTACGAAATGATGTTCAACACTGGAGGTCCCTACCATTATCCCTCTTGGGAAGAGCGTCACTCTTTAAAATGATGTCCTTGCCCCGCTTTCTTTACGTGCTCCACAACACTCCACACCCGGTGCTGCCTGCATACTTTCAGACAGTAGATGCCGTAGTTCGTACATTCCTTTGGGATGGAGGCTCTCCTAGGAGCTCTCTCCCAAAATCGACCAGAAGCTGGTATGACGGTGGAACAGTACTCCCAATCCTCTTGAAATACTACTGGGTGGCCCACCTCATGGTAGTCAATCATTGGCTCCATCTGCCCCAAGTTGAGTCGACATATAGAATAGATCACCGCAATATGCAACTGGGAGGTTATCTCAGAGCGATCTATAGTGCAAGTAAGACCAGCTCATTCCCTAGTCCGACTTCGGTCACGTTGCTGGTCTGGCAGGAGGCACTAAGAGCCTTGGGCAGGCGCTATAAGATCATGTGGGTGACCCCACTGTGGGACACCGCAAAACTGGGACTATTGGCAAGACATCGGGGTTTCGACAAATGGGATCTTATTGGCCTCTCGAGGGTGGGTGTACTGTGGGTGGGGGGGAGGTACTATTCTTTGCGGAATAGGGCAGGAGGGCACCATTTTCTACATTATATGGGGATGCCCGTCGCTTCAGGAATAATGGGAAGCCATGATGTCATGTATGCAGAATGTATACAACATTGACATGATTAAATCACCAAAGCAGTGCCTTTTGAATATATGGGAAGCGACAGATCTAAATAGCAAAGAGCATCTCTGGGTGAGATTGGGGTTTATGGTAGCCAAGAGCAACATAGCCAAATTGTGGAGAGCCACGTCGGCCCCTACGCTGGGAGAGTGGAACTCGGATATGGATAGGTGCATGCTGGCAGAGAGGGCAGTCTACGAGAGTAGGGGCTGTCCCAGTAAATCGATCAAGGTTTGGGGAAGGTGGAATGAATACAGAGGAAGGATTTGCATGCCAGTTACTCGCAGTCGGCCTGTTGAGCTTTTTGGGGGGGGTCTGATTGGTGGAAGAGTAAATACAGGGAGGGGAGATGAAGATATATGAAAGATACAACAGTTGACACTATTTGCCCATTGTTGGACTTTGTCTTCAGGTACTATGTCTTGAAAATGAATATCATCGTAATGCAATGTTTAATTTCTGCAATAAAAAAAGATTTATAGAAAAAAGAAGATCTCTATACATCGTGTACCTTCTATGGATCCGTTACTTTATGGAAGAGGAGCTGCTTTTAAAAAATGTTCACATGCAGACAATGACACTCAGGGAACATGAACATGGACTTCTGTGTGCTCCTCCCAAGGCCGCCCACTGCCATTCATAAAATGGATGCTGTCCCATATGGGAACCTGGATCTGATATACCCCTAGGTGGGGGGTTGGTATCAGTTCAATGGATCCTAACTATAATTATAGCTGCAAACCACTGATAGGTGTCATTTAAAAAGCATAGAGGAAGGGCAATCCACCTTCACGACCCTCTCTTTGCGATTCAGAAAAGGGTGCAAAAGGAACTTTGTGAGTTGGAAATAGTATGCAGAATCACAAAATACATTTAGTATATAGCGATTCCTGATTTTTTACTCCAAATTGTGTAATTTTATGAATCTTTGGCTTTGCAACTGTAAACCAATTCTTACCTAGGTTACGTAGTTTTAATTAAACTCCTTTTAGTATGGGTTTCTTGATTTTTATCCAACTGTGAGATTCTTAGGCCTAGTGAGGCATTCTCTCTGCCCCTCCTGCATCTAGTCAAGATGGCTTATGTTTATGTCTACTAATTTATATGATTCATGAAAAATACCCTGTGTACTGTCTGATTTATACCTCAAGTAACAATCAGCCTTAGTGAATGCTTCTTACCTTCTTCCTTTCAAAGTTGAAGCCATCTTTTAGCAAGTCTTCTGAAGCCATTTTTCCTTTCAAGTGCTTGAGGGATTCCTTTTGCTCCTGCAGCACTTCCTCAGTTTTGATTGATTTACTTAACGTTTCATGATACAACTCACGCTGCTGTTCCAGCTGCCTACTCAAGTGAAGAACTTTCTTTTGAAGATCCTCATTTGTCTAGGAATCAAAAAGTTCACTGTTAAGACAATCTTTAAAGAAATAGACAAGAACATATCTGTTTCCTAAAGGTTGCCCCCGACTTCAAGAATGTAAGGTCAATAATGGGGGTGTCTTGTACAATGTGACTATTTTGCACTTACCTTTTCAAATTACTTTGACAGCAGTTGTTGAGATTGAGGTTTCCTAAATGCACCGCTGATATTCTTTTATGTACATAGAATGAGTTGCACAATCTTTTCTTTTCAGAGGTATTTGAAATAGGGTCCCCCTTCTGATCTAAACAAAAAAAGAACTAACCCCATTGAGCGAAAGGCATTATGTGGCTACTCTCAATCACATGGGAACACAAATATTCTAAACTCCCAAATCACTGATGTCCACCCAAATGGAGGGAAATTCCACTGAACAGGGAGTGAAACTTTATAACTCTAAAATATAGTCAACAGAACTCCAGTGTTGGTCCTCCGAGCCAGGTTCATGGCATAGCTTCACAATAAGCACTGACTTTGTAAATGTTTCTCATTTAGCTTCAATGTGAGTAAATTTATCCTAGGTGGATAATATCATGGGGACCTGGTATGATCCAGCTCGAACCAACCAAATTTGGACACTAAGGGCCTTATTGCGAGTTTGGCGGTCCGTGAACCGCCGTTCCTGCGGTCCAACCGCCGTGAGCTTGGCAGTCCGACCGCCGGATTATGAGATGAGTTGATTGCTATTGGAAAGAACACGGCTGAACCTCCGATACTGCCAGCACACCGCAGACTCCCGAGGTCGTGGTTGGGGAAAAACAGCTGCCATAGGGTAGTACGGAGGAGTTTCAACGCCATCCGTATTACGAGTTGACTTTCTGACGAGCTAACTGCGGCAATGTGACCGCCAGCTTCAAGTCCGCTGAAACGAAGGAATTGAGGTGGATACTCACCCCTTTGCTGTTCTTTCCGTCAGAGTTCAACATGGATCCCTTTCTTCAGGTCCCCCATTCACAGCAGCATCTTCACCCCAAGGACTACGACCCTGTTGGCTGCGATATACCGGTGAGCCATTTTGCACCATATACCCATTACCTGGACTGCCCACATATGGGCCATCTCCAACAATCGGTTGGTGGTATTTTTCCACATCTATCATGCATATGTGTGCATTTGACACATATGCAGTTGAAATGTTCACACATGCATCAATACATGTGCAAAACTTATCACCATTGCCGCAAGATCTCCAAAGCCACACCGCCGGCACCGTGGTAAACTCGTAATTTGGCGGTCTCAAGACCGCCAGCGCTGAGGTCTTCTGGCAACTGTGAACGCGGCATTCGGGCGGTCAGACGGCCAAACTCGTAACCAAGCCCTAATGTCCTAGCAGTCAGCTGTGTGCTAATGGTGACAGAGGTTCCACCGCAAGCTTTCCAATAGCAATGCGCCCATCTCGTAATACGGCGGTCAGACTGCCAAGCTCACGGCGGTCGGACCGTGACCACGGGTACGGCGGTACACGGACTGCCAAACTCGTAAGAAGGCCCTAAGTTACTGAGTGGTAAAAGATTCAAACATTTACCTCTTTATCAGTGCAAGCAGTATTATTTTCAGGTTCGGATGATTAATAGAGAAGCGGTGCATGAGGTGGTATTCGTGTGTAAGTACATACTACACGTGAGACATTATCTTTGGATATCAAAATACTATCAAATTACGAACAACAATTTTAATATTTTATCAAACATTTATGTAGAATCAGTATAAGAATAACAGTGTCGGAACTAAACTCAGAAAACACACAGAATGAAAGGACTGTCACTTGTCAAACCGTGTTGGGAACATCCACTGAAAATTGCCATAGGAATGAGCAATGCACGCTTAGGCCCTGACTACGAATGTAGAGTTAACCGGGGGTGGTAAAGTTGTGAGTTGTCTACTGAATGCAGAAGATCACTCCATTGTGAGTTTTTTCGGGGTCCCTTGGAATTTGAACTAATGGGTGCCATTTTTCCACACCCAATATTTTTCACATGAGGTTTATATGCATCCGAATTTATCAGCCGGAAAAATGGACTGAAAAAACGTGGATGCATGGCAACACTGCATCAACAGGAAATTACATAAAACAATAGGAAATGTATCATTTTCATGTGCCAAAACGACAACCACTGCACAGGAGAGCATACTGGCTTCTTGATATTCATTTCGGAGCAACCACACAGATGAGAAACTATTTTTGGACAATCATCTGTAATCCAAAGATCTCCAGGCAGACATTTTGTGCAGGGCTTATTTACAAGCCCCTTGCACCACTGGTGCGTCACTTTTTGTGATGCACCGGCGGCGCAACCTGCTGCCACATACTTACAAGGACACGTAAAGCCACCCTGCATCGCTTTTCGTGTCCTTGTAAATATGGCCCCTTTACACACAACACTTTGCGTGGAAGGGGCGTGCCATGTTTGTTGTTGTGGGTGTTCCGATGCAACACCCATGGTTTCTGCCACATTTCTCGATTTACGAGAAATCATAGACTTGGAAATCCGTCAGAATGCTTCACCTCCCCAGGGGAGGCATAGGGAGGCGCAACGAGGAGAAATGTTTTCATTTCTCCTCGCTTGTTTCCTCTTTCTATGCGTTCTGTATTCTGCAGCACACATAGGAAGAGGAAATCCCCTCTTGTGATTGTTTTTGTGCAGGAAGGTGTACCTTCCTGCACAAACTAATCATCCCCGTGACACAGGCACCCTTGCACCATGTTGCAAGGGTGCCTGCGCCTGTACAGGGGAGAGCAAAGGGATCCGTCATATTGTAGTAGATATGACGCATCCTTTTGCTTCGGAATAAATGAAGCGCACCACAGCCAAATGGCTTGCGGCACCGCGTTGCATCAATACCTTGTAAATAAAGCCCTTGGTGCATTTTTAATCCACATGGCTCCTTAGTGTCTGATAAAATGTAAATTTATGGAACCTGAAGTGCAAATACAGGCAGAGGATGTGCGTAAATAAGAGGCTAGACCTATGGGACATTTGGTGACCATGACCAGTGCCGACAACAGATCACAAATCTGGCAACAAATAACCCAGAAAGGTAATGGTGTACCTCCACATGCTCAAACAGTTAATGAATGGAAAAAAGGTTCCAGGACTTGAAACGTCATGTTCGAATGCTTTTATCTAAGCACAGAAGTGAGAACCTTGCCATTGGGGGATGACCAACACCAGAGTCATAATTCATCCTTTTCCGACTCGCAAAATGGGTTTAGTATATTGGACAAAGGACCTTTTTGTGGTCGCACACCTTGTGATTTTGAAAATTGCAAGGTTTTCGACTGAAGAAGGGCTTTGTTCATGTGGCCCTTAAACTTCAAGGACGGCGAAAAAGAGCATATCTCTCAACTAATTTAGTTGCGAAGGAGGGTGGCTCCTGCTTTTTGTGGCCGGTCACAATAACGAAATAATGGAAGGAGTTTAACTTGAGGGTGAGGAGTCTTAGCCTGGCCAGTGACTCCACTGAAGTTTAAGACATTTTTTCTGTAAGGGTAAAAATGATTGCAAGTTAGCTGATACCCTTCAAATAAGGGTGAGTTGAGACATATGTCAATGCCACATGCATATTCAACAGCAAATCAAGTAATGTGCCCATGAATCCGCAATGTCTTGTATCCACTCCTAAGAGATGCCATCCAGCAGTCTATGAGGACTTTCCTGAAGCTGGGTTTATTTAAGGAAGCTTCTGGCACCTGCTCACCTTTTGTTTGGACTATACCACCTTGAAGATTAGATCGGTTTTGTCAGACCCCATTAAGGGCCAAAAGGCAGACAAAGGCTACTGGGCGACAACAGTGGTGGTTGGAGTTGTTTGCCACTGGGTGTTCTGGAGACTATCCTACTGTGGCTCTGGCAAACTGTGCCAAGTACATCCCTTCCAAGCTTGACTCACAGAGTAGTGAGGCAAAGCATTCAAAGGCCTCTGAGAGAGGTTGTTTGTGAGGCAAGGACTCAGAGCTCAACTCAACCAAGGCACATAATAATTAATTATTCATCCCAGTGTTTGTCTCAAAAAATTAGAAGTATGATAGTGTCAATAGAAACAAAATAATACACACTAATAAGAGTTCAGTACAGGATTAAATATTTCAGACTCATGTTTCCTGCTAGGAGTCCCACTAACTCCAGTACCCTATTCATGGTTCATATCAGTGTGATGGGATAAGAGGGCATAGACAACAACAGGCACAGGTTCAAGCTCACGGAGCATTTTACAGTATCCCGTAGGTCACTTCATGTGGTCTTAAGAAAAAAGAGTTCATGCTGGCAACTTTATATCTCTTAAGGCATGCTGGTCTTTACAGTTCAAGAATCACTGTCAGTCTAATGTTTCCAGGCCCCATGTCACCTGTTTGCAGGAGATAGAGCAGTAACAGTTCCAGCCAGTGTGCTTGACATGTATGTGCCATTTGCATGCTTTGAAGTGGTGCAGGACTACAGGCAGTGGCCTCACTCCTCGATGGAGCAGCTTGGATGATCAGCGCAGCAGGACTGGTCAAAGGGTACATGGGGGGAGGGCAGGCTTTCTGATAAAGCGATGACGCGGTTCTTCTCTGAATACGTCACAGGCCGAGTATCAGCACCACCAGTCCATCGAGATACACTTCAAGGGTGCTAGTCAGCAATCGGATAGCTTTATTGAGACTTACAGGCCTCCTGGACAGTCTGTTCTCCTGCAGAACCAGGCATTATCCTTCCCTCTCTGAGCAGGCAGGCTTCTAGGTGCCAGGCAGACTCTCAGGGCCTGATTCACAAAAGTAAACTTACACGTTTGTGTAAGTGTATGCTTTTTCAGTATTCACAAAACTGCATTTTAATAGTAAGTTTATGAGTACGTAGACTCTGCAGTTGGGGTAGAGAACTCCGCACATAAAAATATAGGCCTGTCCTATCATTATATGTGCAGGGTCCCCGCCCCAACTATGGAGCCTTCGCACTCATACACTTACTATTAAAATACAGTTTTGTGAATACTGAAAAAGCGAAAACTTACATAAATGTGTACGTTTACTTTTGTGAATCAGGCCCTCAGTTTCTACAGAAAATGGAGCAGATTTCAGGTGATGCCCCCTCACCTTTACCAGGACTGTCAAGCACATACCAGCCTTGTCCTCACAGCAGCACTTTGAGAGCTCTGTGGAGCACTCCCTTCCTTGGTCAGTGAAAGCTACTTGAAACTGGAACAAAGTGGCCTGGTTTATATACTGGTTCTGGAACCAGTGTGAGTTGGCGCCCTTTCAAATGCCATTTTATTACTACAGTTCTGACACAGGCTATTATCGAGGTGATAACTTTCACAGCAGGTAGCGATGTTGCTGTCTCCAAGTAAGAGTATCCAAAACACTGACACAATGAAATGTGAAAACTCCGCACCTGACTATTGTCAGCCTTTCTGAAGCAGCAATTAGGAAAAAAACAAAGGCCGGGTCTCACCTAGAAACTTCCCCACAGTTTACAGAATTTGCAAACTCACTTCTTCTCTCCACCATCCACCATGAGTAATCAGAAACTCCTTACTAAAAATTAATCATAGAATTTCTAATTGCAGCCCTGTCTACATCTTCCATCACTTCAGTGTCTGGTTCTCCATCCGTCTGCCACAGTAGCGTAGACAATACTTTTACACTTTCTGGGAAAACTGTATCCATACTCCATTTTATGATTTTCCAAAATGGACCACTGGTTTCAGCAATCAGATTCTCACTATACATGGAATCTTACTACCAAACATGCGTTGCACATCTCCGTGAATACAAGTGCTTGGCACATGCATGGAATGTCAGTGCAAAGATTTGGAGGTTACATGTATGTTACATCAATCATGAGTGGGGCAGTAAGTATCACTCCATCTCTAGAACAGAAAAAAAGTGTCTGCTCAGGACTATCATTCTACAAAAATCAGTACACTGCCTCTTCTACTTCATGTCAATAGCCTAGGATATGGACAGTAGTTTCAGGTAATTAAAGTGGCCATGCTTGGTGTGCCCCTCCAAATCACAGAACAGGTTGTGGATCTTGGCTTTTTCTGGAAACACATAGGACTCAGCAAACTTGCTAGCTGAGCTTGCTAGCTAGGCCAAAAAAGGCACGATACCAGTTTCACATGCAGTCAGATTACTCAAGCAAGGGTACTCACCTGTTGGGTGTACTATACGGTATGGCTCTGTAGCCTTATAGCAAAAACTATCTTGGTTGCAGTCAAGCTTGTTGGGACACACTTAAGGTCAACCCTGGGTAGCTATGGCTTTTGAGCAGCAAGGCTTGAACAAAGGAACGTAGTGTAAAGAATTTAACAGTACCAAACATTGAAGTAAGAAAGCCACAGAACACAAAAGAAACACAACACCAATTTATAAAATAGATGATATATTTATGAATGTTTACAGTCCTTCAAAAGCAAAATTCACCAGAGGGTCCCGGTATACAGATTTTTAAAGGTTTTATCCATTTTTAATTCAATTGCAAACAAGCAATGGTCAACAAAAAGTTAGTAAACTTTTCAAAAGTTTGAAACAGTTAGTTCAGCTACTCCCGACTGGTATAGGCAACCAAATTCAACATGGAGAAGGACTAGGGGGCCAGTGGGGTAGATCTGGACAGTTACCTGGTCACTAGAGCATTTTCCAGTCCAGTTCCAGCCATTACAGTATGACTGCCATAGACGAAAATGGAGTAGTCCTGATGCTGGGAATACAGAATAAAAAGATGCTCAAAGATGCTCCGGTTGCTATGCAGTCAATGGGGGTGCCTTTGTAGTGATCTCTTAGTCCACAGGTGATGTAGGGTGACACAGAATTCAGGCCCCATGAAGTCCTCTTCAAGACATTAGAAGGCCTGCTGCTGCTGGGCTACCATTCTCCGAGCACAGCGGTTGGAGCAAAATCCTTTAGCGGGGGCTAGTGTCCCTCTTAGGCAACCAATTGGGACTTTGATGGCACTCTGGGGTCTGGCCGACTTGGGTGCAACTGGTGGCTGTTGAGGATTGGCCTCATGGGGCACCCAGAGGCAATCAGCTGCGAGTTTGTGGAAGTGGCTCCTAATTTGCCGGTTTGCGCTTCTTCAGCTCTTTTGTCCCTGGAGCTGGTTTTAGGGGATCAGTCAAAGTATCCTTGGAGTCACTGCTTTGGCCTGGGGCATGACTGTTACCCACACCAGGAGCCACAGTTAGAGTCCCAACTTCTCTAGCCCAAAAGTGGAGAAGGTGCAGTCCAGCTGATGGCGCAGCCTCACTTTGTGTAGTCCAGGGGAAGCAGGGCAGTCCTTCTTCAGTCCTTGTTCCAGTTCCAATGTGTTCTGAAGTTCAGGGTGCCTGGGGTGCCATATTCATTCCAGGAAAGTGCCCCGAGGGGGGCCAAGCAGTCATTAGCCAATGGGCTACCAGGTCCCCTACCTTCTGGTGATTGCTTTCTGGCAATGTATGGCACTTAACAATCCCAGAGTGAACTATTATGCTCATTCCCAAGATGTTGGCACTCTTCCTTGGTTGTTAGAAGCTTGGTAGACCACCCTAGAGGTGTGGCTACCTGTGGGCTACACGTCCATGGGGAAACCAGTTTAGACACTGGTGTTCCCTCTCTGGCCCTGTCTCCAGTCCAGCCTGTCTACCTAAAGAAAGGGAAGCCCCTCGAGAATGTTATTGCCATGTGCCCACCAAAGGCAGCTTCGCCTTTGAAGCTCGCCTTTTGGGCTAACAGCCCAAGGGGCTTCTTGCAAGGGGGAGGTGACACCTCTCCCTGCAGGGGACTTCTATTGTTTTCTAGCCTGGGAGTCATTCACACAACTCCCCAAGTGGGCAGAATGCCGTCTGGGGGCCAGGGCTCGTGCAAAGCCAACTGGGTCATAGAGTTGCAACTTTCTAAATGTTGCTCTACTTTAATAGTGACATTACATTCGACCTAGGCATCAGGTCGGGTATAATGGCATAATTAATTTCATACCTTAAGTACCCAATTAGATAGTCCCATTCAAAAGTTAGCCAGGCTGGGGTACCTGCCTGTAATGTAACCCTGTATTACCCATCGAGACTACTAACATTTCCACAGCAAAACAACAACTTGAGGGGATTTGCTGCAAGATAATATATAAACATACATGTCCCACTTAACATTATTCAAGTCCCTGCCCAGGGCTCTGTATGCCTTCCTTATGACTTACATATATTGTTAAGGGAAGTGGTGGCTTTTCCATTGGTTTGAACAGCAAAGTCGAGCTGGCAGTGTAAACTCTGCCCTTCCAGTCTGCAGTGGCAGGCTGGGAGCCATTTTGTACTTTGTTACACACAGGGTGGCACAATCAGTGCAACAGCCTTGGCTGGACACTCTGCCTTATATGCCCTTGGTACCCTAGGTACCATAGACTAGGGACTCATAAGTAAGTCAGTACTTGCCAATTGGGGATAGCCAATTCGGCATACACTTTGAAAGGGGTTAGAACACTGGCGCTGAGGTCTGGTTATTAGGCCTCAGTGCACTCTCAGAGTCGAAAAACCAGCAGCATCAGTCCAAAAATGTGGGGGTGAATATGCAAAAAGAGGTATTTCCTTGCAAGGATTCTATCCATTATTTAAAAAAAAAAACACAAAACCATTGTTTTAAATGGGCAGGTAATTTCAGATAAGATTATCGGCACTCGTGCAATACTCATAATGGGATAGTACCGTCACTGCTCAATACCAACAGTGAGAACTTCCTTACTTAAGGTTTGCAGCAAACCAACTCTCAGCCTATGTGAAATAGCTGGAAGGCAACATGTTGATACATTTCAAAAGAAATACGTAAATGAAATGTGTGCAGTATGTAGCATCTCCCCCCAGCCCTGGAGCACGTGAATTAAATACGCCCCACGGGAGCTGCAGTCAAACACTTCTTCTTCCTCAGCATATACTCACATACTGCCCATGACATCATGCTTCACATTAACCACACCTTAACTCCTCCCATCGCATACCATAATTCCTCTTCAAAGTCCACCCAGAATCAGGAAGGTCCTACTGTGCATGACATCAATATGCTACATCTCCACCTTTGTTAAATAAAAAGTGGCAAACATCACTGGAATACTCACAAAGAAGCACGTCTGGTGTCACGAAAAGTGAAAATGTGACGGAACTGCTGGGGAAGGGATCCTTCTAGGACAAGAACCCTCACTCACCCGAGGGTGACATGCTTCATCATGGGGTTTCCTCCTCACACCCGGACTGCAAAGTCCATGGTGTGGGCTACGTATGACTCCCCAGGTGGGGAGGAGCTGAGGTGTTTTATGATGAGTGATAGTTTTAGGGAAAGTGGGGGACAGAGTGCAAAAAGAGAAGAAATATACGGTGGAGGTTAAAACTACCTCCAGGGTACCTAATAAACTATATTCCGTGGCCCACTGGGGATAGGGTTAAAAAAGAGGACATGGGTTAGGCAAAAATATATACCCCGTTCAATGGTCAAAGGTCGACATGTTTCTGCCCACTGTGGTTCCCAAACGGGGTTCCAGGGCATTCATCAGGACCCAAAAAAATTATATAGTCACTCTGTGTGTAATGTGATAAACAAAAATATACTGCCAACCGGAGTGGCCAGGCAGGCGATGGACCATATATATTCGTGGTCCACCGTCGTTCTGAAAATAATAACAGAAAGGGAGAAATAAATCAAAATGCAGAACATTTGGCGTCACATTTCACAATAAGATAATTGTTAGGTTTATATTTCATGCATGGATGCATACTGTGCATGGCACAAAAAACTAAAGCACAATGTATTACATTGTCAGGTTGCTCTATTCTTATGACATCCAATGTTTTACCTAATTTAGTGGAAAGTGTTGTTCACCCTCATGCCATTAGATACATCCAGAAACGCCCAACTGAAAGTGAAGTGGAAAAAAACACATAGGATCATAGAAGTGGAGTGCAGCTTCTCTATATGATTAATCTTCGCATGAGTAAACATATCGATTGTGAAAATAGCCATTGTGATTGTTCTATACGGGGCAACAGTCATACATTCTGACAATAAATAACTTTCCTGTATGATGACTCTTTTGTGTCAAAAAAGCTAATTTTAAAGACGCCCGTGAATTACTATTCCAGGGGACCATGGAGGGTTGTGAGTCACTGGAATCACATTGCCTCAATTAGTCGGTGAGGCGTTCACTCTGGTCTGCCAGCTCTGGTGATCCGAAATGATCAGGGTCCACCCTGATTGGGCGACGGTGACATAGGCTCAGGTGCTTGAGCCAGAACTGCTGGTGGGGCTGCCGCACGCATGGTTTCAGGACTCGACAAATGTCGCGGTAGGTGTCTGAAATTTTATGTGTCCCGAGTGATGGATTGTCCAGGACGATGTGCTGTCACCATGTGTCCCGTGCATGCCACAACCTGTAAGGCTCAGCGGCAAAAGGAGTGTCCATTTTCCATCTTCGTTTATGATTAACCAGTACAAAGTCTCCTTTGTCAAAGACTGTCTCCTGGCGATGCTGATCTGCATACGTTTTCATTTTCCTTTCATGAGTTACGTTGGTGTCTCGAACCTTGTCAGTGTTCATCGACCGGTCTGGGGTCCATGGAGGTAATTTTGTTCTGATAGCTTTTCCAAATAGCAAGGTGGCTGGACTCTCACCAGTTGTGGAGAGAGGAGTTGATCAATTGGCAGGGAGTGCCTGACACATGGCTTGGTTCAGATCGATTCCCTCTATGAATGCTCGTTAAATAACCCTCTTGAGGGTGCCCATGAATTGTTTAATACAGCATTGGCCTGGGGCCAGAAGGGTGTTCTCCTTTGGTGTTTTACGTTGAGTCGGACAAGAAATTCTTTGAACTATTTGCTGTTAAAGGGCGGACTGTTGTCAGATTTTAGAATTTCGGGGATGCCCCACGTTGCAAAGATGTAATCAAGCCATTCCATGACTTTGTCATGTTTTGTTAAAGATAAGTCTTCCACCAAAGGAAATGGTGTCCATTTCCTAACGGTCCAAAAAAATCAACTGCAACCCTCTCCCAGGCATGGGCAGGAAGGTCAAGCATTGTCACTGGGTGGTGCGTCACCTTGCAAATGTGGCACACCTTCAGCTCTTTCTCAACTCGCTCATCTAGCCAAGGGAACCACGCTCGCCCTCTTAAGGCTCTCTTAGTGGCCACGATACCATGATGTCCTTCATTGGCCTGTTCGATGACCCGCTGTCTTAGGATTTCAGGTATGATGATTTTTGAGCCTCACAATATTACGCCTTCTTGGATGACTGCTAACTCATCCTGTACATTTCTGAACTTTTGGAATTCAACATAAGCAGCAAGGGGCTTGGTATTTCTCCTCCAAGAGCGCACAGTGATCAGTTCTTTGATGATGGTCATGTCTTTGGCAGCATTGGTTTCAGCAATCATTTGTTACACAGACAGAGCCGCTGGTATGCCGGATCTCACAATAAAGTTGAGATATGCTTCAACTGTCTTTGAGGTTGAACTGTGGAGAGATAGTGGCACTCGAAAAAAGTAATCTACCAGGTTTTGAGCCTTCCCCGGTTTGCGCACGATCTCACAGTCATACTCTTGTTGTCGTAACCCCAACCTCTCGATGCCAGGGGGCATCTTAGCCTTTGGGTTTCCAAAAATTGTAAGTAGTGCCCGGAGATCAGTGATTATGGTGAAACGCTTTCCATCAAGGAATACATGAAAATGTTTGCAGGCCCACACCACTGCCAGTCTTTCTTGGGTTGAGATAGGCACATTCTGTTTCAGACAGGCTTCAACTGGCATAGGCCACAAAGTGTCTCTGAGCATTTGACTGGCCATTGTGTTGAGCAAGGATTGCCCCTAGCCCCGTTCAGCTTGCATCATCAGTTATCGGTATGCAACTTGGGGTCAAAGAGGGGTCAAAGTAGGCCACTTCAGTTGCATTCTCAAACACATATTTAATATCTTCGAAACTCTGGTCGCATTCCAGAGACCACTGAAACGGTACATTTTGCTTTGTCAAGTCTCTCAACGTGGCACTCACTGTAGCAAAGTTGCGAATGTTTCTTGAGTGATAACTGGCCATGCCTAGAAAGGATTGCAGCATGGTAACATCCTGGGGTGGCAAGTAGAGGACAGTGTTTGCACATTGTCCGGGCCTGTCGAGGCCTGGAGCCATTCCCCCAGAACATGTGCCCAAAAAAACTAGAGTTTGGTTTTGTGAAACTCTCACTTTGCGGCGTTCAAAGTAAGGCCTGCATCAATGAGTAACTTGCACACTTGTGTGAGGGCTTTGTTGTGTACTTCTTGTGTTCCCTCAAAAACCAGTATGTCATCACTGTAGTTGAATGTGTAACAGGCTGGATTACTCAGTGAATAGCATCTTGAAATATCTCCACAGCCAAAGCTACTCCAAAACTCAGTCTCTTATATCTGAACAAACCAACATGAGTCAAAAAGGTAGTAATGTACCTGCAGTTCTCTTCCAGCTCGAGTTGATGGTATCCTTTATTCAGGTCAAGACAGGAAAACCCTTTGGCTCCGTTCAACTGCATGTGCAGACCAGGGTGTCTCTCCCTCTCAATGGCTTTGTTTGCCTGGTGCATATCAACGCAAATGCGCACCACTCCACTACTGTTCTTCTTTGGCACTACTACTATGGGCAAAACCCATGGCATGGGGCCTGTGGAGCGTTCAATGTTCTCATGTTTTAGGAGTGCTTCTAACTATTTCTCCACAGCTTTCTGATGATGAAAAGCAACTCTGTGGTGTCGCTGAGCAACAGGGTGAATGTCTTCATTTATATGAGGCTGTACTTTTATTTTCTTTCAT
Source organism: Calotriton arnoldi (assembly GCA_963921515.1). Taxonomy (NCBI): domain Eukaryota; kingdom Metazoa; phylum Chordata; class Amphibia; order Caudata; family Salamandridae; genus Calotriton; species Calotriton arnoldi. The sequence continues at coordinate 1,522,210 of CAWUFW010003184.1, read as the reverse complement.
CTTTTCCAGGCCATGGAACAATGACAGAAATTGGCTTGTGATCTCAGACTGAGTACAGAGGTTGTAGTTCAAGAACATCAACCCCATATCAGCAGTGGCGGCAAAACTGAGCAAGCAGGCATTCGACAAAGTCCCTTGTAGAGCATAAATGGTAACTTGCACCAATGTCTTTTTGTGTTGCATTGTCGCTGTGAACGACCCTTGGCCTTGCAATGGCTCAGAACCGTATACACTTTTGTGCCTGACGGAGTGAGGCAAGACACAGGGGATAGACTGGTAAACTTTTCATCGGCATGATGCTAATCGACGCTCCAAGGTCTATGATGAAAGTTATTGGGTGATTTTCACTTTCAATGTGATTTTAGGACAGTGTACAAATGAAGTTTGCCACTTTGTGTGGTGAGTTTTCTTTGAACTGTGATCTTCGTTGCAGGAAGCTAACCCCACATGTGCACGCCAGTCCTTCGTAGATATCATCAGCACATACCCATCGTCTTCACTGGTACTAGATTGTGACGTAGAAGAACCTTTGTACGATGAGTTTGAAGACGATTGATCTTGCCTGGTTTCCACTTGTCGTAACGTAGCTGATGTTGTTTTTTTGGCTTTAGTGGTGTAGTGAGAATGCTTCTGGATCATTCCGGCGTCCATCTAGTCTTGCAGTCGTGACGTACTTGATTTTTCTTTAGCTCGGCACACAGTTATGAAATGGTTCTCTTTCCCACAATCTTGGCCGGCTTGTCCTATGGATGGACATTTGCCTGCATGGGGAAACCGGGAGCATAGCTTTATTTTCTGTGAAAACGTTGACTTACCTGTATCTTGTTTAAGCTTGTGCTTGCTTTTAAAAAACAGCACCACTTCATTGTGTCCTGTTTCTGCTTCCATGTCAGCAGCTTGTCGGTCTGTTCATTCTTCTGCTCTGGCAGCCATCAGCATTTTTTCTAGACTGTGTTTTTCTCTCAGCATGCGACTTCTAAACAAATCTGAAAGGCAACCATCAATGACTCTTAGGGACATGGCTTCTCTGTCGCTGAAGTCATAAAACTTGTAATGTTTAATGAGTGCATCAAGTCTTTCAACAAACTCATCCATTGTTTCACCAACTTGGTGTTGTGCTTGTTTGAAGACATACCTTTCATAGTCGGCATTCGGCATTGGATTGAACTTGGCCTCCAACGCTTCTTTTACCTTTTGGTACGATTTTGCATCAGTCTGTGAGATTTTCTTTAACACTTCTTTCACACCATCACCTGCAATGTTTTTCAAATAGTTGATGATCTTCATGTCATCTTCTTCTTCTAGCGCATCTATGACATTATCAAAGGTTTCAATCAATGCAGCCCACCCAGCACCAATGTTCTGTTTCATAGAAGTGTCGAAAGGCAGATCAGGAACATCGCTGCTGTGTATTTTGTGCTCCCTTGTTCCGCCATTGAGAGCATGTTCTGTTTTCCCAGTGCTGACAACTCCTTCAAGAACAGGCCTTGTGCTTAAGCTGGGCTCGCAGGATGTTTCAATGACCCTCGATGGTCAGTACATTTTCTTTCTCTCATACCTTATTGTCACTGCCTTTGGCTTTGTTTGAATAATCATATTGTATTTGGGACATGGTGCAGCGTCTCTATCGATCACCCCTTTAAGTGGTTTTGGCAGACGTTTTGAACATGGTCCTTTGCAGGGCCTTCGATCTCTTCTGCGGTTGTGGATCAGGCTTTGACTCCACATGTGCCGGTCGCAGACCACTTTGCATCGATCGAGGCACACATGGCATGCACAAGCAGTTTGCCGTACCATTGCAAACTCTCAGGGAGAGCAGCCTTTTCTACGGGACACGTATCCCCTACTCGTCGACAGATGTAGCGTCTTCCTCAGCCCTGGAGCAAGCGTCTGAAATACGCCACATGGGAGCTACAATCAAACCCTTCTTTATTCCTCAGCATACACTCTCACATTACCCATTACATCATACTTCACATTAACCACAACGTAATTCCTCCCATCGCATTACGTACTTCCTCTTCAAAGTCCACCCAGAACCACGAGGGTCCTAGTGTGCATGACATCAATTAGCTACAGAGTATTGTCTGAGACTTTCCAATATGTGCTTTGCTTCGAAATACAAATACAGGAACCAGATTTAAATACTTCAACAAACTTTAAAGCGGCGCAGACATTTAGACCCCAATTTCATGAAAAATTAGGTTATGTCTGTATAATAAATTCTTTTCACTAAGGCTATGAAAATGATTATTTTCATGTAGAGCTCACTGCAATTGCCAGGGATCCAAACGCTGTAACATCTCTTGTTTGCCTCGGATTCATTACCTTAGTTCTGCGTCTAGAGACGTGATCGGTTGGAGGCTGACGAGCAGTTTGAAGACCCGTATCAAGGGGAACGTGACCACTAAAAACAACATTTACGGTGATGAAATAAACATTGGGATGAAATTAGGATTAGGCTAAACGCCCAACACTACGAGTTGAGATTAATAATTGCAGAAACTAAGGTAAAGAATCCGAGCAAACAAGAGACCGTGAAGCTCTTTGATTTAGAAGTGGAAGCCCTGAAGAAGCGCAGTGGAGCGTGAAACACGTGTTGGCTGTTTTCTATGGCTGCTTACTGTATAAAAGACTACTTGGCTATATTGATAAGAAAAAACTGAAGAAAGAATAAAAAGAAACTAAAGAAACCAAACAAGAAGAAGTTTGTTAATTATTGTTTTTTGCTGGAGTCTCAGTACTTTGTTTTTTACATGTTTAGAAAAATACACTGGTGGGGACCAGTGACTGAGATACGTAGCGCCAGGCAAGATTTCTGTTACCCAAGGTAACATGGGCACCTTCATTTCATAATTGTAAAGTATGATGGACGTTGTAGTCTGATTATGGAGATTACTTTGATCAGGACTTGACAAACTCGAACATTATTTAGAAATAACCAGATGGTGCAATGATTTTGTGAGAGTACTGTTTAAAGCAAATGTCCTGATTTTAAAACCGACAATTATGAAATTAAGGTGCCCATGTTACCGGGAAATGAAGCACGAATAATGTTGTGTCCCCCCTCACTGTTTACTATTGTAGTATATTTAAATGAAGAACAGCTGGTATCCGTTGCTGCATATGACTAAGATCCTGGTGGATTGAAACTCATAATGCTACATGATTTGAACTGTCAAGCTACATGAATTTAGCTGCCTGCTTAGAATAAAACTTCATTTTACTCACTTTCCGAGTGGTTGGGCTTTTCGACTCAAATAGCGTTTTTTCTTTTGCCAATATCTTTGGCGCCGTTTGACGAATCTTCGCGAAATTTTCAAAACTAATGGCCCGCTCAGGTCAGCTCCTGTCTTGAAAGTTTCGGGGTGATTGGTCAAGCGGGGGCCGAGAAAAAAGGGAGGTCCCAAAATGCGTTTTTCCCATGTTAATTTCCATAGGAAAAATTGGAACAGGCTACAGCCCGAACTGCTGAACGGAATTACACCAAATTTGGCAAAAAGGTAGCCCTTGTATCAGAAAGAGACCTTTTTTTAAATGGTGTAAATCCGTTCAGGAGTTCCTGAGAAATTTAAAAAAGAAAAAATATCGATATCTGAGCACCTCCCGGGCACGAGCTTCACTCTGATTGGCTGCCAACACTCCAAACCAGGAAGTGTTGGCAGCCATCTTGTGACACGGTAACCGAGTCACAAGAAAAGAGTTTAAAAAAAGGTGAAAAACAAGAAAAGGGGGCAGGGTAGAAACACCCTGACCCCCTAGGCCTGCTCAGGGGGTCCCACAAGGATCCCCAGGGCCAAAAAAAGCATTTTTTTTTTTAGAAACGGCAGAATTCGCATTGGGGTCGCGAATCCTGCCGAAAATAAAAAAAAAACAAAGCGCGTGCTTCGTTTTTAAAAAGCCCCTGGGGGGGCAGGTCCCGGGGGCAATCGCCAATTAATTTGCGGGGGCTCGCAGGGGCCCCCGCAGCCCCGGGGACCGCCACCTCCCCGGTGCTTATTTAATTGTATGCGGGGGCGCTGCGGCCCCCCGCAGTCCCGGGGACCGCCACCTCCCCGGGGCTGTAAAAAAAATGCGTGGGGGGGTCCCAATCCCCCCATGCTGCCCCGGGGACCGCCACCTCCCCGGGGCTTTCATAATAAACTGCGGGGGGCACGCAGCCCCGGGGACCGCCATCTCCCCGGGGCTCTGTTTTAAAAAAAAAAAGATGTGTGGGGGGACAAGAGCCCCCCCACATGCCCCTGGGACCACCACCTCCCTGGGGCATAAACTTATTACCAATGCGGGGGTCCGTAGTGGACCCCCGGGCCCCGGGGACCACCACCTCCCCGGGGCTTGGGAGGGGGGCCACGCGGCCCCCCTCCTGGAGCCCTTGATGAGCCCTTGACTAGCCCACCAGGTACCTCCAGTATGTGCCACATAGCTGCGTTGCAGAGAGGTGGTCCGAGGCCACGCCCCTTTTTACACCACTCTGCAAACGCGCCTCCCGGCGCACTGTTGGTGGGGCGATGAGGTCCTCTTGTGTCCTGAGGACCTCAGGACACAAGTGGACTTCATCGTCCGAGCAGCAGTGCGCCAGGAGCCACGTTTGCAGAGTGGTGTAAAAAGGGGGGTGGCCTCGGACCACCTCTCTGCAACACAGCTCTGTGGGGCTTACTGGAGGTACCTGGTGGGCTAGTTGGCCCCCAGGGACCCTCAGGATTCAATGGGACTTAATCCCCCAACTTAGAACGCGCCAGAGGGCGCGTTTGCAGAGTGGTGGAGAAAGGGGGCGTGGCCTGTGTCCACCTCTCTGCAATCGAGCTCTGTGGTGCTTACTGGAGGTACCTGGTGGGCAAGTTGGCCCCCAGGGACCCTCAGTATTCAAGGGGAATTAATCCCCCAACTTAGAACGTGCCAGGGGGCGCGTTTGCAGAGTGGTGGAGAAAGGGGGCGTGGCCTGTGTCCACCTCTCTGCAATCCAGCTCTGTGGCGCTTACTGGAGGTACCTGGTGGGCAAGTTGGCCCCCAGGGACCCTCAGTATTCAAGGGGAATTATTCCCCAACTTAGAACGTGCCAGGGGGCGCGTTTGCAGAGTGGTGGAGAAAGGGGGCATGGCCTAGTATGAGAAGTTAGCAATCCTGCTGTGTGGGACTTACTGGAGGTAATAGGAGGGGTAGTTGGCCCCCAAGGTTGACGTTGGGGGCTAACTACCCCTCCTGTTACCTCCAGTAAATCTCACACAGTGGGATTGCTAAGAGGTGTTCGGAGGCCACGCTCACCTTTCTCCACCACTCTGCAAATGCGACTGCTATGTTATAGTTAGAAATTAGCATTTCAAAAACCTTTGAAATTCACTGAAAAAACCATAGGTTTCAGGGACGTTATAGTTAGAAATTAGCATTTAAAAAACCTTTGAAATTCACTGAAAAAACCATAGGTTTCAGGGACGTTATAGTGAGAAATTAGCATTTAAAAAACCTTAGAAATTCACTGAAAAAACCACAGGTTTCAGGGACGTTATAGTTAGTTGGACATTTCACTCGTACAAAACCAGAGAAGTTCGACCGTTATAGTTAGTAGAGATAACTATAACTCACGCCCCCGCAATGCACTGCTGATGATGTCACATATTACATCATTCATGACATGGTCAGTGACATCACTGATGACATCACTGATGACATCTCAAATGACATCACTGGTGACATCACTGATGACATCATCCAAGTGATAATCTGATGCACCTCCTCACACCCTAATATAACCTTTTATACACCCACTCTAAAATACAGACTACCATGTTCGAAACCATAGACACACCAATAGCAGTTAGTACATACCCGCTCAGTGATTCCTAGGTCTACACACACACACATCCACTCATTCACCCATACAGTAACTCATACATGCAGTCACTCATCAATACAGCACTATCATATGCACTCATACACCTATACATACACTCACACACCGCCACTCATCCATAGACTTACTCACAAACCTACTCAGTCATGCAAAGAATCAATCAAACCCACTTACTCACCTATACAGTTATACACAGACCACCTCACTTATTTATATAAATACTAACACATACTTACTCTCTTATACAATCACTGATACAAGCACACACTCATCCATACAGCCACTCTCTCAATCACTCACTCTCATGTACGTTTGCCATTTTAGAACCTGGATTAAAGAATTTTATAACTTGAATAGATATAGCGCCTCATGCAATATGGTTTGGGATGCATTTAAGGCAGGAGTAAGGGGGGAGATGGTAAGCTTTGTATCTAACGTAAGACAACAACAAGGGAAGAAGATTAAGCAACTACATGCCAAGCTTTGCAATTTGGAGATAGAGCAATTGGGTAAGATAGTGCGGGGGATGGAGGCAGCTACAACTCAGTTAGATATTACCTTGGTTAAAGCTGAGATAGGGTCTTACTACTCTCAAAAGGCTGCAGCTGGATATCAGACTCATATGGTGGAGAGCTATGAGTATGGGGAAGCAGTCGGAAAATTACTTGCTTTAAAGACAAGACAAAAAAGAAATGAAGAGCCAGATATCTTCAATAATAAGTGGGGGGATCTCATATACAGAGCCGGGGGATATCGTCGATGTGTTCCATAAATTCTATCAAGATCTCTATATGGAGGAGAAGCAAGGCTCCCATGGGGATGTTTTCGTGAAGGCCAGTAAAGAATATAGGACGTTGGGGGAGGGTGCAAGTGAGAGGCTGGGGATTGAATTTACACTGGAGGAGATACAAACAGCTATACAGCAGTTGGCCTCGGGCAAGGCAGCTGGCCCTGATAAGATCCCATCTGAATTTTATAAAAATTTTCAAGAAGAGCTGGCTCCTTTGGTTTGGGATCTATTTTTAGGGGTACAATATTCTGGAGATCCACCAGATTCTTGGAAGGGTACTAATATTGTCATCTTTCCCAAGAAAGATAAACCACCTGATAAGCCCACTTCATACAGGCCCATCTCCCTAATAAACGCGGATGCAAAAATTTACTCTAAAATCTTGGCGAACCGCCTCCAGAGGGTCATAGCCAGCCTTGTGTCACCTTGGCAGCATGGCTTCGTACCAGGTCGAGATACAACTGACCATGTAAGACGAGCAGTGGCCCTATTTGATATTATGGGGGAGACTAATGGATATTTGGCTATGATCCTTCTGGACGCGGAAAAAGCATTTGATCGGGTGTCATGGGAGTATCTATGGGGTGTTCTGGCAGCCAAAGGGTTTGGCCCCCGGGCCATTACTGCAATTAAAGCAATGTATAGGGCTCCCTATGCGAAATTACAGTTGATGGGTCGAGAATCAGACATGATAAGGGTGTCACGGGGAACAAGGCAGGGATGTCCTTGCTCCCCAATTTTATTTGCCCTTTATATAGATCCACTTATCCAATCGGTAATTGAGAACCAGGCAATTGTACCAGTGACGACACAGGGATTCAGTACTAAAGTGCTAGCCTACGCGGATGATATCGCTGTATTAACACTTAACCCCGGGGAAGCAATGAGGGAGATTGAAGCTATTGCCACTATATTCGGAAAGGAGTCCGGGTATTTATTGAATAAATCCAAGACTCAAATAATTTGCACCAAAAATGTCATCTTTCTTGATAACCGACGAGTTAGTACAGCTACCTATCTTGGAGTAAAGATTACTCCGGACATCGGTCAGATCGCCAAAATAAATTTCAACCCTGTGATTAGTAAAATAGCTACAGATCTGAGGCGAATGAGTTCACTTCATTTAACTATTATAGGGAGAGTTAACGTTCTTAAAATGGTAATGCTCCCTAAGGTGTTGTATTTATTTAGGGCACTCCCGGTTGAAATTGAAGGGTCTATAATCAAAGCTCTAGACTCTTTATTTATTAGGTTTATATGGCAATATGGTAAGGTCAGGAGATCTTTAAAGTTTCTTACATTGCCACAAGCACGGGGAGGGTGGGCTGCTCCTAACCTAACTTTTTATTATTGGGCAGCTCTGTTACGACAAATGAATATACTCTTTTTTGAAAATACTGGCAGAGCTCGCGGGGCACAGGGGGAGGATCTCCCAACAATTTATGAGCTGGCACTTGGGGAAAGGGCAAGAGCACTGTTTTTACGTAAGTTGGAATCCAGCTATTATAAGAAGGTCCGATTTAAGATCATATTGAATTCGTGGAAAGTCTGGGGAAGAATACAAAAACATATGAATATCGAGAAGGTAACAAAGTATACACCCATTTGGAGATCATCTTTATTTCCCTCCGCTTTTTATGATGTCATAGCCAAATAATGGGAGCAACTTGGCTTACGTACAGTGGGAGATATCCAGCCAAACGGCCAATTATATTTGTTTAGTGAGTTACAAAGCGAATTTGGAATTCCGGATGGACATTATCTTAAATATTTACAAATAAAGGGGGCTTTTAAAAGACGACAGGCAATTCCTAGTGCTAAAATTGCATTGTTCGAAACTATGGGGAGATCTGCCTGTAAAATTAAACATTTATATAGTATGATGATGGAGCAAGCTCCGGATGATATGGAAAAAACTGAAAGTAAATGGGCCAGTAGATTAGAGAATGAAGACACCGATATTGATATGTCATTACGGTTAGTAAAGAAAACGCTCCTATCCGCTAACTTAAAATCACAACATTATAAAACGATATATAATCTTTATTTCACTCCGGCCAAATTATTTAAATGGGGGAAAAGGGAGGACGACAAATGCCCCAGATGTGGGGCTGGACCAGCAGAAGAGATCCATATGTTTTACGGGTGTCCACAGCTGGATCTGATAAAAACCGATCTGGTCAAGTTTTGGGAGAGGATCCTTGGTAAAACGGTGGTACTAACCCCTTCGCTTATGATGATTGGATATGATAGCAATGCTGAGCTAGACCAAGCTCAGATCAGCATCATTTTTATTTCAGTTAGTATAATTAGGCTACTTATTGCAACTAGATGGAAGGATCCAATGCCCCCTTGCTTTCATGAATACCTGGCCCGTTTTATAGCTGTGTATAAACTTGAACAGGCATTATATATTTGTAAGGGATACCAGGCTAAACAATGGGGCATTAAATTATGGGCTCCAGTTACGAAATGGTTAAAAGTGGTAGGGTAATGTATATAGAGTAAATTTGTGCTAGTGTATTGTCTTTTCCTCTGTAACAATATTAATTTGGATTACAAGATAACTAATGACAATGTATAACAAATGGATTAATTGTGTATTTGATTTGTTGTCTAATGTCTCTCTGAATAACATTAAATAAAAAAATAAAAAAATAAATTCACTGAAAAAACCACAGGTTTCAGGGACGTTATAGTTAGTTGGAAATTTCACTCGTACAAAACCAGAGAAATTCGACCGTTATAGTTAGTAGAGATAACTATAACTCGCGCCCCCGCAATGCACTGCTGATGATGTCACATATTACATCATTCATGACATGGTCAGTGACATCACTGATGACATCACTGATGACATCTCAAATGACATCACTGGTGACATCACTGATGACATCATCCAAGTGATAATCTGATGCACCTCCTCACACCCTAATATAACCTTTTATACACCCACTCTAAAATACAGACTACCATGTTCGAAACCATAGACACACCAATAGCAGTTAGTACATACCCGCTCAGTGATTCCTAGGTCTACACACACACATCCACTCATTCACCCATACAGTAGTAACTCATACATGCAGTCACTCATCAATACAGCACTATCATATGCACTCATACACCTATACATACACTCACACACTGCCACTCATCCATAGACTTACTCACATCAGTGATGTCATCAGTAATGTCATTTGAGATGTCATCAGTGATGTCATCAGTGATGTCACTGACCATGTCATGAATGATGTAATATGTGACGTCATCAGCAGTGCATTGCGGGGGGGCGAGTTATAGTTTGCTGAACTAACTATAACGGGGGAATTTCTATGGTTTTGTATGAGTGAAATGTCCAACTAACTATAACGTCCCTGAAACCTATGTTTTTTTTAGTGAATTTCTAAGGTTTTTTAAATGCTAATTTCAAACTATAACGTGCCTGAAACCTCAGGTTTTTTCAGTGAATTTCAATGGTTTTTTAAATGCTAATTTCTAACTATAACGTGCCTGAAACTATGGTTTTTTCAGTGAATTTCAATGGTTTTTTAAATGCTAATTTCTAACTATGCCTACAAAGTTAGGACATTTGAAGAAATCGGAAGAAAAGCGCAGCAACAAGCAAGACAAATGCTGAAAGAGGCAACAGAAGTCCAGAAAGACGAAAAAAAAGTGCAGGAAGAAGCAAGAGATGTGCAGAAAGAACCAACAGAGGAGCAGAAAGTCCTCCTGTGCCCCCAACTTTGTAGTGATGGGTACTGGTGGTAACTGACTCTGACTAACCAGGACAAGCCAGTGCTATGCTAAAAGACACTTAGAATACAGTGAAAACACCTACATACACTAGGGAACACTATGCGTTGGGGTACCCCTGTAATGAGCATGACCTCCTCTGTATTTGCCATGAGTTAGTGCCTGGGTCATTGCATGAGTACATGGGTAGTGACTGGATGATTAGAGTGCTGCGAGGACAGTGCATGGTGATTTTATAACTGCTTGTGGTGTTTGGGTAGTGTAGGGGGTCATGCTGGGGGTAGATTTAGGGTTTAGGGTAGTGCAGTGGTGTTTGTGTAGTGTAGGGGGTCATGTTTTAGGGTAGTGCAGTGGTGTTTTGGTAGTGTAGGGGGTCATGCTGGGGGTAGTGTTTTAGGGTTTAGGGTAGTGCAGTGGTGTTTGTGTAGTGTAGGGGGTCGTGTTTTAGGGTAGTGCAGTAGTGTTTGGGTAGTGTAGGGGGTCATGCTGGGGGTAGTGTTTTAGGGTTTAGGGTAGTGCAGTGGTGTTTGGGTAGTGTAGGGGGTCATGCTGGGGGTAGTGTTTTAGGGTTTAGGGTAGTGCAGTGGTGTTTGTGTAGTGTAGGGGGTCTTGCTGGGAGTAGTGTTTTAGGGTTTAGGGTAGTGCAGTGGGGTTTGTGTAGTGTAGGGGGTCGTGCTGGGGGTAGTGTTTTAGGGTTTAGGGTAGTGCAGGGGTGTTTGTGTAGTGTAGGGGGTCATGCTGGGGGTAGTGTATTAGGGTTTAGGGTAGTGCAGTGGTGTTTGGGTAGTGTAGAGGTCATGCTGGAGGTAGATTTAGGGTTTAGGGTAGCGCAGTGGTGTTTGTTTAGTGTAGGGGGTCATGCTGGGGGTAGTGTTTTAGGGTTTAGGGTAGCGCAGTGGAGTTTGTGTAGTGTAGAGGATCGGGCTGGGGTAGTGTTTTAGGGTTTAGGGTAGTGCAGTGGTGTTTGTGTAGTGTAGGGGGTCATGCTGGGGGTAGATTTAGGGTTTAGGGTAGTGCAGTGGTGTTTGGGAAGTGTAGGGGGTCATGCTGGAGGTAGATTTAGGGTTTAGGGTAGCGCAGTGGTGTTTATGTAGTGTAGGGGGTCGTGCTGGAGGTAGTGTTTTAGGGTTTAGGGTAGCGCAGTGGTGTTTGGGTAGTGTAGAGGATCGGGCTGGGGGTAGTGTTTTAGGGTTTAGGGTAGTGCAGTGGTGTTTGGGTAGTGTAGGGGGTCGTGCTGGGGGTAGATTTAGGGTTTAGGGTAGTGCAGTGGTGTTTGGGTAGTGTAGGGGGTCGTGCTGGGGGTAGATTTAGGGCTTAGGGTAGTGCAGTGGTGTTTGGGTAGTGTAGGGGGTCATGCTGGGGTAGTGTTTTAGGGTAGTGCAGTGGTGTTTGTGTAGTGTAGGGGGTCATGCTGGGGGTAGTGTTTTAGGGTTTAGGGTATTGCAGTGGTGTTTGGGTAGTGTAGGGGGTCGTGCTGGGGGTAGATGTGGGGTTTAGGGTAGTGCAGTGGTGTTTGTGTAGTGTAGGGGGTCATGCTGGGGTAGTGTTTTAGGGTTTAGGGTAGTGCAGTGGTGTTTGGGTAGTGTAGGGGGTCATGCTGGGGGTACTGTATTAGGGTTTAGGGTAGTGCAGTGGTGTTTGGGAAGTGTAGAGGGTCGCGCTGGGGGTAGTGTTTTAGGGTTTATGGTAGTGCAGTGGTGTTTGGGTAGTGTAGGGGGTCATGCTGGGGGTAGTGTTCTAGGGTTTAGGGTAGTGCAGTGGTGTTTGGGTAGTGTAGGGGGTCGTGCTGGGGGTAGTGTTTTAGGGTTTAGGGTAGTCCAGTGGTGTTTGGGTAGTGTAGGGGGTCGTGCTGGGGGTAGATTTAGGGTTTAGGGTAGTGCAGTGGTGTTTGTGTAATGTAGGGTGTCATGCTGGGCGTAGTGTTTTAGGGTTTAGGGTAGTGCAGTGGTGTTTGTGTACTGTAGGGGGTCGTGCTGGGGGTAGTGTTTTAGGGTTTAGGGTAGTGCAGTGTTGTTTGTGTAGTGTAGGGGGTCATGTTTTAGGGTAGTGCAGTGGTGTTTGGATAGTGTAGGGGGTCGTGCTGGGGGTAGAGTTTCAGGGTTTAGGGTAGTGCAGTGGTGTTTGTGTCGTGCAGGGGGTTGTGCTGGGGATAGTGTTTTAGAGTTTAGGGTAGTGCAGTGATGTTTGTGTAGTGTAGGGGGTCATGTTTTAGGGTAGTGCAGTGGTGTTTGGGTAGTGTAGGGGGTCATGCTGGGGGTAGTGTTTTAGGGTTTAGGGTAGTGCAGTGGTGTTTGGGTAGTGTAGGGGTCATGTTTTAGGGTAGTGCAGTGGTGTTTGGATAGTGTAGGGGTCATGCTGGGGGTAGTGTTTTAGGTTTTAGGGTAGTGCAGTGGTGTTTGTGTAGTGTAGGGGGTCGTGCTGGGGGTAATGTTTTAGGGTTTAGGGTAGTGCAGTGGTGTTTGTGTCGTGCAGGGGGTCGTGCTGGGGGTAGTGTTTTAGGGTTTAGGGTAGTGCAGTGGTGTTTGTGTAGTGTAGGGGGTCGTGTTTTAGGGTAGTGCAGTGGTGTTTGGGTAGTGTGTGGGGTCATGCTGGGGTAGTGTTTTAGGGTTTAGGGTAGTGCAGTGGTGTTTGGGTAGTGTAGGGGGTCGTGCTGGGGGTAGTGTTTTAGGGTTTAGGGTAGTGCAGTGGTGTTTGTGTAGTGTAGGGGGTCGTGCTGGGGGTAGTGTTTTAAGGTTTAGGGTAGTGCAGTGGTGTTTGGGTAGTGTTTTGGGGTCGTGCTGGGGGTAGTGTTTTAGGGTTTAGGGTAGTGCAGTGGTGTTTGGGTAGATCGACAACAATAGATCTCGCCAAGCAAACAGCGCATGCGCTGCGTCGCTAGGCGAGACCTAAAAAGCATTGCACCAAGATGGCTGCCAACACTTCAATCAGAGCCAAGCTCGTGCTCGGGTATTATGCTCCGCCCACATATATATATATGTTTTTCTTTAATATCTCAAAAACTACTGAATGGATTTACACCATTTAAAAAAAGGTCGCTTTCTGAACCAAGCACTACCTTTTTGCCAAATTGGGTGTAATTCCGTTCAGCAGTTCGGGCTGTAGCCTTGCCTAAAGTTTCCTATGGGAAATTGATTTTTTGACTCTTATTTTTTAATTTCTCAGCAACCACTGAACGGATTTATACCATTTAAAAAAAGGTAGCTTTCTGAACCAAGAGCTACCTTTCTGCCAAACTTGGTGTAATTCCGTTCAGCAGTTTGGGCTGTAGCCTGTCTCAAAATTTCCTATGGAAATTAACACACGAAAAACACTTTTTGGGACCCCCCTTTTTTCTCCGCCCCCGCTTGACGAATCATCCCCAAACTCTCAGGATAGGAGCTGACCTGGATAGAACTTTTTTGGGAGAATTTCACAAAGATTCGTTAAACGACGCCAAAGATATTAGCAAATCAAAAAATGCTTTTCCTATGGAAACTAGGTTCTAACTATAACTACCTACTGGCGACCGCCAGTAGGTAATATATATATATATATATATATATATATATATCCACATCCAATCCCGCCTTCAAAAGAGAAACCAGGTCTGACACATGCAGGGGGTTGAACAGCTCAGATTTAATGCCACCAAGTTACACCAAATAAACGACGCGGTATCCACTCCATCAGCCCCAGGCAGACGCGTTTCGGCGGATGCCTTCTTCAATGCCGGGTATTTGCTGAGAGTCCCAAAAGGTAGTTTTCGCGGGGCTCAGTTAAAAATCACGCCGAGGAGTCCCATTGGCTAAAAGATGTAAAGACAGAAAGAGGACTGGGACAGTGCCAAAGTAAGTACTCGCCTCTCTCTATTGCCAAAGTTCCTCATACGTGGTGCAATCGGTCTCGCAAAAAGTGGGCATGTATGTCCAAAGTCCTGAGCCAGGTATAGTAACCCGCCCTGCATCCAATAATGCCTTTGATCAACTTGCCCCATTAAAATTGCGGGACCGCAACGGTGGATTCCATCTTTGCCAAGCAGCCCACTCAGCAGTCAATCTGCTCCCTCTCCCCGATACCTTCACACAATCCAGGCCGGGGGGGCGCCGCGTTGTGCAGTACATGCACGGGAACCAAAGAATTTTGCCGGCATTACACGGAGCACCTGAACGAGGGGCGTGCCAGAAAGCGGAGCCGACCTCCGCTATGTATCCACATCCAATCCCGCCTTCAAAAGAGAAACCAGGTCTGACACATGCTAGGGTTGCACAGCTCAGATTTAATGCCACCAAGTTACACCAAATAAACGACGCGGTATCCACTCCATCAGCCCCAGGCAGACGCGTTTCGGCGGATGCCTTCTTCAATGCCGGGTATTTGCTGAGAGTCCCAAAAGGTAGTTTTCGCGGGGCTCAGTTAAAAATCACGCCGAGGAGTCCCATTGGCTAAAAGATGTAAAGACAGAAAGAGGACTGGGACAGTGCCAAAGTAAGTACTCGCCTCTCTCTGTTGCCAAAGTTCCTCATACGTGGTGCAATCGGTCTCGCAAAAAGTGGGCATGTATGTCCAAAGTCCTGAGCCAGGTATAGTAACCCGCCCTGCATCCAATAATGCCTTTGATCAACTTGCCCCACTATATATATATATGCATAAAACTACCTCAATAGTACAGATTTAACAACCACAGATGGATAAATGGCTGAATTAGCCAAGCAGGATTCAGGATCACGACCTACACTTTTACAATCAGATCTCAGCAGTGGACACACTAACCTACTGAATTACGTTATCTTCCCATTTTAAGAATCTTTTTTGAAATACAACATCCTCTGATAAAACATCCAAAAACAAATTTGGCAGGGAAACCTCCAAGATGCGTCACGTATGGAAAAGCTCCCACAGCCTTGGAACAGGGCAGGGACCTTGACGATTACGCTAATCGGGCCATAAATATCAATTTGCACATAATGCATTCACTGGTATGCAGCTAATTCACTTCAGCCGGCAGGGACTACAAAATCCTGGTTTCAAATCCAGATGTTTGCAAGGGCTCTGTTCAAGTGAGGTCCTGGCAGCAGGACCAGCCAGTCAGTTCAGTGTCAGCTATCCAGAATGCTCGGCCCATCTGGAACACTGCATGTGACCTCCCCTGTTTATGTCATTGGGGTTATTATAGGCAGTGTCATGTGAGATGGTTTACTTTTCCCTGTACATCGAGTTCATAGAGTTTTGTATTTAGCTCTTACAGTTAGGAATAATGTCCTCTGTCAGTAAGACATCAATTATCTGTAGATACAGTTTTGAAGAGATGATTCTACTGATGGTTATTGTATCACTTTTACCTACGAAAAAGTATGTTTTTATATCACGTCTCCGGTGCCCTCAAGTTTTGAAAATTCTTTGGAGTGAGAAGTAATTTCCATTTTAAATTTGGCATTAACAAAAACACAAGAATTTATATCACTGGGCCGATGAAATAAACAAAAAACACCTTAATCTCACTACATTATTCTCATGGCTTCTAAATGTAGTGGAGCGGCACTTAGACGTTTGCAATGCAGCTTCTCTCACCAGTAGGTGGGCTCTCCCTTGGACTGGGCAGCTTCCTGAATCCCCGGCATTTCCCAAAACGTTGCTCTGCACACCACAGAACAGTGAATGGAGTCAAGTTTATGGTTCAGGTTGTAACCCTTCTCAACATTTGTCAAGTTTATCCTTTCATGAGAGTTCAACCAGACCTTCAAATGTGTGAGACTCAGTTGCAATGAGTGAGATTTGAGAGCTCTGAGTCACGTCAACTCATTTTACTGTGTTAAATTAATTGTCTGTTCTATGGAAGTCCATTAGGAATAGCTGCTCTTAATCCTGGCCTACTCTTTGGTACCTCTGGCACTGCCTTCCTACCTCTGGTCACGGGTATCTTGAAGATAGCCCCTCAACAACCATGTGACATCACTGGCAATCAAAAGGAAGTGCAGTGTCATTTGTGCTATCCATGCCAATCTGATAAATGGACATTATTTGTTTAACATGCTCATGAAACACTTTTATGTAAAGGGTGTCAATGATACAATTGGGTCGTGTGGGAAGAGCAGGACCTTATAAATTACATCATTTATTTAATCAAAAATAAATCCAGTGATAATGTATCCCAGAAGCTCCTGAAAACTCATAGACATTTTTCAGATTAATATCTTGGTGTTTGCCAGTAAAGACCTATGTTTAATTAGGAACCCTACAATTATCCGTCCACAGCATAAGGCATTGGCATAAAGGCGGGCTTGACAAAAGTAGCCTCTGACCAATGACATACCAAATATAAATTACTTTTTTTGTTTTTGTGTTGGCGCCTGGCCAGTGATATGGAGGATAGAGAACATGGCTCCTCTGGTGCTGCAGGAGGTCCGCCGGGGGCCACCTTGGACATTATTCTCAGGGCAATCAAAACACAAAAGATGCCCTGGAACTTCAAATGGATGTTTTAGTGGCAGACATGGGGATACTGCGTAACGATCAGTGCAGGTTGGCTGAGAGGGTTACAAATAATGAATGTAATCTAGGGGACCTCTCCACTGAAGTAGAGTCCTTAAAGGGTCAAATGTCAGCCCTGGAGAGAAGTGTCAAGAACTTAGAATATCGAGCCAAAGATGCAGAAAACAGAGAAAGGATAAACATCTTGGTAATAGGCATGCCAGGAACGAGCTGAGGGAACCGATATGGTAGCTTTCTTGGAGAACTGGATTAGACCCTCTCCTCCGGGAGCGCCCCCCACCCTTTGTAGCCAATCTGTTGCAATATAGGGATCCTACGACAGGCAAGGGTGAAGGGGGAATCGTTGCTGGACAACACCAGAGTAACGTTGTTCTCAGACATTACCAAAGAGATGCAAAAACAATGAGCATCATTCATCGAGGCTAATAAAATGCCTCTGCCTATTAGGAATCCAACATGTGATACTCTTTCCTGCCAGACTCAGTCTCTCCATGGGAGATAGAGTACAATTCTTCACTTATCCGCACGAGGTGTGGGAGTGGATCGAACAGATGCAGAATAAAAACTTCCCGAATTTCAACAAGACAGAGGCTGACACAAAGAGGAACGGTAAAGGTACTAGGCAAGGCCGATGCACAGTCCCAACTAAGGGGCATATTTACAAGCCCCTATCGCCACCACAACGTCACTTAAAGTGACGTTGTGATGGCGATAGGGGCCTCGCCTTATTTACACTTAACGTGGCTTAATGCTGCCTTGTAAATAAATTTGATTGTAAATAAGGCACCCTTTCACGCTATATTTAGCGTGAAAGAGGAGGGCAATGGGTGTTGCAGTGGGCGTTCCACCACAACACCCATTGATTTTAACGCTGCCTCCTATTTACAAGGGCAAAATAAATAAGAGGCAGCGTCAAAATTAAGACCAGGGAAAACCTAGACTTAGACAGGCTGAATGGAAAGTACCACTTGCTTGAACTTAACATGACCATGAGGAGGTAAGCTTTAATCAACCCATACTATACTATAGCCAGGTGAGGAGTTGTGATACTGGGGACCCGCTGATTGTGGCATCCACCCCCACTCCTGATAGTCATGTGCCGCTACACGTATGCCTTTTGTTTTATTACTAGTTTGGATTGGGGAATGTTGGACTTACTATATTGGGGCGGGGGAGTTGGGAGGGAGAAGGGAGGTCCAGCCGCATGTTTTGCTGTTTTCTGGTCTTGCCATGGGTCAGGGCAAAAGGGGGACATGGGGGAAGGCACCTCTGCCTGATTGATGATGTATTTGCCTATATATATAGTGAATGGCAGGCTCACTGAGATAGAAGATCATATCCTGGAATGTCAGGGGCTTGCATAATATGTCTAAACAGTATAAAGTTCACACCGACCTCAAGAAAAGGCGAGTCCATATTGCCCTACTGCAAGAAACTCACTTGACTGACACTGAAGAGCTAGCACTTCGCGAAAGATGAAGAGGTCATATATTTCTGCATTTGCAAGGGTTTTTTTTATCTGGGTGAGAACCCTGAGTTCCAATTCAGGTGACAGGAGAAGTAGTGGATACAGCCAGAAGATATGTGGTGATTACTGGACTCCTGCGTGAGAGAGCCATAAACAATTTAACGTCTTTGCCCCTAATACAGACCAGGCTAGTTTTGTAGTTGGATTGTCAAGAGTCATTGCACCATATGTGCCACAGTCGGTGATAATTGGAGAGGATTTTAATAGTGTGGCCGACCCAGTGCTCGACAAATCCCACCCGCCTCTGCACAACTCACCAGTAATGAGACTAGTGCGGAAATTCACAGAGTTGCAGTCCCACTGGGGGGGTCATAGATTCATGGAGGTGTACTCATTCAATAGATAGAGACTATTCCTTCTTCTCAGGAATGCACGAGTTGCATGTTCACCTAGACACATTTCTTTGCACACCGGATGTTTAAACAACAGTTCAGAATGTTGAGTATTTGTCTAGAACGATATCAGACCACAATCGTATCCTATTATCGCTTGCATGGGTGATAGCATGCACCCACATTCCTAACAAGAGATTGAAAGTCGAAACTTTTGAGGACCAGGTCTTTCATCATGCTATTGGGAAAGGGATAAGGAATTATTTAGCGGAAAATGGAATACTGCCACCAAAACGCAGTTGGAGTGGGATGCTTTTAAAAAGGTAATGCGGGGCAATGCATAGCTGAAACAGTGGTGCGTAGAACCCTGGTGCGAAACGTTGAGGCCCAAGAAGAGATGCTTAGGACTGTGGAGAGGGAGAGACCAGGGATCCCTGCACTACAACAATCACTGCTAGAAGCGAAAGAGAAACTTGCAGAATATATAGAAAAATGTTACTGTTTTAACTATCGGGAGTAGGCACACGCTGAGCGGGACAAGGCTCGGACCCTATTGCCATGGTTGGCCAATCCCATCAAACGAGGTTTGCTGATATTAGAGTTTGAATCTGAGATGTGTGGCAGGGTATATGAGCAAGAGGATATTAACAGCAAGTTCCAGCAGTATTATACTTCTCTATATGCGGGCACTCCCTCTCAGGAACAATGGGAGATTGATGATTTTTTTGGAGCCCCTCCCCTCTCTGGTATCACTGTGAAGGAGGCGGAAATGATGGGTAAGGATATCACTGTAGGCGAAATTAAAGCTACAGTGAAGAACATGGCCCTGGGAAAGTGCTGCAATCTGATGGACTCCTGGTATAGTTTGGTGCCACTTATACTGACAAACTAGCCCCCAAACTTGCAGAAGTTTATAATGCAGCGAAGGAACTTGGCTATCTACCCACATCTACAAGAGAAGCAATGGTGATTCCACTACTCGAGCCGGGGCATCCACCACATGACGTGAAGGTAAATAGACCATTGTCAATACTTAGGGGTCGATTCCGATTCGGGCCGGAAAAAGCACCGACCGACTCGGATCCGGAAAAAATACCGACCGACACGTACCCGTGGCGCCCGACACGCCAAGTACGATGCAAGCCGCGAAAAATCCGACCGACACGTAACGAAACCAAGTCGACCGACCGAGCCGCACGGAAAATAGCAATCCGGCCGGAAAAACACGCGAATCCTACCGACCGACACGCACCCGGAACAAATCCGACCGAAACGTACACGCCAACTCCAAACCGCAAAGTACGATGCAAGGCGCGAAAACCACGACCGAGTCGGACGGAGGACAAGCCGTACGACCGACACGCATACAAAACCGAGCCGAAGCAACACAAAACACCGCGACCGACGCGTACGCAGCATAGAAAACTGCACAAACACAGCGTGAACGAAACGGAAAGCACCGTACGAGACCAATGCAGGGTCCGACTCGGTCACAAGAACGTTTCCAACATACACAAACAACACAAAGGAAAAATCACCCAAAAAAAGGCCAAACAAGCAATTACCAAGCCAATAAATACTGGGGGGTGGGGACAGAGAACAAAGACACACCCACAACTCCACCTATATAAAGGACACAAATCACTACCATGAGCCTTTGCAAATGCCATTCCACTGCCAGCACCCAAGAGAAAGCAACCACACACCCACAGCTCATCCCTCACACAAGCCACACACCAGCAGCACACCAACAAATACCTACCTCACATACACCCAGCAAAACACACACTCACACACCCTCACCTGCACACCAACACACACATCACTCACCATCACCACCCATCACCATGCCCCCCAAGAAGAATCACAAGTTCCTAGATTGTGAATTGGAAGTCCTGGTAGACGAGATCCTCAGGGTAGAGCCACAGCTGTTTGGCACATTGGTCCAACAGACCACCATGTCGCAGAAAACCAAGATGTGGGAGAGGATCATCAACAGGGTGAACGCCCAATCACCATGTCGGCGCACAAAGACCGACATCCAGAACAGGTGGTATGACGTGCGCAGGAGGGTACGGAAACTGCTGAAGCAAGACTACATCAACAGCCAACACACCGGCAGTGGCCCTCCTGCCAAGCCAATATACCTCAGGCCCTGGGAGGAGAAGGTGCGGGCCATCCTACCGCCAGTGAGCATATATGGACTAGAGGACATCCCAGAGCCTGGTGAGTACACAACAAATGTACACAATATACTGCCACAAAACACACACACATCACTGTCAAGGGGAGAGTCAAACCATGCACTCATAGCAATCACACAGCAACCAGAACAGAATCATCCCAAAATGTGTATGTCAGTCAGAGAAACACAACACATGCCATCAAAAAAGTCACATCCAACTGTGCCAACACATGTACAAACACAACCACAACTACAGCTAGGCAGTGGCACAAATAGAACCAACAAACACTTCCACACATGTAGCCACCACAACATCACCAACACACAGTGAAGACCACTCAAAGGAAGGAATTCTGTGTATGCTGGCCAAGTCAGTGTAGCCAATAGCATCATGGGAGTCGCAGTCACACATATTGCCCGCCCCAAAACTGTCCCATCAACACCACCATGAACCATGCGCACATCACAGAGAGTGGAGAAGGACTCACAAGATGGCTGACACTGGCTACTGCTGTGGGGAGCACAAGGCCCTGCTGCCAACTGTGCACCAACAAACAGCAGGACACCACTGACTGACATCCTGAGAGACAACTTCCACTCCCTGCAATGCAAGCACGTTCCATGGTGGGATATCTGGCTGGCTGGGTGGGAAGGGGGACTTGCAGCACTGACTATAGTCACCAGCACCTCCCCTCACACCCTCCCCAACACAAACTCCACAGTACCCACCTGGTACAATGCAATGCCCTCCATCCTAACACAAGATCCCACAAAGCACCACCACCCTGGGTTATGTTGTGTGAAGCACAGGGACACTCTTGGGACTCTTAGCCAAACAACTGCCAGGACAACACTCCCAGCCATCCTGTCAGCACAGCCAGCCCACCCCACAGGGAAGCAGAGTCAAAAGGAAGGAAGCATGGGCATGCTGGGAAGGGGGTGGAGGCAATAGCATGATGGGAGTCGTAGTCACAGACATTGCTCAGCCTCACAACTGGCCCATCAACACCACCCTGAACCATGCTCACATCACAGGGAGTGGAGAAGGACTCACAAGATGGCTGACACTGGCTACTGCTGTGGGGAGCACAAGGCCCTGCTGCCAACTGTGCACCAACAAACAGCAGGACACCACTGACTGACATCCTGAGAGACAACTTCCACTCCCTGCAATGCAAGCACGTTCCATGGTGGGATATCTGGCTGGCTGGGTGGGAAGGGGGACTTGCAGCACTGACTATAGTCACCAGCACCTCCCCTCACACCCTCCCCAACACAAACTCCACAGTACCCACCTGGTAGAATGCAATGCCCTCCATCCTAACACAAGATCCCACAAAGCACCACCACCCTGGGTTATGTTGTGTGAAGCACAGGGACACTCTTGGGACTCTTAGCCAAACAACTGCCAGGACAACACTCCCAGCCATCCTGTCAGCACAGCCAGCCCAACCCACAGGGAAGCAGAGTCAAAAGGAAGGAAGCATGGGCATGCTGGGAAGGGGGAGGAGGCAATAGCATGATGGGAGTCGTACTCACAGCCCTACATCCCCCACCACATGGCCCAGAAAGCTCACACTCACGCATGCACATCCCACAGAGAGTGGAAAGGCCCATCAAAGATGTCTGACACTGTTGCTGTGTCGTGGGGAGCACAAGGGCATGCTGGGTACTGCACACCAACCAACAGCAGGACACCACTGTCAGCCATCTTGCCATTGCCCTCACACCCACACCCACTGAACTCCACACAAAAGCAAGTAAGTATGGGAATGCTGGCAAGTGGGGTGGAGGCAATGGCATGATGGGAGTCGTAGTCACAGACATAGCTCACCCCCACAACTGTCCCATCAACACCACCCTGAACCATGCTCACATCACAGGGAGTGGAGAAGGACTCACAAGATGGCTGACACTGGCTACTGCTGTGGGGAGCACAAGGCCCTGCTGCCAACTGTGCACCAACAAACAGCAGGACACCACTGACTGACATCCTGAGAGACAACTTACACTCCCTGCAACGCAAGCACGTTCCATGGTGGGATAACTGACTGGCTGGCTGGGTGGGAAGGAGGTCTGGCTGTCAACCAAACACAAGCAATGCAGACCATGTTCACACCCCAGAAAATACATAGAAATGCCCAAATAATGCAGGACAATGTGCCACACCAATATCAACCCCTGACTGTGACGACTTAGGACAATGCAATGTACAGGCCCGCACCCAGAGGCACAGTCACAACTGTCAGGTGTGTCAACCACTGATGCCTGCAGAAACATGACATACATTGTTTGTGTCTCCCAAAAACAGGTGATGATGGGGACACAGCAGCAGACGCTGAGGAGTCCCAGTCCCAGGCTCAAGAGGATGCCGAGCTCACTGGCGTCGTACAGCCTCTGTCCTCCTCGGACGATGAACAACCTGGCACATCCGGTGCAAGTCAACATGCAGCACCAGCAGGACCACCAGCTGCAGCACCAGCAGGACCACCAGCTGCACTCCCTGCACCCACCCCTACAACGACTGTCACCACGAATACCATCCCTGCCGACATGGACAGAATAAGGAGCAACACCAGCGCAGTGACCCTGGACCAACCTGGGGCCATGGACACCACCACCACCACCAACCCCCAAGGTGGACCAGGGTTATCTGTGCGTGCAACTGCACACACTGCACATGTCAGCAGGGGTGGTGGGAGGGGTGGGAGACAGAGGTCGCTGCTTGCAGACGTTGCTGGTGTGCATGACGACCCACAACTGGTACGCATAGCTGATGCGTACCAGTCCAGCACCGGAGAGCTCAGCCAGGTAGTGGGGCTCCTCAGAGACATCAAACAGCAGCAGGCTGCCCATCATGCCCGCTTGGACTCCCACATGTCCCACGTGGAGTCACACATGTCCCGTGTGGACTCACACATGTCCCGCGTGGAGTCCAAGTGGGATGTACTGCATGAGATGACGGCGGTGCACAGGGACATTTTACAATGCCTCCGCCAGATGAACAGCAACCAGTCCACACCTCCCTGTGTGCCAACAACATCTGGTACCGAACAAACTGCAACTGCCACAGGGAGGGAGGAGGACTCTGGCGGAGAGTCCCCTGCACCGCAGCAGCCTGCACTTGAGGGCCCCCCCCAAGAAGAGGGGTCGTCCGAGGAGGGGAAAGTGAGAGGCCGATGGCCAAGCGCAACTCCCAGGAAGCCTGAACCTGTTCTGGATGTTCGCCTTTGTGCACAGACTGTTCACCCTGTTGACGGCAACACTACTCCCACACATTGCATGGGGAGTACAAGTTGGACCAATGTGTCAGACAACTGTGGCCCCGATACTGGGGATCCTGTCTACCCGGACTTTCAATTCACCTAGGAACTTGGGATTGCAAGATTCATGTACAGCACAACCCATCCTATGCACTATTAACACAAATGTATCACAATAAACACACTAATACACCATACTTGCCTCTGTCGTGATTCCAACGTGGGTGCTGTTATGGGGATGATGAACTGCAAAATTACACTGTGTATGCGAACTGCAACAGCAAGGACAACACAGGCATGTGAGTAAAGGCAACGTGACACATATGAGGGAGACACACCACCAGGGCTACACAACACATACACACCTAGGCCATCTGACTCATTGCCTACACTGATGTTGCCAGGGAAGACGGTGCAATGCACAGACACCACACCCATTCCCAGTTGTAGTCAAGTAGCCCACAGGTGCAGTAAGCAAATGGCAGTCAAATGTGTGACCACAGACAACGCACATCACTAAGTGAAGCACAGGTTTATTACACAGTAGCAACATGCCGTAACCACTACAGATGCAAGGTAACCCCACCTGGTAGCGGGCACACAGTCAACAACTGTAGACGGAAGGAAGTCCATGGGTGTGGCGCACATCACCTGTAGGGACACAACAGCTACCAGCCTGGATGTGCAATCACGTCGTCGGTGGACACAGTTGACCAAACGAATCTGAAAGTACCCTGTGAAGGACAGAAATGACACACAGTCAAAAGCAATGCAGTACAGGACAGAACAGCAAAACTCATGCACAATACATGTTACAAGATACCCACCCAGAACCAAGTTAGCATGTCAACACTGTTGGGGAGTACAGCCCACCTGTAACCACACATCGCAACACACATCCAGTCAAGTAGCCCATGGACACACTCCAACAGCGCCAGAGCCCCACCCACACATCATGCCAACTCACATCATTCACATGACACCTCAGGATACTCACATTCAGCTAAAGAAGTTGGTGATGAGCTGTGTGCGGACATCACCATCACCATCATCATCATCATCGTCACTGGCATCGTGGTCCAGGCCAGGATCCTCCACAGGTGGCGGATGTTGGTCATCGTCATCCTGGATGAGAGGCAACTCCTTCCGCACTGCCAGGTTGTGTAGCATGCAGCAGACGATGATAATCTTGCACACTTTCGCAGGGGCATATGGGAGGGACCCTCCGGTCTTGTCCAGGCAGCGGAAGCGGCTCTTCAGGAGACCAAAGGTCCGCTCAATCACTCTCCTGGTCCGACCATGTGCCTCATTGTAGCGCATCTGGGCAGGTGTCACAGGGTTCCTGAGGGGTGTCAGCAACCACGGCATGTTGGGGTATCCCGAGTCACCTACGGACAGACAAGTGCACATCAGCTGACTTGGAAAAGTGGGCGGAATACTACAGATCAGATCACACACAATGGCACAAAGTCAGTACACACCGACAAGCCAGGCACGCTGGTTCTGCATCTGTGCCATCATCCTGGGGATGCGACTACTCCTCATCACAAAGGCATCGTGTGCTGAACCAGGGAAACGGGCACACACGTGTGTGATGGTCATGTCTGCAAGACACACCACCAGTGCATTGACCGAGTGGTAGTGCTTGCGGTTCCTGTAGGCCTGCTCCTGGGCCTGTGGTGGTACCAAAGCCACATGTGTCCCATCAATGGAGCCAATTACATGCGGCATCCTCCCCAGGGCATAAAAGTCACTCTTCACGTCAGTGAGTCGTCGCAGTCTAGGGAAATAGATGTACCGGTTCAGGAAGAGCAACATTGCCGCCAAAACATCGCGGAGCACACGGCTGAACATGGTCTGTGACATCCCACCAGCAGACGCCACAGTATGTTGGAAGGTACCGGTGGCAAAGAAGTGTAGGGCTGCCATCACCTTCACCTTGGGGGTCAGCGCTGTAGGATACGGCCGGCCAGGCTGCAAATGTGGGGACAACTGCACTGCCAAATCCTCAATCAGCTGCCTGGTGAAGCGGTACCGTCGGATGCTGTCCCGTTCCACCATCGTTGCCAGGTCTGGGAATGGCCGATGGACAGCAGGAGCCCTGCAGTGCAGAGGAGAAGTAAGCAAGATCGTCAGTCACCCCACATATGCGGCATTGAACACACTCAAGATCCCAACATACATCATCATGAGGCACAACTACATGAAGTGTGCAGTACCGGAAGGACATGTATGGTACATACATGGCCAACATCTGTCAACACGGTCCTACAGGTGGCATCAATTTGTCCCAGGTTGGCCCATTGGATATCATGATGCCGTGTCACAGTCACCCCCCACAGTGACATGTGAGGACAGATGTGCCCCAGGCACCACAGCTCAACGACAGGTACATTCCCAGGGACCCTGTAATGCCACATGGACACTGGCATCACCTGGAGTATCATGTGTACACCACAGCAAAACAAACATGACCCCCACAGGTAGTGGCCACACTTGCCATGGCAGGACAGACATGGACGTCTGTGACACACACGCACAACATCAGAGTCCATGCACACACAACGTGGATGTGGAGACTGTCTCCCATTGTGCACATGAAATCAGAGACATTGTAAACACTACATGCACAAAGACTGTGGAGGGCCATCACTATTGTGCCACTGGGACACCCTGGCTCAAACATACCGTCCCACATGGGACTCACGGGGTATGTGACATGACATACACAAACACCACTGTGAAATGTGACCATGACACATGCACAGATATGAACAGTTGCACATCACAGTGGTCACGTACACGTAACACCCAGGATCCTGTCCCCATGAACACGTGCACAGCCTGGGGGTGGCTGCCCACAGGTGACACCCACAGGACAACATGTACACCAACATACACACAATAGGAAATGCAGCCTTACATGCCTTATGATAAGGTTTGGACAGGCTGTCGTGATGTAGGTGTGCCCCTCACTCCCTGGGAGCTATCTGTGGCTGGCATATGTCCATCTGAGACAGGCATGCTGACCTATGCCAGTCACATGTACAGTGATGCGTTGTACCGCAATGGACCGATCGGTGCCTCCGGCCGGCCCATTGCCTTCAATGTGTGCGGGTACGCGTTGTACCCCTGTGCGCGTTGTACCGCAATGGACCGATCGGTGCCTCCGGCCGGCCCATTGCCTTCAATGTGTGCGGGTACGCGTTGTACCCCTGTGCGCGTTGTACCGCAATGGACCGATCGGTGCCTCCGGCCGGCCCATTGCCTTCAATGTGTGCGGGTACGCGTTGTACCCCTGTGCGCGTTGAACCGCAATGGACCGATCGGTGCCTCCGGCCGGCCCATTGCCTTCAATGTGTGCGGGTACGCGTTGTACCCCTGTGCGCGTTGAACCGCAATGGACCGATCGGTGCCTCCGGCCGGCCCATTGCCTTCAATGTGTGCGGGTACGCGTTGTACCCCTGTGCGCGTTGTACCGCAATGGACCGATCGGTGCCTCCGGCCGGCCCATTGCCTTCAATGTGTGCGGGTACGCGTTGTACCCCTGTGCGCGTTGAACCGCAATGGACCGATCGGTGCCTCCGGCCGGCCCATTGCCTTCAATGTGTGCGGGTACGCGTTGTACCCCTGTGCGTGTTGAACCGCAATGGACCGATCGGTGCCTCCGGCCGGCCCATTGCCTTCAATGTGTGCGGGTACGCGTTGTACCCCTGTGCGCGTTGTACCGCAATGGACCGATCGGTGCCTCCGGCCGGCCCATTGCCTTCAATGTGTGCGGGTACGCGTTGTACCCCTGTGCGCGTTGTACCGCAATGGACCGATCGGTGCCTCCGGCCGGCCCATTGCCTTCAATGTGTGCGGGTATGCGTTGTACCCCTGTACGCGTTGTACCGCAATGGACCGATCGGTGCGCACCCATTGACAATGGGCTTGCCTGGCAACGGACGCGTTTTCGAATTTCGAACGAGTCGGTTGCTGGGAATTCAGTTGGTCACCCACAACAATGTTGCAAAATCATGTATGTCATGAAGTTGAAGATTTGAAGGATGCTGTGGGCGTGTTTTGGTGCTGCTATTCCATGGATTGGCCAGATTCAGAAGATGCAAACGACTTGGACCTATCACTTTGGACACAAGGGACAGGATCTGCCTCTCCAGCACATATATATTGCTGGCTGTTCCCCTGAGAGCCCACTTGCCTGCACTACATGCTCCAGGACGACATCTGCCACTGCACTGCTGCTGTCTCTGCCCCTCTGGACCCTGCAATGGCGCGTACTGTGGAGAGAGCCCCAGCCTTCAGCCTTGAGGAGAACCAGGCCCTGCTGGACAGCCTACTTCCACAGTACAGCAAGCTGTATGGGACACCAGGGGAGCAGGTGAGTGTCCTGTGCACTGCCTTTCTGAATGTGCATTTTGTCTGACTAGCAAGGCTGAGAGTCTGCACGCCACTGGCTAGCAGGCTCACTGAGTAGTTGTCACCCCCCATAGTGTGTAGTGACTTGCACTGGACAGGTATGGTGCAGTGACAGTGCTTCTGAACAGGGTTTTACTCCCCATGCAATGATACCATGTAGTGACTTCTGGAAAACTGTCCATGGGCAGCCGTGCACTGCCTGTGTACACCATGTGCCCCTGTGATTGCGACATGTATATGCAACTGTGTCATGCACGGATATGTTGCATGTGTAGTAATGGCCTTATCACTTTGTCATCCTGACAGGCTTCTGCCCATCGGAAGCAGGAGATATGGAAGGACATCGTCCGGGCTGTCCGGTCCGTGGGGGTCTACAAGCGCCGGATCCGCAACTGCCAAAAGAGGTGGCAGGACCTTCGGGGCTGGACCCGGAGGATTGCACGGGTCCAGCTGAAGCTGTCGCCTCCTCGCAGGAGGGGCGGAACACGGACCCTGACCCCCCACATGCTCAGGATCCTGGCGGTGGTCTTTCCAGACCTGGATGGGCAGCTGAAGGCCAGAGAGCAGCAAGGAGGGGGTGAGTCAAAGACTGCACTGTGAACTCTGTCTAACATGCTATGTGCCCTCCTCGGGCCTGGTTAAACTGCCACAGTACAGCAGTCATGTTGTCCAGGAGCCATGTCCCTCTATTGTGCACTGCCCACTCCTCATCTGATACCCAGGTGTGGCCCTTACATGCAGGGAATTCTGTCACTTAGGACTGTGTCCTTGCAGTTTGCTTGACTCAAGGTGGGAGACAGCATCTGTTTCCCTGACTCTGTGGTGGGCATCATGGGTGGGTCCATTGCTTACACAATGCCTGTATTCTGACATGTATTCAGCGTGTTACTTTGATCTGTGGTCCAATTGCTGAGCTGATCCACCACATGTGGCTGGGGTTTCTGGCACACACCCATGCTGCGGGTGGGAACAATGTTTGGGCCCCAGGAGTATGTATATGACGTGTGTCACACATACTTAGCCAGCTGCCTACAGTCCAGGGCTCATCCCTCATTCATGTGGGGCTGGACAGTCATGCCTACTCCAGGCCATACAATACACTCTGTACTCCCACTCCCGTGTATCAGCTGACACATTGTGCGCAGTGATTTGACCCCTCAGGTGTCTGCCTCTGTGTCAGTGTGCTGTGGATTAGTCGCCAGGACTGCTGTGGAGTTTCTTGGTAGGGGCTCAGCATGCCACTGGAGATGTGACCATAGGAGACGATACTTGTGTGACACATAGGTGTCTGATCAGCTGCCCATGCAGACTGGGGCATGTGAATGTGAAGTTCAGGCAGCTGTTCCCCATGCACAGCAGAGTGTGAGGGGCTCAGGTTCAGAGGGTAGTGTCACAGGTCTACCATATGTCCAATAGGTATGACCTGGACAGATGAGGGTTAAGAGGATGTGTTGTGGGGGGGATGTACATGTGCACTTGTGCAGCTCCAGGACTTGCATTCCCCATGACCTACTATTGTGACACAGTGCAGAGTGTTGTTGTCTGGCTGCAAAGTCATACATCACTGAGACAGTGATGTATGACTTTGCAGTCATGCCTCCGCCATGGCATGTGTCTACTGATTGGTGAGCCTGCAGGGGAGTGACATGTGCTACATGCACACCATAGTGGCGCTGGCTATCAGGACATGGGTGCATCATGGTGTCTGTCGCTGGTATGCATCACATGCATTTCCTATTTGACTCTGGGCATCCCTTTCATCCGGAAACCTGTACTGACTCAGTGGCAAGAGCTGTGATGTGTGCATGTCCACATGCCACACCGTGTCCTCTGCACTGTCCAACTACTGTGTACTTGGTGCATGTGTCAACACTGGGGTGTTGCAATCCAACAGACACCAGACAGATGGGTGCAAGGCCATGTGGGATGTGAGTGCCATGCTTGGCATCAGACTGACAATTGACTTCTCCTGTTCAATTAGGGCACTTTTAGCAATGTACAACTAATGATGCCAGGGCTTGCTCTGTGATGTGCTGTGCTCACAGTGGTGTGTGCGTTATGTGCAGGTGACTGATGTCTGTCTGTTTCCCCATTGTTTGCAGATACATCCACGGCCACGGAAGGGGACAGCTCCACGGACCAGGAGGAGCCAGAGAGCCAGACTGGGTCAGCAGCCGAGGAGTGGTCGGAGGGACCCAGTGGCACGGAGGGCGAGGGGAGCCACACCGAGGAGTCCTCAGCAGCATCCACCTCAGCTGAGGACCAGAGCAACTCGGAGGATGACTCCCTTGTGGAGGCGGGTGTCAGCAGCCACCACACCCCAGCTAGTGTTGCTGTCCCCGCCACCACCAGCACCACCACCGCCCTCCCATCGGCTCCCATTCCCCAGGTCCGTGGAGGCTCCCATGTCCGGGAGCGTGTCTCCTTTGGGCCAGGCACCGCACCCCTGCCCCTGTGTCCCCTGCTGCCCTGAGTGAGGAGTCTGTGTACCTCCTTCGCCAGCTCCATGTAGGGCAGACAGCCATGCTGAGTGTCCTCCATGCGCACACCGCGCTGTTGACTCAGCTGGTGTCGTTCATGGAGGGCATCTCATCGGGCATGTCTGACCTACAGAGGGGCAATAGGTCCATGGACTCCTCCCTGACGGCAGCAGTGTCCCTCCTCAAACGGTCCCTCACCCCTCCTGCCTCTGCTCCATCCACACTCCCCAGCACCTTACCCATCCCAGGCACACACACACCGGCACAGGCACACACCAGCACACACACATCCAGCACACTGACACACACGCCAATGACAAAACGCACACGCACGCACATTCAGGGGACTGAAGCCAGACTCACAGGGGATGGGGCCCTGGAACACACACACGCATCCACATGCACTGCGCAGTCCTCAGTTCCCTCTCCCTCCAAAGCACCCTCCCTTGCCTCACCTGCAACCCCAAAGTCACAGTAGCTCTTCCTCTGTGACCTCGGCCTCTTCCCCACCGATGAAGCTGCTCCAGCATCCCGGGGGAAGAGGAAGCCCACCCACACGGAGCAGAGTGCCCCTCGCCCCCGGACACCCTCCCCCAGGCGCAGACGGACAGAGGCCCCCACCCGCAAGTCCCCCCGGAGTCCTAAGAGCAAGACCCCGCCACCGCCCTGCAGCTCAGGCACAAGGTCTCCGTCCTCCATCCCTCAGGCCCCCACTGCACAGGTGCCCCCACCACACCCTGCCCCAGGTTCCCCCACCCACAGATATACCATCCCCAAGAGGATCAGGCCTTCTCCCCCTGCCACTTGCTCTCCCAGCACCACACCCCCCGCTGCGCTTGTCTGTGCCACTGATGTGGTGAGGGTGTCCTCCCCCTCTGTCCAACCCACCTTGCCTGTTCCCCATTCTCCTCCCCTGGAGGTAGGCACTGCAGTGGAGTCCACTACCGCCCTGTCTGACTTGGGCACTGCAGTGGCGGACCTGTCCACTCCATCTGCAGGGTCCACTGCAGTTGTGCCGGCACCCACGACATCTGAGTCATGCCCCCCAGTTGTGCCGGCACACACCATGTCAGACACCTCCACTGCAGTTGTCAGTGGCTCTCCAGCACCCACCACCCCTTCCCTGACTCCCCCTGGTGAGCCCTGATCCTGTCCCTGCGGTGCCTGGCCTGCCCCCCGGTTGCCCCTCCTAGTGGATTGTCCCTGGTTTTGTGCAGGCATGCGTAGGGTGACATCTGCCAGTGTCACCCTGTTTGAACTTTGACAATGGACTGGCCATTGGCCTTTGCTCTATTTTTTCTGGACGTCGTTTTCAATCAACACATATGCTGAATAAAGCAACTTTCTTTTCTCTAGTGCTCATGCTTCAGATGTACATGTTGTTGGTGCTGCTAACCATGCCCTTGCTGCAGTGATGGCGATATCTGGTCTCATGATTATGAAGTGTTACTGTGCAGGAACCCATGTGGTCCAGGGGGAATGTGTCCTATCATGTGGTGTATCCATGTCATCAATAGCAGCATCTGAGGGTGTCATGTGTTCAGTATTTGGCAATGGGTTTCCTACTTACATTAGCAATTTCATATCTGTGGCTTCCACCCCTGCACATCTGTTGTGCCTGCCATCGTTGCATTTGTCTACTTCCCTGACCGTGTTGCCATCTCCACTGGACATGCAGGTTTGGGCATCAATGGGGAAGGACTCATCCGTGTAGTCAGTGCAACATTGCTATACAAGTGTGTTGGATCTGTGCTGATGATTCCGTTGGCACATCCATGACCAGGCTGATGTGATGGGAGCCCTCATTTGGTGCTAATTGTTGATTGTGTGACCAAGTGCTCAGCTGACATGATGGGGCCCTACTGAGGCAACATATGGCACAGCTTTCCTCACACAGGAGTGGAGTCCCCTCATGGCAGTGTGTACACGTGTGACATTGCCTGCGCCCAAGGTGTGTGTTGTATGTGCATGTCTGTGTGTTCACTTCCATTTATCTGCGCATGCTGTGATCCCTAGTGTTGTACCTGTTTGTGATGCTTGCTGACTTGAGCTATGTTCCCCCAAAGTCTTCTCCCTGTGTTCTCTGTGATGTGGGTGCATGGCACATTACTGGTCATCAGGGTGTCACCCATAGGTGTGTTTGCTGTCAGGGCTGAGTTTGTGTGCAGACGCAGATGGGTCACAGTCAGGTTTCCCCTTGGCACTTGTTGTTTGCCCCTGTCATGTGATTTTCAGTTCGTGTTATCTTTCAGTGATTGTGACACGTTGTGTGTGTGACTGCTGGCACTCCTCAGGGTCCGGGCTGCAATGTTGGTTGTTGTCTATGTGTGTTCTTTGTGGGTGACCTTGGCTTCTTCATTGGTGTGTGACTCTGGCTGGGATCCCATTGGTTGGTGTGGTATCGCCGTCATGTCCATGTACAGCGTAGTGTGCAGTGTGTCAGACATTCAGGAGTCTTGTTGAGTGGCCATGTGTGATGTGTTTCTGCACCTTGGTTCCCACCCACCACCCTGGAATAGTCATGGGTGCATGTGCAATGTCACCAGTGCATGTGTACTTCACTGCTGCACATTGTTAGAGGTCAAGGGGTGTGGTCTTGAGTGTGTGCAGATGGGAGTTGTTGCCCAGCTAGTCCCCTGCCTCCATGTTGGCCTTGGCTTACTGGCCATGCTGATTGATTTGTGCTTGTGTAGGTGTGATGGTAGTTTGTTGCTCAGGACACCTGACTGTGGTTCACAGTGTGAACGACATTTAGCTTTGTCATCACAGTGGGATTTTTATTCAGCCCAGGGTCACCACATTGTGGGGGCCCTGGGGGTGGTGCTGTGGTGTGTCTGTGTCTTGCTGTGTCAGTTGTTGTTCCTACGTGCCTGTGTGACATGTGTGTTTTGTGCTCCCTCTCATCTGACAATGCCTGCTTGCCCACATAGGGGATTTGGATCCATGAGTTACCTTAGTGTGGCAGTGTATGCACATCTGTATGATTGGTATTCAGCTCTCCTCATGTGTTGTGTGGTTGCCTGGGGACACTGGCACCTCCACCCCTCACCTGCTGTGTATGATGACAGTGTTGGTCTGCCTGTTTGTGTTTGTGCATCTGCACCACTGCATTGGCATATCTTGGGTGTGCCATTGGCTGTATGTTGTTTGGTGTGTTTCCCCTGCTGTCCCTGGGACTCCTAGGTCATCGGTCAGCACAGTGATCATGGTTTGTGTGTCCCATTGCTGCCATGGTATGGTATCTGTTCACCTCACATCTGCTGTCTCCACAGGATATCTGCATTTGTGTGCCCATTGGTGCAAATATGTGGTTCTGCATTCTGATGGTCACTTCTGTCATTGTGTCATTGATGACTGTTGACGGTCTCAGCCCCCATGGGTGTTGTTTGTCTGCACATGGCCAAAGGAATGTCTCATTTGCACTGCAGTATTTGGCTCCCCCAATTTATGTTGCAATGGGACACATACACTACTTTGCCACAGATGAGTTTTTGGTTCTGTGACCAGGAATGATCCATGCAGTTTGGCAGTTGCAGCTCTTTCTTTGTCGACACTTACCTTTTGGTCACTGTGATGATGGGGGTTTAGACCCCATTGCCACAATGGTCAAAATGTGCTTCAGCTATGGACCCCACACTTGCCTTTTGGTCACTGTGATGATGGGGGTTTAGACCCCATTGCCACAATGGTCAGAATGTGCTTCGGCTATGGACCCCACACTTGCCTTTTGGTCACTGTGATGATGGGGGTTTAGACCCCATTGCCACAATGGTCAAAATGTGCTTCAGCTATGGACCCCACACTTGCCTTTTGGTCACTGTGATGATGGGGGTTTAGACCCCATTGCCACAATGGTCAAAATGTGCTTCAGCTATGGACCCCACACTTGCCTTTTGGTCACTGTGATGATGGGGGTTTAGACCCCATTGCCACAATGGTCAAAATGTGCTTCGGCTATGGACACCACACTTACCTTTTGGTCACTGTGATGATGGGGGGTTTAGGCTCCATTGCCACAATGGTCATGGGCTGCTTGCATTGTGGGTGCCACACACATATATGTGTGGCACATGTGCTAGGGGGTCACATTGTATGTTCAAAGTCATGTTCGGTGTTGTAGGCATTTGACACAGCCTACACACGCTTGTCATGGTGGTGGGGGGATGTCTTTATCTTGCATTCCCTAGGTTGTGGTGTGCTTGTTGTGTCATGCATTGTCCATCCTATGAGTGGGGGTGGTAGTAGTGGTAGGCATCCAGCCCCCCTGGGTGTGGGTGGTAGTAGTGGTAGGCATCCAGCCCCCCTGGGTGTGGGTGGTAGTAGTGGTAGGCATCCTGCCCCCCTGGCTAAGGGTGGTAGTAGTGGTAGGCATCCAGCCCCCCTGGCTAAGGGTGGTAGTAGTGGTAGGCATCCAGCCCCCCTGGCTAAGGGTGGTAGTAGTGGTAGGCATCCAGCCCCCCTGGCTAAGGGTGGTAGTAGTGGTAGGCATCCAGCCCCCCTGGCTAAGGGTGGTAGTAGTGGTAGGCATCCTGCCCCCCTGGCTGAGGGTGGTAGTAGTGGTAGGCATCCTGCCCCCCTGGCTAAGGGTGGTAGTAGTGGTAGGCATCCAGCCCCCCTGGGTGAGGGTGGTAGTAGTGGTAGGCATCCAGCCCCCCTGGCTAAGGGTGGTAGTAGTGGTAGGCATCCAGCCCCCTGGCTAAGGGTGGTAGTAGTGGTAGGCATCCAGCCCCCCTGGCTAAGGGTGGTAGTAGTGGTAGGCATCCAGCCCCCCTGGCTAAGGGTGGTAGTAGTGGTAGGCATCCAGCCCCCCTGGGTGAGGGTGGTAGTAGTGGTAGGCATCCAGCCCCCCTGGCTAAGGGTGGTAGTAGTGGTAGGCATCCAGCCCCCCTGGCTAAGGGTGGTAGTAGTGGTAGGCATCCAGCCCCCCTGGCTAAGGGTGGTAGTAGTGGTAGGCATCCAGCCCCCCTGGCTAAGGGTGGTAGTAGTGGTAGGCATCCAGCCCCCCTGGGTGTGGGTGGTAGTAGTGGTAGGCATCCTGCCCCCCTGGCTAAGGGTGGTAGTAGTGGTAGGCATCCAGCCCCCCTGGGTGTGGGTGGTAGTAGTGGTAGGCATCCTGCCCCCCTGGCTAAGGGTGGTAGTAGTGGTAGGCATCCAGCCCCCCTGGGTGAGGGTGGTAGTAGTGGTAGGCATCCAGCCCCCCTGGGTGTGGGTGGTAGTAGTGGTAGGCATCCTGCCCCCCTGGCTAAGGGTGGTAGTAGTGGTAGGCATCCAGCCCCCCTGGCTAAGGGTGGTAGTAGTGGTAGGCATCCAGCCCCCTGGCTAAGGGTGGTAGTAGTGGTAGGCATCCAGCCCCCCTGGGTGAGGGTGGTAGTAGTGGTAGGCATCCAGCCCCCCTGGGTGTGGGTGGTAGTAGTGGTAGGCATCCTGCCCCCCTGGCTAAGGGTGGTAGTAGTGATAGGCATCCAGCCCCCCCTGGCTAAGGGTGGTAGTAGTGGTAGGCATCCAGCCCCCCTGGGTAGGGGTGGTGGTGCGCATTCAGGCCCCTGTGTGCATATGTGGCATTGGTGATGGGCATCCCGCCCCTATGGTGCTGCTGTTGCTGGTGTAAGTATATTCAGCATCCCCGTGTATGTGTGTGATGTGTCGTGTACGTGTTGTATGTGTTTTGTGGTTGGTGTCTGGCTTACCTTCTGCGCCGTACGCGTCCGTGCCTGTTCCGGTAGTAGATGTAGAATATTGGTATGATCGGGACGAAGGGATTCATGGTTGGTTCGTGTCGTTCGTCCTTCTCGTTGCTTCGCGTCGTCCTCGTCGCTTCGCCTCGTCCTCGTCGCTTCGCGTCGTCCTCGTCGGTGCCGTGTTCGTCTCGTAGCCGTGGATCGTGTTGTGGCGCGAATCGGAGCTTATGTGCGCCTCTCCCGGATGCTTTAACGTGCCGTGCGTAGCGACGGGTTCGGCGCGTACGGGAAGCGCATCGTACTTGTCCGGCCGGACGGGGCTGCATTTTTCCTTCCGTGCGACTCGATTCGGCGTTTCCGGATTCGCCTCGGTCGGAGAACAGGACCTGGTTTGGGTGAGTACGGCTCGGCCGGATTTTTTGCTGTTGTGCGCATCGTACTTGCTCGTTCGGTGTGCTGTACGGATCGGTCGGGAAACAGGCTTTCGCATGGCTTTTTTCCCGACCGAATGGTATTGGGTGCGCCTCCGACCGAGATCGGAATCGGCCCCTTAATGTTGTCCATAAAATCCTTAGTCCTATACTTGCTAAGTGGCTCCTGCCATACATGCCGAGACTGATGCATCAGGATCAGGCAAGTTTTATTCCAGCCAGCAGCACAGTCGACAAGATACGGTGGCTCTTAAATATTCTGATTGATGATACTTTTGATAGCAGGGAGGCAGTGGTGATGGCAGTCGATATTGAAAAAGCCTTTGACAGCCTGAACTGGCAGTACCTTTATAGGGTGATGGAGAGAATGAAACTGAGGGGTGGCTTCATGAGCTGCACTAAAGTCCAGAACTCGAGCCCCACTGCCTGTGTCAATACAGGGGGCCTGGTCTCAGCGGAGTATACAGTGGAACAAGAACCTTTGACTTGTAGTGTGCGGTCTAGGGTTCATTATGAAGGTCTTGTAGTGTGGGGGAAGCAGCGCCACATTGCCCTGCATGCAGATTATTTGCTGCTATTATTAAAGGATGTGCAGTCAGAGTCAAGCAGGGCTGTTGGATTGCTTCGGAGAATTGTCAGTGCTGCGCATTAATTAGCAGAAATCTAGCCTGCTTCACATTGGTGCAATACAGGAACTGGCTCAGGTGCTGCGGGGACAGGTGTGGGAACCCACGTGTCTGAAATATTTGGTTGTGAAGATATACCGCGACAACCATGATCTACTTGAGGGTAATGTCGGAGAAGCAGTGAATGCAATGCGGTCTGGCATAGACTTTTGGAAGACTCTGCCACTGACAGGTCACATTGCTATTGCTGAAATGGTGGTCCTACCAAGATTGCTCTATTACTTCTCCGCCCTGCCGCTAATCATCCCTAGGAGTACATTCAGGGAAATTGAAACTCTACTAATTGACTTGATATAGGGTAAGGGCAGGCACTGGATGACGCTGTCCAATCTTAAGCACCCCGTCACGGAGGGCGGCTTAGGGACCCCAGACTTCGAGACGTATAATCTGGCAGCTCAGCTTCAATGGTTCAACAAATGGGTATACACTAGGAAAAATAAGGGGGCGATTAACATCTATCACTCCCTACATATTGGTGGCTACTTCAACTGATGTTTAACTCTAAGCATACTAACCTAGGTGGGCCATAGAATACTGGTGGTTGCTAAACACTGCTGGCTGCGCAGCTTACAGAGGACCCGGACGCAATATCCCTACTCTCCTGTCATACCGTTACAACACCTGTCAGTGCTGCCGCACAAAGGGAACTAGAGAGGTCTTGTAGAGTGGGAGGCATCTGGCATTGACAGATTGATGGATTTGTTCCGAGCCGGGGAACTGCTACCGTTTGAAGAACTGCAGGCAGATTTCTATCTGCCAGCTGGTCACTTTTAACTTTACAAAGCGATTGTAGCAGCGATCAGAAAACACCGGGGATCCTGACAGAATGAACCACCCAGACAACAGGGCTGTCATACTATCTGCACCACCACAGGCACTCATAAGGTAATCACAGACTTATGTAAAGCACTTCGAACTGATGTTATTTGACCACTGACAGGGCTACAAATAAAATGGCCTCAGATACTGGAGGGCCGATTGCTGATGCAGACTGGTCAAACATATTGGAGCTGGTACCCAAGGTCTCTAGAAATGCTTGATTTAAGTTAATCAACTTTTTATTTTCTCCATAGAGGATACTTTGCGCTAGTTAAAATGAATAAATTCTACAGCACTGCAAGTGTAGCATGTCCCAGGTGCGGGAAGGAGGGGGCAGAATTGTTTCACATAGTATGGGATTGCACCTCCTTCTCAGATTATTGAACCGAAGTTATCGACTTCGTTAACAATGTTACCCACTGTAATATTTCACGCTCCCCGATGGCGTGTTTGCTGGGATTATATCCACGCCCGGCCAGATGTAGGGTCACAACCAGATTTATTGATCTGGCTCTGATCCTAGATAACACTAAATTGGAAGGCCACCAGAGGGCAGTGTAGAGAAAAATGGAAAAAGAAGCCTGATAGATGGCCAGAATATAAGAGTGGTGTACTGTTGAATGAAGCAAAATGAGGGAGGGGATCCATGGACATAGCGCGAACATGGGATAATCTGTTAGACTATATCAGAGACCTGGAATCTTCCTCTACGGCTAGTTCACCCCAGATGAATGGCACATGTATAACACAGCGGGCTTGGGATTACCCGCTGAACACATTCCACTAGGACCATGGACCTGATGGAGGGCGTGTCGCAAAGAGAGGCCGATGGGGGGCCTTCTCCATCCTTGAGCTGTTCTTCACTTAACTAATGGGCTGCCGCTCGGTCTCGTATCTGGCTCCTTGCCATTGGAACAAACTGCCAGAGCACATTCGCGCCTGCACCAACCTCACGCAGTTTAAAAAACTTCTTAAAACCTGGCTGTTCAATCACTAACTAGTTGTCTCCGCTTCTGCTCTGCCTGTTATTGTGGCGCCGAGAGATCCCCTTGGGGATGATTCGTTTTGCCACTAATAAATAATAATAATAAAAATAATAATAAAACTAATGCTTGAACTACATTCTCTATTGCCCATGGCTTTGTAATTCCACATCTATGCACATTAGTCAGCTTGGAAGCGGGGGGAGGGTATTTGTTGGACTGCTTTGTGGAGTGGCAAAAATTTGTTGCAACCTTGTAGTGTCTTAATAGCTGGTTTTGTATATTGCTTCGATATTGCAACAAACTGATGGCTATATCATTTATTTGTATGCATATAATGTGCTTGATATGACAGTTAGGACTGTAATGTGTTGATGTTAGTTTGTGGAAAACTCGATAAAATGATTTTGCAAAAATGTAACAGCACCAAAACATTTAGGAATCTGGTGACCCAGAAGACGGCCCCATCCAAAGCATGAACAGAGAACTTAAAATCATGTCATCAGTGTCATAGATACCAATTGTAAAAATGTTTGAAGGTTAATCCAGAAGGAATTGTAGAGCTCGATGAAAGAAGTAGAATATTGAGTCCAGTGCAGGGAGGCTGTGGGAAGGACTTTTCCACTTTGGACCATATGTTTTCTTTCAACCATTTAATAGAGAAATAAAGCAACAGTAGAAAACAACTGTAATAATAATTTGTTTCCATTGTGCAATCTAATACCCTGATTCCTGGCAACTGACCGTAATCTCATTATACCCGGATTCTTCAGATATTTTATCACTTTTATCACAATCATGCCTGCAAGAGGTCCAAGAATGGCCTCTGAGTGGGACAATAGAGAACACAATCTATATTTTTTGTAGATGCCATGGGTCACTGAAAAAAGTTCTGGAAAAGATTTCAACCGAATCTTGCTCTGCTCCTTCAGACATGTGCTCAATTCCTGAGACACAGGCAATTCACAGTTGTTATTTACATGCCCACCTCAGCCAGCACTGGTAATCAATGGTACCACCATGTTCATGTCAGTATAACCACACACATTGCCACATCATGACCTACAGCCATAGAGCAGATCAGCAAGTTTTAATGACGCCCTCTGTATATCAGATCGTGGTCTAAGGCACCAATCCTAGTCTTTCCTTGTCTAGGCAAGCTTCTAAGTAAGCTGTACCACGTTATTTCAGGACCCCTCCTCTGGGTCACTAGAGCACAACATAATAGCCAGCAGCAGGAGCAAACACCACTGATATGGGATTTGTTTGAAGAATAATGTGGGCCAAGTGGTGCAGACATCTCAACCTTACTAACAGGATGCTGTCTTTTTCAGGCCCCCGAACATCAGTATCCATTCAAAAAAAACAATATGTTGAAAACAATGCAAATATTGCACTAACAAATTGTAAACAGGCAGACCTACTGTCTTGCTCCACCCCCATGCACACCAGGTATAATGGAGTACTAGAGTCAAGCATAGACATTCCTTATCTTTTACCCTGTGTCCCTAGCTTGGCCTCTGTGGATGGTAGGGGGGCTGGTATTGTTTGAGTAGGAGGCCAACCCCTCAGTGCCCTAACCCATACTAATGGGGTAACAGGAGCAACATTTCCACTCACAGGCAAACAATACGTCAACAGTTCCACACAGACAGGAGCAGGGTCTGTCTACACATATTCCCTACATACTCCCACCACTTCAGATCACCAGTGGGGAAAATCTGAAGATCAAAGTAAGACCCTGACTGCCCTATGTTTCATTTCAGGGAAGTGCGATGAGGTAGGAAGAGGGGAGACAGAGCTGTTTACAGGGTGATAAGCACACAAGAAAACAACTGGATATCAGGGATTTCAGTTTCTTAAATGAGGAGTATGAGGACTACCATTGTGAGGCTGGGAATGTAGGGGACGAAATAGACCTATGATATTTGACTCTTTCCTCTCCCGTACTGTACAGTTCTAAAGGAGAGCCAAGGACACTAATAAGACCTCATGCTCTGACCTATTTACACCCATTATATAGAAGAAGACAATAGGCGTTGTATGAGAACACTAAGGGGCATATTTAGAAGCCCTCAGCGCCACCGGAGGGACACTTTTTTTATGCTTTGGTGGTGCAGCGCCATTTTCCATATTTACAAGGTGGGGCTAAGCCACTTTGCATGGCTTAACGCCATCTTCTAAATATGCCCCTTTCCACTGCAGTCCTCTGCGACAAGGGGGCGTGCAATGGGTGTTACTCTGGGCATTCCACCGCAACACTCATTGCTTTTTGATGCTGCCCCAGATTTACAAGGCTGCGGCAGTGCCAAAAAATAATGACATGGAAAACCAGGCGTTCGAATGGCGTAACATGGAGAAATTATTAATATCTCCTCATTTTTGATCTTTCCATGTCTGCTTTATTCTGCAGCAAACACAGAAGGTGCAAATAGCCATTAGTGTCCCTTCCTGCACATAAACAATTGTCCCTGCAGCGCAGGCACCCGTGTAACACGGAAGCAGGTGCCTGCGCTGGCGCTAGGCAGCTTTTTTTGCGCCAGCGTTAGGGGAAACACAGGGGTGCACCCTATTCTTATGAACACGGCACATCCCTGCGGTTTAAAAATGTCAGAGCGCAGCGCTACTAAATTTGGTGCAACTCCATGCTCTGACATTTTCTTGTGAATATGTCCCTAAATTTCCTTGGATCTGCAACTGTATGCGGTTACACATGCCCATGTTTTGACTGTATTCGTCAATAAATATTTTTTCCTGAACCAAACACTGGGCGGAGTTCGCGGAGTTGCACTACGCGGAACACCGCGAAGTGCAAAAAAAACTCAGTCGCACTACACAGAGTTCCGCGAGCGGCGGAGTACAATAGAAAAATGCCGTTCGCGGTGATTGCACAGTGCCAGATGCTTGTCCGCACTGTGAAATCATTGCGAACTGCACCATGCAAGCGGTCCCTGCTTTCCTTTTCTGCCGCTCGAGTAGATTTTTACTCAAGCGGCAGATTTCACTACGCGAACGGGCAGTTTCTCAATGCGAGCTGTCGCGAGCATGCGCAACCACTCGCACTCGGATGTTGATTTTCCGCGCTCGCCAACTTGATGTTGACGATCGCGAACGAGGAAAAATCTCGCTGGGAGGTTGATTTTTCTCGCTCGCGGTCGCCAACTTGACGTTGACGAACGCGAGCGAGGAAAAAAACTCCGCTCCGCAACGCGAAGCAGAGTTTTTCGGAACTCCGCGATCTCCGCGTAACGCAGAGTGCAGAAAACTCTGCAAACTCTGTGAGCGGAGCGGAGTTCACCGCCCAGGGTTAGTTAGCATACATTTGAATTCAACACCAATAAAATAATCTATTGATTAACCCTCATTTAACAGCTGAGGATCAGTGGCTATCGAATATAATGAATACAAAATATATACATGTAAGTCACAGGACCAATAAATGTATATCTCAAAAATACTTCAACTGGACCAAAACAAACAAACATGTTCTTTCAAGCTGCATTTCGAATTGCCCCACATTGCTGGGCTGGGAAGGCGAACATTTTCAATCCGAATTAATTAGCTTCAAGCAACTCTAGTTCATTTTCAGTTCAGAATTTCACAATTTCTTCTTCTAAGCATGTGAATGTTATAAAGTTCAACAAGATGTTATCTGTAAGGAAATGGAAAAGCACACTCACAACGCGTGCACGTCTTACAGCTTAAGAGACTGCCTCAACAATAAAGTGGACCACCTTGGTAGGCAGAAAACACTATAACGGTTTTATTATTTATTCAAAAAGAACGCGAAAGGTATGTGAATATCATCAGTTTAAAACATGTAATGAATTTAAAAATAAAAGCATCTGTACGCTTAAACACTGGATGAAAAAGAACACCATTGCAGACCGCAGACTGGTGAACTTTGTTTAAAGCATTTCAAGTGATAAATGATCCTCAGGGTGCATCATTTATGCATTTGACATTTTGCTTGATAAAAGGTGCATGTTTCTCTATTGGATAAGTCTATAGTTCAGCAAAGTTGGCGACTAGCCCTGATTCTTTGTTGTTCACTTTCCTGACCTTTTGATGAGCTATTTTGCACATGCTCAGTTGAAAACGTTACCTATTCTCTCCTCACCCCATGCCAAAGGTCAGCTGTTCACAGGCATTACCCATGGCCAACAGACCATCATTTTATTTTTTAGAACATCATTTGCGATCTGCTATTTTACTTAGTAAATAATTAGTATTGAACCATTTTCCACAGACTTCGACACATCTGAAATAAAATATTGTGTTTAATAATAAAGTTGACATGTTTCTTTCCCACTAGCTCACACTATCTTCAAAAACAGCTGTATCACAAAGCCATCACGGCTGGCTGACAAGCCCACCATCTCAGGTGGCTCTTGGCACACCACAGTCACCAGGAGACTGGAGACGAAGAAGTACAACAGGCGGTGCTTAATTTGTAAAATAATAAGTGCAGGGGCCCTGACCAGGAGGTCACTACAGCTTGCACCACCCATCGCCCCTGTAATCGCTGCCAAAACAACTACTAACTATCTCTCTTGCCCGCAAGGGCAACAGTTCAGATTATTCCAGGTCCCCAAAGCTAAAGGAATGGCTGGGGAGGCAGGTATTAGTAGTTTTTAATGTATATTGTATTCATAAATTACCGTTGTTCTAAATTAGATGAGCAGCGCCACCATGTGGCAGACTGTCATAAGTGGGGTGTTAATTAGGAAAGAAGAGAGAGGGGACAGGGAGCTAAATGAAGGTCCAGCGACTCGTTATCTCGAATAATGAATGATTCAATAAAGAGAGTTGCTGTTCCTAAGGGAGAAGTGTGTAAACTGCAATTTTTAAAGTCAGAGAGACTTGTACTTGATGCCCTCACACACCCCGAAGGATGTCATGCTTCATCATGGGGCGGTGCTCCTCGTTGGGCCGCCGCTGCAATGCCCTACGGGTCCCCCGAAGGGTCACTTTGGCGGAGATCTTTTGTTTATCAAGCCGTAAGGTGTGTGCGGTTCAGTATAGATTCTGTGAGAGAGAGGTGGTGAGTGGTGGGTTTAAGAATGACCAGGGGGTTTCCAGAGTGAGTAGATTTAATAAAGAGGACCCCTCTGTCATGGTTAAAAAACAATAGGTTAAGTGCTGCTCAAGGGTAGTTATGGCCCTTAGTAGCTGAAATCATGTTGTGTTATTTATGAAAGTGAAATACAATAGGTCGACATGTTCCGTGCTTC
Source organism: Calotriton arnoldi (assembly GCA_963921515.1). Classification (NCBI taxonomy): domain Eukaryota; kingdom Metazoa; phylum Chordata; class Amphibia; order Caudata; family Salamandridae; genus Calotriton; species Calotriton arnoldi. The sequence continues at coordinate 1,477,310 of CAWUFW010003184.1, read as the reverse complement.
ACATGGTCTCAGGAGGAGATCCCTAGCGCTTCTTCAGGACCAAAAGGGGTGGAAAAGATAATAGTAAGTGAGTGAGAGAGTGGCCTCGTCAATTGAGGTGGTGCCACTGAAAGGACCTGGTAGTCAGTCCAATCTAAAATGACAAAAAAGGGGGGGGAATACAGGAAAAACAATTAAAAAGTGACACAGTGGTTGTGTAGACGGTGTATTAGGCTATATACACCATACGCGGTCCCTAGGTAGTGGGCCATAGTTCTGTGTACGGACTTTAAATCCAAGGGTGACTCTTGACACAGTTAGAGTCAAAGTAAGACAAAACATAAAATAAAAAGAGGTAAACAAACATATAATGCAATCCAATCAATTGATCGAGTATAGTATAGATTAACGTTTTTCGCAAGTATCCCATGTCTATGGCATTCGGATGTACGGGACAATAGTAGGTAGTGCCACACAATGTGGAGTATCTATTTAGTGACAGGACGCATTGTTGATATTCCCGTATAGTTTAGTTTCATGTGCATATACAGGGTCTATTTCCATTAATGGCAAACCCTTTAATTAAGTGGTGATAGGGTTCTCTAGTAACATATATCAAGCGGACAGCATCATACAATATTAGGTATCCATTCTGTGGTGGAACGAGGTACTGATAAACCCATATGGTCTAGTTTCCAGTGCATGATACGGGTCTGTTTCCATTAATGGCAAAACCTTTGATTGAGTGGTGATAAGGTTCTATAGTAACACATATCAAGCAGGAACAAAAGGGGGAAGGGCGGGGGAGGGGAAGAAAGGGAGGAAGGGAGGGGGAAGGGGCGGAAAAGGGGGAGAGGGGGAAAAAAAGAAAACAAGGGGGGGCGGGGAGGAAAGGAAAAGGAAAAACCATGGGAACAGGTAGGCGACCGCTTACCTATAATAAATAAGTAGTTTGCACCATGAGTCACCCGAGAGCGTGCTGGTTGTCACGATCTGCATAGGAAAGAGGTATAATGATTGTACGACCCAGTGATACCATGGTACATTTCCAACTGCAGGTTAGAGCCGTGGTTCTCAAAGTTTTGTTGCCAGGCACAGTCTCTTGCACCTACCCGACCTCTCGGTTGCTCGAAGGTAGAGCGCCTGGGTCCTCTCCACTTTTCAAGTCCCAGGCAGAGGGGTGTGGCTTATCGGCGCACGGGAAATGACGTGATATGCTGCCGATGGCAGGGAGAATAGTGCATGATGAATCATGAGGCGGTGAGAAAGATGGTCGCCACCTTGGAGTGGAGTAGGAGGAAGAATGCCTCTGGGTTTTGTTGTGATTGTCAAACGACTATCTGAGGCTAGTGGTTAGTCACATGTGACCTATAGGTGGGATAGGGAAGTTTAATCTGTATTGGTATGTGGCTTTTGTAGTCTGGTTGGGATCTGGCGATTCGATGTGTGGCGAATATAGCCGCCATCACTGAGTGGTGTGTAATGTAGAAATCCATGTATGTTATCTGGGAAGGATGGCGGTGTAGCTATCATATCACGGTAAGACAGCTAATGTAGTGGAAGTGGCTGTGGGTAAAGTTCACACGTATGTGCAGATCTAATCCGATGTCAGAGATTAGAGTAGTTCTCAAGCGATGGTAGGTGTACTGAGAAACGTCTCATACTGACTGTCTCTTTCGTTGGGTAGAGACTGGCGCATGCCAGATGTATTAGCCTCATTTAGACTCGTGTAGGTAAAAGGTTGTGTGTCTTGTTGCCCCTTTATTATTTTATTGACACAATGCAAGCGTCTTTGAGGGTGGGGCGTGCCTAGTTGACAATCAATGTGGAGAGGCGACACCCAGAATGGGGAAGGGAAGACATGAGACCGCTAAAGGTGAAGTATCTGGATGTGGAAATAGCCTTGTAATTCTATCCATGATATCTCATCGTTTAAGCCATTAATGTGCATATGTAAGCGGAACACAAAGCGTTGTTCTTTCTGGAGCAGGGTGGTGGCATTCCAGGAGGGGTTTGCCTCTAAGATGCTCCACGTTAGTTGCTCAGCGGTGTGACGCATCTCGATATAGCGGTTGTACATTTTTGTTGCGCTGCGGCCACAGCGAATCAAACTTTTGTGTTCACTGATTCTCGTCTTTATCGGTCTGGTAGTCATCCCCACATAATGCAGCTTGCAGGGACATGTAATGAGATAAACACTGTTTTTTGTGTTGCAGTTAGTATGTTTTTGTTGGGTCCAGTGGAACGCGCCTATTTGGAGATCTTTTGTATGGTGTGTAGATGTGCAAGTACTGCAGTTCCCGCATGGGTAGTGGCCTTTGACTGTGGGTAAATTCCATAGTGTCATTTGTGGGGTGGTCCTCTTGGTGCGTGGTCATGTATGTACCAACAGTTCCTTCAGATTCTGAGTCCTCTTCAAAGCGAATCTCGGACGTTCCAGTTGTAATTCTCCTTTGTTGATCATGTTCCAGTGTCTTAGGATAATGTTTTTTATCTTCTTGGAAACTGGAGTGTATGTCGTGACACAGGTGATGGTTTCATCTTTAGGTTTGGGAATGGTTTCTAGTATGGCTTCACGGTGGTTATTGTGAGCTTTCTTCTTGGCAGTTCTAATGACTTTGGTGGGGTAGTGCCTGGTCTGAAGATTTTGACTGAGATCATCAGCTTGTTGGTCGTAGTCACTGGTGTTGCTGCAGTATCTTCTCAGCCTCAGAAATTGTCCATATGGTAAGTTCTCCCGGAGTGCTTTTGGGTGATGGCTGTCGAAAGAAACTAGACTATTGCAGTCAGTAGGTTTTTTGTATATTCTGGTCTTCAGGGTTCCGTGATCCAGGGTGTTGAGGAGATCGAGGAAGGGGATTTCTTCGCTGGACTTGGAGAGGGTGAACCTGAGATTTGGAGCCCTGGTGTTGATCCAGCGGGGAAAGTCTTGACATCTTTCTTTTGTGCCAGCCCAAAAGATCAAGATGTCATCAATGTAACGTTTCCATTTGATGATATCTGTTTGGTAGGGGATCGTGTCAGTGAACACTTGGGAGGATTCGAAGTCTGCCATGTATAGGCATGCAGGGCTAGGGGCAAATGTTCTGCCCATGGGTGTTCCGTGTATCTGATGGTATATTTGGTTCTTGTACTGGAAGAAGTTGTTTTTAAGCGCTATGCTGGCACATTGTCCACAGGGGTGGCTGAGGAAATGGTCGTGGTTCTGAGGATGTTCTCGATTACCCTGATGGTGGCATCCTGTGGGATGTTGGTGTAAAGAGGTTCCACATCGAGGGTAACGAGGAGGGTGATCTCATGGGAGTTATGTAGGTCAGTGATGAAACATAAGGTTTCTTTGGTATCCTTTAGAAAGGAAGGAGTGTTTTTTACTAGAGGTTGAAGGAAGTGGTCGCAGAATTGACTTAAAGGTTCTAGGAGAGAACCGATCCAAGATACTATTGGTTGACCTGGGGGCAGGTGTATGTTCTTATGGATCTTGGGAAGGATGTAGAAGTATGGGGTTCTGGGTGAACTGTTTTCCAAAAAGTCCGCCTCATTCTTCGAGATCCATCCGTTGGTGGTAGCTTCACTGACCATAATTCCTATTTGTCTTTTCAGTGGTTCTGTGGGGCCTGTTTCCAGTTTCTTGTAATATTGGTTATTAGCCAATTACTTCTGACATTCGGTATCATAGCCATCGGTGTTCAGGATAACGATGGCACCGCCTTTGTTGGCCGGTTTGATGACTATGGTAGCGTCATTCGTAAGGTCGGTGATCGCCCTTCTTTGTCTGGCCGGTAGGTTGTCAAAGGTTGTCTTGGGTGTGAGGAGGTTCACGTCTTTGAGGACGGCCTTCTCAAAGGTTAAAATCTCGCTGGGCATCATGGCCGTCGTAGGGGTAAATTTGGATGGGTTTCTGAGTCCGGAGTCTGACACATTGGTGCTTTCACGGTTGTTGAAGTAAGACCGTAGTCTGATCTTTCTGAAGAAAGTATGGAGTTCTCCAGTGAGTCTGAATGAGTCTTCCTTGGGGGTTGGAACTAAGCCTAATCCTTTGTGGAGGAGTTGTTTCATCCAGCGTCAGTTGGCTGTTGGATATGTTGACAATTAGTTTTTCTTCGTGGTTTGGCTCCTGATTTGTCGTTGGTTCCTTGGGTCCATCCATTGGACTTGTTTGTGATCGTTTCTTCTTCTTCCTATACCTCTGCCCCTGTCTCTGTTCCAAAAAGGTTGAGGGGTTTGGTGTTGGAAGAAGGGTTGAAAGGGTGGTTGGGGGCTGGGGAAGCCGGGGAAGCCGGGGTACCAGAAAGGTGGTGCTTAAACTTTGTTTAATGCATTTCAAGTGATAAATGTTTCTCAGGGTGCATCATTTATGCATTTGACATTTTGCTTGATAAAAGGTGCATGTTTCTCTATTGGATAAGTCTATAGTTCAGCAAAGTTGGTTACTAGTCCTGATTCTTTGTTGTTCACTTTCCTGACCTTTTGAAGAGCTATTTTGCACATGCTCAGTTGAAAACGTGACCTATTCTCTCCTCACCCCATGCCAAAGGTCAGCTGTTCCAAAGCATTACCCATGGCCAACAAACCATAATTTTATTTTTGAGAACATTATTTGTGATCTGCTATTTTACTTATTAAACAACTGGTATTGAACCATTTTCAATAAAGACTTCGACACATCTGAAATATAATACTGTGTTTTTTATAAAAATTTGACATGTTTCTTTCCCACTAGCTCGCACTATCTTCAAAAACAGCTGTATCATTTACAAAGCCATCACGGCTGGCTGACAAGCCCACCATCTCAGGTGGCTCTTGGCACACCACAGTCACCAGGAGACTGGAGACGAAGAAGTACAACAGGCGGTGCTTAATTTGTAAAATAATAAATGCCAGGGCCCTGAACAGGAGGTCACTGCAGCTTGCACCACCCATCGCCCCTGTCATCGCTGCCAAAACAACTACTAACCATCTCTCTTGCCTGTAAGGGCAACAGTTCAGGTTATTCCAGGTCCCCAAAGCTAAAGGAATGGCTGGGGAGGCAGGTATTAGTATTTAATGTATATTGTATTCATAAATTACCGTTGTTCTGCTCATCTTTAAATTAGATGAGCAGCGCCACCATGTGGCAGACTGTCATAAGTGCGGTGTTGACAATTAAGTGACGGTGCAGAGTATCGAAAACCACAGGCTCAAAATAAGCACTGACAACAGGCCCTTTCCATCTATGCACTCAGGATATAGAACGGTACCCATCAGTAACAACTCAACCCTGCTACAATTTAGGAAACAGCTGGAAAAAATCTCTTTAAAGGCACTACAGAACAAAGCAGTGACAATCCACTCTCAGAAGCCAGCTATGTCTCCAGTCACTTGATGGCTGGATCTTTACCTTTGACCTGTACGTCTCTCCATTACTTTTAGGCTTTTGCGCTACATGAATACCACATGCATATTTTCTCAGTCTCTTTGTCTTCTGAGCTTTCAGTCATCTAAACTTAAGGATCAAGGGTGTCTGGTAATCTTTGAAAGTGGTGGGGCCCCAACACTTCCCGAAAGCCCAAACTAAAACAACCCCTGCCTCCAAAAGCCCAAAATAAAACACAAACACAAGCTAAACTACATTCATTACACATTTGACATAAATGAAATGGTACAGGCGGGCTGCATGTCCTCCTCGGTGTTCTTCTGCAGTCTTCGGCACGAAGAGGTCTTCTAACCAATCCAGACGCTGCTCTCATGGTGTTAACGAGCATGAGAAAAGTACCAGGATTGGTTGGAGCGGGCTGGCTGGACAATCCTTCAGGCTCTGGAGGCCCCGTGCTTGTTCTCCAACCAGCTGTCTAAGACAGCTAGGGTTGGAGAGCTGCGAAGTGCGCATGTCAGGCTGGCCATCGTAAGTTAGCTGGCCAAACTGACATGTGTACTTTGCAGTGTCTGGCCAGCCACTGCTCCATTCCTCCATGGTGCCAATCGGCAGCAGGGAACATGCCCCGCATTTCGCGTGGCTCGGGGGCAGGCTGACGGCTGTAGCATGCCTCGGTGAAAAATGGCAATGAAATCATTTCATTGCCATTTTATTTTTAAGACTTAGCGCAGCTCACAGTAGGCAGGGAGGGCGAAGCTCCCTCGACCTGATGAAGAAACCGTTCCTGTCAAGGATGGTAAGTAAGCTTCATATCAGTCACTCATATCTAATTAAATCCATTAATTGAGCGAAATCATCCCCAGTGGCACACCCAGGTAGTTATTCTTGTTGATCAGGTGAAGTCAATAGGTCGCGAAACAATGCTAAGGGTCTTACTTCACCTCGCTCAATATTGCTGTTGTATATCAGACTCTTTTGGGGTCAAATTTACACAATTGTTTGTTTGATGCTGTGTTTTCACAGGGCTATTAAGGTGGAATGCTCCAAGAGCATATCTGTTTGAGTTTGTTGGTGATAACTTAAGGCTCTGACATTTTTGTATCATTGAAATGCGTTGTAGTGAATACTTGATTTTGGGGGTCAAAACAGGAACAAATATGAAGGGTGATAACACATTTTAGTTACAATAGAAATTGGCTGCTGGCGGTATCACACTAATCTTAGGAAATATGGTGATTTTTAAGGTGAAACGTCTTCTTCAAACTATGATACTTTCAAGTTTACATTACTGCTCTTCTCTCTGTATTGTTCTACCTAAACATGATGCGCTCTGCTCTGCATAAGGTCGTTCAAAATTCATGTCTGTCGGCCAGCTTTACCACTCACTCATGCAGTGCACTGCAGCAGATGCAAATGCTGACCTGCGTGAAAAGGAGAGAGGAGGGGAGCTCCATATTTATAGAAATATGGCACTCTCCTCTCCCTAGCTCCAGTGCTGAAATCACCTGCGGTGCACCACAGAGACACCTACACGCCATAGTGCAAAGGTGTCTCCGTGAGTCTAGCATAGGTTTTATACTGGAAGGGTACCCTTCCAGTACAAAATACTATGCATAGACTGACTTTAACCCTTTTACCTCTTTGTATGTGTGCTGTAAAGTGCAGTACACATACAAAGTCGGAAAAGGAAGGAGAAATGAAAGCATTTCTCCTTTGTTGAGCCTACTTCAAAAGGGTGCAGTTTTCTGACGCTAAACCCTGTCTACTTTATTTAGTAAATAGGGTTTAGTGTCAGAAACCTTGGGTGGTTGCATGGGAATGCCCATGCTCTACCCATGGTACGCCCCCTTGACGCTAAGTAATGCAAAGTAGCGCTATGTCCTGCTTTGCGTTACCTTCACGTTATTTCTAGCACTAAACAAGTTTAGCGCTGGAAAGTAAATTGGAAAAAATTATTTTATGCCGATTTGCATTGCTTTTGTGACTCAAATACAGCATAAAATCTTAGTAAATCTCCCCCAAGACTGTTATTTGCTTATCCGTTTTCCTCACATACATCTCCTCATTTTCTTCAATTATTCCAAGTACATCTTTTTTTCGCTTTCGTTCATACTTTCTATGTTTTTTCTCTGTGTAATCACTGTTTTGGACTCCCTTGAGCTTTCATTCTTTGTACCCTTTAAGCCTATAGACTACAATAGTAACTGCTGCCCGGCATACGGTTTTCTCCCTCTTTAGTTATGTTAAAAATGCCTGAATGATCTCCCTTGTCAACAGAGACTTCCAATCTAAACAATACCCAATGTTTTACCATTGTTATTTTTCTCTGAATATTTTGTACTGCTAAAGTTTTACAACCCTTTGGACCAATTTGCTCTAAAGTATTATAAAACAAAAAATAAATACAGAAATATACACATTAATAAATACAAGATTTTACAAGATGAGCCCCAAAGAATACTTACAGCTTTCCAAGATTGTTCACTGGCACATACTTCTTGTATCCTCTCCTTAATTGCTTCCTCTGTGGCAGGGACTGTGATAAAGCCATTGCTCAACAGAGTAGACAGCTGACTGAGGAAGGCTTGGTGAAGGTTTTGTGCTGCTTTGGCCTCATAGTATGACGTTCGCAGAGTTTTATCTAACACAGCCATTTTCCTCTCTTTGTCCTGAAGGATTTGCTGGGAATTGTCCCAGACCATATGGCTCTCCTTTAGCTTTTCTAATAAAATATTATTATCCCTCTCCATGCTTTTCTTGGCCCGTACAGCTTCATCCCGTTCCTATTTTCAAAGACAATGAGAAGTGTTAACAACTTAACGCTCCAAGTTGGGCTTCCTATGCATATTGCTCTGTGCTGTTTCATATGAAAAAGAGGGATGTAACCAAAAAAGTGAGATATCGTCACTTATTCTGAAGCACGTTATATATATATACACATACACACACAAACACCCACACATACATATATTTATATATATTCACTGAAAAAACCCAGGTTACTATCGTACTTTACATTTAAGAAAACCTTAGAAATTCACTGAAAAACCAAAAGGTTAAAGGGACATTATTGTTAGGTGAAAATGTCAATTGAAACATATTGGACACAATTCACAAAGGTAAACTGAGAGGAAAGTAGAACTTTACGACTTTTAGTATTCACAAAGGCATTTACTACTCGTAAATGCCCTTTGTGAATACCAAAAGCTGTAAAGTTTGACTTTTGGTATTCATAAAGGACATTTATGAGTAGTAAATGCCCTTTGTGAATACCAAAAGTTGCAAAGTTTGACTTTCCTCTCAGTTTACCTTTGTGAATCAGGGCCATTGTTTTAAACTAAAAAAAAACCTGAAATTCGCCAGTTACAGTTATCTGAAGTAACTATAACTCATGCCCCTGCCATGCACAGCTTTATCATCAATGATGTCTTTTCGGATGTTGCAGTCATGTTATCAATGATGACATAGATCATACTATGAGTGATGTAATATGTGGGGTAATTAACAGTGCATGGCAAGGGTGCAGTGCACCCCTTTAGGACAGCCAACCTCACGTCGTGCAAGGCCTTCAGCCATGCATGGCGTGGAGTTGGTCGCAGGGCCTGGCCTGAGGCCAAGATCCACATCCAATACACCGTAGGCAGGCAACCCCCGCCGCGCACAGATTTCTGGCATGCATGACAAGGGGTTGGCCGCAGGCCAGGCCCTGCACCCAACCCCGCTCCACATTGGCTTATGAGCACTGGGGAGGGTTGGGCGCAGGGCCTGGCGCCCAAATGCCCACAGGCACACATGGCTAAAAATAAGGGGTGGCATTTTAAGTAAAGCAGAGCTACTCACTTTGTCAAAGTGTCAGAACGCTAAATTATCTCCATCATTCAATGGTTAGTTTTGGGTTTTTCCCCATAAAACAGCAATAAGTAATAAGTTACATGCATCACCATTAAAATTCAGATAAAAAACATATTAAATATATGCATATAAACCTAAAAACATTACATCATAATAACATTTTGCTTTGTAGATGCCAAGTTGTTTAAAAAAAAGTGAACCAAAATAAAAACTATTTCACTTTTTGAGTCAGATTTCAATATCCGCAAGTCCTCTTTATACTGTACAACCTTAACAATGGCATATCGGTACTAATCACCTTTTTCATTAAAACACATATTCGGGCAAAAAAAAAAAGATGGTGTGCCTCCGTTTCCTTCTGTGCTGGACAGGGCAGAAAGCAGCCTGGAAGCAATGGAGAGCTGGTAGACAACCAATTACTTGTGAAACCTCTAAGCGGTTGGATTCCATAACTAAGTTTTACATGTAGATGTTTGGCCGAGTGAGAGATAATTTAATTTAGAAATGGCTCAAACTTTGAAGCGTATTTGATGTCCTAAAAGTGGTCAGTAATACTTCCAACTCTTATAGATTGATACCATGGGCCGTATTGCACATTATCATTGTTTGCTCCCGGCGCACCTTTTCAAAAGGTGTGCCAGGCGCAAACAATGATAATGCACCCCCTTATGGTGTATGTGCTATTCCAGGGCAGCCGCGACCTCGCGCTGCCCTGGGGGCAGCGGATTCATGTGAATACACGGAGCAGCTGCTCCGTGTTTTCACAGTGCAGGCGGCACCCGCCTGCACTTACAAAGGGGATTAGAGATCCCCTTGAAGGCGGGTGCAGTCAGTGACTGCACCCGCCTGCAAGGGGATGTCTGGGGGGTCCATGGGACCCCCTTCGCCCCCTGCAGAGGGCTGCTCTCGGGGGGCGCACTGACAGTGCGCCAACCTTTAAATGGCGCACTGTCAGTACGCCTTCTGAGGGCCTCTTTGACTCTGCGCCCGTGTCTGTAATATGGCGCAGGCGCAGAGTCAAAGGAATTCCCTCATTTGCATAGGGCACGCCCCTATGCAAATGAGGGAACACCCTCTGCAGGTAGCGCTGGCGCTTTAAGTGCGCCAGCGCTATTGGCATTATAGAAGGGGACAGACAAGCGTCTGCACCCCCATCTATAATACCAAAGTGCCCGGGGGCGTGTAAAGCGGGCGCAAACGTCCGTTGCGCCCCCGGGGCACCTTCTGTAATACGGCCCCAGGATTCCTTTACATGCAACCAAAATCGAGTCTTTAGAAGATTGCATGCACCCTTAGTGATCATAGCGGGTGCAACCAACAGCTCTTGGAGTCCCAAGGTCAAAAAAATGTTTTATCCTTCTTGAGCCAGGGTGTCATACAATACTGATCAATAGCTATAAACTTTGTAAGCATGCTCTATATGGTGCTAGTTCCTCTGTGTACTAAATTCTATTCCGGTATAAAAGTGGTCTGGGCTTAATTCCATAGGCAATACCTTTAATACCCATTTCTGAATGGAGAGGTAATGGAGGGGGGGCTCCTGTGAGGTAGATTTAACAGAGCTTTTAAAAATGCATTCTCAACACGAGAAAGACCAACAACATTGCTAAAGCCTCATAATTTAATACTATAAGTTGCTGCCCCTCCAACCTTGGCTCTGTAAACCTTCAGTGCTGGTGATATTAATCTAGTAGTTGTAGATTTAAAGGTCTTTCGTACAATTGATGCAGAATATCAAGGTGCTAACTGGCTTCTAGTGATTTGTGAGGACCAGGACATAGACTTCGAGATTATCACCCCTAAATAATCAAAATGTGGTACGCTTTCTATCACTGTCTTGCCCACAGTCAATTAAGGCTGTTGCAACTTGTGCTGATTAAAGCTCATGTACATAGTTTTCTGGGAGTTTAGTTCGAGACCTTGAGCATCACAAAAACCCACAAATTAGTCTAGAAGGGTGACTGAAGAGACATTATGGGTTTGCATCTGAGCAAATTATCATCAGCAAACAAGACAGTAGGGAACCTTACTCCAGTCATTTTAGGGGAATCATTATTACAGGCATTGAGATAGTCAATTGTTCCATTAATATAAAGCGAGAAAAGAGTTGACACCAAGATGCACTCCTGCCTGATCCCTTTATCAGTCGGGATATGATCAGTTGAGTCCCCATCCTTCCCCCATCTGACCTGGGCAAAAGTGTTGTTATGGAGGCCAGTAAGAGTGTCCAAGATGTTACCTGGGATGCCCATTTCCTTTAGTACTGTCCATAATTTAGCTCTGGGAATTGCATCAAATGCTGCCCGTGGATCAATAAGGGCTACATACAGATGCCTACGCTCTAGTTTAAATGTTTTCTAGTAAAAAAGGAGAAAGTGACAAATCTGGTCTGTAGTTCTCACTTTCCCCTTGAACCCTGCTTGTTGTCTGCAAAATATTTTAGACGATTGTCAATTAGACTGATAGGATGGTATTATGTGGGGTCCTCCCTGTTCCCCTTCTTGTAAACATAACACGTCTATTTGTAAAGCGCACATTCACCTCGAAGGGTATCTTTGCACTGAATAACATGTTTATTGTAAAGGAGAACAATTATTCCATCCCTCCAACTATCAGGAATATCAGCCCCCAAAACTATTGCATTTGAGACTTCATTTATGTATGGGCTCTAAACCTTAGGCTCAGAGTGGAAAGGACTCAGGGATTTTATCAGGGTCTGGTGCTTGTCATGCCTACTGCCATTAGGGCGTCTTGCGAAGTGAACTTAAGCCCTTTACCAAAACTAATAACCTCAAGTTGTTTTCTATGGAAGCCATAGTTGGCTTCAATGAATAGGTCACCAAAGTGTTTTATCCATTACTGAGGTTGGCTATAGCAATCTAAGGCAGCTTATGTTTGGCTACTTCCCTTGGCGACAATATGCCAAAATGTTCTACTGTCTACTAGTTTTTGGGCTTCCATAAGGTTCAATTAATTATTTGTTTCCCACTCTCTTCTAGCTTGAGACAAAGTGATCCTATAACATGCCTTTGCATCTTTGATTTCCTCTCTCTTTCCTTCTTTAATTGGTTCTATAAGGACACTTCTTGCCCTTCTGCTAATACTTAAGAGCATGGAGGCTTCTTATCAAACACCCCACTTCATTTACATTCCCTAAAAAAGTATGCCTGAAGCGAGGAAAATAACTTATTATGGGATGAAATTACTTTAAATCCATATGATATTTCCTGATGCTCTGCTGTGAGCTTTTCCACAGTATCTACAACCTCCTCATAATTAGGAGCTAAGATGCCCTGATAGGTGACTAGATATTCCGAGGATATAACCCCATGTTTCTTTTCACAGTTAACCTACTTTCAGGTATTAGGCTGGGCGATCCCTTTATGCAATTAAATAAATATTTTGATGACATGTGGAGGACGTATGCTCGCTATCCACATGATCAATAGTTCACATATCTTCCACAGCTTGCCACAGATTAGTGGGGGCTCCTGTGCTATCGGAGCTACTCCGAATATTACATGCCCTAAACCCATATGTCAGCATTATTGCTAGGCTGTAATGCCATAGCAGACCAGTTTTTAATCAGTTGGAGGTCTAGGCAGGTATGCCCCATGTCTCATCCTCCGCATCAGTGAAGAGGAGTGTAAGATCAACCAAAATACAAAAAGTGGCGGCATGAAGTGTAAAGGGCCGTAAAAGTGCCATTCTCACTGAATATCCATGCTCTGCCTTAACACTGTAGATCTTAATTACTATGCATGACACATGAGAATCTACATTCATTTCCTGTACAAACTGTATGGTGAGCAAGGTTTGAATAAAAAGAGCTTAAAATATATATATATATATATATATATATATATATTGTCATCAAATAATTTAATAAAGCTTAATAAAACCATCAAGATGGCTTTGAGTCTTTTTAAAACTTTTTTCAAGCTAAAAGTGAAGCCATAAAACTGAACACAAGGGGGCTCTACATTCCAGCTGAAGAGCATAGAGTTCCAGCTAGATGTGCTTTAAAAATATTGCAAGCTCTCCTTGGGTCATAGATTCAATAACCCAGGAGACTTACTGTTTTTTTGTATTGTTGCTTGGGGGCTGCTGCACTCCCTGCAGCCACCATTCCCACAACATAAAAAAAATGTTTGGCGCCCCTGACTCTTCTAGGAGTTCCACAAGCATGGAAATATATTATGTTGAAATGCTCTAGGGCATAATCCTGTGCTCCTTGCTAGGAGCAGTGAATAATAAATGAGCGGCAGTATTTATTATTTCTTTTTTATATTTTGGGTGTTCCAGTGCCCACCGGGACACCCAGATGCTTATTTTTGTTGGGGGCCATGGAGGGAGACACAGGACCCCCATGGCCCACCAGTTCCCAAGCCATCACCCATCCTAAGTGCCAACCAGAGCTATAACTCTTTTTTTTTTTTTTTTAAATAATACCTGGATTACATCCCCCAGGGCTGTATTTATTTTTATGGGGAGGGGGTGCAAGGCCCGCCTCGTGTGACTTTCCAGGCCCCTGTGATCTCCCTCCACCGGGAACGTATTTCCTTTTGAGGGAAGGGGGGTGTGAGCGGCCCTATTCTCGGAGTGTATACCGAACAGGTTCCCTAGGGCCTTAGGTGGGTGCCCCTGTGCCCACCTGGGGCACCCATAAAACAGAAAGTTGGGGGCTGCGGGGGAGCCTCAGGACCCCCACAGCCTGCCAGCTCCCCGCATACACCTGTGCTGGGAGCAGATGGCCCTGCCAATGCTCTTGCCCAGCAGAAGCAGGCATTTATCTCTGCTCCCACCAATCAGAGCAATCTCTGCTGCTTGTGGGTAGGGACAAAATATGCACCCCCCACCCGGCATGGGCTTTTAGCAGCTTCGACCAGTGCTTGCACTTTTACTGGCAAAGAAACAATGTCCCGGGAGTGGGTTCTCCAGTACACATATTTGGAGGCTGCCTCGGGGAATGGGGTCCCCGAAACCTTGCGATGCTTTGGGAGGGGGCCATGTGCTTCCTTCCTTTCTTTTACATAATGCAGCCTGAGAGATGGACGGGCCCCCACTTCACTGTTTTAAATGATAGCAGCCTTTGGGGACCCCTGGGCCTTACAAGGCTCATGGAGGTGGGCCGCATGCCTCCTCCCCTTCGCAAAATTTGGCAGGTCCTGGGGTATGGGGTCCCTTGGCCCAAAATTGCTGTGCAAACGCCCCTTGCTGGAGGACTGCCAGATCCATCCAAACACCGCCCGCCAGATTAGGAGTTTAATCCTGGTCTGGTGGGCAGTGCTGCATCGGTCCCAGGGTGCTGCCTTTCTAAGGCTCAAAGAGAGCCTCAGAAAGGCACTGCCGTGGGACCACCGCAGCACGTTCTTGCACAGGAAGAAATGCACCATGTTGTGCATTTCTTCCCGTGCAGGAACTGAAGGGTGCAAAAATACAGGGGGGCACAACATGTGCCCCCCTGCATGCACCCCCATGCACTGAGGCGACAGAAGTTTCCTGACCCCCATCAAAAGGAGGGCAGTGAGGAAACTCGTAATATGCTCGGCAGTGCCACAGCGGCACAGCCAGCATATTACTTCCTTTGACCACTGCGCCACCAGCACACGATCATGGATCTCCAGTGGTTGCAGTGGTCCTGTGGCGGTCCAACCGTCAAAGTCATAATACAGCTGGTGGACCGCCAGTCTGGTGGCCCATGGGCCGCAACCATGACTACGGTGGTCCAATGGACCACCATAGTCCTAATAAGGCCCTTAATTTCTCTAACACTACGGAATGGATTTACACCAAATCACAAGAAAAAAGCTTTCTGGACCTAGGTCTAGCTTCCTACCAAATTTGGTTTAATTCCATTCAGCCTTTTTGGATGTAGCACTTTCGAAAAATCCCTTTGGAAATTGCATGGGGAAATTGTGCCTTGGGACTCTCTCTTTTTCCTGAAACTTTCCATGAAGGAGATGAGCAAAAAAGGGCACTTTTTATCAAAGTTTCCTGAAGATTTGTCAAATGGCATCAAAGATACATATAGATAGATAGATAGATAGATAGATAGATAGATAGATAGATAGATAGATAGATAGATAGATATTCACTGAAAAACCCACAGGTTTCAGGGACGTTATAGGTAGTTGGACATTTCACTAGTACAAAACCAGAGAAATTTGGCCGTTATAGTTAGTTGAGCTAACTATAACACGCGCCCCCTGCAATGCACTGCTGATGACGTCACATATTACATCATTCATGACATGGTCAGTGACATCACTGATGACATCACTGATGACATCTCAAATTACATCACTGATGACATCACTGATGACATCATCCAGTGACTATGTGTTTCTGTAAAGTTTAAATATGCTTTATATATATATGCCAAGGTGTATTGAAGAATGAGTGGGTGTATAAGTGTCTGTATCAGTCTGTCAGTTGGTGTGTAAGCAGCTGCATGGGTTGGTGAGTAGCTACATGAGTGTCTATATGGGTTATTGATTGGTTGTCTGAGTATCTGTATGGGTGCCTGAGTGTCTGTGTGGGTGGGTGGGGGGTGTGTGACTCTGTGCATAGATGTGTGAGTGGGTGATTCACTGGGTGTATGGGTTCAAGAGTGCATCTGTGAAGGGCTTTATGGGTGGGTGAGTGTGTGTATGGGTGTGTTGGTGAGTGAATGGATGTCTCAGTGGTACATGTGTAACTACATATGTGAAAGGCAGTATATGTGAGTGATGGAGTATATAAATGACTATATGTGAGAGTGAGTGATTGTGAGAGTGGCTGTATGGATGAGTGTGTGCTTGTATCAGTGATTGTATAAGAGAGTAAGTATGTGTTATTATCTGTATGAATAAGTGAGGTGGTGTGTGTATAACTGTATAGGTGAGTAAATGGGAGCGTGATTGATTCTTTGCATGACTGACTAGGTGTGTGAGTAACTCTATTGATGAGTGGCAGTGTGTGAGTGTCTGTATAGGTGTATGAGTGTAAATGATAGTGCTGTATTGATGAGTGACTGCATGTATGAGTGACTGTATGGGTGAATGAGTGGATGTGTGTGTAGACCTAGGAATCAGTGAGTGGATATGTAGTAACTGGTATTGGTATGTCTATGGTTTCAAAAATGGAAGTCTGTATTTTAGAGTGGGTGTATCAAAGGTTATATTAGGGTGTGTGGAGGTGCATCAGATTATCACGTGGATGATGTCATCAGTGATGTCATTTGAGATGTCATCAGTGATGTCATCAGTGATGTCACTGACCATGTCATGAATGATGTAATATGTGACGTCATCAGCAGTGCATTGCGGGGGCGCGAGTTATAGTTAGCTCAACTAACTATAACAGCTGAATTTCTCTGGTTTCGTACGAGTGAAATGTCCAACTAACTATAACGTCCCTGAAACCTGTGGTTTTTTTCAGTGAATTTCTAAGGTTTTTCAATTGCTAATTTCTAACTATAACGTCCCTAAAACCTATGGTTTTTTCTGCAAATTTCTAATGTTTTTTAAATGAAAATTTCTAACTATAACGTCTCTGAAACCTGTTTTTTTTTTCAGTGAATATCTAAGGTTTTTTAAATGCTAATTTCTAACTATGCCTACAGAGGTAGGACATGTGCAGAAAGAGGAAGAAAGGCACAGAAAGAAGCAAGAGAAATGCAGAAAGAGGCAACAGATGTCCAGAAAGAGGAAGAAAGATGCATAAAGAAGCAAGAGATATGCAGAAAGAACCAACAGAGGTGCAGCAAGAGGCCTTGTTGCAAAGTCATCCTGTGCCCTGGGCACCCCCCAAGTTTTTGCTGACTGGTACCGGTGGTAACCGACTCTGACTGACCCTAGGCTCTGCCTAACCAGGCCCGGACCCAGTGCTATGCTGAAAGATACTTAGAATACAGTGAAAACACCTACATACACCAGGGTACACTATGGGTTGGGGGTACCCCTGTGATTGGCATGACTTCCCCTGTAAGGCCCTAGCACATAATAGGGCAGGGGGATTAAAACTACCTCTGAGTCCCTAGCATATAATAGGACATGGCTGTTTAGAGGCCAGCAGCCCTTTTCTGCACTTGCATGTGTGCACTGCTGAACCTGAGGTCAGTTTAAAAGTAGCCCTGTGTGTACAGAAAGAGGCAAGAGAGGTGCATAAAGAAGCAAGAGAGGTGCAGACTGAAGCAAGAGAAGTACAGAAAGAAGCAACAGAGGTGCAGAAAGAGACAAGAAAAGTGTAGAAAGAGGCAAGAGAGTTGCAGAAACAGGTAAAAGAGGTGCACAAAGATGGAACAGGGGTGCACACAGAGGCAAGAGAAGTACAGAAAGAACCAACAGAGGTGCAGAAAGAGGCAAGAGGGGTGCAGAAATGTACAAGAGAGTAGCAGATACAAGCAAGAGCAGTGCAGAAAGAACCAACAGAGGTGCAGAAAGAGGCAAGAGGGATGCAGAAAGAGGCAAGAGAAGTGCAGAAAAAAGCAAAAGAGGTGCAGAAAGAGGCAAGAGGGGTGCAGAAAGAGGCAAGAGAGGAGCATAAAGAGGCAAAAGAGGTGCACACAGAGGCATGAGGGGTGCAGAAATTTGCAAGAGAGGTGCAGAAAGAAGCAAGAGAAGTGCAGAAAGAAGCAACAGAGGTGCGGAAAGAGAGAAAAGGGGTGCAGAAAGAAGCAAGAGAAGTGCAGAAAGAAGGTGCAGAAAGAGGCAAGAGGGGTGCAGAAAGAGGCAAGAGAAGTTCAGAAAGAGGCAGCAGAGGTGCAGAAAGAGACAAGAAAAGTGTAGAAAGAGGCAAGAGAGTTGCAGAAACAGGCAAAGAGGTGCACAAAGAGGGAACAGGGGTGCACACAGAGGCAAGAGTAGTACAGAAAGAACCAACAGAGGTGCAGAAAAAGGCAAGAGGGGTGCAGAAATGTGCAAGAGAGTAGCAGATACAAGCAAGAGCAGTGCAGAAAGAACCAACAGAGGTGCAGAAAGAGGCAAGAGGGATGCAGAAAGAGGCAAGAGAAGTGCAGAAAAAAGCAAAAGAGGTGCAGAAAAAGGCAAGAGGGGTGCAGAAAGAGGCAAGAGAGGAGCAGAAAGAGGCAAGAGAGGTGCACACAGAGGCACGAGGGGTGCAGAAATTTGCAAGAGAGGTGCAGAATTAAGCAAGAGAAGTGCAGAAAGAAGCAACAGAGGTGCGGAAAGAGACAAGAGGGGTGCAGAAAGAAGCAAGAGAAGTGCAGAAAGAAGGTGCAGAAAGAGGCAAGAGGGGTGCAGACAGAGGCAAGAGGGGTACAGAAATTTGCAATACTGGTGCAGAAAGAAACAAGAGCAGTAGAGAAACTACCAAGAGAGGTGCAAAAAGAGGCAAGAAGAGTGCAGAAAGAGGCAAGAGCAGTGCAGAAAGAACCAAGAGACGTGCAGGAAAAGGGAAGAAGGGTGCAGAAAGAGGCACGAGGGATGCAGAAAGAAGGAAGAGAAGTGCAGAAAGAAGGAAGAAAAGTGCAGAAATAAGCAACAGAGGTGCTGAAAGAGGCATGAAGGGTGCAGAAAGAGGCAAGAGAAGTGCAGAAAGAAGCAACAGAGGTACAGAAAGAGGCATGAGGGGTGCAGAAACAGGCAAAAAAGGTACAGAAAGAGGGAACAGGGGTGCAGACAGAGGCAAGAGAGGTGTAGAAACAGGTAAGAGGGGTGCAGAAAGAGGCAAGAGGGGTGCAGAAATTTGCATGAGAGGTGCAGAAAGAAGCAAGAGCAGTGCAAATGAACCAACAGAGATGCAAAAAGAGGCAAGTGAGGTGCAGAAGGAGGCAAGAGAACTGAAGAAAGAGGCAAGAGAGTTGCAGAAACAGGTAAAAAGGGTGCAGAAAGAGGGAACAGGTGGGCAGACTAAGGCAAGAGAGGTGCAGAAAGAGGGAAGAGGGGTGCAGAAAAAGGCAAGAAGGATGCAGAAATTTGGAACAGAGGTGCAGAAAGAAACAAGAGCAGTGCAGAAAGAACCAACAGAGGTGCAGAAAGAGGCAAGAGGGGTACAGAAAGAGGCAAGTGAAGTGCAGAACGAAGCAAAAGAGGTGCAGAAAGAACCAACAGAGGTGCAAAAAGAGGCAAGAGGGGTGAAGAAAGGGTTAGCAGAGGTGCACAAAGAGGCAAGAGGGGTACAGAAAGAGGCAGGAGGGGTGCAGAAAGAAGGAAGAGAACTGCAGAAAGAAGCAACAGAGGTGCTGAAAGAGGCACGAAGGGTACAGAAAGAGACAAGAGAGGTGCAGAAAGAAGCAACAGAGGTACAGAAAGAGGCAAGAGTAGTGCAGAAAGAGGGAAGAGAGGTGTAGAAAGAGGCAAGAGAGTTGCACAAAGAGGGAAGAGGGGTGCAGAAACAGGCAAAAGGGGTGCAGAAAGAGGCAAGAGAGGTGCAGAAAGAGACAAGAGAGGTGCAGAAACAGGCAAGAAAAGTGTTGAAAGAGGCAAGAGAGGTGCAGAAGGAGGCAAGTGAACTGCAGAAAGAGCCAAGAGAGTTGCAGAAACAGGCAAAAGGGGTGCAGAAAGAGGGAACAGGTGGGCAGACTGAGGCAAGAGAGGTGCAGAAAGAAGGAAGAGGATTGCAGAATGAGGCAAGAGGGGTGCAGAAAGAAGCAAAAAAGGTACGGACAGAAGCAAGAGAAGTGCAGAAAGAGGCAAGTGAGGTGCAGAAAGAGGCAAGAGAGGTGCAGAAAGAGGCAACAAAGGTGCAGAAAGACGCAAGAGATGTGCAGAAACAAGCAAGAGAAGTGCTGAAAGAGGCAAGAGAATTGCTGAAAGAAGCAACAGAGGTGTAGAAAGAAGCAAGAGAAGTGCAGAAAGAGGCAAGTGAGGTGCAGAAAGAGGCAATAGAGGTACAGAAAATGACAAGAGAACTGCAGAAAGAGGCAAGAGGGATGCAAAGAAGGGAAGAAGGGTGCAGAAAAAAACAAAAGAAGTGCAGAAAGAAGGAACAAAGGTGCAAAAAGAGGGAAGAGGGGTGCAGAAAGAGGCACGAGGGGTGCAGAAAGAAGCAAGAGATAGACAGAAAAAAGGAACAGAGGTGCAGACAGATTCAACAGGGTTGCAGAAAGAGGCAACAGGGGTGCAGAAAGAGGGAAGAGGGGTGGATAAAGAGGCAAGGGGGTGTAGAAAGAAGCACGAGAGCTGTAGAAAGAACCAAAAGAAGTGCAGAAAGAAGGAACAGAGGTGCAGAGAGAGGCAAGAAAGGTACAGAAAGAGGGAAAGGGGATGCAGAAAGAGGCACAAGGGGTGCAGAAAGAAGCAAGAGAAGTGCAGAAAGAAGCAACAGAGTTGCAGAAAGAGGGAAGAGGGGTGCAGAAAAGGCAAGAGAGGTGCAGAAAGAAGCAACAGAGGTGCAGAAAGAGAGAAGAGGGATGGAGAAAGAGGCAAGAGGGGTGCAAAAAGAAGCAAGAAAGTTGCAGAAAGAAACAAAAGAAGTGTAGAAAGAAGGTGCAGAAAGAGGCAAGAGGTGTGCAGACAGAGTCAAGAGAGGTGCAGAAAGAGGGAAGAGGGGTGCAGAAAGGCAAGAGGGGTACAGAAATTTGCAAGACAGGTGCAGAAAGAAACAAGAGCAGTAGAGAAACTACCAAGAGAGGTGCAGAAAGAGGCAAGAGGGGTGCAGAAAGAGGCAAGAGCAGTGCAGAAAGAACCAAGAGATGTGCAGGAAAAGGGAAGAAGGGTGCAGAAAGAGGCACGAGGGATGCAGAAAGAAGGAAGAGAAGTGCAGAAAGAAGGAAGAAAGGTGCAGAAATAAGCAACAGAGGTGCTGAAAGAGGCACGAAGGGTGCAGAAAGAGGCAAGAGAAGTGCAGAAAGAAGCAACAGAGGTACAGAAAGAGGCAAGAGTGGTGCAGAAAGAGGGAAGAGAGGTGTAGAAAGAGGGAAGAGAGTTGCACAAAGAGGGAATAGGGGTGCAGAAAAAGGCAAGAGGGGTGCAGAAAGAAGCAAGTGAGGTGCAGAAAGATGCAAGAGAGGTGCAGAAAGAGGCAAGAGAGGCACAGAAACAGGCAAGAGAAGTGCAGAAAGAGGCAAGAGAATTGCTGAAAGAAGCAACAGAGGTGTAGAAAGAAGCAAGAGAAGTGCATAAAGAGGCAGGTGAGATGCAGAAAGAGGCAAGAGAGCTGCAGAAAGAGGGAAGACGCGTGCAGAAAGAGACAACAGGGGTGCAGAAAGAAGCAAGACAGGTGCAGAAAGAAGCATGGGAAGTGTAGAATGAAGCAACAGGGGTGCAGAAAGAGGCAAGAGAAGTGCAGAAAGAAACAACAGAGGTGCAGAAGGAGGCAAGAGAACTGCAGAAAGAGGCAGAGAGTTGCAGAAACAGGCAAAAAAGGTACAGAAAGAGGGAACAGGGGTGCAGACAAGGGCAAGAGAGGTGCAGAAACAGGTAAGAGGGGTGCAGAAAGAGGCAAGAGGGGTGCAGAAATTTGCAAGAGAGGTGCAGAAAGAAGCAAGAGCAGTGCAAATGAACCAACAGAGATGCAAAAAGAGGCAAGTGAGGCACAGAAAGAGGCAAGAGAACTGCAGAAAGAGGCAAGAGAGTTGCAGAAACAGGTAAAAAGGGTGCAGAAAGAGGGAACAGGTGGGCAGACTAAGGCAAGAGAGGTGCAGAAAGAGGGAAGAGGGGTGCAGAAAAAGGCAAGAAGGATGCAGAAATTTGAAACAGAGGTGCAGAAAGAAGCAAGAGCAGTGCAGAATGAACCAACAGAGGTGCAGAACGAGGCAAGAGGGGTACAGAAAGAGGCAAGTGAAGTGCAGAACTAAGCAAAAGAGGTGCAGAAGGAACCAACAGAGGTGCAAAAAGAGGCAAGAGGGGTGCAGAAAGGGTTAGGAGAGGTACACAAAGAGGCAAGAGAACTGCAGAAAGAAGCAACAGAGGTGCTGAAAGAGGCACGAAGGGTACAGAAAGAGACAAGAGAGGTACAGAAAGAGACAAGAGAGGTGAAGAAAGAAGCAACAGAGGTACAGAAAGAGGCAAGAGTGGTGCAGAAAGAGGGAAGAGAAGTGTAGATAGAGGAAAGAGAGTTGCACAAAGAGGGAAGAGGGGTACAGAAACAGGCAAAAGGGGTGCAGAAAGAGACAAGAGAGGTGCAGAAAGAGACGAGAGGTGCAGAAACAGGCAAGAGAAGTGTTGAAAGAGGCAAGAGAGGTGCAGAAGGAAGCAAGTGAACTGCAGAAAGAGGCAAGAGAGTTGCAGAAACAGGCAAAAGGGGTGCAGAAAGAGGGAACAGGTGGGCAGACTGAGGCAAGAGAGGATCCAGAAAGAAGGAAGAGGATTGCGGAATGAGGCAAGAGGGGTGCAGAATGAAGCAAAAAAGGTGCGGAAAGAAGCAAGAGAAGTGCAGAAAGAGGCAAGTGAGGCACAGAAAGAGGCAAGAGAGGTGCAGAAAGAGGCAACAAAGGTGCAGAAAGACGCAAGAGATGTGCAGAAACAAGCAAGAGAAGTGCTGAAAGAGGCAAGAGAATTGCTGAAAGAAGCAACAGAGGTGTAGAAAGAAGCAAGAGAAGTGCAGAAAGAGGCAAGTGAGGTGCAGAAAGAGGCAATAGATGTACAGAAAATGACAAGAGAACTGCAGAAAGAGGCAAGAGGGATGCAAAAAAGGGAAGAAGGGTGCAGAAAAAAAAAAGAAGTGCAGAAAGAAGGAACAGAGGTGCAAAAAGAGAGAAGAGGGGTGCAGAAAGAGGCACGAGGGGTGCAGAAAGAAGCAAGAAAGTTGCAGAAAGAAACAAAAGAAGTGTAGAAAGAAGGAACAGAGGTGCAGAAAGAGGCAAGAGGGGAGCAGAAAGAGGGAAGAAGGGTGCAGAAAGAGGCACAAGGGTTGCAGAAAAAAGGGACAGAGGTGCTGAAATAAGCAAAAGAAGTGCAGAAAGAAGCAACAGAGGTGCAGAAAGAGGGATTAGGGGTGTAAAAAGAGGCAAGAGAAGTGCAGAAAGAAGCAACAGAGATGCAAAAAGGGGGAACAGGGGTGGAGAAAGTGGCAAGAGGGGTGCAGAAAGAAGCAAGAGAGATGCAGAAAGAAACAAAAGAATAGCAGAAAGAAGGAACAGGGGTGCAGAAAGACAGAAGAGGGGGTGCAGAAAGAAGCATGAGTGGTGCAGAAAGAAGCAAGAGAGGTACAGAAAAAGCAAGACTAGTGCAGAAAGATGCAACAGAGGTGCAGAAAGAGGCAAGAGGGGTGCAAAAAGAACGATGAGGGGTGCAGAAAGAGGCACGAGGGGTGCACAAAGAAGCAAGAGAGGTGCAGAAAGAAGCAACAGAGGTGCATAAAGAGGGAAGAGGGGTGGAGAAAGAGACAAGAGAGGTGCAGAAAGAAGCAACAGAAGTGCAGAAAGAGGGAAGAGGGATGGAGAAAGAGGCAAGAGGGGTGCAGAAAGAAGTAAGAGAGGTGCAGAAAGTAACAAAAGAAGTGCAGAAAGAAGGAACAGAGGTGGAGAAAGAGGCATGAGGAGTACAGAAAGAGGGAAGAGGGGTGCAGAAAGAGGCACAAGGGTTGCAGAAAAAAGGGACAGAGGTGCAGAAATAAGCAAGAGAAGTGCAGAAAGAAGCAACAGAGGTGCAGAAAGAGGGATGAGGGGTGGAAAAAGAGGCAAGAGAAGTGCAGAAAGAAGCAACAGAGATGCAAAAAGGGGGAACAGGGGTGGAGAAAGTGGCAAGAGGGGTGCAGAAAGAAACAAGAGAGATGCAGAAAGAAACAAAAGAATAGCAGAAAGAAGGAACAGGGGTGCAGAAAGAGGCGAGAGGGGTGCAGAAAGACGGAAGAGGGGGTGCAGAAAGAAGCATGAGTGGTGCAGAAAGAAGCAAGAGAGGTACAGAAAGAAGCAAGACTAGTGCAGAAAGATGCAACAGAGGTGCAGAAAGAGGCAAGAGGGGTGCAAAAAGAGGGATGAGGGGTGCAGAAAGAGGCACGAGGGGTGCACAAAGAAGCAAGAGAGGTGCAGAAAGACGCAACAGAGGTGCATAAAGAGGGAAGAGGGGTGGAGAAAGAGACAAGAGAAGTGCAGAAAGAAGCAACAGAAGTGCAGAAAGAGGGAAGAGGGATGGAGAAAGAGGCAAGAGGGGTGCAGAAAGAAGCAAGAGAGGTGCAGAAAGTAACAAAAGAAGTGCAGAAAAAAGGGACAGAGGTGCAGAAATAAGCAAGAGAAGTGCAGAAAGAGGGAAGAGGGGTGCAGAAAGAGGGATGAGGGGTGGGAAAAGAGGCAAGAGAAGTGCAGAAAGAAGCAACAGAGATGCAAAAAGGGGGAACAGGGGTGGAGAAAGTGGCAAGAGGGGTACAGAAAGAAGCAAGAGAGGTGCAGAAGGAAACAAAAGAATAGCAGAAAGAAGGAACAGGGGTGCAGAAAGAGGCAAGAGGGGTGCAGAAAGATGGAAGAGGGGTGCAGAAAGAAGCATGAGTGGTGCAGAAAGAAGCAAGAGAGGTACAGAAAGAAGCAAGACTAGTGCAGAAAGATGCAACAGAGGTGCAGAAAGAGGCAAGAGGGGTGCAAAAAGAGGGAAGAGGGGTGCAGAAATAGGCGTGAGGGGTGCACAAAGAAGCAAGAGAGGTGCAGAAAGAAGCAACAGAGGTGCAGAAAGAGGGAAGAGGGGTGGAGAAAGAGATAAGAGAGGTGCAGAAAGAAGCAACAGAGGTGCAGAAAGAGGCAAGAGGGGTGCAAAAAGAGGGAAGAGGGGTGCAGAAATAGGCGCGAGGGGTGCACAAAGAAGCAACAGAGGTGCAGAAAGAAGCAACAGAGGTGCAGAAAAAGGGAAGAGGGGTGGAGAAAGAGATAAGAGAGGTGCAGAAAGAAGCAACAGAGGTGCAGAAAGAGGGGAGAGGGATGGAGAAAGAGGCAAGAGGGGTGCAGAAAGAAGCAAAAGAGGTACAGAAAGAAGCAAGACTAGTGCAGAACGATGCAACAGAGGTGCGGAAAGAGGCAAGAGGGGTGCAGAAATAGGTGCGAGGGGTGCACAAAGAAGCAAGAGAGGTGCAGAAAGAAGCAACAGAGGTGCAGAAAGAGGGAAGAGGGGTGGAGAAAGAGATAAGAGAGGTGCAGAAAGAAGCAACAGAGGTGCAGAAAGAGGGAAGAGGGATGGAGAAAGAGGCAAGAGGGGTGCAGAAAGAAGCAAGAGAGGTGCAGAAAGTAACAAAAGAAGTGCAGAAAGAAGGAACAAAGGTGGAGAAAGAGGCAAGAGGAGTACAGAAAGAGAAGAGGGGTGCAGAAAGAGGCACAAGGGGTGCATAAAGAAGCAAGAGAGGTACAGAAAGAGGCAAGAGAAGTGCAGAAAGGAGCAACAGACATGCGGAAAGGGAGAAGAGGGGTGGAGAAAGAGGCAAGAGGGTGCAGAAAGAAGCAAGAGAGGTGAAGAAAGAAACAAAAGAAGTGCAGAAAGAAGGAACAGAGGTGCAGAAAGAGGCAGGAGGGGTGCAGAAAGAGGCAAGAGAGGTGCAGAAAGAGGCAAGAGGGGTGCACAAAGAAGCAAGAGAGGTGCACAAAGAAGCAAGTGAGGTGCAGAAAGAGGCAACAGAGGTACAGAAAGAGGCAAAAGAGGTGCAGAAAGTAGATGTGCAGAAAGAGGCAAGAGAAGTGCAGAAAAAGAAAGAAAGGTATAGAAAGAAGCAACAAAAATGCAGAAAGAGGCAAGATAGGCACAGAAAGAAGCAAGAGTGGCTTGTACACCATTGGTACCAATTTAACACCCACGTTTAGCAATAAGTAACAGGTGAGCATTTTAGGTTTACAAAGGACCTTCCACCACGCTGTAACACTTGTCCCTGCATTTTTGGGCACGTTTGAGCCGTTTGAGCTAGAAACAAGGCTTTTTTTGTTTAAATCTGCAGATTAGGCAGCAGATGATGGATTATGTGGCTAATGTGGAAAATGTATAATTGTGCGAAAGTTGGTGCAGCCAAACAGTCGCATAATTCCAGTGGCCCTGCTCATACCTCTGACTAGGTCCAGAAGTGCTCCTCAGTGATTCCTTCTTTTTTTGTCTCATTGAGTTCATACTTTAGCTTCAATGGAAATGAGTAAGACTAAACCTGAGGTTACCACTCCACAACACAGACTACCATACCACATAGATGCTCTCCATAACACATAATCCCACTCTACATAATTCCTATACACTAAATACCACATACTTTCTATCCACATAATTTCACTGCACAACATACCACATAATTCCACTACACACAACGTACATCCACTCCACTCCAAAAAACGTTAGTAAAAACCTTTTACATTTACAACGCCAATAGCTCTAACTCTTGCAAATGCGAGACCTATTAAATTACAAATGCTTCTTTCACTGGTAGTCACGTTTACAGAGTGGTGGAGAAAGGGAGTTGGGCTTCCAACCAGCGCTCAGGAATTCCACTGCTTAGGGCTTACAGGAGGTACCAGGAGGGCTTCTTGGCCCCCAAAGTCCCTCAGGAGTAAAGTGGACTTCATCCCCCAACCAGTACAGTCCCAGGAGGCGCGTTTGCAGAGCGGTGGGGAAAAGGGGGGGTGACCTCCAAAGACCTCTTAGCAATCCCACTGTGTTGGACTTAGTGGAGGTAACAGGAGGGGTAGTTGGCCCCCAAGGACAACCTTGGGGGCCAACTACCCCTCCTATTACCTCCAGTAAGTCCCACACAGCAGCATTGCTAAGTTCTCATAGCAGGCCACGCCCCCTTTCCCCACCACTCTGCAAACGCGCTCCCTGGGGTGCTCTTGGATGGGGATTAAAGTCCACTTCGCTGCTGGGGGTCCTTAGGGGCCAATTAGCCTATCTGATACCTCCAGTATGCCCCAGATAGTGGGATTGCTGATAAGTGGACACAGGCCACGCCCCCTTTTCCCACCACTCTGCAAACACGCCTCCTGGTGCACTGTTGGTTGGGGGATGAAGTCCCCTTGCCTCCTGAGGGTCCATGGGGGAAAAGTAGCCCACCAGGTACCTCCAGTAAGCCCCACACAGCTGGATTGCTGAGAGTGGTCCGAGGCCATGCCCCCTTTTTACACCACTCTGCAAACGTGCCTCCTGGCACACTGCTACTCGGGGGATGAAGTCCACTTGTGTCCTGAGGTCCTCAGGACACAAGAGGACCTCATCGCCTCCCCTGGACCACTTCTGGCCCCGGGGACCCCATCCCCCAGGGCCTGGCCTCGTTTTTTAAAATAGTTTTTATTTTCCGGGGAGGGGAGCTGCGTGGCCCCCTTCTCTGGGCCACTTCTGGCCCCAGGGACCCCATCCCCCGGGGCCTGGGCAGCCTGGTTTTTTTGGGGGAGGGGGGCTGCGTGGCCCCCCTCCTGAGGCCAATTATGGCCCTGGGGACCCCATCGCTCGGGCCGGCCCTCAAGTTGGGGACCACGGGGGGAGCCCCAATGCCCCCACGGTCCCTGCTGGCTCCCCACCTCCTGCGGGAGCCGGCATTGCTTTTGGGCAAGGGGAGCTGCTAACATGCAGCTCCCCTTGCCCAAAAGCAATTCTGCTTTGCTTCTTGGAAGCGAGAGCACGTTTCCTGCTCTCGCTTCCAAGAAGCAAAGCAGTGTTTGCTATGGCAGGGCGGGAGCTGTGCTCCCACCCTGCCATAGCAAACGGCAATGTCCCGGGGGTGGGCACCCAGGGACATTGCAGGAGCTGGCCCTGGGGGGGTAGCGGTCCCCAGGGCCATAGAGGGCTCCAGGAGGGGGCCGCTCCCAGCAACTTTGAAGCCCCGGGGAGGTGGTGGTCCCCGGGGCCAGGGGTCTACTACGGACCCGTATTTACATATTCAATGCCCCGGGGAGGTGGTGGTCCCTGGGGCAGTGTGGGGGGGCTTGAGCCCCCCCACACATACCCCCACATATAATTATCTAGGCCCCGGGGAGGTGGCGGTCCTGGGGCTGCGGGGGCCCCAGCGGGCCCCAGCTACATAATTGAACATTGCCCCTGGGACCTGGCCCACCCGGGGGCTTATAGAAAACGAAGCGCGGGAACCCGTGCTTTGTGTTTTGTTTTTTTTGCAGCCGGATTCGCGCACCCAGCGTGAATTTGAGCGATTTTTTTTTTTTTTTAATGCTTTTTTTGGCTTTGGGGGTCCCCCTGAGCAGGCCTAGGGGGTCAGGGTGTTTCTACCCTGCCCCCTTATTATGTTTTTTATCCTTTTTTTAACTGATTTCTTGTGAATCGGTTTTACCGAGTCACAAGATAGCTGCCAACACATTCTGGTTTGGAGTGTTGGCAGCCAATCAGAATTAAGCTCATACTCGGGAGGGTTCGCGAATCCTCCTTGGTGCTCAGTTATATACATTTTTGTATTTTTTATTTCTCAGCAACTACTGAAAGGATTTACACCATTTTTAAAAAAGCACGCTTTCTAGACCAAGACATACCTTTTTGCCAAATTTGGTGTAATTTCGTTCAGCAGTTCGGGCTGTAGCTTTGTCTAAAGTTCCTATGGAAATTAACATGGGGAAAACGTGTTTTGGGACCCCCCTTTTTTCTCGGCCCCTGCTTGTCAAATCACCCCGAAACTTTCAAAACAGGAGCTGACCTGAGTGAACCATTAGTTTGGAAAATTTCGCGAAGATTCGTCAAACGGCGCTAAAGATATTGGCAAAAGAAAAACGCTTTTTGAATAGAAACAAGGTCCTAACTATAACGACCGCCAGTAGGTAATATATATATATATATATATATATATATAGATAGACGAGCCAAAACGTTATGGCGACATTAGAGGAATAAAGAATTGATTTGCAGTACCTTTTGGTCCGTGTCCGTGGTTCGTGGTTTAAGGAGGATTCCTGTAAACTTGACGCGGAAAGGAGTTATATATATATATATATATATATATATATATATATATATATATAACACCAAACCTCCTCCCTTTGAAGAAGAGCAGAGGACACAGCGGGGTTTACTTTGGTCGTTTATTATGAAAACTTGACGGCATGACCGGTTTCGGCTAAACGCCTTTCTCAAATGCCACAGTTCATTGTCGAGTCACCTGATGAATATCTTAACTAGGCTCCTCCTGATCAAGTGATGGAGGGCTCACCTGCGCCACATTAGCCCGCAAAACGTTACAGCAGCCCCATGTCCAGACAGCATGTCCCATAATGCAGCATGTTGGTGAATACTGTGTTGCAGGAGGTAGACTCGGCGAAAATACAGGCAATAGAGGACCTCGGGTCCCCTACTTCCAGCCAACCTACTGCACAGGAACCAAGGCTTAAGACGTGAGGACAGTGCCGTAGTCTCTCCAGGCAATCCTGGACCACCAACTGGCAGCAGCGTTTCGGTCACCTGAAATGTAGGCGGCGGGTCGCAATCATCCGATCCCTCGGTACGTGAAAAGTTCCTTTTGCCCATGTAGTTGCGACCACAAAGTTGGAAGGGTCCTCTGTTGCGCACCACAAGCTGCACGCCACATATAACACCAAACCTCCTCCCTTTGAAGAGGAGCAGAGGACACAGTGGGGTTTACTTCGGTCGTTTATTATGAAAACTTGATGGCATGACCGGTTTCGGCTAAACGCCTTTCTCAAATGCCACAGTTCATTGTCAAGTCAACTGATGAATATCTTAACTAGGCTCCTCCTTATCAAGTGATGGAGGGCTCACCTGCGCCACATTAGCCCGCAAAACGTTACAGCAGCCCCATGTCCAGACAGCATGTCCCATAATGCAGCATGTTGGTGAATACCGTGTTGCAGGAGGTAGACTCGGCGAAAATACAGGCAATAGACGACCTCGGGTCCCCTACTTCCAGCCAACCTACTGCACAGGAACCAAGGCTTAAGACATGAGGACAGTGCTGTAGTCTCTCCAGGCAATCCTGGTCACCAACTGGCAGCAGCGTCTCGGTCACCTGAAATGTAGGCGGCGGGTTGCAATCATCCGATCCCTCTGTACGTGAAAAGTTCCTTTTGCCCATGTAGTTGCGACCACAAAGTTGGAAGGGTCCTCTGTTGCGCACCACGAGCTGCACGCCACATATAACACCAAACCTCCTCCCTTTGAAGAAGAGCAGAGGACACAGTGGGGTTTACTTCGGTCGTTTATTATGAAAACTTGACGGCATGACCGGTGAAAAAAATATAGGTTTCAGGTACGTTATAGTTAGAAATTAGCATTTAAAAAACCTTAGAAATTCACTGAAAAAACCATAGGTTTCAGGGACGTTATAGTTAGTTGGACATTTCACTCATACAAAACCAGAGAAATTCCGCCGTTATAGTTAGTTCAGCTAACTATAACTCGCGCCCCCGCAATGCACTGCTGATGACATCACATATTACATCATTCATGACATGGTCAGTGACATCACTGATGACATCACTGATGACATCTCAAATGACATCACTGATGACATCACTGATGACATCATCCAGTGATTGTGTGTTTGTTTAAAGTTTAAATATGTTTTATAAATATGCCAAGGTGTATTGAAGAATGAGTGGGTGTATAAGTGTCTGGATGGAGGATTTAGTAGGTGCGTGACTGACTCTATAAGTGAGTGATTAAACGTATCTTACTGAATGCATGGGTTAGTGACTAAACTGTGTGAATGTCTGTATCAGTCTGTCTGTTGTTGTATAAGCTGCTGCATGGGTCGGTCAGTAGCTACATGAGCGTCTATATGGGTTATCGATTGGTTGCCCGAGTATTTGTATGGGTGCCTGAGTGTGTGTGTGGGTGGGTGGGAGGTGTGTGACTCTGTGCATAGATGTTTGAGTGGTTGATTCACTGGGTGTATGGGTTCAAGATTGCATGTGGAAACAGCTGTATGGGTGGGTGAGTGTGTGTATGGGTGTGTTGTTGAGTGAATGGATGTCTCAGTGGTACATGTCCAAGTAACTACATATGTAAAAGGCAGTGTATGTGAGAGTTGGAGTATATAAATGACTATACATGAGAGTCAGTGATTGTGAGAGTGGCTGTATGGATGAGTGTGTACTTGTATCAGTGATTGTATAAGAGAGTAAGTATGCATTTGTTTCTGTATGAATAAGTGATGTGGTGTGTGTATAACTGTATACGTGAGTAAATGGAAGTGTGATTGATTCTTTGCATGACTGACTAGGTGTGTGAGTAACTCTATTGATGAGTGGCAGTGTGTGTCTGTATAGGTGTATGAGTGCATATGATAGTGTTGTATTGATGAGTGACAGCATGTATGAGTGATTGTATGGGTGAATGAGTGAATGTGTGTGAAGACCTAGGAATCAGTGAGTGCGTATGTAGTAACTGGTATTGGTGTGTCGATGGTTTCGAAAATAGTAGTCTGTATTTTACAGTGGGTGTATCAAAGGTTATATTAGGGTGTGAGGAGGTGCATCAGATTTTCACGTGGATGTTCTCATCAGTGATGTCATCAGTGATGTCATTTGAGATGTCATCAGTGATGTCATCAGTGATGTCACTGACCATGTCATGAATGATGTAATATGTGACGTCATCAGCAGGGCATTGCGGGGGCGCGAGTTATAGTTAGCTGAACTAACTATAACAGCGGAATTTCTCTGGTTTTGTACGAGTGAAATGTCCAACTAACTATAACGTCCCTGAAGCCTATGGTTTTTTCATTGAATTTCTAAGGTTTTTTAAATGTTAATTTCTAACTATAACATACCTGAAACCTATGTTTTTTTCAGTGAATTTCAATGGTTTTTTAAATGCTAATTTCTAACTATAACGTCCCTGAAATCTATGGTTTTTTCAGTGAATTTCAAAGGTTTTTTAAATGCTAATTTCTAACTATAACATAGCAGTCTCGTTTTCAGAGTGGTGGAGTAAGGTGAGCGTGGCCTCCAAACTCCTTTTAGCAATCCCACTGTGTGGGATTTACTGGAGGTAATAGGAGGGGTAGTTAGCCCCCAACGTCAACCTTGGGGGCCAACTACCCCTTTTATTACCTCCAGTAAGTCCCACACAGCAAGATTGCTAACTTGTTATATCAGGCCCGCCCCCTCCCAGCACCACTGTGCAAACGCGCCCCCTGGCGCATTGTAAGTTAAGGGATTAAGTCTCCTTGAATCCTGAGGGTCCCTGGGGACCAACTAGCCCACCAGGTACCTCCAGTAAGCGCCACAGAGCTGGATTGCAGAGAGGTGTTCCGAGGCCACGCCCCTTTTTACACCACACTGCAAACGCGGCTTCTGGTGCACTCCTGCTCGGAGGATGAAGTCCACTTGTGGCCTGAGGTCCTCAGGACACAAGAGGACCTCATCGCCCCACCAGCAGTGCACCAGAAGCCGCGTTTGCAGAGTGGTGTAATAAGGGGCGTGACCTCGGACCACCTCTCTGCAATGCAGCTCGGTGGCACTTACTGGAGGTACCTGGTGGGCTAGTTGGCCCTCAGGGACCCTCAGGATTGAAGGCGACTTAGTCCCCCAATTTACAACGTGCCAGGGGGCACATTTGCACACTTGTTTTGTTAAGCCCCGCCCCCTCCCTGCACCACTGTGCAAACGCGCCCCCTGGCGCGTTGTAAATTGGGGGATTAATTCCCCTTGAGTCCTGAGGGTACTCACTCCTTGATAAGGTACTGTGTGTTCTGTGCCCCATATATATACTTATTGGAGCGATTCAAGTGATCATCAGATCACGATATTACACTTGGTTGGTGATCTGAGTTCCACGTGGACATGAAAAGTTTATTATATAATTGTTCCATTTCGAAGTGACGTCGAAGCACATGGAGGAGATATATGAGTATAACCCCTAAAGGATAATTTGCAGTGAAAGACAACTATCTAATGCATCAATCACCTAGTGGTGTCGTGGAATTTTAAGAATGCCCTGAAGAAGTTCTGTTTGCAGAACGAAACGCGTTGGCTGTGATTCTTTTAAGACAATCAATAAAGAAGGAACTTCGTTATTTTTCCAAAACGGATTGACACAAAATTATTTGATTGTATACATTTGGGAAGTGGTGCAACTTTGACATTATTTATATATACAATTGACCCTGTGGGTAATGGGTGGTGTTTTTGGACAGAGGACATGTTTGAAGTTTGCACACAGACTTGAGTTGTATCTTATGAAATATTGGTAGAATTTTCTGAAGTTGGTGCCCATTGTAGTTGAGTTGGTCCACTGTCCAGTTTACATACTTGTAATTATGGCCTAAGTTTGGTAATACCAACACTTTGTGTCCATAAAACTTAGAAATGGTAAAATGGCAGAAGTGTGGTGTAAAAAATAGGATTATTATTTGGGGTGGGTGACTGCTCACCTCAACAAATAATCACAACACTTGGAGGGTGACCACTTAAAGTTATTAAATAAACTTGAGCCTAACCCCCAGTAACTATGGCCCGAGCAAACAGGCTTACCTTAGGGCAATCTGTAAAGTATTTAAGCAGTACCAAAACAGTAATAAAGTCAAAATGCCAAACAATAAAAATCCCAAACCGAATGTTAAAATAGGGTAAAATGTAATAAACAAAATTACACCAAAATGTTAATAATCAAATGGGGGAACCAGTGATAATACCATTTAAAGTCTTAAGTAAAAATAGCCACAAAATGCACTAGGCGCCAATGATAATCCGCAGTCATGGTAGTCCAGGAGTCAGGCATACCACAATGTGGCGCGGTTCGGATACACCAACCAGGTTTGTCCCAGTAAAAGATTTTGCCTTCTGACTGAGGGCCTTGCTATAGCATTTACTGGGCCCACAAAGCTATATGGTTTGTCTTTTTTTCTCTTCTGTCAGATTTGTATACCACTCTCCTGGTCCTCCGTTGGACCTTGTTTTGTGCCGAGAGGGGTTGGATATAAGGGTCCCAGCAGTCATCCAATGAGGACCAGGAATTGGATAACTGAACTACAAACTAGAAATTAGACTCATGTAAATTACTCTCAATACAATGCTATAAAGGTAAAGGATTAGCACAGCAAGCCCAAATCTCCTGAAGAAACGTAGGCGAGCCAAAATCATACACATCAAAAGCTCAGTTAAAGCAATGCAGAATAATAACATTAGTATTTGATGCTCAGTGATCTCTCTAGTATGATCCTTTCTGATCATTTGAAAAAGGATTGAGAATGCACATTAATTTGAAAAGAAATAATCCTGACAGCTGAGTCGTTATGGAAAAAGTTAGCATAGTTTATCAATGTTAAGGTAGAATAAATGCATCAGTAAATTTGCATCAGGTCATAAGGTAATTTTGGCAAATTCTAAATAGATATACCGAAGCTCAAGAGATTAAGAAGGGACATGAAATATGCCAGTTCAAGCAGTCTCCCATCAAGTAAGAGACCACCAGGTCACATATGGCATATGCGTCAGTTCGAAAGGGAAGCCAGGTGAGTCTGCATCAGGCAAGTTCAATATTGCCCAAAAAGTCCGCAAATCTCCGTAATTGGATATTAAGCAACTCTTCCATCACTATCAGCATGTGTGCTCGCGCCAACCATCAAGAAAGGAGAGCCAATGTGAGTCCTCACGTTCATTTCATCAGGCAATATTATATCATTAAAGTTCTGGAGGTGACACCTCCTGGAGTCACCTCATCTGGTCAGACCACTCAGTTCATTGGTCAGTTCGTAAAGGATGAGTGTCAGGCAACATAAAGAAGACACAAAATTTAGAAAAATAGGTGGTACAATTACTCTGTCCTTAAGCAATCCAATAAGTGAAACCTCGAAACAATGCTCCTTTAGCAAGAGCATATGAGCAAGTTCAAGAGGACAGTTTCCCAGGTAGCTGTTCAGGATTGTAACGAACAATTTAGCAAAGTGTCTTGTTCAGTACATGAGAACTCAGGAAAGAAAGCACTGTTTCACGTTATTGGTTATAGTGACGAATTTTCTTACAAGCAGTAGACTCAGCAAGTCAAGGGATTTCACATTTTCAGTCAGGCCCACATTAAATCAAGCTAATTTAACGTAAAGTATATATGATCATTGGACACATATCCACAAAGAATATAAAGATTTAGGGGCTGATTATGATCTCTGTGGGTCCAACACTGAAGGCACGTTGGTGTCGGTCCTATCAACATCTGCCCCTGTGGTCCGCCCACCGCATTATGATGCGACGGGCAGAGGCATCAGGCGGAGGGACTGTCCGCAGCACTTCTGATGGGCTCAAGGAGCCTGCTGGTGCATAAGAAAGACAACATAATTCCTTTAATGACGGTGGTTCCGCCGTCAGGATTATAATGGCAGTTTCCGACAGTCATTCCATGTCGGCCTCTCCAACATGGAAAGGCTGACGGAAGGCGGCATTGGGGGCACCTAGCAGGGCCCCCTTTTCCCCTGGCCCTCCACTATGGGGCCTGTGCCCCACTAAACATCCCTGCACCGAGTGGCAGGCACCATGAGGTGCCAGCCACCCGGTGCAGGGATCATTTTGCTATGGCAGCTTGTGCTGCTGGCCTTGTCCTCCCGCCGCATAAACTGCCATAGCAAAATGGATGTTTCAGACCGCCTGATGGCGGGCACATCCTAATTGTGAGGTTGGAACCTCTGACCTATGGTCGGGCGGTTCCAGACCGATACGGTGTCGGACATCGTAATCAGGCCCTTCATGTTTCTAAAATAACTCTGATGCATTTGATATCATTTAGTGTGGTTACAAATAACGAGTGTCAGTATGATGAATTACTACATTGAAAGTACTAACGTGTAAAAATATTTTAAACCAAAGTATGAAAAACTCCATTTAGGCATATAACATTAGTAGATGTGCGAAATAGATTCTCTGAAAGTTTGACAAATACATAATTAATTAGGAATGTGTAGCACCTTTTTCTCTTTTGTCATTTCGGTGCACACGTTTACGCATAAAAGATACATTTTAAATTGAATTTGTCATCCTATTCAGGTTAAACCTTGATAATTAACTAATTCCCATTGGTTATGCACACATATAAATGATAATAAAGAATGATTAGAGATAAAACTCCATAACATGAGAGTTCACCACTTAACACATTTTTTGCAAGCCTTAATAAAAAGTAATACTTTCAATTAATAAATCACAGTCTCCACTATGTGCACGAATAATATCATCTAGCCTAAACCTTTCTCTGCATGCTTTTATGATTCAGTAACTAAAATTCTCTTATCTTGTCATATTTTCTTGAACGTGTAGTTGGTGAACGTTTATTATTTTTCTCTCAGAAATGTTATAATCCAGTTTCTCATTTCTTTCAAAGTTTAAATGTAATTTCTTCTCTAACAGCCTCATTTACTAGATTTTAAAGATGGGCAGCGTTGCACGTCACTTTGCTGCCCTGCCCTGCCACAAAATAAAAAGGCAGGAATGTGCTGTATCTATGAGATACGGTGCATTCCTGTCCTCTTCCACTGCGCTGGTGCACAAATTGGTGCCTAGCGTCAATGCATGCACCCTTGCACCTTGGGGTAAGGGTGCCTGCACTGAAATCCAGTTGTTTTTGTGCAGGAAGGGGTACCTTCCTGCACAGAAACGATCATTACACGTCCCCTGGGGTAGGTTTTGATGCATTCCCAGATTTACTCTGTGTTGTAAATCTGAGAGTGTGTCAAATACCATGGGCATTGAGTGGGAACACCCATCGCAGTGCCCACAGCACGCCTTCCCGAGGCAGTGTGAGGCACTGCCTTTGACCATATCTACGAGGCCATGAAAAGCCATGCATGGTGGCTTTCCGTGGCCTAGTAGATATCGATAAGCCCAGTGCTCCGCCAGAACGTCAATAAAGGTGATGCTCTGGCAGCACACTTGGCTTGTAAATAAGCTCCTTAGTCTTTTAAGTCCCAATCTACCACAGAAGTACACCTCTAAAGCCACCCAGGACCTCAGGGGAGGCACTTAGAGACTCATGGGGTGTCAGAAAGGAACCAACAGGAGGGTTTAGTCCAAAACCTATTGCCACTGGTCAGCTGAGTACTTCCAGGAAAAAATTCTTGTAGCTTGTTGCCTCCTGTAGCCACCAAGGAGGGAAGTCAGCTGACCTTTGGCATCCACTTCTTTGTCCTAGGTACAAGAGGAAGCAGGCCCAGTCCTTCAGGGTTCCTGTCAGGTCACAGACAGCTCCAGTGCCCTTCTGAGCTTTGGCAGAGCCAGAAAGTGTTCTGAAGTAAGTACCTGGAGGTGAATCCTGGGTACTCCCTAACCAATGGTGTAACGGTTCCCTGGGGCCAACACTACCCACTTTTTCAGTAGTTCCTGTTTGCCTTACTGCAAACAAGTCCAAAATGCAATGTGTCCAGGCATTTTCAAGATAGCTAAAGTCTTTGGCCGCCACACTAAACTTGGGCTCGGAGCCCTGGGGATGTGTGTGGGAGTGTCATGTGGAAATCACTAGTGCCCCTCCCACATCTAACACTAAAAAACAGTTTGAAACAGGTACTTGTACCCACAACAAACCCAGAGACAGACGTCTGGCAGGGCAAAAGCAGGGTCCTTCAACAACCTGAGAGGGGATTTACAAGAATCGGCTTGGCATCCTGTTCTCTTCCTTTAAATGTACCAAAGGGTGACATGTGACCCAACAGACCTATCAAGTAGGATACACTGTAGTGTTGAAAACTATGCCTACATCCCACCCTACATATTCTGTTGAGCTTAGAAGAGTCATCTCTGCCCATTCAGTTCAGCATATTGTTTGCTCCTAGGAGGCAATTTTTCCACTCCTTGTTTACACCTATTCAAGGCTCAGCACAGGCTGAAAGCTGGCACAGACTTATGCTTTTAAAGTTACTTTTCCCTAATATTTATTAAAAATCAGACATCACGATCAAATTGGATTTTAAAAACCATTCAAAAATAGTGGTTTGATTATTTTTTTAGCTGGTCCCATTCCATAGATACAGTATTAGTATTTTAATCTGTACTCAGGTTTTCTACCTAGGACAGCTAGGCTTGCCACAGTAAAAATAGCTTTAAGGGCCCTGTCATTGTAGGGTCATGGTAACATCAATTTTCTACATGTCCAACTTTTTAATAACATGCGCCCTACCATGTGGCCTACAAGGCCTACACAGGCAAGACCTACTATTATTTAAAAGGGTTATTTTAACAGGTTACACTACAGGTTTTACACTGCAGCAGTCAGGCTACACAGGAGTGGCCTGAATCCATGAATGCACTGCCACTACAGTGGAAGGTACAATAGGGGCAGCAGTCAACAACTGGCGTTTAACTTTTGGCCCTGTGTGCTTTCTACACCATATACTAGGGACTTACAGGCAAGTTAAATGTGTCAATCAGGAATAAGTCACTGTAACCATGTTTAAAGGGAGAGCACTGGCACTCTACTCCTGGTTAGCTGGGGTAAAGTGCACAGAGTTCTAAATCCAGCAAAAATATATGGTCCAGCAAAAGTTGAAAAATCTGGGGTGATCATGCAGAAAACGTGGATTTCCTATATGCGGAATGAAACACTACATAAACAAACAAGTTTTTATTATAATTAGTGTTAGAGTCAAGGTACATGTAGGGCCAATATAGTGGTTTCGAACTAGTGATACAGTAAAACTGTCAAAGCAGCAGTCGTTAAGGTAATGCCTCTAACAAAGTGGTAAGTCGAGGCTGTGGACCCACAGTAATAAACACACAGCAGTCCCACAATACTCCTTCTTTCACTTTACTGCCACCTATGCAGTGATAATTAAATAATGTTTTCCTTTCCTTCCCTTACCACACATCCCCATCAGCAGTTCACAAATTGCTTTCCTGCAATTTGGCTGTGGATGGCAGTTCACTGCTAATCTGAGTTCTCCCTAAAGAGAAACCACATATTTTCCTTCTTCCATAAGTCATGATCAGCTACTATAGCCAATATAATTTCCCTGATAACTCGCCCTACTTCTACCCATAAAGATTTGACTCCACTTTAATTTACCAGCATCTACCCCCCTTCAGGCCTCCAAAGCCACATCTGCTCGATTATAACTAATCAACATCTCACAATCCATTTTCACCTCAGATTTCCCTCTTTCAATTCCTTGGCCAAAACACAAGTTCACACTTTTCTTTTTTTACTCCTGGAAAAGCACTAAACTTTGCCACCGGGACACTGCTCAGCTTCCATAGATCTTTCCTCAACCCCCCTTCAGACAGCAGGCTAGGGTGTTTTTAGTAAACAAAGAGGCCCTTTCCAAATTCTGCACTTTAAAAAAAAATCTATTCAAGGCCTACCACACCCACCTAGATATAAACATCTCTCTATAGACTCAACTTCCCCTCCATTCTCAGAAACGAACACCACTTTGCTGACCCACTTGGGCATTCAGGGCCAGAGGTACGAACACTTTTTGTCATCGTAAATGGTTTGATTGGTAAAATTGGTCCATTTGTGACCGCAAAATGGCCTTTTAGTATGTACCAAACACATATTTGGTAATACGTTACACAATTTGGGTTTTTAACTACAAACCAAATCTGTAATTGGAAGGGGTGTGTTGAAGATGTCCCTTTTAAATAGCAATTTGAAATGAGATGAATTAAGGTTTTGGAACCGAAATCTTGTTGCAAAACAATACTATTTTACTGACTACACAAAAGTAGTGGTAACCCATTCATAAACAGGAAGGGTTCCCCAAGGGTAGGCAATGGTCCAATGGACTTAAAATCTGTTTGTAAATCTTTTTTTTTTTTTTAACCCTTTCGCTGCGTGCGTCGGCCAACGGCCGTCACGAGCACTACCTCGGTAGTGCTGCGCACGTCCGTTGGCCGACGCGGCCCCGCCCGCTTAATAGAACGTTCCGCACTGGCGCGGAACGTTCAAAGCAGCTAAGCGGTTAAATGCATCCTGTTTTACTTTAAGGAAAACAAACTGCATTTAATAAAAAAGATTACTTTATATAAAAGCAGCCACAGGCATGGTGGTGGTCTAATCCCAGCATGCCACACTCCCTGTGATGGCAGCGAATCACAGTGGGTCAAAATTAGCGAGCTACCTCACTATTTATTCATGAGGTAGGTCAAACTGTGACCCACTATGATTTTGTATTTTGCGAACCGATCAATCAGAACATAAGTAGGTGTGCAAAATACCACTCAGGTCACAAAAACAGTGGTTGAAACTTTCGACCAGTATTTAGTGAGTGTTTAGTACATGTGGCCCTCAGTCCTTTAATCTATCTGTGCCATGAAAGTGGATATTTTACACCCTCCCCTCAGGGGTCACCTGTCTCCCTGCCAGCCTTGAAAATAGCTCTCATAAGCCACCTGTTGCATAGATTTCCTTTAATCGTTCAAGCAGCACTGACACGGGTGGTGCCCAAATTTACAAGGGGCTTATCTGTTGTATTTATTTATTGCAATTTTATATAGGGTGAAACTTGCCCAAGGGAATTAGAGAGCTTTACAAGAGCACCAGATTACATTACACAATGTCAGATTTTTTAAATAAATTTTTTAGGCACTGGGAGATAAAATGATTTATTAGAGTGGCAGTTGGTTGAGCGGACGCTGGATTCGAAAATGGTTTCACAGTTACAAATTCGGCAGCTCTGGCCATTAGGCCACATCGCATCCCCTGTACCTGCTTGCTCTGTCTTGTTTTACTCGTACCTTTTTTTGTGCAGTCCCTCGTTCATATGTTTTTAACACCACCATCTGTCCAGGTGCTTAAAGCACTAGTTTCTATGTATGAGCAGCTTTTCCGATTAGAACGTTCAGAAAGGCAGGACATATTTTGTTCACTCTATGGCAACGCCCTGTTCTCTCTGCTCCTAACGCATGACTTTATGCTTCAGTTCTACCTCAAGAAAGCAATGGTCTGAATCTCTTAAGTTTCCATGTGGTACAACCTGAACACAGCAATCTACTAAAAGCTTTTTTACTGGGAAATATGGAAGTGCCATGAGCTATATTTATTAAACCATGTATGGATAAGCGGTGCCATTTCACACTCTAAAATGATGGTTTAAAGATTTGCCAACCCACAGAGTCAATCCATTTTGTATTTGCAACTAAAAGCTGTAACCCTTGTGGCCTAAAATGGTAGAGCCATTCCTCTCACATACCATTTATTACCTCCCTAAAAACAGTTTGCCGCGGTGTGTACTCTACGCTTTATACTCTATTTTGTTTGCTTTTCAAAACTTTGTAACTATTTATTTGCTGGGACTTGAAAGAAGCCATTAGTTGAGCAAAAACATAGAAACTTATTATCTATATATTTTGTATTTATATTAATTTATCGCTGAATAATCTTAACAGGAATAGGTCTAGGCAGAATAAACAGATAGTAAATTGGTGTAAATTGATAAAGGTGGTTATCAAAAATGACACAAGATCATACAAGTCACTGAGGGGGAGATTTACTAGGATTTTGCGCCATGTTTGCGTCAATCAGCACAAAATCCTTTTTTCACAATTTACTTTCCAGGGCTAAACTTGTTTAGCGCTGGAAATAATGGAAAAGTAATGCAAAGCAGCGCATAGCTTAGCATTACTTTGCACCAAGGGTGGTGCCCGGGCGTTCCCAAGGGTTCTCATGCTAAACCCAATTTACTAAATAAAGTTGATTGGGTTTAGCGTGAGAAAACTGCGCCCTTTTCAAGTAAGCGCAAGGAAGGAGAAATGCTTTCATTTCTCCTTCCTTTTCCGACTTTGCATGTGTGCTGCACTTTACAGCACACAAACAAAGTGGAAAAATGGTTAAAGTGAGTCTGTGCATAGTATTGTGTACTGGAAGGGTTCCTTCAAGTACAAAACCTATGCTAGACTCACTGAGACACCCTTGCACCATGGCGCAAAGGTGTCTCCGTGGCGCACGGCAGCTGATTTCAGCGCCGGCGCTAGTGAGAGGGGAGGAGAGTGCCTTACTTTAGTAAATAGGGCGCTCTCCTCCTCTTTCCTTTTCACGTAGCGCAGGATTTGCATCTGCTGCAGTGTGCTACATGAAAAAATTGTAAATCTGCCACTGAGATTCTATAAATAGCCGCACTATTCACGCTTGGCCTGATTCAATCGATTGCAGAGGCGCAACATCTTTCTTAGGCATGAAGCTACAAGGATTCAGAGGCTATGTGGAACATGTGGCACACTACAGGTGCAGTGCTTAATTTGGTTTTCGGTGTTGAGCACTCGCACTTAATTATCAACACTGGCCTTTTCATGAGCATCACTTAAGGACTAACCCCGGGCGGAGCTGGCATAGTGCCTCTACGCGGAGTTCCACGGAGTTGGAAAACAACTCAGTGGAACTCCGCTCCCTCCCCCCTCCCTAATTAATTATAATTTAAAAAAAAAAAAGGCATTTACCTGCTGTGTCTGCCTCCTCCTCGCCATGGCCGCTCTCCTTCCTTGTTCTCCCCGTCCTTGTCCATTGGAAACCCCTACGTTGTACATCTTGCGCGTGCGCATGCGCACGACGTACAACGTAGAGGTTTCCAATGGACAAGGACGATGAAGGAGAGCGGCCATGGCGAGGAAGAGGCAGCCACAGCAGGTAAGTGTCTTTTTTTAAACATTATAATTAATTAGGGAGGGTGGAGCAGCCAGCTAACACTGCTCCGCCACGGAGTCAGAGTTTTGCCTAAACTCTGCGTTCGCAACGGAGCGCGGAGTAGGCAAAACTCCGTAAACTCCGCTGGCGGAGCGGAGTTACCCGCCCAGGCTTATTAAGGACACACTCATTTACAGGAAGATTAAGTGGTTTGCCCAGAATCAAGCAGAGACTCGCACCAGGTTCCCCAGCTCCGAGGTCTGCAGCTCTGGCCATTACGCCAAATCCTCTCCCCACTTTCATTGTTAGTAATTGCTTCTGTTTTAGGCGGCAGTAACAGGAGTCATGTGCTGGTGCAAGCTGGCTCCTGACGAGAGCCCAGCATTTATTGTTTTGCAAATTAGCCACAGTAGAGGTGTATTACTTATAGGGTGCAATGTCACTCTCTGCGCCATGGTGAACCCCTATCTCGGAGCATCAGAAGCAGACTAGGATAGTATGTCCTATTAGGTTGAATGCATTACTAAGTGCGCAGGCAGAAACTAGCGACTGCATGCTCAACAGTGTGTTAGTAAAAG
Organism: Calotriton arnoldi; assembly: GCA_963921515.1. Classification (NCBI taxonomy): domain Eukaryota; kingdom Metazoa; phylum Chordata; class Amphibia; order Caudata; family Salamandridae; genus Calotriton; species Calotriton arnoldi. Next base: position 1,434,216 of record CAWUFW010003184.1, on the reverse strand, counting down.
GCAGGTTCGCTGTTGAAGTCGCCATCCTGCCTTTCACTTACAGCAGGTGTACTGGCCTGAGAGGACAGGGATCACCCCGCAGGCAGGAGTGGTGTATTACTGCACCCATCTGCAGGGGAATGCCTGAGGGTGGTCCCTTTGACCCCTGTGCCCCCTTAGTAGAGGTACACTTGAAGGGTGACACTTACTTCACCACCTTAGTGCACTTCCCCACAGCTCGTTTGAGTCTGCTTCCGTGTCTGTAAAACAGAGAGGATGAAAAGGCAAAGTTTTCCATCATTTGCTAGGGCCAACCCCATCTAAATCAGGGAATGCCCTCTTGTATTCATGCCGGAACGATCTGTATTATAGAATGGGCCACAGGAGTACCCTTTGCCCCTTCTATGATACCAAAGTGTCCCCGGGTGCCAGAAGTAGGTGCAGATTGCACCCTGAGGCACGTTAGTGATACAGCCCGCTGGGAGATACAATACGTTTATTTGACTGAAGGACAAAGGTCTTTATTGTGCCAGGGAATGCACCAATCGTGCGACAAGAGGGTGATTTGTAGTGTAGAAAGAGATGAACATAGCAAATTAAGGATGGGGGCTAATATGTTTTGAGTTCCAAGGATGAGAATTTTCTCAAAGAGGAGAGATTCTTGAGGAAGAGGGCTGCAAAGTTCACGCTTGTGCACTACCATATTAATGATTAGGGACTTAGCTGAGAAAAAGGAAAAAATGAGAATGGCTCTTGGGGATGTCTTGGCCGGAGGATGCAATTACAATGAGTGAGAACATTCACAAGTGCCTGGTGAAGGGCGTGTAAAGGTTCCTAGCTCAGGACAATGAGACAATGATATCAGAAGAGAAGGGGATGGGAAAAGAGAGACATGACAGGGAGGTGCAAAAATAAAAAATGTTTTCCATCTTGGCCAAGTTGACCTTCAGGCATTCTAGGGCCACTCAGTGAGGGTTTGTAGTGAGCAGTCAGTTATCTTGGTGTGGATGATAGGGGTGAAAAGGTGGAAGAAAGATAAAATTGTGGTATTGCCAGTAGAAGAGCAGTAAGAGACACTGAATGATATTCCGAAGAGCAGTGGTATACAATGAGAAGAAGAATGGATGCTGGACAGAGCCCTGAAGGATGTCTCTCAGAAGTTAAGCAGAAGTGAATTTGCAACAGGGTTCAGCCAAATATGACAAGGAAATGGAAGGTGATCGTAATGGCGGCAGAGAAGACCAGGAAAAGGAGAGTGGAGGAAGGGTGATCATGGCGAGCAGTCTTGAGCTTATTGTGACAGGTGTGGGCAACATTTGTGTGTACGGAAGGGAACTGAAGCGCACTTACAGCAGATTGAAGAGAGAGACATTAACACTATGACTTTGAAGAGGGACATCGGAGCAAGAGTTGGTGAGAAGTTTGCAGTTCATTTTGAGGTTTTAAGTAGGGTGATTACAAATGCTGCCTTGAAGTGTGGGAGAAGTAGGCACCAGTAATTAGCAAATGGCCAACTAGGAATATCGACTTAATTAAGTGTAGATGAGGAGAGGGACTTGATGACAAGAAGAGCAGGTGTCAGCACATGAGGTCTAGGAATCATTAGCTTAACAGTAAGAGGGAGCATGTTCAGAGGTAGAGGCTGAGAGGTCAGATCAGTTTCCAAAAATTAATGTTTACAGCACTAGTCTGAGTATTCTGTCTCAACAGAAGCGATGAATGACCACCTCCACCATTGCCACACCTGGGAGATAATATGTTCCAGAATATGCAGGCCAGGGGAAAGAGGAGGGTATTGTAGAGCTGTATGACTCAGCTGTACGCTTGAACCACATCTAAAAGAGAACATAAACCTCAATTGCTGGTTTACATTGGTCTATTACTGTTTATTTAGCATGTATTACAAGATTCCCAGTGTAGTTGTCAGTTCTGGCCTTTTACCTGGCTACTTCTGTTATTATTTTTAGCAGAGTTAGTGCTTAGCCTCAATGTTTGTTTCAATGTCTGTCAGACTCTGTCTTGGCTCGGTTCACAGATGCCGCTTAATTACTGTTGTATTTTCTCTACACTTTTTTCCTTTAGAACCAGTCTAACAAGAGTCTTTTAATTCTCTTTGACATCTCTAAATTCTAGGTCCACGTTAAAATGATTTAATATTGTCCTATATATTCACAGAGGGCTCGTATTTCCTATCTTCGCATGCATGCCTTTTGCACAGTGTGCGTTACTTGATTTATTCAATTTTTCTCTTCTTACAGTATCTCCTGTTTGGTTGTGTGTCAGCAGCTGCTGGGCATTGTCTAGGATTGTTTCCCTGGACTGTATTGTAGATCCGAATCGTCAGATGATTCCCTCTTCAAATCTTGGAGAGGTTTTTATACCTTCCAGTTCAAGATGGCTGCAGAGATTTGGATTACGTTTCACAATATTCCTTTCAACAATACATTACCTCTAACACTTCAACTTATTATGAACCACAGTCTGTAGTGCGTTGGAGGTCCACTGTGATCAATCTGTTTATATCTTAGCGATTCCACGCTTCTGGTAACATGCATACAGTAGACTCTACAACACAATGCCAAACATGATTCTTTTGTCTTGCGCCTAAGATCTAATGGAATGGCGTTCTGCCACAATTCACGCAACTCTAAGGGGCTGCACAAATCCTGGCTTACAATATCTCATCTGGCACCCAAGAGGTTTCATCCTAGAACAATGTTCAGAGCCGCATCTCCACATTCTCACACGCTGAGTCCACATAATGCTCAGCTGTGATTGGGATGTAGCAGGTGAGACCATAAAAGTATGAGGCAAGGTTGTAGGAGGGCAGGCAACTCATGGAGTGAAGAATACTAGACAGAAAGAATGCAATACTGCAGCTAACTAAGTAGACATATTGTTCTTGGGCAGAAGAATGCTACAAACTTGCTATCATAGAGAGAATAGTAAAAGAAGAACATGGGAATGGGGAAGGGGACATGATGGCCCTGTCCACCTGAACTGGGAGACGTCACAGATAGCAGATGAGTGTGCATGAGTAAGTCGAACTGGCTTGGTCAAGTGTCACCTAGACAGTGACCACAGTGCCTTTGGGTTGCCGGTGTTGTTTGCTGTGGGTATTTTCTTCCTGTTGAGAAGGTGAGAGGACCTGGACATTTTCACTTAGAAGATAACTAGGATACATACTGGTACAAGCTTTTAAATTGGAAGTTGCAATCCATCAGCCGGGCAAGGTTGAAGGATCTATCTGGTGAAGTCCTCTCAAAGTTAGATATCTATTGGACAAAGGACTTCTGAAGGCATTGGTTTTGGTGGGAAGAACTCCGAACAGGAAAATTCAAATTTAACGGCTGCCGAAGCCCTCTTGTAGGGTGGATACTTTCTCACCTTTGCCCAGTCAAGATTTCTGCCTTTGGACTTAGTCTCATTTTTGGAGCTTAAAATCCTCCAGTGTGGCAAACCTGAAGCTGTATCTGGCAAAGTCGTCTTGAAATCAGACCCCTTTGCCTCAAGGTTGCACTGAAGCTCCAGAAGTCTTGGAAGCCCAACATTTTAAGTCCCAACTTTTCAGATTTTCTGCAGCACTTCCTCTTGGTCAGTTATAAGGTGCGCAGGACCTCAGAGAACAGCAGTTAGGGGTCAGGACTAACTCCAGCAGAGACCACCAGTAGGGTCCAGTCCAGGGCCAGATGCTAATGGTTATCTGGTCACTCCATCCTGCACCCTGTTGTGTCCCTGTAGCCACACCATTGGAGTCTACTTCTCAGCACAGGGTAAAAGCGGGAGCAGGTCCAGTCCTTTCGACCTCCACATAGATCACAGACAGCGGGTCCAGTCCTGTTTTGTTCTTCCACAGGTCCAGATGTATTCTCATGCACTGGTGGCGAAATAAGATCTTTAAAGGTGATGACTCCTGGACACTCCCTAACTAAGGCGAAAAAAGTTCCCACAGGCAAAACCTTCAACTTTTGCAGCACATCCTCTTTGCCGTACTGCAAACTATCCCACAGTGCACTATTCTGGGTTAAATACAACATGGCAGAAACTTTCTGCCCTTGGAAGTGGCTGGTGTCCCAGCCAGGAGTGTGCCTAGAGAAATGACTGGTTCCCTGATCCTCAACCACACCAAGCTGGTTCTGGAAATAGCTCCCCTTTCAATATGGTTGGTGCCAAGCTTGCTACCCTGTAACTAGGATCAACAGACTTCTCTTCCCCATGTCTCCCTTTACACTTAGCTATGTTTGGGCAAACCTCACCTTGTTCCCTTTCAAGTTAATGAAGTTCCTGTACCTCCCCAACTTCTTTTCCTGAGCTGAGATGAGTCACATAGCTCACACCCAGGTATTCCTGCAAATGTCCTAAGCTATTGTTCCTGCTCTGCGAGCAGATTTCATACCTCATTAAGGGATAACCACTGACACAGGCATGTACTGGCAGCTAAACTCTAATTGGCCCACTGCAGCTTCAAGCAGTCTAACTGTTTAAAAGTTACGTTTCCTGTAGAGCTATCAAAAGTCCAACTTCACCATTTAATTGCATTTTTAATAAATATGAATAACTGTGGTTGAAGTATTTCAGTAGCTTATCCTAAACCACAGTTAGCAAAATGGTATTTTATTGGAACTGTACTTTCTCATAGGGTTAGATACATCCCTTTAAAATGAAAAGAGCTTTTGGGTTCTAGTCACTGCAGGAACATGGCATCATAAATTTGTTGCATGTTCCACCTTTAAATACTAAGCACTCTACCTTGGGGGCTACAAGGCCTACTTGTAGGTGACTTGTTTATTATATAGAAGTAGAGTTCCCTCCTGTCAAAAAGGGTGATTCTGATAGGTTCACCTACAGGTTTAAAATCTGTAGCAGTCAAACAACACAAGTAGGCCTGAAGTGAAGTTTACTTTGCCAATGTAGTGGATGGCACAGCATGTGCTCCAGTCCACATGTGACATTTCAATTTATATGCCACTGGTTAATTTTCCTGCACAATATACTATGGCTTTACTGGAAAGTTAACAATCTCCATTCCCCACCAATTCTATAATGTTTTTAGGGGTCCACGCAAATACTTGGGGACTACACAGCAGTGTAATACCCCAGTGTGCAGAGTTCAAAGCAAGTAGCAACATCAGTCCACCAAAAAGGGAGTGACTTCCTCACAGCCAGGTACTTTATGTTCCAATATTTGGAAGGGTAAGGCTGATTGTGGTGTGGGAAAGTGGCAGGATATCAGGCATTTTTTCCACTTGTGTGTGGGAGGGAAATATATCCAAAGGTGGTTAAATGGGTGGCACAATATCAAGTTTTGGCACATTTTTGCATGTACCTACAGCTCCGGTCGAGGGGGGGAGGCTGAGGCATGTGAGGCCTTGTCCTTCATTGCTCCTTCTTGACTCCTCTCCCTTTGTGCAGCTGATCTGAGCTGTAGGGGATGCAGCGTTGGGGCCGTCAATAGCTTAAAATACAGAGGTGTGCTTGTGCATAAAGGGCATGTTTTTCACCTCTGGGTTCTAAGTGATCTCATAGACAGCTCAAGCTTGCATTCATTATGTAATTGATGTCACTCGAAATCACTTGGTGGAAACCATCAAAGTTATTCAGTCACCCATCTAAAAATGTCTCTATTTTCTCCTCAGTTAATTTTATGATGAGAATTTTCAATTTTATGATATAAGTCCTCTATCTTTTATAGGATTGTGTAATTTATTTTGTCATATGAGAGGTTAAAATTGGTGGCTTATATTTCCATCATTCATCCAACTTTCACTTTGTAATGTAGAACTTCACCTCCTATTCCCATTCCGTGGGAGGAACAACTGTTTCAGCACAATTACCGGAGGTTCTTATTGGGTTTTTGGTTTTATAAGCTTGGGGGCGTATTTACGTGCCCCATTGCGTTGCTCTTGCTCCACGCAAGTGTGACGCAAAATAAAAATAAGAATTATAAAGCCACGCAAGGCGAGCTTACATGGCCCTGAGTGGCTTCATAAAACTCGAGTAATACAACACAGCGCAAATTGCTGCATTGCATTACTCTGCACCAGGGAGGCATTTCCATGGGCGTTGTGTGGGTGTTCCCACGTAACATCTATGGATTTTGACGCATCCCCATATTTACCAGAAGTGGTAGACCTGGGAATGCGCTAAAAACCTAAATCTACCCAGGTGAGGGGTAATGAGGAGAAATATATTTATTTCTCCTCGTTTTTTAAATCTTTCTATGTGTACTGCAGAAACGAGAAAGAGGAAAAAGCCTCAGGGAATAGTTTTTCTGCAGAAAGGTGCCGCTTCCTGCACAGAAACAATCCTCCTTACAATGCAGGCACCCTTTTACCATGGTGCAAGGGTGCCCGCATTGGCACTGGGCAACCAAAACGGTGTCAGCGCTGGGGAAAAGGCAGGAATGCACCATATTGCCTTAAATACTGCACATTCCTGCCCTTTCCCTGTCACGCAGTGCTGTGCAGCAAGTTGACTTGCTGTGCTGCACTGCGTGACTCGACCATAAATATGGACCTTGATCTCCTAGGATGTATCCCGACTATTTATATTTTAAATGTATTTTTTATGCAACTCAGCAAAAAGCGTTTTTTTTCCTTCAATACATGACATTGTGCTATTTTGTAACGAGCTAGACACAGGTTTCTCAGAAGTAAATTATTCTCTCATTTGAGTGGACCTTGGACTATCAGAGACCTCTTGTATATAGTTAACTGAGGAATGATGGAAGCCCAAAAGTGATTCCCTGCACTTGAGTGAAAAACCTGAGACTCATGTTGTTCTGGAGAGAGAGTTGACAATTTAGGACCAATTCACAGACCCATTCGTTGGAGTAGCTTTACTTACATACACAAAGTGCCTGATTTACCAGTGCAAATTCACAAAAGATGACCTTGTCCTAATAAGTTCTTTAATATATGAACAATGTTACCCCATGATAGTGTAATATTTGTGAGAGTAAACCACGTTCAAAGAGTGGAAAGTAGAGATTCCAGGGCAGGTTTTCCATGGAAAAGTGGAGAACTTTGTTGGTATTGTCAGACTCCTCTCTGACCACTCCCAACCCTAGTTATGGTGAGAGAGTAACTTGTTGGAGAAAATCCTTTTCTTCAGTGGAAAGATGAAGGCACCATTCCCACAGTTGGTTAGGGTGCAGAGGTCAGGGGGGGCATATTTACTAAGAAGTGACGGAGCGCGGTGTTAGCCTTCTTGGCTTAACGCCGCGCTCCGACACTTCTGAAATGCAGGGCTGCACCGTATTTACAACAATACGGTGCAGCCCTGCATTTCCCCCTGTGCTGATGCTAAATTTAGCTGCCTAGCGCCAACGCATGCACCCTTGTACCATAGTGCAAGGGTGCCTGCGTTGTGGGGAATGATTGTATATGTGCAGGAAGGTCCCCCGTCCTGCACATAAACAATCTTAAATGGCGATTTGCAACTTCTATGTGTGCTGCTTTGTGCAGCACAAATAGAAGTTGCAACTTGTCATTTTTAAAATAATTGTTTATGTGCAGGCAGGCTCACCTGCCTGCACATAAACTATCATGCATGGCGGTTTGCTGTTTCTACGTGTGCTGCACAATGCAGCACACATAAAAACAGCAAAAATTAGGAGAAATAATGCATTTCTCCTCGTTGCGCCCTGTTAAGACCAGGTTTTCCCTGGTCTTAATTTTGGGGCTGCCCCATATTAATGCCACCCTTGTAAATATGGGGCATCGTCAAAATCAATGGGTGTTGCAGTGGAACGCCCACTGCAATACCCATTGCCCACCCCTTTCACGCTAAGTATAGAGCGAAAGGGGGCCTTATTTACATAAGGCGAAGCGATATCGCCACCACAACATCCTAAAAAGTGACGTTATGGTAGCGATAGGGGCTTGTAAATATTACCCAGGGTTTTTCCATGGGGAAAATATTTTCCTTGTGGAGAAAAACAAGAAAAGAAGTGCCAATTGCACAAAGAAAATGGCATTTTAGCATGTTCATGAGTATACCATTCACAATAACTGGTGGAAATTCCACAGAAAGGCTAGAAAAGGAGTTCATGAAGTTTGCCTGAGATAGGTGTGGAAACCTGAGGCTGTTAAATTCCCAAAAGTCATAAATCTGCACCCATGCAAGGGTACAACTTTACAGGCATAGATTTCAAACGTGTTTTAATATGCCAATTTGATTTCAATTCATTTATTTATTCGGAATTGCAATGAATATGTAATACACACATAGGGTCTGATTATGAGTGACCTGGAAGGACGAAAATTCCTATTCATATCTGAAAAAATCCTACATCCCGGGTTAGGAATCTCTCGAGTGTAATAAATAGTGCCTATCCCAAGTTTTTCCGAAGTGATGGGGAATTTCGTAAATGTTGATGCACTCTGCACCAAAATCCTCATGTGCCGGTAATCTGGGCCGTCCAAATACGAAGGCATAGTTTATAATAGTGACTTTTAGAAAATCATAGTCTCTTTATTTTGAAATAAACCTCTGGATTGAGCTGGTGTTTTCAATAATAAAGTTAATGAATGCCATATCTATTCAATACTATGGCGAGGGTATGTTTTCAACAATTTACAGGCTTTGTTTTTTATTAGAGGTAATCGCTTGAAGAGCACATACATCTTTATCCAGTTAAAAATGCACTTAACACTGGGGCTGTTGTTAATGCGAGATTAACCAAATCCAAAACGAAAGCTTCAAAGAAACTACGATGAATAGAAAGATGTCTGTGTTTAAGCCTTTAATTTAAAACAGTAGGGGGTTCTATTCCTACTAATTGAAGATAGGTGGATGAAACTTGCATTTCAGCAAACATTATTTACCTCATCTTCCATCGTTCTGCATTGCAGAGAGTAGTTCTCCTTTACAGTCTAGAATTGCATAAACACACCACATGCAATGCTTCCCTTTGTGTTTTAAGGAGTGTTGGCTCTCCTCGGCCACAAGGTGAAGCCTGCCAAGAAAATTCGGAGGCATGATTGAGCTCTTCTTTCTGGGTCACAGTGACCAGTACAAAGTACCAGGACTTTCTTTTGCAAATCTATGGTCAGTCACTTGGAACTATTCAGTTCCCAGTCTGCTTTTATGTGGAGCTCCTTGTCCACCAACTCTCCCATCAACTAACTTTGACAGGTGTTTTATGGCCTGCTGAGACCAAGTCAGGTTTCTAGATATGGAAACTGCTATGCAACTGTGGTACTGCTGTGAGGTAGAGAGGTAAACTGCATCAGCAATACCACCTATCTGCTACTCAAGGGGAAAACTCCCATTGTAATTTAACATACTGGGAAAGTCCTCCTTGCCTATAATTTACATCAAATTCTAAGACTTCTCCCTTTCTTTTCACATTACCACCTTAAACTTATCCATTTCAAAGTGTCTCTCTTAGTTTCGGGATTCTGGTGACATTACTCCAACCTCATTGTGTTTTTAGATGTCATCAGAACCCCTCAATGCCAATATAAGACCATATTATCTACCAGTCCTGTTAGCGCCAGGACAACTGCGTGGGTATTTGCATGCTCTACACAATCTATAACATTACACAGTTAGCCCACAATCCAAATTAATTCATCAGTTATGGGGGGCCGGGCAACCCAATCGCCCCCAATATATTGCCCATGATCTCACATATGACATCACTGGATACGCCACAAACGTAAACGTCTCCCTCTCATTCGTTGCCAATTAATTTGCGCCCTTATGACAGTATTAAGTTGGTCGTTAGAGACCAGGATATAGTGGATGGTCTTCTAGTCCTGGAAGTCCGGTCGTTCCCTCCCCAGGCCAACCTTGAGCAATTTAAATCGACCCCAGAGTTAGACAATGGCGATGGAAATTCTTGTGCTTCTACAGGATGCCCGATACCCAAGGACGTAAAGAATCAGGCCTATCTGTAAATCCTGGGAGAGGCACTCTGAGCGTCCCCCGGAGTAGTGTAACAGACTTTAGTAATTGCGGACAATGCCCTTCTGCAGGTCTTCTATTGGAAGTAAGCCATGGCCTGCGTATTCCATCTAATATTACCTGTGCAGAGAGGATCCCTTCCATCCCCGCTTAGGGAAATTGACTGACTGCTCGACAACTACCAGATCACTGGGGCCCCTGATAGTGTAAATAAGGAGGCTGTGTCCGATCAGTGCAAGGAAAAGATCAGCAAAAATGTCATTATGAGGCACCCTATCAAAGATTCATGGAGTGTTCTTTCATGGAATTTGGCAGGCTTAAAGACTAAACTCATTGACCCACAGTGGGGACCTTTTATTGATACACACAGAGTTTGTGTTTTCCAGGAAATATGGTGTACTCAACCTAGTTTTTGAAGTGGGTATTTGACTTTTGTTTGCCCAGCTGTGGCTCAAGCAAGAGGTCGCTTGCTGTGGGCCTAAATACCTGGGTAAAAAAATTGTTAAACTATAAAATCAAGAGACTGCCCAGATCTTTCCACAACCTTCTGGGCCTCTCACTGTATCAAGATAATAGATGTGTCTATCTTTATAATGTTTATAACAGGCCCTTGAGTGCCTACTCTTGAACTCTTAGATGACCTGCTGAGCACTTTACCTTCTGAAGCCTTAACGATAGTCGCAGGTGATTTTAATGTGACACTCGAACCATCGGATAATGGTGATTCAACTCTAACTGATGAGGATGATGCACAATGGGTCATTCCAAAAATTGGCATTTCCCAGGCAATTAAAAGTCGATCTTAGCGCTCCAATTACTGGGTATTACATTAAGGGCAGGGTTAAGAGCCTGCAATGGTGGATATATGTCTGCTAAAGATGGCGCCCCCACTTTCACACGCTCTAACTGCATGAACAAAATTGATTACATATTTCTCTCTTTGCATATTTGGTCATCTATGAAAGATATAAGTGTAATAGAAAGGGGGGACAGCGATCATAATGCCTTGAATTTAGAGCTGACTGGCTTGATTACCCCTAGTTTGGAGATAATAAAACTTAGCCTCTTAGGTAATGCAGTTTTATCAAATAACAAAAAGGCTTTAAAGTGGGAGTATTTGAAGGCAGACCCGGACCATTAAATTAAAGTATACTCGAATGTGAGCCCTGGAAAATATGAGCCATCTATTGGAGGAAGATGTAGCTCCTAATTTAATAATTAAAACCTGTGAAGACTTATTTGCAAATGTGAGGGTCATTCTCTCTAAACAACCTAGGGGAGTAGTAAAGTGTAGATTTAATTCACACCCCTGATACAATACACAATGTAGGCTAGCAAAATCTTTACTTTTGGAATGCATTAAAATAAAGATCCAAGTGGTATCTCTGCAGCCTGTAGAAAGTACAAAGAAGTGCTAACGCAAGCTAAACCTAGCTGAGAGAAGGAAGTCTGGGCAGTCTTAACACAAGCAGCTAAATCAGGGGACTCTAAGGCATTCTGGAGCATTATAGCACATGGTAGCCGCTCCTCAGCATGTCCAGTTGCTTTTCATGTACAGCAGTGAAGGTAAGTAGATCGCTTTGAGAAGCTGTACTCCTTGGCTAATGAGGAAGGAAATAGAGGGCATGGCAGTACCGGCTGTACTAATGCTCTAAACTAAGCAGATTGCCTTGAAATAACTACCTCGGATTGGTTTAGAGCGAATTGATCAATTATAGACGGATAAGCTTAATTGATGGGCTCCAAAACATCTTTTGGAGGCAAGTCTTAGGCAAGCTGACAGACTGGATACAAACTAATAATATACTATCAGATTTGCAAGCTAAATTTAGATCAAACACCAGCACTACGGATCAAATCTTGAAGTTTAGTATCATATATTGGAAGACAGTAATACTTGGGAAAGGTGATCTCTACGTCGCTTTCGCAGATTTAAAATGTGCTTTCAATATAGTTCCCCAGAGTAAGCTGTTGGAAGTTCCAGGAAGCATGGGAGTCCCAGTGAATTTTCTAGACATTCTTATAAGACTCCAAGAAAACAATCATGCAGCGGGGAGCAGTCTGACCTATTTAAGATAGAGAAGGAGTGAGGAAAGACTGCGTTTTAGCCCCAACCCTCTTTTCGCTGTTCATTAATGACCTAGGTGAAGTTCTAAATTTCCATAACAATGATGCCCCTAAAATCGGCTCCATGAAAGTACCTACGCTGCTCTTCGCAGACAATACCCTTCTTATCTCCAAAACACTGGGGGCCTCCAAGCAATTTTAGATCGTTTTTTGCTGTTCTGTGTTGGCTGTACACTAGAGCTGAATGTCAGCAAAACAAAATATATGGTGCTCAACCCCTTTTGGTCTACCCAAACCAAATTACAGGTACAGAATACACCACTCAAGTTAGTAAAAGTTTTTTTTCATTGGGGGGACATTGTCTCATAATTTCAGCTGAAAGCTGAGGTTAACAAGAGTGTGCTCATGCTGCAGCAGGAGACTGGGTCAATCGTTAAAATGGCTAAAAAGCTGAAATTTAACACTTAACTCCAGCCCTAGAACTCTACAAAGTACAGACAAAAAGTGCTGCCTTTTATGGCGCAGAACTCTGGGGCCATTCTAGCATTAATGAGCTGACTGTGGTAGAGAATACATTTCTCAGGCACCTAACTAACCTCCTGCAGAGCCCTTCTATTCTTCCCTTGCTTCAAGATATGGGTTTGAACCTGATTTCTCTTACAATCCAGCTGAGACCTCTAGTATTTTGGCATAGGCTCTGGACAACCCCTGAACTAGAATCCTATAGGCAACCACTTAGGAAGCTTTTAACATCAACAGGCCACACAAGAATTCCTTGGCTGTCCTACTCAAAGAAAATCTTTTATGCTTTCCCCCTTAAACATCTCTGGGATACTCCAGAAGAAGCCTCCCGGTTCCCACTACAACTGATTAAGGACCGGTGCAGGGACTATCTCTGGGGAGAAAAGATTACAAATTGTAAGTCAGGCAGCCTGTCAGACCAATTTCTAGATCATAAGATTATGCCATTATTACAGTTTACCTCCAGATGGGAAAACCTTACAAAGGCTTTCTAAACTTTGCCTAGCATGTAGTAATGCTTTTGAAACGACCTCACATTTTTTATTTTTCTGTGTTGCCTACCGTTTACTGCGTAAAAAATGGATTCTCTCGCTGTGTCAACGTCTAGGCCTTGGAACTCCAGAGATAGCCCTTAGGATCCTGAAGTCTGACACTAGGGAAGTGATCGTGGTCAGTATGGCTAAATTTCTCCAGGCCGTTTGGCTGATCTGCATGCGGCTAGGAGAATCAACTATGTGCCTCCCTGAGCTGTAGGAAGTAGAACAATGGAATAGTAGGTAGTGCTATTTATTTTCTTTCCGGCCGTATAGATTTTTTCTTTCCCACCGAATACTAACATTCAATTTTTTTGATATTGGACAGGGATTGTTAAGGAAACAGTCCACTATAAAATAGCTTTGTTGGAAGGTTATCAATCTCTTAAATTCCACTGTGATTTAACAAGCTGGCCTTATGTTGTATTGAAAATATCCCAACCAAATTTTAATAAGATATCTGATGAACTGTTAATCTTGCATGGAGCTAATGTTTTTTTAATAATTGATGTTATTTGATTGTTTTAAATGCTGGAATGTATATTTCGCACTATTACTATGAGCTAGTAGTTATATTTTACTGCATGTTTTATGGATTTGTAATTCAAAATAAATATGTAATAAAAATACATCATTATTTACATTACTGCTGACATCATGTCTGTCAGATAAGAATGCCATTTTTTCAAGCAACACACAGTCTATGGTACTAATATGCCACTTGACCAGCATCAGATACATAAAACACAGAACAAACCCTGGTTGTTACAGATCACAGCTTCAGTCAGCAGGCTTTAGGAAAGAAAGGATTAGAATCAGTCAGTTTTCTATCTTTGTTTCTGGTAACAGACAGCAGTCTTTCTTCAGTTGTTTTGCTATACTGATGGTGGGTCAGTGATGACAGATTACTCTTGCTGCATCAAACTCACTTTGGAGCTCGGGAGCATGTTCTCACAGCATAATCATAAAGGTGTTTGCTGACAAAAATTGTTAAATGTAAATGTTGTAATTTCTGTATATTTATTTATAATTAATTCTTATTCAGTTTTACCAGTAAACTTGTACTTGGTACCTCCCAGCTGTTTCCCCCTCCTCTGTATCATAGTTCCCTGTCCCATGGAATGTTGAGATCCCAAGGGAGTGCAGAGTAGAATGTTGCGGTCTTGTAAGGCTTTTGAGGCCGTGTAGCTGAGCTTTTGGGAACACCTGTTATTCTGAATAAATCTTCTTGCTTACTTCACATCCTGGAGTCCTGGATTTCTTCTTAACATTTTGGCTACGAATTCCAGAGCTGTGCAGGGGGCAGCTGGTGTTCCCACCCCTATGATTTACAATTTCACCACTTTCACGGTCAGTTGTACTGCTTTTCGCCTCAATTTATAAAGCATCTTTCGCCACTTTTTTTGTGCTTTGGAGTGTTCAAGCCTCTGAACTTTTAACCTTGGAGTTGCCGGCCAGCATTCATCTGCGCTGACAGGCACAGCTTGTTGCTTAATTAAACCTAGTTTCTGAGTGTTGCTTCATTGAGCACTTAGAGCTGATCGGTAATTTTGGTAATTGGTATTTGTGCTGACTTTCGTTGATATATATCAGCTTGTTCTCTGAGGTAAACAACTCTGCCTGTTTCCTCTCACAGAACCGTTTCTGCTGCATTCTGTTCATGTAATTTGCGCAGTTGGTTCTTCACTCATAGCCGCCTGTCAGCTCATTACTCGTTTTCACGCAGCCTGCTTTCACACGGAGCCGCCTGTCAGCTGCTCCTTCACGCTGCCGCTGCTGCCTGTTTCCTCCGAAGGAGCTCCTGTCAGCTGCTCCTTCACGCAGCTGCCTGTTTCCTCAGAAGGAGCTCCTGTCAGCTGTTCCTTCATGCTGCCGCGCAGTCTCTTTCTACTTGGAGCCGCCTGTCAGCTGTTTCCTCACATTCGCTGTGCAACCTGTTTCTTCAGAGGAGCTCCTGTCAGCTGTCTCCTCACGTTGCCACGCACGCTCTTTTCACATGGAGCCACCTGTCAACTACGCAGCAAGTTTTCTCACATGAGCTGTCTTGCTTAAGTTCTCTACTCACATTATTTACTTAACAATAGCTCTGTGGGGTGCCTTACTTCGCTGATAGGCACATCTTCAACTACACAGTTTGGTTTCCTGCTGTGAGATTTTCTCATTCATCACTGTGTGTGCCTTTCTCCGCTGACGGGCACAGCGTTTATTTCCATTCCTTTAATCCTTGGTGTATTTTCTTCACACTCCAGTAATTTCAAAACTTTGGGGCGATTCCGATCTCGGCCGGTAGTGCTCCGAATCGGATTCGGATTCACCGGATCCGATTCAGAGCCCTGTATCCCGACCGAATCGTACGCGGGCCCGGCCGAGCGAGTACGATGCAAGCACCCGCGAAATCGCCGACCGACTCGAACGCGGCTTCAACACGCTCCGACCGACTCGCATGGACACGACTCGCACCGCGCTATGGAGACGTTTCCCGGCCGGGTAAGTACGATGCGCGCCGCGAGCAGTCCGACCGACTCGCGCCGTCCGGCTCGAAAAAGCTGTCGGAGCCGGACTTTGGGGGTCCGCGTCGGACCCCCTGTACGCGTAGGCGCGCGAGTCGCACACAGGGGGGACTTATGGGTCCCCCCTACCTGTGCATGTACGCCGCGATGCGCATGGACGTGTACACGCTGTAGGGGGCGCCCTTGTCCGCCTCGCACCCATTGAGTCAATGGGAGCCCGCGTACGCGTTGTACGACCGGCTCCCATTGACTTCAATGGGAGTCCGACCAACTCGAGTCCGATAGCATGCGAATGCATCGTACTCGTCCGGTCGGACTGCTAGGGTCCGATTCGGTCGGAATTCTCTCCGGGTCCGGCTCGGTCGGAGAGATGTCCGGCCGGAATCGGAATCGGCCCCTTTGTGTACTGCTGCATTTACTTCATTACACCATTGGACATCCTCCTTCACTGATAGGTACAGCTCCATTACTTCCAGTTTTTTTTCAAAGGTATTTACTGTGTGAGGAGTTATATTTTAACTTTTGTGGTGCCCTCACAGGCACAGTTTTTCTCCCATTTTTAGTGTGTGGTGCCTTCCTTCGCTGATGGGCACAGCTTCATTTATACAATGGTTTGTTCCTGCTGTGAGGAATCTTTTAGCCCCAGAAATTAATTAATATTTGCTTTCTGGCACAATCTCCATCCCTGCTTATTTAGTAAATTTCTACCTTCTGATATTCTCTTACCTAGCTTCTCTGTTTTGGTTCCATAATGGTTGTGATGAATATGAACCGACCTCCTCCATTTTTAAATGAAGAAGGAGAACCAGACATTCCATGGGATAGATGGGTGAAGATTTTGAATTCCTATTTAATTACTATAGGGGGAGAGAAATTTTCATCTAATAGAAAACAACACATATTACTGCATAATTTGGGAGTTCAGGGAAGAAAAGTGTATGAGGATTTATCTGACAATGTTGAAGGGGAGGAAGGTGGAGATGAAGATGCATTTACTACTACACTAAGGAAGTTGGGTGCTCATTTCAAAGAAAGAATGAATGTCATACTTGAAAGACATAAATGAGTTCAAGGAAAGAATGAAAAAGTAACTTCCTATATAGCGCCACTTAGAGGTATGTCTGCTACATGTGAATTTGGAGTTTTAACAGATTCCCTAATTAGAGATCAGTTTGTCCGTTGCACCAATGATCACAAAGTCCAGGAGAGACTTCTCACTAATAATCCTAACTTGGAGGAAGCTATTCATATAGCTAAGAGTATTGAACATACTGCATGTTGTGTTAAAGAGATGAGAATCAATAAAGATAATGGAAGGGAGGAGAAAGAAGTTGGCGTTATAGGTGAATCTGAAGTCTAAATTTAAGAATGATAATGTAAAGTGCTATAGATGTGGAAATCCCAATATCTTGCAAACAACTTAAAATGCCCGGCTAGAAGTGTAACCTGTAGGAAGTGCAAAAAGACAGGACATTTTGCTAAAATGTGCAAAGCAAATTTTACAAGTAGAGGAGTACATATGGTCCATACTGAAGACATCTCAGAGAATAAAGATGGTAATAAATGTATTTTCCAAGTTCAGGATTCTGAAGAAGATGACAAAGTCAAGTATCCCTCGTGAAATACAGTTAGATGGGAAATCTGTCACAGCCTATGCTGACTCTTGTTCGCCTTACACATTGATTGACCACAGCATATTTAATGATTTTTTTAGAGAAGAGGAATATGTGTTAGAAAAACCAGACATAAGTCCATGAGGGTATAACAAAGACCCTATTCCTTTGAAAGGAATGGTAAAAATAAGAATTTCATTCAAAGATAGACATACTATAGGTAAAGCATACATTACAGAAAAAGGATGCAATTTATTAGGTTGGAAACATCAAAGAGATCTGGGGATCAGGCCCCAACAATGAAGAGCAAGTTCTACTGGTAGATCGGACCTTAGTAGGCAAGGACATATGTGAGGGATTCCCAGATGTGTTTGCAGAGGAAATTGGTTTGCTTAAATATTACTTACATAACATTAAACTGAAGTCCAATGCTGTTCCCATAGTACATAAAACTTGTTCCATACCTTTACTCATGCAGGAGCCATTAAAGGAAGAACTTAAGAAAATGCAAGAGCAAGGCATAATTGAACCAGTAGAGAGATCCGAATGGTTGGCACCCATTGTTATTACATCAAAAAAAGAAGGACATAACATTTGCATGTGTGTGGATTTGAGGAGTCTTAATGCCAGCATATGGATTGACAGGCACCCTCTTCCAAAAATAATTGAAATGTTGAGTGTGATACATGATGCAAAATATTTTTCTGTGCTGGATCTTTCCTCAGCATATCATCAGGTTGCTCTCCACCCTGATTCACAGATACTCACCGCTTTTACCACTCCTTTTGGAAATTATACATTTTTGAGAATGCTATTCGGCCTTGCCTCTGCTGCAGCAGCTTTCCAGAGGATAATGCAGCATGCTCTGGAGGGAGTGAATAAAACAGTGTGTTTCCAAGATGACATCCTCATATACGGTGCAAGTGAGGAGGAACATAATCGTACTTTAAGAAAAGTACTGGAAAAACTAAGATGTGCTGGTCTTACCCTTAAGAGAAAGAAATGTAAAATTGGAGTAGCGTCAGTTTAATTTTTGGGTCACACTTTGTCTAATGAGGGTATCAAGCCCAAAATGGATTTGGTTGAATTAGTTTCCAAGGCCCCTACTCCCACTAACAAAGACGAAGTCAGGTCTTTCTTGGGGTTGGCTGAATACATGTCTAAGTTTATAAAGAATTTTTCAACCTTGGCCCAACCTATGAGAGACTTATTAAAGAAAAACAAGAGTTTTGTTTGGCTGCCCAATCATACACAAACTTTTAATGAAATAAAGAAAGCCATTGCCTCAGCACCCTTTATTGGAAATTTTGACAGCAAAAGGGACAACATACTAACCACTGATGCAAGCAATAAAGGTTTGGGAGCCACCCTTTCTCAAGTGGTTTGTGGAACAGAGAGAATGGTTGCATTTGCTTCTAGGACTCTCAAGGAAGGGGAGGAAGGTAGAGTGAATTATTCAACGATAGAAAAGGAAGCTCTATCGTGTTTCTGGGCCATCACTCATTTTAAGTACTTTTTATGGGGTTTACCTTTTGAACTGAGGACTGATCATAAGCCCCTTATTCCTGTTTTTTCAAAGAAAGACATCAAAAAAACTTTCCCAAGAATTGGTAAGTGGTTGATTTACTTACAAAGTTTTAACTTCAGGATGGTGTATGTACCAGGAGAAAAAAATACTGTGGCTGATTGTTTGTCTCGCCTTTCCATACAAAAGCAAAGTGAGGAACATGTCCAAGAACTAACTGTATTACAGGTTGCCATACCAGCCATTCTACAATCGGACTGGGAGAAACACATGTCTGAGGATACCATTCTAAAAGAGGTCAAAGACAAGATTATAATGGGTTGGCTGAATAAGTGTAGCGTATTGTCGAAGGAATTACAACCATTTTGGAATGTTAGAGAATAATTGTTTATTGAAGGGAACAATGTTTTAAAGTCAGACAAATTTATTCCTCCTGAAGAGCTGAGGGAACAAATTTGTACACTTGCACATGAAGGGCACCTATGTAGGAACCTCACCAAAAGCAAACTTAGGTCAGGTTACTGGTTCCCATACATGGATGCCATCATTGAAAATTTAGTCAAAAATTGTAGTGCTTGTGGTCTAAGAGATGAAACTGAAAGTACCAGAAGAGCCCCATTACAACCGGTCGAAGTTCCTATTAAAACGTGGGAAAAATTGGGATTAGACATAATTCAACCATTACAAGTGACAGGAATGCAAGAGAAATTTCCACCGTTAAGTTTGTGAAACATATCGATACAAAAACTCTAATTTGTTTCTTATCTGAAGTTTTCACAAGTGAGGGTATTCCACACACTCTCATTACAGATAATGGAGTGCAACTGGTTTTAGAAGAAATGAAGGATTTTCTCCAAAGTTTAGCCATTAAACATGTGACAACCCCTTTATACTGTCCCCGTGCCAATGGGTTGGTGGAACGTAGTAATAGAATGATTAAGGAAGCCTTACAGTAGCCATGGCTTCTACTAAACCCATAGTTCAATCCATTAAGAATATGCTATGGTCCTATCATACTACTCCCAACACTGTTACAGGCTGTTCTCCTTTCTGTTTGTTGAGGGGAAGGAAACCAGGTTCCAAACTTACTCCTAACTGGCTTTTTGAAAACAATTCTTTCCAGATGAAAACAAATGAGGTTAAGGAGAAAATTGACAAACATCAAAGTAGGTATAAAAAGGAGTATGACACCAAATGGGATGCTAAAGAACAAAAATGGAAAGTAGGACAATGGGTTCGGGTAAAGAAACCCAATACAAGTAAATACTATAATCCAAAGAAGATAAAAGAAATTAAGAAAAATGTAGTTGTGTTGGAAAATGGACAATTATGGAGCATGGACAGACTTGTTCCACATGATGGTCTACAAGGAACTTTTGTAAGGTCAAGATATAGAGAGAACCAAACTGAGTTGGATGATCCAAGGCAAAGCAGCAGAATGGTGAAAGTGCCTAATTGGCACCAGGACTATGAAATGAAATGAATTTTATCACTGCATACTTTTATGCAATTGTATATGCTCATTCTCATCTCCATTTGTTGTTCTTTCTGTTGTAAGATAAGGAGATGTGTTGTAATTTCTGTATATTTATTTATAATTAATTCTTATTCAGTTTTACCAGTAAACTTGTACTTGGTACCTCCCAGCTGTTTCCCCCTCCTCTGTATCATAGTTCCCTTCCCCATGGAATGTTGAGAACCCAAGGGAGTGCAGAGTAGAATGTTGCGGTCTTGTGAGGCTTTTGAGACCGTGTAGCTGAGCTGTTGGGAACACTTGTTATTCTGAATAAAAGGGCCACATTATTCCTAAAGCTGGTCTTTTAGCACCCCAATGCCTTAGACAGCCTCAGGTGCTATCTCACTGCAAAACTCATAAGGGTGGCAGGGGGGAACAGCTTTTAACCTGCAGTGTTTAACACGAATTCCATTTACAATGCAGTCTTTATCAAACATATGTTGTATTACCAATCAGGCCTTTACCACAATGGCCTTTAGCACGCATAATTGTAAGTATAGCAACGTATATTAAAATTAATTTTAATTATGTAAATTACATTTAGAATTATAGACTAGGTATTATGAGATATAAGGGTAAGGTATGGGGAGGAGTATTAATACTTATTAATTATAAAACTTGGGTATTATTATTTAAATAAAATTTAGATTAATTAAACAGCAATGCATATTAAATTAACATTTGCAAAACAATCTTTTAGGAGCAGGATGGAAGGGATTATGGGGTAATGGGTGGAGAAGTGTATTAATACTCAGGTATTTATTAAAATATTTGCGTAATAATTATTTAAATTAATTTTAAATTATTTAAACATTAATGTATAATAGTTTAACATTTGCATAGTAATGTTTTAGGAGCGGGATGTAAGGGACATAGGGGTAATGGGTGAGAAAGTGCATTAACACATCAATTATTAACAAGTCTATTTAAGAATTATTTAATAAAAATGTATACAAAATTATTTAAACAGTAATGTAAATTAGGTTTAAATTGTGCAAAATTATGAAATAAGAGTGGGGTGTAAGGGATGTAGGGGTAATTGGTGGGAGGGGTATCAATACTGAGGTATTAATTATAATACTTGAATATTAATTATTGAAAATAAATAAAATGATTCAAACAGCAATGCATATTAGAATAATCGTTTGGGATGTAAAGGATTTAGGGGTAAAGGATAGGGAAGTGTATTATTATTCGAATATTAATTTATAATACTTGTACATTCATATTTTAATTCAAATAAGAATTATTTAAAAACAATGCAAACTTGTTTAAAATATGCAAAGTATTGATTTAGGATACAGATGTAGGGGGTATTGGGTTGATGGGTGGGGACGTTTATTAATTCTCAATATATAATATATATTTGATGAAAATTTACAAAATAATATTTTAGGAGTGAGATGTAAGAAGATTTAGGGGTAATAGGTGTGTAAGTGTACTAATGCTCTGGTACTCATTGTAATGCTTGTGCATTCAATATTTAATTTAATAAAAAGTACTTCATCTAAATTAAAAAATAGAAACAGGAATAAATATATTTTATAATAATTATGAAAAACAGTAAACAAACCTTAAAAGTAAATAAAAAAATGATTAATGTATTGGAAAGATTTATAGGAAAATATAAAAGATTGAATACATGCAACACCATTTGTCATTTAAAATAATTTTATTAAATAGAATAAAACAATTAGAGTTGTATTTAAAATATATTTTCTTTTTTTTAAAACATTTTTGATTTTTTTAAATTAAATTATTTTAAATTACTCAATTTTAACATTTATTTAAACATTTTCCCACACTTGTCTTTGCTGTTTTTACATTTCAGGTTTACGTTTTTTGTTGTGTGTTGATTTCTACAGTCAGAGTGTTGTGGTCAACATCTGAAGCACAAAGGAGTTGCGGTCAGATAAGAGCAATCTAATTTGTTTAAAATAACATATAGGTTAGGAACTTTGTTGTAAGGAGAGATGGAGGGAGGTAATTAGGTGTTATATGAAAAAACTTATGTTTAAATTGTGAATATTTCTAAAGCTTTTACCATAATTTTAAATAAAGCAATCATTGTAATCCTTGCTTTAGAGTGAAGGAATTCCTAACTAAACTTTTATTTTCAAAGACTGTTTCATTGTTTCATTGTTTTTTAACTTTTTCAGTGAGTATCTGCCATCTTGTTCGGGGACAGAGTGTTAGGTGTTGTAAAGCTTTTTATACAATGTCACGCATGGGTGCACAAATCGTTCCATGTGTTACATTGCATATATTTTTGCAAGTTTTGTACTGACTTGCGTTGTGCTGCGCAATGCAATTTCTAGGTTCTTCCATTTAAATGTGGTGTTTTATGTGACTCAGAAACATTCCAATGGTTTAGTAATTTTGTATAGATTTTGCAATGTTTTCTCTGAGTATTTAATGTGTATTCAATCACTATATAGTAGTTCAAGTATTTTTTTAATTCATTATAATTAATTTTTAATACAAAGAATTGTGTGTTAAACATACGTATGGTATAGGTATGCATGGTAAAGGTATGCGTTATAAAAGTATTTATAATGTTATCAAATATAAATGCATGGTAAAGGCATATGTGTGGAAAAGTTAAGTGTGGTAAAGACTGCAGGGTAAAGGCATGCGTGGTAAAGGCATGCGCTGTAATGTCATACAACCCTGGCAGGTAAACTCTTATAGTGAGCTCACATCTAAAACACTTTGACCTTATCCAACACCAAATTGGACAGACATCGCTCCATCCGGTAGGCTCCAAGCATCTGATTCATTTGAAGCACAATCTCTCACCAATAGGTTTTCCCTGGCTAGTAACCCCACCAACATGCCATTTTAATAGAAATAAAAAGAGGGCGGGAGCACACTGCCTCACATCCCAGCACTCAATTCGCCCCAATGCATCATGGTAAATGAAGTGCATGATAACAATTAGTTCAGTAGTACTCTTTAATTTTTTTACTCTGTTTCTGTATCGGGATTCATTCCTTCATCAGTAGAGAGCAGCAAGTTACTTTGGGAGGGCTGGAAATGCTGCCCAAAGTAAAAGAGAACAATTAAAGACTTGATCCACCTGTGCCAAGTGAGTGGGAGAGAGACCTGAGAAGACTTTGTGCAGCATTTCCAGCACCCCCAAAACAACTTGTACTCTTTACTGATGAAGGAATAGATCCAGAAACATGTGTATAGAGTTACACAGCACAGGCTGCACCAACAAGGGTGAAGAATTAAAGACTACTACTGAAGTAAGTGTTATCTTGCACTGCATTTACCATGATGCTTTGGGGCAAATTGAGTGCTGGGTTGTGAAGCAGTGTGCTTCCACCCTCCTTCCATTTTAATGGTAATAGTTGGTCTAGACAGGTATCATAGCATATCAAATAGAGATCAATGATGATTGAATGCACAAGGATGAATTTTAGGACATACATGTTTTCTGTAGTGCATGTTATAAAAGACTGTTTTTATGTTAAATGGAAAACATTACAACTGTTTTGCCTTCAAATAAGTAGATGAGTATTCCCAGGGATAGAAATTACTATGCATGTATTTCTTTTTTCACCTATTTTAGGGGATTCTATTTTAAACCATGGTTCTGAAATGGAAAATTAGACCTGTAATTGCATCACTGACACTTCTCTTGGTAAGATGCACTAAAGGGATGTATTCTCCCATTGCTGTTTTATAGAGCATGTAAAAGCAAAAAAACAAAATAATATCCGAATGACTGTGTATTGTCTCGAAGGCTTATTCTGAATGTTTGTTTAACTTAGCAAATGAAATGATTTTTTTTTGTTTTTATTGTTGTAAAAAGTATGTGTCTTAAAAGCTAGTTTTAAATGTTGTGTACAGATGGGGGGCCTTAAAAGTCTTTTAGGTGATTGATGTAAAAGCTGTTTGAGTAAACAGATAAGGGATTTGACCTTGACATCATAACATTAAAGTGTAGCACCACCCACTGCAGAAATGAAAACAGGAACCAAATAATTGCTATAGTAAATACCACAGCTCCTTATGCCCAGATTGCACCACTATAGGTCTTTAGCAAAACCTCCAGCAGGGTCATCTAGACCCATGTAATGTTAGCGGGTGTGATAATGCCCTGGCAGAAAATATAATTGGCGCCCAGCCACTTGCGTCCTAATAAATGGAAAATAACTTGAGCAAACTGTAATTGCACACGTTTACACGCATTATTATCATGTGTGCACAGTGTTCCAGGTAAAATCTGATCTCAAACACAAGACAATTGCATTTTGCGCTCAACTTCTCATTAGTTAGTTCTAAAACAGGAACAAATGCACCTTGTGTGTATTTTAGCACATACTTATGCGTCCTGTGAATATTGTGAAGGCCAAGAGCGTAGCTTCGGGGAGGGGGGGTGTTTGGGGTGCAACACCCCCCAATAAATGTATTTTTTGATGAATAGTTGGGTACAGGGACTTTCAGACGGGTATGGCGAGGTGTCTGTCGGATTTCACCTGGGATGTTTGCATGCACACACTGACAAAAACACACACACACGCACTCTTCTTCTTCTGTTTTGAGAGCCCTAAAAAATGTCAATTATTTTAAATAAAATTGTGTTTCTCTCAGTTAGTGCTCCAACCAATCCGCATTCCTCTCCCTTTCCACTGCCTCTTAAGCCCCTCTCATGCACCCTGCTTGTCCTATAATGTATTTTAACATTACATGCCAGCGTGATTCTAGGGAAATCTGAAGCTCACCACCTCCCAATCTTCCTGGCCAAGCTATGCCCCTGGTAAAGGAACTGAAGCAGCAAAATGTGAGAGGATGAAAAAAAAGTCTCATTCAACAAATTTAGCCTCCGAGATTTAAATAACTGTGCAGTCCTGAGCAGTTCCAACACTTTACACAGCTCCCCACATTTCAAAGGGGACTCGTGCCTAGCATGTGGGCTTAGTGCTGGCACACTCTAAAGCAGTGATACTCAAAGTACGGCCCGGGCATGCGGCCCTCCTGACCTTTACAGGCGGCCCTCTGGGCAGCAGCAGCACTGGGCTGCTGTTCACTCGACTCAGCACTAACATGAAAGAAAATGTTAAATATACAGCAAGCAGTTAGTTAAAGGTTAATTGCAGTTAGGGAAAGGAAGTAACTAGGCCCTTAACTTTAGGAACACCTTCATTTTAAAGACAGCCACTAGATATACATGCTTTGCTTCCCCTACACCCACTTTACACCCCCGCTGACATCAGTGCAGCCCTCGGTCACACCATTGACCAAACTTTGCAGCCCCGGTAAAATATTTGTGAGTACCCATGCTCTAAAGAATATGCAAGAGCCAATCTAATGAATATGCAGGAGTCAATCTGATGAATATGGAAAAGCCAGCCATGTGTCGTGCGCCTGCATATTAATCGAGGGTGCTCCGCTCAATATAGTGGTAGAGGGCTAGAGATATGCAACCCTCTATCCTCTCTGCACAAAGCCATAATCCAGAGAGAATCCTTTGTAATCTCAACCTCGGATTTTGCAAAACCTACAACTTGTACTATTACCCTTTAGAGGATGAACAAAAATGTTTAGACCAGCGCTCATGGATGGGGCTGTGCACTGCTCTAGAACTGTTGCACATAACAGATCTGGGTTAGGATTGGCACAGGTTTGCTGTGAACTTTCACTTCCACCAATCCAGGTGGACACAAGTAAAGTTCAGCCATGGGATGTATAATGACAACTCATCCTTTTTAAGAGACTTTGGGGCCGATTCCGATCTCGGCCGGTAGGGCTCCGAATAGGATTCGGCTTTACCGGATCCGATTCGAGCCCTGTTTCCCGACCGAATCGTACGCGGGTCCGGCCGAGCGAGTACGATGCGAATCCGCCGACCGACTCGTCCGGGCGACCCGACCGCTCCGACCGACTCGTACCCGGATCGTACCGCTCCGACCGACTCGCTCGGACCCGATTCGCACCGCGCAATGGAGACGTTTCCGGCCGGGTAAGCACGATGCGCACCTCGACCGCTCTGACCGACTCGCGCCGTCCGACTCGAACTCGCTGTCGGAGCCGTACTTTGGGGGTCCGTGTCGGACCCCTGTACGCGTACCCGTGCGAGGCGCACACAGGGGGACCCATGGGTCCCCCTACCTGTGCGTGTACGCCGCGGGCGCCCGCGGCGTACTCGCTGTAGGGGCGCCCTTGTCCGCCTCGCACCCATTGAGGCAATGGGAGCCCGCGTACGCGTTGTACGACCGGCTCCCATTGAGTTCAATGGGAGTCCGACCGACTCGTGTCCGGTGGCATACGAATGCATCGGACTCGTTCGGTCGGACTGCACGGGTCCGATTCGGTCGGAAATCTCTCCGGGTCCGGCTCGGTCGGAGAGATTTCCGGCCCGAATCGGATTCGACCCCTTTGCGTCTTGTTTCATCTTGATTATTTGTGCCTAACGTTGCGTCTTGTTTCATCTTAATTAATTGTGTCATATTAATTAATTGTGCCTATTACCCAATGCCTGTTCTCTTGCACAATAACACCTGCCCTGTAATTGATTGCAGGGGCCTTTTATCGCTGTTCTCTCATGGTAAATACATCTGAATGCACGGCCACTAAATCTTAAACCACCTGTTAGCAGAAGCAAAGAAAGACACGTTACTAATGTGGTAGGACATGAGGCTTCGATTTTTTTTTCTTTAGAGAGTTTTATATAGCGCGAACTTGACCCGAAGGTATCAGAGCGCTTTACATAAGCACCAGTTGCGCTACAGACGTCGCCAAAACATTTGTCACAGGAGAGGTAAACAAGGTCATATGAATAAAAGGAACGAATAATGGTTAAACACGAAAGATTGCAGTGGAAAACCACCATTTAATTTTATTTTTCATAGGAAGGCCAGAAATTATAACATGTAAGAGAATGAATAAGTCAAAAGACACGTAGAATAAAAGGAAAAAAACAACATGCACCAACAACCAACAACCCACGCGCATATGGAGAACATGTGAACGAATTCATACATGCACATTTATATTAACCAGTTACACTCATCATCGGCCCAATATATATAAAGTTGCACAGGGGTGTGCACAAATATTGACAAAGTGTATGTACCCAACACACTAATATTGTACACACACAGACACAAAATCTCTTGGCGGCCACACACACACACACTGTTACTTGAAGGGTGTCATTGATGTCGCATAACAAAACATGAAAAGGCCAGTGCGGAAATGGAAGACAGAAACTTCTGTGACAAAGAGAGTCATGTGATGTTAGGATGAGTTATCCTCGCGCCAGTCAGAGGAGGCATTCAGGTAAGAGCTTCCAGAGCAGAGGGGCCTCCAGGGAGGAGGAGGGGTCTTCAGGCCGAGATCTGAGGCACTGTGCTTGAATGTGGCGTGAAGCGTGGAGGATTAACAGCTCAACTAGGTATGGGGGGAGAAGGATCTTTAAAGCGGTGTATAAGATGCACAGTTCCTCCCCCGCACTCCTTTGTGTGATGGAAGAGGGGAGACATTCCAAGAACGGAGACGCAATGCCAGCACAGGACAAATTCACGTCTGCGAAGGGGCTAAAAGAGAAGGATTAGGTTGAAGGACTGTGGGTAGCACTTAAAGCCACAGGGTATGAATGCAGCACAAAACACATCACCTCGGACACTGGCCAACAAAAAGACAGTGCATAATTTGTGCAGGTGGTCACATGTGGTGGGCACAGGCACTCATTATTGGGGACCTGAACTTAGTTTTTATCATCCGGTTTGGACCAAGAGAAAGATAAGGGCACAAAAGAGAGAAGGAAATGAGGAAAAAGAGATATCATTTAAATAGAACTGTTTCGGAGCATGGACGTCAATTTTACCAAAATGCCAGAGGTAGTGGAAGTGACATTGCACGCCATTTGACCTTTACTTTAACTCACACACATGCTTACACATACTAAAATTCACACGCACTCGCACACATAAACACACTCTCACCCGCAAGCATGCATACAACATACATTTAACAGTATTTTTTTTACTTACCTTAGCTTCCAGATAGGGTCATATTCCAGCTAATGTACTCCATTTTATATTACACTAACAGTGAACAATATTATTCACTATTTGCATAATTAAACAAGCATTTTCAATGCAATAGGTCTCGCATTTTCAATAGTTTAAGCTATTGGCATTGTAAATGACAATGTCTTTGATTTATGTTTTAAAAACCAAAACATAAATAAAAGGCATTGTCATTTACAATGCCAACAGCTCAAACTCGCATAAATGCGAGACCTATTGCATTGCAAATGCTTGTTTACTGTGTGAGTGCTGCATTAATA
Source organism: Calotriton arnoldi (assembly GCA_963921515.1). Lineage (NCBI taxonomy): Eukaryota > Metazoa > Chordata > Amphibia > Caudata > Salamandridae > Calotriton > Calotriton arnoldi. Next base: position 1,405,737 of record CAWUFW010003184.1, on the reverse strand, counting down.
CTGTACACATTGCCTCTAAGTTAAACCTGACTGCTTTTGTGCCAAGCTACCAGAGTGCTAAGCAAATAGTTATTTAGTGACTTTTGTGATTCACTCTCCCAAGGATTGTGTTTATTACTTGAGGGGCGCTCCTACCCTTCTCAATTAAGAACCCAGTTTCTTACACAAGTAAATAGAGCTTTATCATGTGACAAAACATTTTAACTCACGGTGAAAACTTATCTAATTAACAGATGGCAGTAACTTGTCCCTGAGGAAGGGCTGAACATCCCTGAGGAGAAGATGCCATGCATACTTCCAATACTAGTCTTATTATTCTCCTAAATCCCTCTTTCAGTTGGCAAGTTCAAAAGAGAGGTTATGCTTTTAGGAAATATGCAAATGTGCAACTTTGAGCCTTTGACTTCAGGGACTACTTGTGCTGTGAAAATTAATAAACACATTCATTACTACAGGAAGCATCAAACTGCTATAAAACAACTTCCATATTTGATTATTTGATTATTCATAAAATATTAGTACATTGTGGCGAGCAACACTCTGCTACACAGGAGTAAATAAACATAATATAGGCAGAATTTATCATTTTTACACTGGCAAGAAGTAAAGGGACAATAACAGCAAGGAGCAAAGAATGCAACAAAAAATAGGGGAACCAATGCGTTACAACACATCTATCATTTGTAAATGCCTTCTTATATATGATTCAAGCAGGAACTGACATCCCAGGAAAAGAGTCTACTATATATTGCACTGAGAACCTCAGACAGAACTCTCTGGACAGACCACCATCTTGGAAAGGGACTTTTATAAGGTTTGTCCACACCCCTTTACTGAAACTCATTGCATCAGTTTGACACACAAAAAAGCCCAAATTTGACATCTTTGCCCAGCGCTGAGCTCTGCAGTCCCACCACTGCTTTTCTCACCCGATACTCTGTGCAGGTTACAATATATCGCTCTGGGAGACCACTCATGGAGAAACAACAGTGTGATCTAGTGCAGTGTCCAACAACACGTTGCTTAACTGCAAGAGGAGCATACCAACTCCTTCTTAAAGAAAGCAAAGTAACCTGTGGTAGGCTTTCAGCACAGATGCACCACCATCAGCAGAGGCGTCTCTTCCATATTGTAGGCTCTCCACCTACCTAGGTCATGCCTTAGAATATGGGCAATGTAGATGCTAGACAGCCAATTTCTGCATTAAAGATCAGGTTTCTGGGGATTAATACACCAAGAAAACTGGAGAAATTGTTCAGGTTTCCTGTTATTGAGACGTGGGATTGGGTTAAAAAATTCCTTGGCAAGAACCAACATTTACGTCGATCTCTAATTGGTCCAGCCAACTATATTAAAATGCCAATAGTCCCAAAACGTTTTCTTCTATGTTCAACAGTAGCCTGAGCATGGCTTTTTCAATAAAACGGAGGGACAGATTGACAGCATTTGCTGGGACAATCATAGTATCCATATCTTTGCAAAAGAAGCTACAATCTTGGTTTATCATGGTGGAGAGTCCTGGCCCAATTCTAGGGCTTCCAGCTTGGTAGCGATTAGGAATGTGTTTGCCTCATTGATGCTTTTCTGACTCAGTTAATTTGCAATCTCTCTACTCTCAGCTACCTTCTTTAGCCCACTAGTTTCTTCATAAATGTAGATCTTTCAAGTATTTAAACAGTTCTGAAGCAATTATGCCTCACGTGGGTGCAGATTAAACATAATTTTTGTTTTTAATAAATTATTCGTAGGTAGGGAATGCTGACATTATGCTCAAACAAGAAATGCTATGTTTTTGGGTGATTTACCAGATATTGGTGTTCCTTTTTGATTAGGAAATTGGCTGATATGCTGAGTTATATGCTATTAGAGATTTAATGACCCTGGCCCACTGGGAGCCAGTGAAATAAGTTGATGCCTGGTGTTGTGTGCTCTGATTTTTGGAGGTTGAAACAGAATCTTGTTGTATGGTTTGCAGCTAGTTTCATGATCTCCTTTCCTAGTGGCTTATGCATAGATGTTGTTGCAACAACCTAATCTTGATATCACCAAGGCCTTGATCAATTCAATGAGATGTGGGTAAACTGAGAAAGCAGAGGTATGAACTGTTGTTTTCAACTTTGAATAGGAAGAGCGCGGCTCTTGATTTTTACGGCCAGTCAAAAGGTAGGCTGTTTTCTGAGGAATCACCTACTCTGGGTAATTGAGTCTTAGAACCATTTAGAGAGAGCAACCTCTCCTTCATCCAAAGACCAGTCAGCTGGTGAAGTTTTTGTGATGAGCATTTTGACTGTCCAACCAGATGTGGAGATGGATGTCATCTGGGTAAATTTGAAACTGTAGTTTGGGTCAAGAAATTACATGAGCCGATGGTCTCACCTCAATGTTGAAAAGGAGAGGTGACAATGGAGATCCCTGCAGAACGGAACAACACATGAGACAGACTTCAGTTTGGAAGAGGTAGAACCAATTCTAATTTACTTGTTGTGATCTAATAAGAAACACAACACTACTGAATATCAATCCTTTAATCCCAGTCTATTTTCCTAATTGTTCTGGCAATATTTTATGATCTACTATGTCATGGTGGCCAACAGGTTGAATAAGATTAAAATTCCACGGAACCCTTCATTGAGCCAGGAGAGCAAGTATTCTCTTATATCAGCTATAGCCTCCCAGGCTTACAACATGATTGTCTAATATGAAGGATGCTGTTAGATTGAATAAAATCTTGCAGAAAGCAAAGTACATCACTCTCTGGGGTGTCTACAGCGACTGTATCCTCAAAGCAGCTCGCGAGGCTGGATGTCTGAAATATGAAAACCACAACATTGCCATTTACCCAGACTACACTCCGAAAGTACAAGCCCAAAGGAAATCATTTGTGGATGTCAAACAGAAGCTCAGAGCAATGGGTAAGTCAAAAAATGCTGATGTTTCCTGTTCGGCTGTGTGTAGTTGCACAGGGCAAAACCAACTTCTTTGACAGGCCTGAGGATGTACTGTCCTGACTCGAGGAATGGGACAAAGTCCCACATGGAGAACGGGGCACCCTTCAATCCGGCAGGGGCGTACGAGTGGGGAGAAAATGAGTAACAAACTGGAGCATCCCCCAGGGACAATCGTTGGCTGGAGGGGATATGAAATCCCACATCGAGTTGCAGGAGGACAGCACGCTTGCAGAAGTACAGATGGAAGGGGCCAGCCAGATCCACTCCCAAAGCAGAGGGAAGGAGGTCCTGAATCTGACTCTGACAGGAACTGATGAACTTCAACCTGAAGGATATGGTCGACCGATCACTGGGGGGAAGGTGTGACACTGGTGATGGTCTGTAAGTATGCTGTGTGGAGGATGACAAGAGGAAATGGGTCATCATAGATGGACCAGGAACAGCTGACAAGGGGGTGTCCAATTTAACTACATATTTTAATGGAACTGTGAACGAGACTGAATATATGTAATGGCGCTTACAAGATAACACAATTACGGTATAGTTAGAGCAGCCGGAGTGAGACCTAGTGTGGAACTCTACTCCAATACGAGTGGAGAAAACACTAGCTAGACTCGCTCCTGCTCTGAGGGGGTACAGATTAGAGCAGTGCACTGTGCAAGGTTTGGGGCTAGGAGTGGAAACACTGCACCAGCCAGTTTAATCATAATGGGGTAAGTTTAGGGGGCACCTGTGCTAGTGTAGCAAAGGATGGTGGGCGATCATGACCTGTTTGCATGTTGTTGTCAAAAGATTGTCCGGGATGGGGGGAGTTACGTTCTTGTTTGTGGTACGGTACTGATCATGATATGAATAGTCAGAGCAATATGTCCAAGGGGATAACAGAGACAGAGAGAGAAGCTCACCTCCAGGTGATGCACATGGATGAAAGGTTAGTGAGGAAGAGGTCTCACCTACCATCATGACACAATTACATAAGATTGTCACATGGAACGTCAGGGGCTTAGGCAGTTATGTGAAGAGATACTTGAAGAGCATTGGAGTGAGCATAGCATGCTTGCAGGAAACGCACCTCACAGACAGCGAAGTAGACAGACTGAAGAAAAGATGGAGGGGACAGATGTACATGTCTACCTTCTTCTCTTGCGCAAGGGGGTGGTGGTCTGGGTGCCAGCCGGGGTCTCTTTCCACATGATGAATACACAGGCAAACACTGAGGGTCGATATGTCATGCTACAAGGAGCGCTGGACAGTGTGGACCTTACTATTCTGAATGTATATGCCTCTAACTTAGACGACAGGGAATTTTTAAGCACAGAGGCAGGCATTGGTGACGGATAATATGGTAAGGGGCGGCTCCTCCACAAAATCAGAGGAGCGTTGCCCCGCCTGCTGTGAGTGCAGCAGTCAAACACCCATATATAAAATGGCATAATAATGCCATTTTATTTTGCCACCAGCGCGCGCTGTGTACAGAGCGAGCATGAGGCAGGAGGCGTGGCTGAATTCTGCTATTGCAGGATTACTGCTGCCCCTTTCAATGTGCATGTCGGGTTGGTCAGCTGGCTACCTACGGCCAGCCAGACATGCGCACTGTAGACCCAGCAATCCCTGGGCTGTGAAACAGCCAGGGGATTGCTGGCACAGGCCCTCAGCCTCAAAATGAGCACTGAGTTAGCCTGCTCCCACCAATTCTGGAGCAGCTCTCATGCTGAAAACAGCATGAGAGAAGCTACAGGATTGGCTGGATTCGCGTTCCACTGAGCAGGAAGGAAGTCCTTCCATTCCTGCTCATGGACGCAGGGGAGAAGTGCCATGCCTGGGAGAAGTGCCGCATTTATGGTGAGCTTGGCACCTCGCGCCCCACCATATTTTATAACTGCTAGCAGCTACTGTATATGGTTGACACTTACTATGGGTTAAGGGCTTCAATTGTGTCCGGGATGCAAGAGTGGATAGGCAATCCCCCAGAGCCACAACGCAACCTGGGACGGTGGGCACACTGACTGATGCCAAAAGCAATTTGAGATGCGAGGATGTGTCGCGTGAAAGGCATCCTGGAAGGAGGGAGTACTCTTGTTACTCGGCCACTCACGGCACCTATAGCCGACTGGACAGGGCCCTGCGTACTGCGGATGAAAAGATGGATATACATGTGATTAACTACCTGGTAAGGTTCCTTTCTGATCATTCCCCACTTTTGCTGGAGTGGGGCAGTGCAGGGATCTGGGGTGGGTGTAGAAGTTGGCAGCTGCCAGCAGATACCCTGTTAGACGTGCCGTTTAGGCAATCACTGGGTGAGAAACTCACTGACTACCTGACAGGCAACTGGGGTTCAATGGGTACTAGAGGCAATGAATGGGAGGCATTAAAGGCGGTTGTCTGAGGGGAATGCATTGGTAAGGTGTGCGGACTGCGCAGACAGTTGCAAAAGGAACTAGGGCTCTTGGAAAATCAGTTACCGGAAGCCCAAAGGGAGAATGTGGAAAGATCAGACAAGGTGGGATCGGTATTAGCAATCAGGAGAAGTCTGGGTGACATGTCGGTCCGATTAGACAGGTTCACAAGCCACAAATACAGGCAGCAGTTACACTGAGAGGGGGATAAATCAGGGAGATTGCTCACATGGCTACTCAGGCAGGAAATGGACAGAACTCCTATCATGGCACTCCGCCATGGAGACGGAACCCTGGTTACATCTCAGCAGGCTATCAATGCTTCACTGGGGGAGCATCTAAGTAACCTCTATGGTGGGGGAAGCAGCCAATGCCGCAAATGAGGACAGGTAACTTGGTAGTGTGGACCTGCCTGTGTTATCACTTCTGTCATGGGAGGAACTGGAGGTGGAGCTCACGCTGGAGGCGGTCAGAGAAGCAATGGGTAAATTGAACAGAGAGAAGACACCTGGGGATGACAGTCTCCCTGTAGAGTTTTACCAAACATATGCGATATGACTAGCGGAGCCGCTGCTCAAGGTATTTAGAGAGGCTCTGAGGAGTGGAGTGCTGCCCCCCATGCTTAGGGAGGGAGTGATCTGCATGATCCCAAAATTTGCGGGTGACATGACCAACCCATCATTTTATAGGCCCCTCTATTCTTAATGTTGATATGAAAGTACTGTGTAAGATTCTAGTAGGGAGGCTGAAGGGTGTTGTGGCAACCCTGGTCAACGATGATCAGTGCGGGTTCATTACGGGGGAGGAGAACAGCTTTGAACCAGCGAAGGCTTGCACATGTGATGCACTCAGTGCAGCACATCGACAAGGCACTTGCTCTGGTTTCGGTAGATATTATGAAAGCTTTTGACACAGTGGAAAGGCAATGTCTAGAGCTTGTGCTCCGGAAGCATGGGTTTGGACCCCGCTTTTGTGTGTGGGTCAGATTATTTTACACAGACTCTAGGGCCATAGTATGTAGTAGGGGAATGCCACCTGAAGAATGGAGTGTAAAGCGGGACACGCAGCAGGATGTCTCACTGCTGCTCTTCACCCTGGCAATGGAGCCACTACCGGCAAAGCTCCGGAAAGATATGAGAGAATTCAATGTAGTGGTGAAGGAGGTCACGCACCTGATATCCCTATACGCAGATGATGTGTGGTTATATTGTAGCACCTGGTGGATTCGGTCCCCCTGCTCTTAACACAAATGGAAGAATTTGGCGCAGTAGCAGGCCTGCGTGTTAACAGGCATAAATCATTGTTGTTCCCTGTTGGGGCCCTGCAAGGTTTCATTGAGAAGATTTGCCCCCTCTGGACTTGAAATGGGAAACCACCTCATTCCACTATCTTGGTATTACAGTGGGACATACCATAGAGGATCAGCGTCAGTACTGTATCGAGCCACTGGTCAGCAAACTGACGAACTTGGTCAGATTCTGGACCACACTGTCACTGTCCATGGCAGGGAGAGTCACAGTGGCGGGGATGGTGTTCCTACCCAGATGCCTGTATGTACTTCAGAATACTCTCTATATGCTACCGGGGATTAATACACCAAGAAAACTGGAGAAATTGTTCAGGTTTCCTGTTATTGAGACGTGGGATTGGGTTAAAAAATTCCTTGGCAAGAACCAACATTTACGTCGATCTCTAATTGGTCCAGCCAACTATATTAAAATGCCAACAGTCCCAAAACGTTTTCTTCTATGTTCAACAGTAGCCTGAGCATGGCTTTTTCAATAAAACGGAGGGACAGATTGACAGCATTTGCTGGGACAATCATAGTATCCATATCTTTGCAAAAGAAGCTACAATCTTGGTTTATCATGGTGGAGAGTCCTGGCCCAATTCTAGGGCTTCCAGCTTGGTAGCGATTAGGAATGTGTTTGCCTCATTGAGGCTTTTCTGACTCAGTTAATTTGCAATCTCTCTACTCTCAGCTACCTTCTTTAGCCCACTAGTTTCTTCATAAATGTAGGTCTTTCAAGTATTTAAACAGTTCTGAAGCAATTATGCCTCACGTGGGTGCAGATTAAACATAATTTTTGTTTTTAATAAATTATTCGTAAGTAGGGAATGCTGACATTATGCTCAAACAAGAAATGCTATGTTTTTGGGTGATTTACCAGATATTGGTGTTCCTTTTTGATTAGGAAATTGGCTGATATGCTGAGTTATATGCTATTAGAGATTTAATGACCCTGGCCCACTGGGAGCCAGTGAAATAAGTTGATGCCTGGTGTTGTGTGCTCTGATTTTTTGGAGGTTGAAACAGAATCTGGCTGTATGGTTTGCAGCTAGTTTCATGATCTCCTTTCCTAGTGGCTTATGCATAGATGCTGTTGCAGCAACCTAATCTTGATATCACCAAGGCCTTGATCAATTCAATGAGATGTGGGTAAACTGAGAAAGCAGAGGTATGAACTGTTGTTTTCAACTTTGAATAGGAAGAGCGCGGCTCTTGATTTTTCCGGCCAGTCAAAAGGTAGGCTGTTTTCTGAGGAATCACCTACTCTGAGTAATTGAGTCTTAGAACCATTTAGAGAGAGCAACCTCTCCTTCATCCAAAGACCAGTCAGCTGGTGAAGTTTTTGTGATGAGCATTTTGACTGTCCAACCAGATGTGGAGATGGATGTCATCTGGGTAAATTTGAAACTGTAGTTTGGGTCAAGAAATTACATGAGCCGATGGTCTCACCTCAATGTTGAAAAGGAGAGGTGACAATGGAGATCCCTGCAGAACGGAACAACACATGAGACAGACTTCAGTTTGGAAGAGGTAGAACCAATTCTAATTTACTTGTTGTGATCTAATAAGAAACACAACACTACTGAATATCAATCCTTTAATCCCAGTCTATTTTCCTAATTGTTCTGGCAATATTTTATGATCTACTATGTCATGGTGGCCAACAGGTTGAATAAGATTAAAATTCCACGGAACCCTTCATTGAGCCAGGAGAGCAAGTATTCTCTTATATCAGCTATAGCCTCCCAGGCTTACAACATGATTGTCTAATATGAAGGATGCTGTTAGATTGAATAAAATCTTGCAGAAAGCAAAGTACATCACTCTCTGGGGTGTCTACAGCGACTGTATCCTCAAAGCAGCTCGCGAGGCTGGATGTCTGAAATATGAAAACCACAACATTGCCATTTACCCAGACTACACTCCGAAAGTACAAGCCCAAAGGAAATCATTTGTGGATGTCAAACAGAAGCTCAGAGCAATGGGTAAGTCAAAAAATGCTGATGTTTCCTGTTCGGCTGTGTGTAGTTGCACAGGGCAAAACCAACTTCTTTGACAGGCCTGAGGATGTACTGTCCTGACTCGAGGAATGGGACAAAGTCCCACATGGAGAACGGGGCACCCTTCGATCCGGCAGGGGCGTACGAGTGGGGAGAAAATGAGTAACAAACTGGAGCATCCCCCAGGGACAATCGTTGGCTGGAGGGGATATGAAATCCCACATCGAGTTGCAGGAGGACAGCACGCTTGCAGAAGTACAGATGGAAGGGGCCAGCCAGATCCACTCCCAAAGCAGAGGGAAGGAGGTCCTGAATCTGACTCTGACAGGAACTGATGAACTTCAACCTGAAGGATATGGTCGACCGATCACTGGGGGGAAGGTGTGACCCTGGTGATGGTCTGTAAGTATGCTGTGTGGAGGATGACAAGAGGAAATGGGTCATCATAGATGGACCAGGAACAGCTGACAAGGGGGTGTCCAATTTAACTACATATTTTAATGGAACTGTGAACGAGACTGAATATATGTAATGGCGCTTACAAGATAACACAATTACGGTATAGTTAGAGCAGCCGGAGTGAGACCTAGTGTGGAACTCTACTCCAATACGAGTGGAGAAAACACTAGCTAGACTCGCTCCTGCTCTGAGGGGTACAGATTAGAGCAGTGCACTGTGCAAGGTTTGGGGCTAGGAGTGGAAACACTGCACCAGCCAGTTTAATCATAATGGGGTAAGTTTAGGGGGCACCTGTGCTAGTGTAGCAAAGGATGGTGGGCGATCATGACCTGTTTGCATGTTGTTGTCAAAAGATTGTCCGGGATGGGGGAGTTACGTTCTTGTTTGTGGTACGGTACTGATCATGATATGAATAGTCAGAGCAATATGTCCAAGGGGATAACAGAGACAGAGAGAGAAGCTCACCTCCAGGTGATGCACATGGATGAAAGGTTAGTGAGGAAGAGGTCTCACCTACCATCATGACACAATTACATAAGATTGTCACATGGAACGTCAGGGGCTTAGGCAGTTATGTGAAGAGATACTTGAAGAGCATTGGAGTGAGCATAGCATGCTTGCAGGAAACGCACCTCACAGACAGCGAAGTAGACAGACTGAAGAAAAGATGGAGGGGACAGATGTACATGTCTACCTTCTTCTCTTGCGCAAGGGGGTGGTGGTCTGGGTGCCAGCCGGGGTCTCTTTCCACATGATGAATACACAGGCAAACACTGAGGGTCGATATGTCATGCTACAAGGAGCGCTGGACAGTGTGGACCTTACTATTCTGAATGTATATGCCTCTAACTTAGACGACAGGGAATTTTTAAGCACAGATGCAGGCATTGGTGACGGATAATATGGTAAGGGGCGGCTCCTCCACAAAATCAGAGGAGCGTTGCCCCGCCTGCTGTGAGTGCAGCAGTCAAACACCCATATATAAAATGGCATAATAATGCCATTTTATTTTGCCACCAGCGCGCGCTGTGTACAGAGCGAGCATGAGGCAGGAGGCGTGGCTGAATTCTGCTATTGCAGGATTACTGCTGCCCCTTTCAATGTGCATGTCGGGTTGGTCAGCTGGCTACCTACGGCCAGCCAGACATGCGCACTGTAGACCCAGCAATCCCTGGGCTGTGAAACAGCCAGGGGATTGCTGGCACAGGCCCTCAGCCTCAAAATGAGCACTGAGTTAGCCTGCTCCCACCAATTCTGGAGCAGCTCTCATGCTGAAAACAGGATGAGAGAAGCTACAGGATTGGCTGGATTCGCGTTCCACTGAGCAGGAAGGAAGTCCTTCCATTCCTGCTCATGGACGCAGGGGAGAAGTGCCATGCCTGGGAGAAGTGCCGCATTTATGGTGAGCTTGGCACCTCGCGCCCCACCATATTTTATAACTGCTAGCAGCTACTGTATATGGTTGACACTTACTATGGGTTAAGGACTTCAATTGTGTCCGGGATGCAAGAGTGGATAGGCAATCCCCCAGAGCCACAACGCAACCTGGGACGGTGGGCACACTGACTGATGCCAAAAGCAATTTGAGATGCGAGGATGTGTCGCGTGAAAGGCATCCTGGAAGGAGGGAGTACTCTTGTTACTCGGCCACTCACGGCACCTATAGCCGACTGGACAGGGCCCTGCGTACTGCGGATGAAAAGATGGATATACATGTGATTAACTACCTGGTAAGGTTCCTTTCTGATCATTCCCCACTTTTGCTGGAGTGGGGCAGTGCAGGGATCTGGGGTGGGTGTAGAAGTTGGCAGCTGCCAGCAGATACCCTGCTAGACGTGCCGTTTAGGCAATCACTGGGTGAGAAACTCACTGACTACCTGACAGGCAACTGGGGTTCGATGGGTACTAGAGGCAATGAATGGGAGGCATTAAAGGCGGTTGTCTGAGGGGAATGCATTGGTAAGGTGTGCGGACTGCGCAGACAGTTGCAAAAGGAACTAGGGCTCTTGGAAAATCAGTTACCGGAAGCCCAAAGGGAGAATGTGGAAAGATCAGACAAGGTGGGATCGGTATTAGCAATCAGGAGAAGTCTGGGTGACATGTCGGACCGATTAGACAGGTTCACAAGCCACAAATACAGGCAGCAGTTACACTGAGAGGGGGATAAATCAGGGAGATTGCTCACATGGCTACTCAGGCAGGAAATGGACAGAACTCCTATCATGGCACTCCGCCATGGAGACGGAACCCTGGTTACATCTCAGCAGGCTATCAATGCTTCACTGGGGAGCATCTAAGTAACCTCTATGGTGGGGGAAGCAGCCAATGCCGCAAATGAGGACAGGTAACTTGGTAGTGTGGACCTGCCTGTGTTATCACTTCTGTCATGGGAGGAACTGGAGGTGGAGCTCACGCTGGAGGCGGTCAGAGAAGCAGTGGGTAAATTGAACAGAGAGAAGACACCTGGGGATGACAGTCTCCCTGTAGAGTTTTACCAAACATATGCGATATGACTAGCGGAGCCGCTGCTCAAGGTATTTAGAGAGGCTCTGAGGAGTGGAGTGCTGCCCCCCATGCTTAGGGAGGGAGTGATCTGCATGATCCCAAAATCTGCGGGTGACATGACCAACCCATCATTTTATAGGCCCCTCTATTCTTAATGTTGATATGAAAGTACTGTGTAAGATTCTAGTAGGGAGGCTGAAGGGTGTTGTGGCAACCCTGGTCAACGATGATCAGTGCGGGTTCATTACGGGGGAGGAGAACAGCTTTGAACCAGCGAAGGCTTGCACATGTGATGCACTCAGTGCAGCACATCGACAAGGCACTTGCTCTGGTTTCGGTAGATATTATGAAAGCTTTTGACACAGTGGAAAGGCAATGTCTAGAGCTTGTGCTCCGGAAGCATGGGTTTGGACCCCGCTTTTGTGTGTGGGTCAGATTATTTTACACAGACTCTAGGGCCATAGTATGTAGTAGGGGAATGCCACCTGAAGAATGGAGTGTAAAGCGGGACACGCAGCAGGATGTCTCACTGCTGCTCTTCACCCTGGCAATGGAGCCACTACCGGCAAAGCTCCGGAAAGATATGAGAGAATTCAATGTAGTGGTGAAGGAGGTCACGCACCTGATATCCCTATACGCAGATGATGTGTGGTTATATTGTAGCACCTGGTGGATTCGGTCCCCCTGCTCTTAACACAAATGGAAGAATTTGGCGCAGTAGCAGGCCTGCGTGTTAACAGGCATAAATCATTGTTGTTCCCTGTTGGGGCCCTGCAAGGTTTCATTGAGAAGATTTGCCCCTCTGGACTTGAAATGGGAAACCACCTCATTCCACTATCTTGGTATTACAGTGGGACATACCATAGAGGATCAGCGTCAGTACTGTATCGAGCCACTGGTCAGCAAACTGACGAACTTGGTCAGATTCTGGACCACACTGTCACTGTCCATGGCAGGGAGAGTCACAGTGGCGGGGATGGTGTTCCTACCCAGATGCCTGTATGTACTTCAGAATACTCTCTATACGCTACCGTGCAGCCTGTTCAAGATGTTGGATAGCCTAATGGTTTCCCTTGTGTGGGCGGGGAAGAGAATTAGGGTAGCACTACTACAGCTTAAACGTGATCAGTCGGAGGGTGGCACTTAGAACTATATTATTATGCATCCAAACTGCAACATGCTGCCAAATGGGCCCCTGGAGAAGACAACTGCGAGACACAGCTTCTTTGTGGCATGTATGGCGAGTACTCCTGGCTGGCTCTACTGATGTATGGCAAGTGTGCACCAGCCAGCACCCCTTACCTGATTCATCAGGTGGCAGAGGTGTGGGAATGAGTGGTCACTAGGTTATTTCAACAACCTCTCTTTGCTAGGGACCTAGGTATGGACGCTGCTCCCATTTAGTCGCATTGAGGAGGACATGTCTGTAGCAAGATGGAGAGAAGGGGGATGGAAAACATTGGGTGACATATCCGTGGGAGACGTTTCTCACCTTTGTGGAAGTGCGGTGAGGATATTGTGCTTGAGGGAGGCCAATTTCTGCTGTGTGCCAAATGGACAAGTACAGCACAGGAAATCTCAATTACTTCCTGAGAGCTCCCCGGCAAACAGAAACCTTACATTTGTTATTGACGTCAGGTTTTGAGAGACACATGGTGACACATATCTATAAGACACTCAAGAAGGACAGGGCCTGGGGAGACCTGGCGGCATGGAGGGCATTCGGGGAGGATCTTGAGACACCATTAACAGACCCGGAGTGGAAGCAACCTGCATCCTGGTTAAGACAGTCTTGTGCAACGCTAGATTTAAATTGACACATTTTAACTTTGCACATCGCAACTACATGACCCGGGTAAGCTCAGCAGGATGTATGCAGGCAGAGGGATGGATTGTCCCAGATATGGAAGGGAGGGAGCCTTCTTCCTACACTTGGCATGGGAGTGCCTGAAGGTTGAGGATTATTGGCTCAGGATGATTGCCAGATTGTGGGGATGTGACTGCGTTGACAATCGAGGGACTGACCGGAGAGTGCCTGCTTGGCATCATTAAGAAGCATAGAGGAAGTAAAATGTGGTGGAATTTAGGCAGCTGGCATTAGTCTTAGCTAGGGGAAGAGTTGCTATATGATGACTAGGTGTCAGGGCCCCTTCCATAACACTATGGTGTAGGGACATAGAATAGTGGGCAATCGCCGAGGAAAGACATATGAAGCTTAGTCACAGGGACGACAAGCTTTGGAAGGACTTGGAAACCTGTGCTGCACTACTAGAAACTGTGCACACAGAACAAGAGGCGGAGGATGTACGGGGTGCACGGTCTCAGGGCACAGTCTCCTACCGGCATGCAGGAATACACCCGGGGGGTCGACTGTGACCGCCCTGAGCCCTTGATGGTCGCTGGACAGTTGAGGGGGGAATGACGGGACCACATGGCTGGTGAAAGCTCCAAAGCCGGACTGCTCTTTACGCCAAATGACGAATAGTTTCAGAAAGGGAGACAAGGATAGGATTAGCTGAGAAGGGAATGGGCCTGGAGGGAGGGGCAGTTGTTGTCTTTGTAAGGTATCAACTCTGCAGAAGAATGAACACAGTTAAAGTACTATTACCTGTTTTTTCTTTATTTTATTTACTGTTTCTAATGTTTAAATTTCTATATTGTAGGAATACAATGTACACAAGTATATTGTGGATGTGATACGATGTAATGCATGGAATGCTAATAGATATTCAATAAACATATATATATTTTTTTAAATGGTCTGAGGCAGGGATGTGTGTTATTATCAATCTCCATGGGGATTTGTCCTCGGTATTAACAGCAACAAAGAGTTTCAGTCCCAAAAGAATGGAGTACAAGTCCCAGTGGATCTGTTGTTGGGCTTTCTAGCAAGTCAGAAACTATTGTTTTTATGGCTCCTTTTTGGAGAGAAGCATATTTTATATCTATTATATCCAGGCCAAGTATAATGAAGTGATCTTTTGGTTTGATGACCAATCATGCTTAACAAAGGACTTTTTAGACTTTCATCTTACTGGCCGTTTTGCACAGTTGCTTGAGGCTCAAAACTGCAAAGTACCACAAGTTGGATGTCTGGTTCAATTGAATAGTTAGTTCAATTTAGATGCCTTATTCTCTTTGAAGATCAGATAAAAGGATGTCCGATTCCTTTAGAACATCAGATTTCTAGCTGAGATCTAGGAGCTGATCTTTGGAATCTTGTTCTCAAAGTTCATCAGATTATTGCAAAGTTGGTTTGGGTGGAAAAGGGCATTTTAGCACTTCAGAAACTGTTATTTCCTGTAGTATTTTAAAGAGTTCTTTGGATTGGTTTGATTTTTGGTTGAGTACAGTCAGAAAGTAAGCCTTCTTTACATACTGGGCTTATCCATGGTATGGCCACCTATATGCTTTACTTTTGTTTATTAGGTCTCACCTAGGCAGCCCCTGCGCTGTCTCTTCGAGACATGCTGTATTCAGGATATGACTTTAAGGGTTGGGCTTATAACACCACCTAGGCTAAGACCACCATTAATATAACAACATAGATTAGCCAAGGTTAGAATTATTGGCAAAAACTTTTTTTGTTTGGCTCAGGTTATCAAATCCCTGATATCTTGTTTTTTTATTTTTTTATTTTATTTTACCAACAACAAATTTGGTGGAAAAATAAAAAAACAAGGTATCAGGGATTTGATCATCTGAGCCAAACAGAGAAAAGGTTTTTGTGAATAATTCCAACCTAGGCTAGTCTATGTTGTTATGTTGTACTTAGGATATGGGCATTAAGCTCCGCCCATGTTCCACACATGTTTTTCACTGGATCCTTTGACTGTCTTTTGGAAATGCTTTTTTTTCTTTGGTTAATTTCCTCAGTACTCCCTCCTTTTCTACTGTTGTAACCTCCCATAAGGACTGCCACATTACATGTAACATTACTGTACGTTTTATTTACAGTTTCAAAGCACTCTTTTTTTAATCACTTTTTCCTCGTAGCTGACTTGCAGGCACATCTGGGCACTTCCCCCAACCCTGATTCATCAAATGCTTCTGAGGTCGCCTGTTCTGTGCACTTCCCCTTCCTGCATTGGCACATACGCCATTTGCATTGCAGCAGACGCGTTCAGAGGATGCAGTGCACTTCCCCCTCCTGCTTGTTTTCTTTTGTTTACATCGTGTAATCACACATATTCAAACATTGTTTAATAATATTAATTATAAGTTAAAATTTTTTTTTTACCATAGACATATTTTAAATACAGTCCACACCAGGGCTTTAAGTGGGATGAAAAAACTGGTGGGTCTCTCAAAGGGGCGTGGCCGATGTAATTTAGGGCGTGGCTTAAAAGCACGTAAGCTAAAAATCTGTGCTTAGCATAGTGTGCCGCCCCACTAGTATTTTTCTGCTTCTGTCATTGCATCTAGATATATAATATAACAAGTAACATTACAACTACATCAAGCCAGGGCTATTGGCTTTGTCAATGGTTGTTAGTTGCATATAATAAATAAGCAACGACTATGGCTTTGTTGTATAAAATATTGAAAATGCTTCAGTTCTGAAATGAGGAGACTGTGAAAGAACTAAAACGAGTCTCTTTCAAGTTACATCAAAGGCAGTGAAGGGTGGTACTGCTGCAGAGTTAAGATTTTCATTTCCAACCTGAGGGTGAGGGCAGAAATGGAGAGCCCAATAGGGACCCGTCTCGGCACCTGCTTTTTAGAACTGCCGGTGCTCAGCACCGGCAAGACTTAGCCCACTTAAAGCCCTGGTCCAACCAAAGGCTAGAACCCGGTTCCCCAGGGCCAAAGTCGGCAGTTTCATTTGTTACGCTGCAGGCACAATTACGCACTTTCCCCCAACCCTGACTCATCAGATGCTTCCGACTGCGCATACGGCATTTGCATCTCATCAGATGGGAGCGCAGTGCATTTCCCCCTCCCACTTCTTTAATATAGCTCTGCCTCCTCTGTGCCATGAAGTCCGCCAAACAGCATCGATGCAGCAAGCGCAAGGTAATTAGTTTTATTTATTTATTTACTTACTTTACTCCTTGCCGTCGTATGTCACTCCACTACCCCCCCACCCTGCCCCACCCCCGCCCCACAGCATTCCCTCTGCGAGGCGCCATTGCCATTAATAGTGTAGTAGGACTGTCGAGAGCGTAATCCTGTTAAAAGTGTGGCAACACAAGTTTTTCTGTGACAATACACCGAATTAACTATAATTTGTAATACTGTTGAAGTTTTGATGCTTTAAATTGAGATGTAAAGTTGGTGTGTTGTCAAAGGTGGTTTTCATAATTTCGTAATTATTTGCATGTGTATGTCTTAAAAACCATGTATAAGCTTTTAAAGCTCGTAATGTCCTATCACAAGCATCGCAGCCTTTCTAAGAAGAGCTGGCATTGTTATCACATAACATGTAAAGCGCTCTGATACCTTCGGGTCAAGCTAGCGCTATATAAAACCCAAAATAATAATAATTATTTAATAATATTCACTATAAGTTTACATATATTTTTTACCATACACATGTTTTTAAAAGAGTCCTGACGAGACTAGGACCAGGTTCCTCAGGGACAAGGTCAGCAGCTTTGTTTGTTACACTGCAGGCACAGCTACGCACTTCCCCCCAACCCTAATTCATCAGATGCTTCCGACTGCGCATACGGCATTTGCATCTCATCAGATGAGGGCGAGGTGCATTTCCCCTTCCATCTTCTTTAATATAGCTCTCATTATCATCATATTTTGGCTTGAATCAACAGTTTGAGACCGCTGGTGCTGCAGTTGTTTGGCGCATTTGTTAGTTACGGGCTGGCGGTAAAGTGCATTTGGCTCTAATTACCCAAAACCTTTAAAGTGACCATGTTGTTCCCACTTACATTTCACATGCTTTACTTAATCTTGCATTACCTATAATTGTTTGCTTATACAAGGATTTTGTTACTTTTTTTTTTTCACGCAGCATATCACTCGTCTCCCCTCTCTCGTAACCTACTTTCAGGTTCTCCAGCGCCATAAAGTCATAAAAATGGCAAAAGTGCTATGCAGATATAATCAGTCCACTGCAAATAAAAAGACAAAAGTAAAAAACATTGTCATTTTCAACACCTAAAGCTCTAACTTTCACAAATGCGAGACCTGTTGCATTGCAAATGCTTGTGTTATCTTCTGCGTGTGTTTTTCCTTCCATCTTTCCAGTTTGAAACTTGTCTTTTCGTATTGGTCAGATTTAGACTTGACCATTTGTTGCCAGCTGCCTTCTGGTCTGATTTCGGTTTCTTGAATTGATTTGCAGCCACACTGTTGAGCAGTTCTGATATTTTTTAATTAATGCATCCAGGAGAACCACTGGCTGAAACTAGTGGACTGGCAGAGGTGGTGAACACTGCATGGAATCTGATTGCTGATGATCTTTTTCGTAGCCTGTGTGTGTAGGTGTGGAAGTACTGAAAGATTCCAATCTTGCATGGTTGCATTCTATCTGGAAAGTAGTTTAATCAGTGTGTGATCAGTCTGGACAGACCTGCACACCCTTTTTGCTCGCTATTGAAAAAACCATCTGTGAGGTTAATCTGTTATGCTCAACATCAAGAAGCATTAAAAAGCTAAAAGTCGACCATCATGGAAGGTTCACAAAGGACATCCACCATCAATGCCCCTGGTCCCAACCAAGCAGTGCTTAATTTGATCCTGTGGTTGCCGGTGGGGTCCATCTGCACTCATTTTTGGGGACCAGCACTTATATTTCCTCATCAGACATTTAAAGAGAGCAAGCGAGAGAAAAACACATACATGGGGAAATAAGGAAGATAAAGACTGGCAAAATGTCACAAAGGGAGAAAATTTGAACCTGCAAGAGTGAGAAAAAGGGGCAGGGAGTTTCTGGTAGTGGATTAAAGAGGAACCGAAACTGAAGCCCTCGTATTCGGCGCTTGGACATTTAATAACACCAGCTGATGGTTTCTGAGCAGAGTCTGGGCACCGCCTGGATCAGCAGGAAAAATGTTTGGTAACATGATTACCTCTCATGGCCTGCTTGCAAATATTTAGAATTTAGTAGTAATACCACTGTAGATGCAAATTAACTGCCTCAGTTACACGTAAACACTACACTATCACTATCAATGCAGAAAATGATTATTTACTTTATTCTACCCACCTCAAAAGTGCTAATTGTATCTCCATTTGTCCATCAGCAGAGTAAAAGCCTGAGGTCCGACTTAGAGTTCGGCGATCAGGATACTCCATCACAATACTGACGACGAATAGTGTCCGCCAAACTCTCGGTCTACCTGCCACATTTAGTCGGACAGACAGTCAACTTTCCATCGGTGGTGCCCCCATTGGCTCTGCTAGAGGAAAACGTATTCCAACAGCCTGACAGAGTGCTGGCCGTCGGATTATGGGCATTAGACCATCAGCTCTATTTACAGCTGATGATCTATTGTCCTTTTTAGGTCTCGCCTAGCGACGCAGCGCGAAGCGCTGTCGCTAGCGAGACTTATTGTCGTCGACTTGAGTTTGGAAGGGGGACAGGAGATGTGCACTTTCCCAGACAGCCGATGTGCACGCTCACGGCGTGTCTATCAGCTTTGTCCCGGACAGCACATGGGCACGCGCACGGCGTGTCTTTCAGCTTGCGCCGGGACAGCCGATGTGCAC
This sequence comes from Calotriton arnoldi, assembly GCA_963921515.1. NCBI lineage: Eukaryota > Metazoa > Chordata > Amphibia > Caudata > Salamandridae > Calotriton > Calotriton arnoldi. Next base: position 1,386,467 of record CAWUFW010003184.1, on the reverse strand, counting down.
GCTCGTACGCTCACGGCGTCTCTTGTAGGTTGCCGCTGGACAGCCAATGTGCACGCTCATGGCGTCTTTTTTATCCTTCGCTTGGTGGAACCGGGAGGGTGCAGGGCCTCTTCGATGCTGCCAGGTACTTGTTTACTGTTCCGTCGCGCACGCCTACCCTGGGGCCCTTGCCCTGCCAGCAGCGCAATGTACCGACCACGCCCGTTGAGTCCCTAAGTCAGCCGCGGCCTGCTTCCTTCGCTGCCTCACTTCAAACAGAGCGCGGCGCCGCTTCACGGACACCGCGCTCAGTTTATTTATATATTTCTTAACTTTAGCACTGAGCGCAGCGCCGCTTCAAGCACACCGCGCTCAGTGTTAAAGTTAAGAAATATATAAACAAACCGAGCACGGTGTCCGTGAAGCGGTGCCGCGCTCAGTTGTAAATTTAAGCATTTGCAATGCCGCGCCACAAAGCCCCACAGGCACTAACAAGAGATAGGAAGCGCTACTAAGTGGGGATCGGCATCATTCGGGGTCAAACAGACCCAGTGAACTACAACCACCCCCCACCCCCAATGATCCAGGGAGTGGTGGCAAGTCCCAACAAGCATCCGCGTGCCCTCAGACGCCAAAGGCTTCCAAACAGCGCCCGCAGCCGGGTCCAGTGCAGGGAGAACCAACATCTAGGGCCGGTCCTCTCCACTTATTTGGGAGTGTCACCGAGAGACAGCGACAGGAGCTGAGAAGCCCGAGCGAGGGCCAGTGCGCACCGCCTAAGCGCCAACAGACTCTCTAGCGCCAACCAGCACAGGCGCCAAGAGGCAGTCCCAGGTGCTAGCAGCATAGCAGCAGAGAGGAGCTGCACCAGGCAGCTGCGAGGATGTCCCACCGGGCTGGGGAGCCCCTTGCAGAAGATCTGGATTCCGCACACCAGCAACCGGCTGACCCAGCGCCGAAAGTGTAAGTGGGGGCTTCTGGGGCGTGGCAAGGGCGGGATGGCCCCAGGCGCTGTCCACTGCGCCTTCATCTGGTGGCAGGGATAGACTGACTGCAATCATAGTGTGTACAGCTGTGTATGAGGACAGTGTGCTCCCGTTGGTGTGTGCAACTGTGCAATGAGGACACTGTGCTCCCGTTAGTGTGTGCATGAGGGCAGTCAGTGGGCGCGCACGCTGGGAGCTCAATCTAGGGTCTGTGAGTCTGTCCATCCATGGAGTGAGTGTCAGTGTGTGTGCAAGTTATGGTGTGCGTGTGTCAGCATGTTGTGTGTGGGAGAGTGTCAGCGTGTGTGCAAGTTGTGTGTCAGTGTGTGTGTAAGCACGAGTCAGCGTGTGTGCAAGGTGTGGTGTATGTGTGCCAGCCTGTTGCGTTGTGTGTCTCTCGGCAGGCCCCGGCTGTTCCCCAGTCCATGCGAGGAATGCGCTCTCCTCCCACATCCTCAGCCAGCCTCCTCCGTCACTCCCTCCCACTCCCTCCTCCTGCAGCCTCTCCCTCCCCAGGGACAGTGGCCCTCCCTGGCCCATCCCCAGCCCACCCCACATCCTCACCCAGCCTCCCCCGTCACTGCTCCCCACTCCAGCCTCTCCCTCCCCCAGCACGCCCCAATACGTCCATCACTGCTCTGCAGCTCCTCCCTTGGCACCCAAGGTCCTGGAGGCGGGGGTGCTGCACCTACCCTGGCACCCAAGGTGCTGCAGGTGGGGGTGCTGCACCTACCCTGGCCCCCAAGGTGCTGCAGGCGGGGTGCTGCGCCTACCCTGGCACCCACGGCGCTGGACGTGGGGGTGCTGCATGCTCACCATCTATACATTCCATCTTGCATTTTAAAATCCTTTTTTCGTATTTTTATTCATCCATTTACACCCCTTTAAGTTAACATAGCCTTAGCTTTACTGTACAGTTGCTATAGAAGCTTGTAGTATGGTATAGTGTGCACTTTTTTCTTTAAATTATCACTCCACTTAAAAAACATAACTAAAAACATTGGCATTTACAAATTTCAATAGCTCCAACTCCAACAAATGCGAGACCTATTGCATTGCAAATGCTTGTTTCTGTCTGTTACCACCAGGAAAACCTGTTGGTGACAAATTGAAAAATTAAAATACGACCCCAACACCCAGGCATAAAAATCTGCCAGAGTGTGGGGACCATTAGATATTTGTTTTTCAGAAACAAACTCTGGGAGTTTGTTTTTGAAAAACAAAAAGCTTAGTGATCGGCCGTCTTAACAGACAGCAATTGTCTAGAGCTAAGCTTATGGTGATCTCTGAATTTGGCAGGCTGTAGATAGGCTGGCAAACCAGTGCTTAATTTGAGATAGTGTTTTATGGTGCTCGGCACCGGCACTTAATTGTCAACACCGGCACTTATGACAATCCACCAACTGGTGGCGCTGTCCGTCTAATTTTGACATATACACAGCAACAGTTGTTTAATAATTCAATATACATTAAAAATGACAAATTCTTGATGCCCACGCCCTTCTTCTACTTTTGGGTGGCCTGGAATAGTCTGAATTGTCACACTTGTAGGAGTCTGATGGCTAGTAGTTGCGTTGGTACTATCATTGGCAGTGTTGGCAGGGCAATGGGTGGCACCACCTGACAAGGGCCCTAGCACATTTGGAAAAAAAATCTTTTTTTTTTTACAAATTAAGCACTGTGGCAAATATAATGTCTTATGCTACACTGACTGATAGACTACCGCCTGCCAAACTCCAAATCAGGACTTTAGTCGAGCATGCTGCATGAGTGGCCTAGTGGTAATTACAGTGGGATAAATGTGCAAAAAATATGGGAACTCGATTACCACATATTACCCTCTTTATTTAGTTGAACATCTGCACTCTAAAAAAGCCTGACTGTTTTCTGTATGATTGACCAATTAAATGTATAACAAACTGTAAAACACAGACAGCTATATACTTTATTTCTGATCTTCCATTTTTGAATAAGCTTTTTGACAACAACTAGATATCACTGTGCACGATTTTGTATGCTCTTATTAAACTAATTTCCATCCTTGATACACCAGTAAGACAGCTTCCCTGCAGACGAAGGGCAATTCTATTTGTGGATGGTGGGGATGTCTTTCTGCTCGTCTTCCTCAACTTCCCCTCAGTCTTTGTTATAGTTGACCTTGGGGCACTTCTGTGTGTTCTTTCAGTGAATGCCCGCTTCCTGGAGTAGTTTTATATCTACCTCCCTGGGTCAACCCAGTTCCTCCAGATGGGTTCCTCCAAGTTCACTATCTGTGGATGGTTCCATTCTTGCTCCTGTCTTTTTTAACAATTAAAAAGAGCCCCTGGAAGAGGTGGTGGCTAGCTTCTGCCTCTATATTCACCAGGGTGCTAATGGCCTTTATATCAATCTGTTTTGTGTCATCTGTGGAGGATTTACATCACCTGCATCATCTGCAGAGCTGGCTATAAGCACGGAGTATTTAATGTCTTTTCATTTTTTGAAGTTCAAGCCCTCAAATACTGAATTAATTCTATTCAGAACTGCTAACACACCTACCTTTTTCAGTTCTGGTTTCTGCGCATTCTCTGCTCCATAGCAGTCCTAACACTTGCTTCTATAGGCCAGTCTCTGGATTTTACCCTTGATTCAAAACTGTCTTCTAAGCCAAACATCGATAAAATCTCGAAAACTTACGACTGTCAACTTCCCTTGAGAAAAATCAGCACTTTTGAATCCCTTCTTTCAGACCTGGGAGTTGGGAATGTGGTTTCGGTTGATGTATCTGTTGTTGCACTTTCTCACTTGAAATTTATTTTGCACACTGCTGTCTGTTTGATATCCACCACTAGCTACATTTCAACACACTACTCAATTTCTGTTTAATTTGCACTGTTTGCCCTTACACTTTAGGATTGACTTCAAACTGGAACACCTTTGAAGGCCCCTTACTTTTGATTGGACTGTTTAGCTTGCTGAGAAGATAAAGATATTGGCAGGATGCTTTAAACTTTAGAAGTATAGAAGGTTTCGTGTTTTGTCATGCAACCTTCTACAAAAATGGCAGTCTTCAAAGCTATTCCAAGTTGTGGAATTTTCTTCCACCAGATATGTAGCTTGCCAAACACTTTCTGCTGTTTTGTCTGGCTATGAAGATTTACAGGGTATTTTAGACCCTTGAGGTAGCTTGCCAGTCCACCATTTTCAGAGATTCCTGTATGCCTTGTAGGGGTTCCTTTGTGCAAATTACAGCAGCTGATCCATCATCTGCTCTTTCGCCAATGTTGCATGCCGAGCTAGGCGTCATGGTTTGTTTTTTAGAAAGTTCTGCATAATTTCTTCTTTTTCAGAGACAAACCCCAAAGTCGAGGTTTGCTTCCGAAAAAATGATAGAACAATCACCAGCACTTGGAAGAACTTTTCTTCCTGCGTATGGGGTTCATTTGCTCTACCTACCTGGATCCTCAATGTGGGGCATAGAGAGCAAAGAAAATACAACCATGATCCGGTGGTGGATGAACCAAAGCCTTCGACTGTCTACCAGCAGTTCCTCCACCTCTAAATGAGTCAAGAGAACCTTGCCTTTGGTGGAGCAGTAGAATCACCAATTTAAATAAACCTCATACTTTTTTAAACTGACCTTCTCATGCTCAATTATCCACTAATGAACTGCTCTGATTTTAATCCCTGATTTGAACTATATTTGAGGTTTTTTTTCCTTTTTTTTCTTATTTGTGCATATTTATTGACATACTCATGTTTTTTTTAATTTTTGTAGCGCATCCCATTACTCTTGACCTCAGGTACACTGAATAAATGCCTCAATAAACCATAAAACAAACACTATCAAAATTCTGCTTGCTGAAACTTAAAAGGTTACTTGCTATATTGCTATGTGATATACTCACGTATAACATAACTGACAAAACATGGCAGTTCTTTAACTTGATGATAAAGCTGCATACTGCTCCAAAACCAACTCCTAAGTTGTGCCAGAAGGAAACTTTGAATAAAGTGGTTCATGGGAGACCAGAAATCTCTCTCACAAATTCACAGGATTCGCAGATCTTTACAAACCGGTTCACCAATGGAAGCTCCTTGTGGGATTCAAGCAAGACTGAAATAGTTCGATACATATACCAGCCCGAGTCAGCGGCAGTTCCCAAATGTTGTAACTCGTGGAGGTAATACTAGTGTAATCAGTAAGCTATCCCTATCAAACTGCGGGTTTGGCTACCATATTATTATCTATGCCTGGGTTCCACAATTGTATTATGTGCTTCACTACTGCATCAAATTGGTGTAAAATGCTGTTTGTACAGCAGTGAAGAAGACATATCACAGGAGCGACCAAAGAGCGCACAGATAGGCAAGTTAATTCGTTCTGGGTTTCTCATCACTGGAGGCCCTACTCTGGGTTTGATTGGGTTAATTTGCTGTTACCAGCCGTAGCAACACTAGCAGTATGTGTGGGGGGCGCCCAAACTACCCATTTTAGTAAAATGACTGGAGTGTCAGTCCTCACTCTAAAAGGGGGAAAGAAATCTGCTAGAAATGTGTCTAAAATGCACCAGTTGGTTTTATTTGATGTGTTGCCTAGCATATGTTAAAAACAAAAGACATATACAGACCTCAGTAAAGTGGTAGCAGCATGTTTTGCTACCTTTATAATTTTGGCAGCCTCCTCATGACCTGGGAACCAGACATTGAGGACAGGAGCCACCTGGCACTGTTACTTTTGTGGTGAGCAGTACGGACACAGTCGGCAGCCTCTTTAAATAGGATGATTATCCGGGACTGCCAGGCATTGGATGGTGCGGGTAAAATCCGTTGGTTGCATTTTATCAGGAACAATTTTGAGGTGAGGGCCTACAGAAAATGTTTTGTGGAACCAAATGTTTTAGAAGGAGTGAGCAAAAGGGATCTGAAAATGAGATTCCTCGACTAGGAAAAGGTGGGAAAATATTGAACTTAAAAACGTTAAGGTGGCAGTTCACACCCTCTTACGAACTCAGCCAGGCATCCAACCTTACATTACTATGGTTACAAACGTGAACCACAGATTTTGTTTTAATATTGTACATCAGTTATGCGCTTTTACCAACACAGATTTGACAGCCATGTACCTACCTCCCTCCCCCGAGATAACGTTTTTGGAACAATGCACTTTACATCTATGCTTTTCTTGTAGCTTTTATTTGATACAAGGAAGCGAGTTTCTTATTCCGCCAATGAAACATTTAAATTGGTTGTATGATATAACATGGACGTCATTTATGGGTGCCCGGGGGTCACAACTACAACTCATGGCTTGCCACTTGCTACAACTGCACTGTCTTTGCCAACCCTGGCCTCAAAGGTGGCAAAATCAGTGCCAGGAACACAGTGGCAGCTCGTCCTTATGGACGTCGGTTGGAGCTTTACTGTTTATTTCCTCTCAATTTTTTTATTACACTTATAGTGAATAATGTTTAATTATTCACTATTAGGGTAAAAAAAATTGAGTACTATTAGCTCTGAGGATCTTCCCTGCCAGCTGAGGTAAGCAAAATCAAATGCTTTTAAATGTATGTTGTGTGCATGCTTGCAGGTGAGAGTGTGTTTACCTGAGAGAGAGTGTGTGCATGTAAGTGTGAATGTGTGAGTGGCATTTTGGTGAATTGACATTCGTGCATAACAATGCATGCATTACAATGCATGCCTTTACCATGCATCCATTACCACGCAATGCCTTTACCACACAAAGCCTTTACAATGCAAGCCTTTACAATGCAAGGTAAATGTATATAAGGTAAGTGAAATATATATATATATATATTTTATTTTTTTGTGAAAAATGGTTGGACAGGGTTGTTTTATGGGCTCGTTATATAGATGACCTCTTCATTATTTGGAGGGGGTCACATGATGAGGCAATCGAGTATGTTTCAGCCCTTAACAAGAACAATTGCAACCTAAAATTCACAGAATGCATCAGTGATACTCAGGTGCCCTATCTGGACCTACTGGTCTATATTAAAGAAAACACCATAGAAACAACATTATACAGGAAACCTACGGCTGGAAACAGCACTCTACATGCTGGTAGTTTCCACCGAAGGAGTGTGATCAGTGGGGTCCCCTATGGGGAACTAGTGAGGCTAAAACGAAACTACTCTACAGATGATGAATTCAATAAGTCAAAACAGGGAGCATTGAGCAGGTTCAGAGAACGAGGTTACAAGGAGGGAGTGTTGAGAGAGGCAGAGAGGAAATCAGAGAACTTGCAGCGGAAAGATCTGCTGATAATATCCAGTGACAGTTTAGATCTGAGACAGGATGAAAAGGGATTAATCAGAATGATAACAGACTACACGACCAGTTCCGCAGAGGTTTTTCAGATTTTTCGAAAAAATTGGAGGGTTTTGAAGGCAGATAACATCATAGGGCCACATATCTCTCAAAATCCTCTCATGACATACAGGAGAGGACTTGCCCTAAAAGATCAGTTGGTGAGGAGCCATTTTTCAAAGGGACCTAGAAAAAGAGATTTGATAACATGATTTTATCCTTGCATGAGCTGCAAGGCCTGTAAAAACAGCCAAAAAACCAAGGAGTTCCAGATTCCAGGCAGGAAAACTAAACGGAAAATAGGTAAATTAATGAATTGTAATTCCGACTATACTGTATACTGTCTAACCTGCCCCTGTGGAATGAATTATGTTGGAAGTACTATTCATCCAACAAAAAAGCGGATTCTGGAGCATATGCGAGCCATAAAAAACCGGGATCCAACATATCCGGTGGCAAGTCATTTTCAAGAGAAACATAGATCGAATCAGAATTTTTTTTAAATTCTTTTGTATAGACCAGGTCCCCAAAGAGGAGAGGGGACAGAACTAAAAAATTGAGGAAGCTGGAATCCAGATACATAGTTGAGTTGCAGACGAAGACTCCAAGAGGACTTAATAATGAGGAGGAGCTATGGGTTCACATTCCATAAATAGATAAATGCACTTGAGAGACATCTGGAGTAGGCAATTTCAATAACATATGAATGGAATAAATTGTTGAAAACTGAAAGTTTAAAAGGTTTAGAAGGCATACGTTCTGGGGAGTATGGGTATTGTGCAGTAAAACTGGATCCACAAGACGAATAGGGAATTTTGAGTTAACTATTTTGTTGTATGTTTTGACAAGATTGACCATGGAGGAATTAATCATGAATTGATGTGAAAATCGATCATTAGGTTGATACAGAAATGAAACAAAGTAGTTTTAACAACAAGAGCATATCACGTTATAAAATGAGTATGGAATAATACCAGATGTACTGTATAGTAGTAATTGTTTCATTGCATGTTGATTATTTGTATGCAGGATATACTTGCCCATTCAGGGCCTGAGAACGCAGCAATGAAGTAACTGATATTCAAGTTGATTCATAGAACTAGCCGTCTAAGTAACATAATGAATTTAATGAATTAGAGAATTCAGATGTGTATAGAATCATGTATCTGACACTAAATGTAGAGCAATGCTTAGAAATGTATACAAACTTATAGGCAACATAGGCACATCTGAACCATTCAAAGATGGCCGACACAGAGATTCTGTGGAAAATTACGTTTTCACTTTTGCTTACCTGAATGAAGTGCTTCCTTTCTTTGTGTTTACTAGCAATCATGTTTTAAATATGGAGATTTTTGTTGACCCCACCGACATTGAGGAAGGCGTGAAGCCGAAACGCGTCTGTCCGGTGTAGTAGTCGTGTGGCGAACAAATTCATAAACTTTACTTCTCCAGTGTGCGCCTCGTTTGTGACCGTGGAGTGGAGGTCACTGTTTGGGAATATATATATATATATATATATATATATATATATATATATATATATATATATATATATATATATATATATATACCTATACAAAAGGGTTCAGCACTATTCAACAGATTTATAACAGTTCAATATCGATAATTTGAGAAAGCAATGAGCACACAGAAAGATGTCCAGATCACCGATGTGCATATCTTAACAGGATTTTCTCTTTATTTCATTGTTTCTTAAAAACAGAAGATCATAGCCATAGCCGACGCGTTTCGTCTCGAAAAGAGACTTCTTCAGGGCTTCATAGAGTAGCAAAAGTGGATGTTCACTCTGACATTTATACAATTCAACCGGAAGACTTCTTATGTAGTAAACATTATCAGTAAGGCATGGTAGCCCGTAGCTCAAGTGTACCTGTTTCTTGAAACAGCCCACCAGGTACCTCCAGTAAGCGCCACAGAGCTGCGTTGCAGAGAGGTGTAAAAAGGGGAGTGGCCTTGGACCACCTCTCTGCAACGCAGCTCTGTGGCGCTTACTGGAGGTACCTGGTGGGCTAGTTGGCCCCCAGGGACCCTCAGGATTCAAGGGGAATTAATCCCCCAACTTAAAACCCGCCAGGGGGTGCGTTTGCACAGTGGTGAAGGGAGGGGGCGGGCCTGATGTGACATGTGTGTACTTATCCAATCACTCCGCCAAAACCCAAGCACTTATAAATTCACCATGCACTCTCCTTGCAGTATTCTAATCATCCAGTCAGTACCCATGCACTCATGCAATGACCCATGCACTAACTCATGCACTGCTACAATACTCTGAGCACTACTGATGCAGTCCAGCCATCGCCCTGTCACTACCCATGCACTCCTCCTATCACCCAGCGAGCACCATGTACTTATCCAATTACTCCGCCAAAACACAAGCACTTATAAATTCACCATGCACTCTCCTTGCATTACTCTAATCATCCAGTCAGTACCCATGCACTCATGCAATGACCCATGCACTAACTCATGCACTGCTACAATACCCTGAGCACTACTGATGCAGTCCAGCCATCGCCCTGTCACTACCCATGCACTCCTCCAATCACCCAGCGAGCACCATGTACTTATCCAATCACTCCGCCAAAACACAAGCACTTATAAATTCACCATGCACTCTCCTTGCAGTACTCTAATCATCCAGTCACTACCCATGTACTCATGCAATGACCCAGGCACTAACACATGCACTGCTACAATCCCCTGAGCACTACTGATGCAGCCCAGCCATCTCTTTGTCACTACCCATGCACTCCTCCAATCACCCAGCCAGCACCATGTACTTATCCAATCACTCCGCCAAAACCCAAGCACTTATAGATTCACCATGCACTCTCCTTGCAGTACTCTAATCATCCAGTCACTACCCATGTACTTATGCAATAATGCAGGCACTAACACATGCACTGCTACAATCCCCTGAGGACTACTGATGCAGTCCAGCCATCTCCTTGTCACTACCCATGCACTCCTCCAATCACCCAACCAGTTCCATGTCCTTATCCAATCACTCCGCCAAAACACAAGCGTTTATAAATTCACCATCCACTCTCCTTGCAGTACTCTAATCATCCAGTCAGTACCCATGTACTCATCCAATGAACCAGGCACTAACTCATGGCAAATACAGAGGAGGTCATGCTAATCACAGGGGTACCCCAACGCATAGTGTTCCCTAGTGTATGTAGGTGTTTTCACTGTATTCTAAGTGTCTTTTAGCATAGCACTGGCTCTAGGGCCGGTTAGTCAGAGTCAGTTACCACCAGTACCCATCAGCAAAAAGTTGGGGGCACAGGAGGACTTTCTGCTCCTCTGTTGGTTCTTTCTGCACATCTCTTGCTTCTTCTTGCACTTTTCTTCGTCTTTCTGGACTTCTGTTGCCTCTTTCTGCATTGGTCTTGCTTCTTTGTGCGCTTTTCTTCCTCTTTCTTCACATGTCCTACCTTTGTAGGCATAGTTAGAAATTAGCATTTAAAAAACCTTTGAAATTCACTGAAAAAACCATAGGTTTCAGGGACGTTATAGTTAGAAATTAGCATTTAAAAAACCTTTGAAATTCACTGAAAAAAACATAGGTTTCAGGGACGTTATAGTTAGAAATTAGCATTTAAAAAACCTTAGAAATTCACTGAAAAAACCACAGGTTTCAGGGACGTTATAGTTAGTTGGACATTTCACTCATACAAAACCAGAGAAATTCCCCCGTTATAGTTAGTTCAGCTAACTATAACTCGCGCCCCTGCAATGCACTGCTGATGACGTCACATATTACATCATTCATGACATGGTCAGTGACATCACTGATGACATCTCAAATGACATCACTGATGACATCATCCACGTGAAAATCTGATGCACCTCCTCACACTCTAATATAACCTTTGATACACCCACTGTAAAATGCAGACTACCATTTTCGAAACCATCGACACACCAATACCAGTTACTACATGCGCACTCACTGATTCCTAGGTCTACACACACATCCACTCATTCACCCATACAATCACTCATACATGCAGATACTCATCAATACAACACTATCGTATGCACTCATACACCTATACAGACACTCTCACACCGCCACTCATCCATGGAGTTACTCACACACCTAGTCAGTCATGCAAAGAATCAATCACACTCCCATTTACTCACCTATACAGATAGAAATGCATACTTACTCTCTTATATAATCACTGATACAAGTACACACTCATCCATACAGCCACTCTCACAATCACTGACTCTCACGTATAGTCATTTATACTCCAACTCTCACATACACTGCCTTTTCCCTATGTAGTTACTTGGACATGTACCACTGAGACATCCATTCACTCACCAACACACCCATACACACACTCACCCACCCATACAGCTGTTTCCACATGCACTCTTGAACCCATACACCCAGTGAATCAACCACTCACATCTATATGCAGAGTCACACACCTCCCACCCACCCACACACACACTCAGTCTCCCATACAAATTCTCAAGCAACCAATCAATAACCGATATAGACACTCATGTAGCTACTCACCAACCCATGCATTCAGTAAGACACATTTAATCACTCACTTATACAGTCAGTCACGCACCTACTAAATCATCCATCCAGACACTTATACACCCACTCATTCTTCAATACACCTTGGCATATATATAAAACATATTTAAACTTTACAGAAACACACAGTCACTGGATGATGTCATCAGTGATGTCATTTGAGATGTCATCAGTGATGTCATCAGTGATGTCACTGACCATGTCATGAATGATGTAATATGTGACGTCATCAGCAGTGCATTGCGGGGGCGCGAGTTATAGTTAGCTGAACTAACTATAACGGGGGAATTTCTCGGGTTTTGTACGAGTGAAAAGTCCAACTAACTATAACGTCCCTGAAACCTGTGGTTTTTTCAGTGAATATATATATATATATATACACAATTTAGGAGTTAGGGATTTGTACAGGTATTGGGTAGTGGTAGTGGCTAAGCTAACTTTAACTCGCGCCCCCACAATGCACTGCTGATGACCTCACATATTACATCACTCATGACATGGTCAGTGACATCTCAAATGACATCACTGATGACATCAGTGATGACATCATCCACAGCATCTCTGACACACCTACTCACACCTGTATAAAATATTTTATACACCCACTGCCACTCCCACACAACCATTCACAAACCCATTCACAGAACCATACCAGTACTTACACACCCACTCACTGATTCATTGATCTACACCCACATCCATTCACTCACCCATACTGCTACTCATACACCCACTCACTCACTAATACAGCAATTGACATATTCACTCATACACCCATACAGACACTCACACACTGAGTGAGTCACCCATAGAACTACTCACACACCTAGACACTCACCCATACAGTCAATCACACAGCCACTTACTCACCCAAACAGTGAGTAGATGTAAGTTTTGAATGTGGTGGTGGCTATTGAATGCCTGCATTTGTTTTGTCATTTTGGGACGTATTCACGGTGATCGCGGTTACCGACGTTATTGCGACGCCCAGCATCACAGCGAAAATGGAAAATTGGTTTAAATGGTTGTTTTTATGCAAACTCCCTACAAAAATATGACTTTAAACAGTGCAGTAATAAATCTCTGGTGTCTAAAATACTGAAAAAATGTGTGCATATATGTGTCTTGCACCCCCTAAAAAAGGCGCAATATTTGCGGTTACCGGAGTCGTCGCAAAAATGGGAAACACTAAATAAAAATTAATTTGTTAAAATATTACTATAGGCAGACACTTTTAAACATGAGAGCAGTAAACAACTAGTGTCAAATATCAATTATAATAGATGTATATATGTGTTTTAAAGTTTCAATAAAACACGCGGTATCCGCGATGAATGACATCATCGCGACTTCTGCTGTTGCAGCGAACACCGGAAACGCAAAGTAAAAGTGATTTTGTTAAAAAATTATTATAGACAAACAACTTTAAACAGGAGATCAGTAAACAAGTAGTGTCAAACATCAATTAAAATACCTGTGTATATATATGTGTTTTAGAGTTTCTGAAAAATACATGATGTCCACGACTACCGATGTCGTCGAGATACCGGGCGTCATCGTGAAAATGGAAAATAGTGTTTGTAGATGGTTTTTCTGTAAGCTCACTACAGAAATATTAGTTTAAAAAGTACATTAATAAAGCTGTACTGTTATATATACTGTAGAATGTGTCTATATATATGTTTTACACTTTGTACAAAGCGCACGCTCTTCGCGACGCCACCGCGATGACGTCTGTAGTAGTGAATATAATTATTTTTTTGTAAAGGTGGTTTTATTTTAAAAATGTCTAGAAGTGTATTTTTCAGTATGTGAAATACATTTACTGATCACATATTGTCCACGGTATATGCGACAATGTTGTGATGACTCAAAAAATTGTTACAAATAAAAACAGTTATTAACGTACTTTCTGATAAACACATACCTAATCAAAAAAGGAGTTATATATAATATAAATATAATAAACAATACACAATTATAGAAAGAAAATACAAAAATCTTAGAGTCTCATTTAAAAAAAAACATTGACGTTACAATTAAGAAATAGAATTTAAAAAAACCTTAGAAATTCACTAAAAAAACAAAGGTTACAGGGATGTTATAGTTAGGCTGACATTTCACTCGTACAAAACCAGAGAAATTCAGCAGTTGTAGTTAGCTGAGCTAACTTTAACTCGCGCCCCCACAATGCACTGCTGATGACCTCACATATTACATCACTCATGACATGGTCAGTGACATCTCAAATGACATCACTGATGACATCAGTGATGACATCATCCACAGCATCTCTGACACACCTACTCACACCTGTATAAAATCTTTTATACACCCACTGCCACTCCCACACAACCATTCACAAACCCATTCACAGAACCATACCAGTACTTACACACCCACTCACTGATTCATAGATCTACACACACATCCATTCACTCACCCATACTGCTACTCATACACCCACTCACTCACTAATACAGCAATTGACATATTCACTCATACCCCCATTCAGGCACTCACACACTGAGTGAGTCACCCATAGAACTACTCACACACCTAGACACTCACCCATACAGTCAATCACACAGCCACTTACTCACCCAAACAGTTACACACAGACCCACTTACTTACTCATACAAATAGTAACATGTACTCACTCACTATACAGTCACAGACAGAAGCATGCACTCATCCATATAGCCACTCTCACATTCCCTCACTCATGCATACAGTCACTCATATACCCCGTCATTCACATATACGGCCTTCCACATACCCAGTTACTCACCCATACTGACACATGCACTCAATCACCAGCACAGCCATACAGAAACTCACTCACACATACAGCTTCTCACACACAGTACCCCATACAGCCACTGACTTACCCACTCACTCATCCATACATACTGACTCATTAACTCACTCACTCATCCATACAGGCAGTCACACACCTCCTCACCCACACATATAGACACCCAGACAACCATAGAGGTATTCAGACAACCAATCACCCACATAGCCATTCATGTACCCACTAAAACACTCATACGCCCACTTAAACTTCAACTGACAGACAGTTGCACACATTTACACAACCAGTCACTCACCCATACATTCACTAAGACACCTAATCACTCACTTATACAGTCCCACTGAGTCATCCATACAGACACTCATACTCCCACTGATTCACCAATACACCTTGGTATATATATTTAACACTCATAAACTTTTTAAAAACACTCACAATAATGTGATGATATCATCACTGATGTCATCAGTGTTGTCATTTGAGATGTCATCAGTGATGTCACTGACCATGTCATGAGTGATGTAATAGGTGATGTCATAAGCAGTGCATTGCGGGGGCGCAAGTTATAGATAACTCAGGTAACTACATACAGGAGGTATCAAGAGGGCTTCTTGGCCCCCAAGGTCCTTCTGGAGCCAAGGGGACTTTATCCCCAAACTAGTAGTGTGCCAGGAGGCACGTTTGCAGAGTGGTGGAGAAAGGGGGCGTGGCCTCTGACAACCTCTCGGCAATCCTGCTGTGTGGGACTTACAGGAGGTAACAGAGGGGTAGTTGGCCCCCAAGGACATTCTTTCTGGCCAACTACCCCTCCTATTACCCGTAGTAAGTTCCATACAGCAGGATTGCTGATATCTGTTAGCAGGGCTTTCTCCACCAGTCTGCAAACGCGTCTTAATTTTCTATAGCCCTGGGGAGGTGGCGCATTATTATTTTGAATTGCCCCCGGGCCCTGGCCCACCCATGGGTGTAATTAAATGATTTAAAACAATGCTTTTTGGGCCCTGGGGGGTCCCAGGGGGACTCCCCCAAGAGGCCCAGGGGATCAGGATGTTTCTACCCTGCCCCCTTATCTTTTTTTAACGTTTTTTCTTGTCACTCGGTTCAACCGAGTCAAGAGATGGCTGCCAACACTTCCTGGTTTGAAGTGTTGACAGCTAATTAGATCTCGGGTACGAGATCGGAAGGGGTCGCTGATCCACGGCGGCCACAGTTGTATATCTGAGAAATCTTTACATTTCTCAGGAACTACTGAACAGATTTACACCATTTAACAAAAAGAGTGCTTTGTGAACCAAGAGCTACCTTTTTGGCAAATTTGGTGTAATGCCGTTAAGCAGTTTGGGCTGTAGCCGTGTCTAAAGTTTACTATGGAAATTAACATGGAGTAAAAGTGTTTTGGGACCTCCCCCTTTTTCTCAGCCACAGCTTGACGGATGACCCCAAAATTTTCAAGACAGGAGTTGAAGTGAGTGTCAAATTAGTTTGGAAAATTTTGCAAATATTCATCAAATGACGCCAAAGTTATTGGCAAATCAAAAACAGCTTTTTAATAGAAATCAGGTCCTAACTATAACTACCCACTGGCGACCACCAGTAGGTAATATAATTTCAGAAGAAAAGATGCAACCTCTTAAGTTAGATCTCTTTTTGAAGCATTTTGGTATGTTGCATAATATACTGTCATCTCATATTTATAATGGATCATTTGATACACATTGCCCTTCCTACTGTCGTAATCGATTGTAGATTTGTTTTGCTTCATGATGTATATTATGGTGGATGTCCTATTAAAAATGAATTACCTTGTGGTACCAAAAGACTAGGGGTAATTCAATCGAGACATTAAAACATAGAGTAATAACAATCAGTAAAAAGATGGATACTGTGGGACCTATTCCCAGGTAAATTACCACATCTATATTTACTCATGTGTAACTTTACTCTTGCAATTTCAAGCAAATCTACACTTTTTTGCTGTTCGCCATTTTTGAGTGTAGATTTACACCCAAGTGTAGACTTACGTGGTTCCATCCCCAGAAAGCATGGGGGAGACATCTAAGGGCCTGTTTACTTGCCGTGGCGGTGGTCCATGGGAAGTTGAGATCAACATAACCAGGGCATAGAAGTATAGGGAAAAGTAATAACTTTTATTAATTCCTAAAGAAATATAAAGCATATTTTAATGTAAAATAAAAAGGTAAATATAATTCAAATATTAGCTTAGACCTAATAAAATAAAATGTTATTGAGTATTCATTCTTCAAAGTAAATATTCTAATAATTAAAATATATTAATGCAATTTAATTTATCAAAATAATTTTTAAACAAAATTCAAAAAAATGCAACCATCAATAGCATTTTCATATTAAATTAATTCTTAGTACATTTAAGCAAATCTTTTTATAGAATTAAAATTAATGTAAATTTTTAATAACATATTAAAAGTTTCATTTTCTTTTACAAAAATTATTAATTATTATCATTAATTAATGAATTATTTATTACATTTTTAACGTTTGAAGCTATCATATATATATTTATATATATATAGATTTATTTATATGTTTATGTGTGTGTGGGGGCTGGAGGGGTTGGGGTGTGTGTGCGTGTGTGTATATATATATATATATATATATATATATATATATATATATATATATATATATATATATATATATATATATATGAATTAATTTAATTATTTTAACATTATTTCCTATGGAGTGTTATTTTAAGTTGCTGGCTCCATTATTTTCAATAGGAGTGTGCTGCAGTAAAAGTGAGTGACCATGTGTTGTGTCAGACAGTCTCTGAGGTTTGGAGTGCATTCACTACTGTTTTGTGGCATTTTGGGTTGTAGTATCTTTCAAAGTGTACTTTCAGAATAACAATGGAAATGGTCTTACCATTGAATAGCAATGGTTCTACTCTTTTGCGGGTGGGTGTTTGTAGCATGTTCTTCCTTAAACCACTCCTTACTACTCCCCAAACCCCTCCTATTTTGTAGTAAGTATTCCCCATTTTCCAGCCATTGCCCTTGGCCCCTCCTACATTTACTAATAAGCAGTAAACACACATATGGGGAGATCTCTTCTTAGAAGATATGAGACCCTTGACCCTGCTAGGTAGGTTGCTCCCCCTCCGCACAGCACCGCCTGTGTGTCCCTGCCCCAGCTGCTGCTGCTGAGGAAGATCGAGGCCCTCCTCCACCCGCAGGCTACCACCTGCGCCTCATCCCTGGTGGCCAGTGGTAGGCCGTAGGTTTGTATCTCTTCTGTTCTTTTGTAGTGCCTTTTGTCACTTTGGTGTCTGTGACTGCTGTTGTCTGTTTTTCCCCCTGTGCCTATATTTGTTCTGTGCCCGGTTTTTCCTTCTGTTTCCCTCGCTGTCCCTTGTTTCTGTGCCCGGTTTTTCCTTCTGTTTCCCTCGCTGTCCCTTGTTTCTGTGCCCGTTTTTCCTTCTGTTTCCCTCGCTGTCCCCGTGATTCTGTGCCCGGTTTTTCCTTCTGTTTCCCTCGCTGTCCCCGTGATTCTGTGCCCGGTTTTTCCTTCTGTTTCCCTCGCTGTCCCCTTGATTCTGTGCCCGTTTTTCCTTCTGTTTCCCTCGCTGTCCCCGTGATTCTGTGCCCGGTTTTTCCTTCTGTTTCCCTCGCTGTCCCCGTGATTCTGTGCCCGGTTTTTCCTTCTGTTTCCCTCGCTGTCCCCTTGATTCTGTGCCCATTTTTCCTTCTGTCTCCCTCGCTGTCCCCGTGATTCTGTGCCCGGTTTTCCTTCTGTCTCCCCCGCTGCCCCTTGATTCTGTGCCCGTTTTCGCCCTCTGTTCCTTGTTGCCCCCGTAATCCCCGTGCCCTTTTGCCTTCTGTCCTTCGTCGCACCGCTGCTGTTCCCGCCGCTGCGTCCCCTGCGGCCACGCCCCCCTGACTGACCATTCGCTGCCCCTGCCTCCCGCCTCCCAGCTGCTCCTCCCTCCCACCTTCCCATATATGGCGGCCGCTGCGCGGTGAGGAGAGCGACCCTTGACCCTGCTAGGTAGGTCGCTCCCCCTCCGCACAGCACTGCCTGTGTGTCCCTGCCCCAGCTGCCGCTGCTGAGGAAGATCGAGGCCCTCCTCCACCCGCAGGCTACCACCTGCGCCTCATCCCTGGTGGCCAGTGGTAGGCCGTAGGTTTGTATCTCTTCTGTTCTTTTGTAGTGCCTTTTGTCACTTTGGTGTCTGTGACTGCTGTTGTCGGTTTTTCCCCCTGTGCCTATATTTGTTTCTGTGCCCGGTTTTTCCTTCTGTTTCCCTCGCTGTCCCTTGTTTCTGTGCCCGTTTTTCCTTCTGTTTCCCTCGCTGTCCCCGTGATTCTGTGCCCGGTTTTTCCTTCTGTTTCCCTCGCTGTCCCCGTGATTCTGTGCCCGGTTTTTCCTTCTGTTTCCCTCGCTGTCCCCTTGATTCTGTGCCCGTTTTTCCTTCTGTTTCCCTCGCTGTCCCCGTGATTCTGTGCCCAGTTTTTCCTTCTGTTTCCCTCGCTGTCCCCGTGATTCTGTGCCCGGTTTTTCCTTCTGTTTCCCTCACTGTCCCCTTGATTCTGTGCCCGTTTTTCCTTCTGTCTCCCTCGCTGTCCCCGTGATTCTGTGCCCGGTTTTCCTTCTGTCTCCCCGCTGCCCCTTGATTCTGTGCCCGTTTTTGCCCTCTGTTCCTTGTTGCCCCCGTAATCCCCGTGCCCTTTTGCCTTCTGTTCCCTTCGTCGCACTGCTCCCGTTCCCGCCGCTGCATCCCCTGCGGCCCCGCCCCCCTGACTGACCATTCGCTGCCCCTGCCTCCCGCCTCCCAGCTGCTCCTCCCTCCCACCTCCCCATATATGGCGGCCGCTGGCGCGCCAGATGCGTGCCTAAGGCAAGCCCGTCTGCACCCGTCCGCGCCTGGACCGCGCCCAGTGCCAGAACCCCTGGTCCTCGTGCCCCCGGCGCCAGCCACGACGACCGCCGCCGATACGATGCCACCACACTCCACGCTCTCAACCCCGGACGGACACATACCTGCTTCAAGGCCGCCCCGAAACGCACTCATGGTCCCTTCACCTGCCGGAACTGCAGCTACACCAGCCTCAGAGCCGCCGAAGCGCCCGCCAAGAAGAACCTCAACCACCTCCGATGCATCCTACTGAACACCCGCTCCGCACGCAAACACGCCGTCGAGCTCTGGGACCTGCTCGACACATCATCACCGGACGTCGCCTTCCTGACAGAGACCTGGATGAACGACTCCTCCGCACCCGACATCGCCATAGCCATCCCAGACGGCTATAAGATCACCCGCAGAGACCGCACCAACGGAGTAGGAGGAGGAATCGCCATCGTCCACAAGAACACCATCAGGGTCTTGACCAGCACCGACGACATTCTCTGCACCGCCGTACACATGCACTTCCAGATCCACACGGACCCCAACACCACCCTTAGAGGCACCCTCATCTACAGACCCCCTGGACCACGAGCCCAGTTCAGCGACTCCATCGCCGACTTCATCAGCACGCACGCCCTGACCGCCACTGACTACATCCTCCTCGGAGACCTGAACTTTCACCTGGAGAACAACAACGACAGCAACTCCACCACCCTGGTCGACAACCTCGCCAACCTCGGACTGAGACAGCTCGTCACAACGCCGACCCATTCCTCCGGCCACACGCTCGACCCCGTCTTCTCCTCAAGCTCCCACATCTCCTTCAGCCACACCACTGAACTCCTCTGGACCGACCACCGCTGCATCCACTTCACCTTCCAGAAACCCACCACACACCACCGCACCCAACAGATCCCACGCCGCTGCTGGAGCAAAGTCACCGAAGACCAACTACAGGCAAACCTCGCTCTCAGCCCACCCACCGACCCCTCCAACACCGACGACGCTGCCCGCAACCTAAGACGATGGATAGACGACTGCGCCAACACCCTCGCCCTGCTGAAAAAACCCACCTACAGAGACACCAGCAAAAGAGCCAGCTGGTTCACCCCGGAACTCCTAGCATCCAAGCGTACCTGCTGGAAACTAGAGAAGAAATGGCACAGTGAAAAGACACCGGACAGCCACGCAGCCCACAAAGACGCCATCCGCAACCACCATCACCTCATCAGGTCCGCCAAGAGGATCTCCTTCAAAAACCGCCTCGACAACAACGCACACAACAGCAAGGAGCTCTTCAACATCGTGAAGGAACTCTCCAACCCCAGCTCCAACAACAACGACATCTCGCCGTCGCAAGCCCTGTGCGATTCCCTCGCCACCTTCTACCACCGCAAGATCGCCGACATCCATGACAGCTTCAACACCCAGACAGCCCCAACAGACACCGACACACCAGACCCGCTGCACACCATCGACCACGACCCCTTGCCAGCCTGGGCCAACGTGAACATCGATGACACCATCAAGACCATGAGCACAATCCACTCCGGCTCCCTGTCAGACCCTTTCCCGCACCACATCTTCAACAAAGCCAGCAGCTCCATCGCACCCCACCTGCGCAACGTCATCAATCTCTCCTTCGAGACCGCGACCTTCCCAGAGAGCTGGAAACACGCCGAGATCAACGCCCTACTCAAAAAACCCAAGGCGGACCCGAGAGACCATAAGAACTTCCGGCCCATCTCCCTGCTTCCGTTCCCAGCCAAGGTCATCGAGAAGATCGTCAACAGACAGCTAACCCGATACCTCGAAGAAAACAGCATCCTGGACCCATCCCAGTCAGGGTTTCGCAGCAACCACAGCACCGAGACTGCCCTCATCGCCTCCATCGACGACATCAGGACCCTGCTGGACAACGGTGAGACCGCAGCCCTCATCCTGCTGGATCTCTCCGCCGCCTTCGACACTGTCTGCCACCGCACTCTATGTGCACGCCTCCACGACGCAGGGATCCGAGACAAGGCCCTGGAATGGACCACCTCCTTCCTCTCCGGCAGAACCCAGAGAGTCCGCCTCCCCCCATTCCGATCCAAAGCCTCCGAGATCATCTGCGGCGTACCCCAGGGATCATCCCTCAGCCCGACACTGTTCAACATCTCCATGGCCCTGCTCGCACGCATCGCCAGACAGCACGACCTCAACATAATCTCCTTCGCCGACGACACTAAACTGATCCTCTCCCTCACCAAGGACCCCCTCGCCGCCAAATCCAACCTCCACGAAGGAATAAAGGCCGTCGCCGATTGGATGAAGAGCAGCCGACTAAAGCTGAACACGGACAAGACGGAGGTCCTCATCCTCGGCTCCAACCCTTCAGCCTGGGACGACTCCTGGTGGCCAACGACACTGGGGGCAGCCCCGACACCCACCGACCACGCACGCAACCTGGGAGTCATCCTCAACTCAATGCTCTCCATGGCCAAGCAAGTCAACGCAGTCTCCTCCTCCTGCTTCAACACCCTCCGCATGCTCCGCAAGATCTACAGGTGGATCCCGACAGATACAAGAAGAACAGTCACCCAGGCCCTCGTCAGTAGCAGACTCGACTATGGAAACGCCCTCTACGTGGGAGCCCCGGCCAAGCTCATCAAGCGACTGCAACGCATTCAAAACGCCTCTGCACGCCTGATCCTCGATGTACCAAGCCACAGCCACATCACCCCCCACCTGAGAAACCTGCACTGGCTCCCCGTCGACAGGAGAATCTCCTTCAAACTCCTCATCCACGCACACAAGGCACTCCACAAGACCGGCCCAGCCTACCTCAACAGACGACTCTTCTTCTACGTCCCCAACCACCAGCTCCGCTCCGCCGACCTCTCCCTCGCCACCGTCCCTCGCATTCGAAGAACAACCACCGGCGGCAGATCCTTCTCCCACCTCACCGCCAAGACCTGGAACACCCTTCCACTCAGCCTACGACAGACCCAAGACCTGCTGACCTTCAGGAGGCTACTCAAGACCTGGCTGTTCGACCAGTAGCGGCACCCCCCCTTTTTTTACCCCAGCGCCTTGAGACCCTCGCGGGTAAGTAGTGCGCTCTACAAATTCTGTGATTGATTGATTGAGGTGGAGGCAAAAATTCACTACTATAGTGTTTGTGAATTAAATTTTGTACAAAGAAGTAATACTGTAATACTCCTTCACTTACTACAAAATGCAGTTTTGGAATTAGGCCCAAGGAGATCTTCAAACTGGATGGAGGGCCCCTGTTAATCTCAGCGGGACACAAGGCTAAGGCCAAGAGGAATATTTATTATGCCCCTAGAGAGCAGAGACAAATATGCTTAAAACAGTGCTGTGTTTTAGGGAAAGGAAACAGAGGGGCAGTGAACAACTGTGTAATGGGCCATCAATTATTGTTTTTTCAACTCATGTCCTGGTTGAAAGTAGATATCAAAGTGAGTTCAGGGGGCCTCCAAATAACCCTCGAAGTCCATATCACCATTTCAGATAAAGGATCACACTGTGGATACTTGTACACTTTTAAGGAGTCTATGCTGTCGCTAGCATGCTGGCTAGCATGAATTTGACTGCTATTTTAAAAGGGATAACTGAACAAAACTGAAATGTCTGAATTGCTCAAATTAGAGCTGCCAGTTTTATAGAATAATTATGAGAATATATATTGGACATTTGGAGGGGAGGCTTGTGGTTTTTGTTTTACACTGGGATGGGCAGAGCACTAAAACGTTTGAAGGTCATTGGTTTAGGATAATAGCTAGTCAAAAGGAAGGGTTAGGTTAAAAGGAAAAAAGAAAGTGTTATCTTACAAGAAGGGGAGTACAGAGGAATACTCACATAAATTAAACAAGCATTGGCAAAGCCAATAGTTCTCGCCTATACAAGAGCTATTGGCTTTGGCAATGTGGTTTTGCCATATTGTACACAAGTGTGGCTGCTTTTCAGCATTGCTAAAAGTTAGTGGCGTGGAGTGTCCTAGAGTGGAGGGGGGGGAGTAGAGTGTTGTAGACTGGATTTGTTGGAGTAGAGTGTTGTAGAAGTGGAGTAGGGGGAGTAGACTGTCAGAGTTGAGGAGAGGAGAGTTGAGTTCAGTGATTCAGTGGCAGAGAGTGTCGTAAAGTGCAGTGTCATAGAGTGCAGTGTCGTAGAGTGCAGTGGCATAGAGTGGAGTGTCGCAGAGTGGAGTGGGGCGAAATAGGGTGGAGTGGGTTGGAGTGAATTAAGGTAGTGGGGTGGATTGGACTGAAGTAGATTGGGGTGGATTAAATTGGGGTAGATTATGCTGAGTGGAGTGGGGTGAATTGGAGTGGGCGGACTGGATGGGGTGGATTGGAGTGGGGTGGATTGGATTGGGGTGGATTTGAGTAGGGTCGATTAGATTTGTTTGGGGTGGTTTGGAGTGGGGTGAATTAGAGTGGAGGAGGTTGGATTGGACTGGAGGGGGAGGATTAGATTGGAGTGGGGTGGGGTGGATTGGAGCGGGGTGGGTTGGAGTGTGGTGGGCTGAAAGAATTGGATTGAGTGGGGTGGACTGAACTGGGGTGGAGTGGGTTGGATTGGAATAGAGTGGGGTGGATTGGAGAAGAGTGGGGCAGATTGGATTGCAATGGGGTGGATTAGAATGAGGTGGGGTAGAATGAAAGAGGGTCAGTGGATTGTATTGGTGTGCGGACAAGAGTGGGAGGGACTCATGTGGGGTGGAATGGAGTGGAGTGGGGTTAATTTGAGTGAGATGGGTTGGATTATCTTGGGGTGGGGTGGATTGGAGTGGAGTGGAGTAAGTGGATTGCATTGGGGTGGATTAGATTGGATTGAGGTGGACTGATTGGATTGAGGTAGGGTGAACGGGATTGCGGTGTGGTGAACTGGATTGGGGTGGGGTAGGGTAGGGTGGGGAGTGTATTAGGAGTGGGGTGGGGTAGGGTGGATTGGAGTGGGGTCAATTGAATTTGATTGGATTGAGGTGGATTGGATTGGTGTGGGGGTGGACTGGAGTGGGGCAGACTGGATTGGAATTGGGTGGATTGGAATGGGGTGAGGTGGATTGGACTGGGGTGAGGTCGGTTGGATTGGAATGGGGGTGGATTGGAGTGGGGTGGAATTGGAGTGGGCGGATTGTTTTGGATTGGAGTGGAGCAGATTGGAGTTGGGCAGGTTGTTTTGGATTGGAGTGGGGCAGATTGTTTTGGATTGGGGTGGGACTGATTGGAGTGGGGCACACTGTTTTGGATTGGAGTGGGGCAGCTTGGAGGGGGACAGATTGTTTTGGATTGGAGTGGGGCAGACTGGAGTGGGGCAGATTGTTTTGGATTGGAGTGGAGCAGATTGTTTTGGATTGGAATGGGGCAGATTGGAGCGGGACAAATTGATTTGGATTGGATTGGGGAAGACTGTTTTGGATTGGAGTAGGGCGGACTGGTGTGAGGCAGATTGGAGTTGGTCAAAATGTTTTGGATTGGAGTGGGGTGGATTGTAGTGGATTGAATTGAGTGGGGTAGATTGTGGGTGAGTAGGGTGGATTGGATTGGTGTGAGGTGGATAGGATTAGAGTGGGGTAGATTTGATTGGGCTGTATTGGGATATATTGGATTGGTGTGGGATTGGACTGGATTGGATTGGAGTGGGGTGGATTGTGGTGGAATGGAGTGGGGTGAATTGGGAAGGAGTGGGTGGATTGGGGAGGTGAATTGGATTGGAATGGAGCGAATTGGAGTGGGGCAACTTGAGTGGGCAGATTGTTTTGGATTCGAGAGGGGCAGATTGGAGTGGGGCAGAGTAGAGTGGGGCAAACTGTCTTAGATTGGAGTGGGGCAGATTGGAGTGGGCCGAATGAAGTGGGGCAGATTGTGTTGGATTGGAGTAAGGCAGATTGGAGTAGGATGGATTGAAGTGGGGCAGATAGATTTGGATTGGAGTGGGGTAGATTGGACTTGGGTTGATTGGAATAGGCAGATTGATTCGTATTGGAGTGGGGCAGATTGTTTTGGACTGGAATGGGGCAGATTGGAGCGGGGCAGATTGTTTTGGATTGGAGTGGTGCAGGTTGTTTTGGATTGGAGTGGGGCAGATTGGAGTGGAGCAGATTGTTTTGGATTGAAGTGGGGCAGATTGGAGTGGGGCAAATTGTGTTGGATTGGAGTGGGGCAGAGTGGAGTGAAGCTGACTGTTTTGGTTGGAGTGGGGCAGATTGGAGTGGGGCAGATTGTTTTAGGTTAAAGTGGGGCAGATTGTTTTAGGTGGAAGTGGGGCAGATTGTTTTGTATTGGAGTTGGGCAGATTGTTTTGTTTTGGAGTGGGGCCATTGTTTTGGATTGGAGTGGGGCAGATTGGAGTGTGGAAGATTGGAGTGGGGCAGATTGTTTTGGATTGGGGTAGGGCGAATTGGAGTGGGGCAGATTGGAGTGGGGCGGGTTGGAAGGATTGGAGTGTGTTGGAGTGGATTAAATTGAATTGGGCTGAGTGGTTTTTGATTGAAGTGGGGTGGATTGCATTAAGTGGGGTGGATTGGTGTGGGGTGAGTTGGGGTGGATTAGCGTGGATTGGAGTGGGGTGGATTGGCGTGTACTGCACAATTATGTGCTAAAGCATCATTTCAGAAATGACATATAAGAAAGAAACAATGTCGCTTTACAATGACAATATCCTCATCTTTTGAGAACAGTGCCCATGATCACAAACAAATGAAAACATGAGTGCAAAGTGAGAAAAGAAGCCTTGGCAAAATAAAGGAAAGTTAACTATTGAAAATCAAACTGTGCAATTTTTTTTTGTCCTGCTAGGCATGTTTTTGCCAGTCACACACAGGGGCGTAGCTTCAGAGGGGGTGATTGAGGTGTCACACACCCTTAATAAATGGATTCTCTAGTAAATAGTTGGGTACAGGTGCTTTCAGTCAGTATGGTGAAGTGGTTGTCGGATTTCACCTAAGATTTTTAAATACACATTCAGACAAAAACACACACACTCTCTATCTTCTGAAGTTCTTAAAACTTTTAGTTATTTTACAACAGGAGACATCGTTTACAATGCATGCGTTACAACGCGTGCCATTACAACGTAATTTTTACAACGCAACTGCCATTACAACGCATGTCATTACACCGCATGCCATTACAACGCATTCCCAAAAGTAATGACCCGGCGGAGTTAGAATAGTAATTTGCGTTGTAATGGATTATGCGTTGTAATGGCTTGCGTTGCGATGACACGCGTTGTAATGGATTTTGCATTGTAAAAAATGCGTTGTAATGGCACATGTTGTAAATGCATGGTTTGTAACGTTTCCTATTCTTTTACAACATATTGGGGCAGATTTGCCAACATTTTCCACTCTGCTTCCTTCACAAAAGTGACGCAAACCAGCACAAAATGTATTTTTTATTATTTACTTTCCAGGGCAAGCTGTAAATTGTCTAAACATAACACAAAGTAGCAAGAAGCTCTGCTTTGCGTTACTTAACATCAAGGGGCTGTTATATGGGTGCTCCTAGGCAACCACCCATGCTTTTTGACGCAAAACCGTATCTATCAAAAAACTGAGATGGATTTTTTGTAATAAATTAATGCGTTTTGAAAGCAGGAATTAAAAGGAGAAAAGTTTTAATTTCTCTTTTCTTTTCCGACGTGCATGTGTGATGCACTGTAGAGCACACATACAAAGTAGGAAAAGCTTCAAAACGTGTCTATGCATTGTATTTTGAAGTGGAAGGGAACCCATCCTGCACAAAACCTATGCTTGACTTATGTACATACCCTTGCGCTATGGCGCAAAGATGTGTGCATGCTGCACAGCGGCAAAATTCAGCTAGGGAGAGGGAAGGAGACTGCTATATCTTTGCAGATGTGGCACTCTCTTGGTCCCTCCCTCATGCAATGCAGGGCAGCATTTTTGCCTGCTGCGCTGCATTCCGTGATGTGTTGGATTGTCTTTTAAGTAACCCTGCTGCTCTCCTTTCCATTGTGCCTAGCCCCCTCATGACCTGCTTCTCCTATAACACAATTTAGCAAGATATGCCTGCATAATTGTTAGAAAATTTAAAGCTCACCTCCCCGCCCCCAATTTTACTGACCAAGCTATGCCCCTAGTCACACGCCTTCTGTTTGCAGGGCACATAAAAGTTAAAAAGAACAAAATAGTACCTCAATCCTATCTGGACCAGCAGACGGACACTGATTAAGTTGAATCAATCAGTGCGTGGTCCCTGCTCCACAGAGAGAAACGGAAATGACGACTTCCGAGGCTGCAAAGAAGAGTGCCAGGCAAGCCAACAAATGGAAAGCAACGGGAGGGCTCCAAGCCCTTTTCTGTATACAAGAGCATCTCGCAAGCGAGACGCATGATCTAGTGCATGCTCTCGCAGGCTCGACCCTAAACAGAAATGACTTTCGATTCATTCATTCAATTCATAAAAAAGTTATCAAGCTAAGTAAGTGCCTTCCACTATCAATATCCATCCACATTTCCCACCATAGGTACAGAAAGATGTCCCTGAATTAATAGCTGTTGTTTTCATTTTTCCGCAGGTGTACACTGACGAACGAAGCATAAGTCTTCTTACCCGCTTGAGTGCTTTAATTTCTGCTGTGTAGCCAGCTGCTGCTTTCTGTTGCTTTCCTATTTCTGAAACAAGTTGGACTATTGTTTCTCTGCTGGCTTTCAACTCCATCTGCTGGCTGGCTAATGCTTCCTCGAGGCTTGCACTTCTTGACGTTTCATTAAAATGGTCTTTCAGTAGCTCTGAAACCTGTATGAAGGATTGGAAAAACCTTTGTGCTATTAAAAATAAACTGGGCATAAAACAGCGCATTCAATACTTGCCTATGAATAACAAAGACATGCCTATGTCACGGAAGCAGTCCCTGGCAAGGAGAAAAAGCATTACATAAACAAACACAAGCCGATTTTGAATTAAGATTTTGTATTGTTAGAAGTACATTTTTCTGAGCAGTAAGGATAAAGCTGCCTTTGTGATGACTGTTACTTTACCATTATCAACTTTTTAGTATTTCTGTCACTAAGCAGCAAGACTGAAACTGTTCCTAGGGATGGTTAATAAAGAGCTTTAATGTGCTGATACCGCGTAAGCATGCGCAGTGTGCGTCATAACATAGCATGCCACCTTCGTACGCACTTCCTCGCTGGTTGCAGGAGGCAATCAGTATGAGCTTCAGTCGCGGCCGGCATGACTCGGTGAGTAGGGGGTCACGCGGGCAGTGGGTTTAATTTAATAATATAAAAAAAATGAAACGTACCTTCCCACCGGCCGTGTACCACGTTGTCTCTGCTCTTTTCCTGCTCTCCTGCCTCCTCAGGAACAGGAAGCAGGCAGCCAGGCTCCCACCCTAAGCCAATCACAACGCTGCAAGCCAGGGGCGTAACACAGGCCCCTGCAGCCCCCGCAGTGCGGGGACCCCTGAGCTGCAGGGGGCCCCCTCAGCACTGTACTCACGCCGGAGAGCTCCGGATTAGATCCAGAGCAGGGGCCCCTCTGTGTACCTTGCAGGGGGGCCCCTTCAACTTTCGTTAAGCCACTGCTGCAAGCAGCATTGTGATTGGTCAGGACGCCGCCCAGCCAGGGGCTAATGGACCGGCCATGTTGCAGCCTACATGGAAAAGGGCAGAGTGCGTATGACTGGTTTGGTTGGCCCCAGAGGACCGACCAAACCAGTCATGTCCACTCAGGAGTGACCATCCCTGCTCGCAGAGCAGCCCCGCCCACCCGCTCGCCCACAACCAAACCCTACTGCTTTCTCGCAGTGCGAGAAGCAGAAACATAAAATGGTAGTTATTACCATTTTATGTTTCTGCTTCTCGCACTGCGAGAAAGCAGTGGGGCGACGCTCCCCTGCCATAGTGGAGGAGCCGCCCCTGATCAGCTTCATGACTGATGGTAGAGGTGTCGGCAAGAGAGCATTATTATTAGGAAAGAGCCTATGACTAAGGCCCTCATTTTAAGTCGTAGTGGAATCTCCGTCAAGAGATACAATGAGGAGAGGCCTAGGGGTTGAAAGGTCAGTTCTTTAAAACACACTCTGCCGAGCAATGTAAGGGTTGGGTAGAAAACTCTTGCCCCCCTCTATGGACAGGAGATCTCTATAATCTATTGGTAGTTGATGTCCCACTATGGGGGGTAGGGTAGGTACATACACCAGACCAGGTGAGGCCAGGCAGACTTTACCATGATCACAGTGTACACTGACTGGGCTACACTTGATATTCTGGAGAATTCTCAAAACCAAGGGATAGGAGGGAGCGCATACAGAAATACAAACACCCCCGTTCAGCCCTTCATTAGGCTGCCCCCAGGGACCTGGGTGCTATACCCCTCAAAGAGGCAAAGTGTATTTGATGTTTTGATGAGTTACCAATGCATTTATGAGAGGCCAGCCCCAAGTCCTAGAGTAGTGTTCACGGATATGACAAGCTGATATGCCTACCCAGACTCCTTCAGGACAAAAACATGTGTAGATGTCTTGTAAATCCATTGAATACATTCAGTCATTGCTCCGTAGAGCCACCAACATCTGAGACAGAATTTGGAGTTTTAACGTTTGCAAGAGTGGAACTGGTAGAGATCGTAAAGATCCAGGATGTGGGAAAGCCTCCCTCTCCTTTTCCTTACAGGGAAATAATTCAAGTAATATCCCCACCTCTTTTCTTGGAGCTGGACTAGCTACTTTTCTGTTATGGATCAGAGCCTCACTACCTTATATAAAAGTTAATGGGATGGAGACTGTTACACAGGTTGCCTGGTAAGCAGTGGCTGTGGCAGCTGTAGAGCAAAGCCCTTCTTCACCACTGAGAGGACCCTTATGCCATTAGTTATCTGGGTGAAGTGGCGGTAACAGATGGAAAGGTTTCTCCTCACTGATGTGGTGGACAGGATGGTGGATCATCCACAAAGAAGTCATTGGGACATGTTTGCCTTGTTTCTGGCTGGAAGAGAAAGATTGTTCCTCCTCCAAAGCATCTCCTCTTTACAGACCTGCTTCTTTAAAACAAGGAGGATCCAGCAGATGTCTTCAGTTGAAAAGACTCCTGATTCTTGAAAGTCTGTAAGGCTTTCCCCAGCTGGAAAAAAAGGAGA
Organism: Calotriton arnoldi; assembly: GCA_963921515.1. Classification (NCBI taxonomy): domain Eukaryota; kingdom Metazoa; phylum Chordata; class Amphibia; order Caudata; family Salamandridae; genus Calotriton; species Calotriton arnoldi. The sequence continues at coordinate 1,355,781 of CAWUFW010003184.1, read as the reverse complement.
AGGTTAGGTCTAGGTGGCCCTAAGCAATTCAGTACTGTCTGTCTTGTTTCATTTGGAAGATCTCATTCACTGAGGTACTTGACTAGTTCTTCCCACCAAAGGGTAGGCAAATTACCTTCTTCAGGGCCTCTAGCATGATGTCCAAAGACATGAGCCTTGATGACCATTGCATGGGCAGGCCACTATTCATAGCCCTGGTGCCTATGTAAATCAGGATCATGGACATTATAAATTTCTGTTGTACAGCTTCTTTGCCAGATTCATGGACCAGTACTCTCCCTTGACATACTGCTGGAGCACGGAGGCATAGTAGTCCAATTTGTGCCAGAGATGGCCATGTTCACACTGGCCAGCTGCAAGGAGTGCCAAATTTAAGGATCTTCTTAATGCATGCCTCCAGACACTCTGCCTCCTTGTTTATGTGGGATGGCATTCTTTGTGAGAAGCTGCCATCACTGCCAATAGACCAAGCTAAGAAATTCACGGACCCAACGCCTGGAAATACTTTGAGGCCCGTGGCTTAGTGCCAAATGTTTTGAAGACTAAAGGCTCGGAGGAATGCTTCTTCCACACCTTCGGAGCTTGCCTGAGAACCTGGAGCTCTATGGCTCTATGACTATGACAGATCAGAGAGGAGATGCAGTTATGGCAACCAAAGCATAAGTGCTCTCTTTCCAATGGGATTGCTGATGTTGCAATGAACAACATCTCCAAAGCTATGGCCATGATGATTTTAGTGTCGGGTCAGATCGAGGTCCTCATGATCACTGGTATAGATAATATGGCTGGAATCAAGCTCATTGTCTGGTTCTCCTAAATGGGCACTCGTCTTGGGAGGGGCCTAGTGCACAGTTCCACAGAGGAATCGTCCATCTGAAGGAGAAGCAGATGCAACCAGAATCAAAGTCAGAATTGGATTGGGTGGAAGGTAATGGTTGATTCAGAGGCACTGATTCCAAAGGCTGATCCTCAGCCCATGAAGTGGCATGGGAGTGTGCGGAAGATGTACTGGAAGCTGTGGTACCACAGTGGGCAGGAGCTGTAATTGGACTTTGGGCTGCGACGCTTTTCTGGCTTTCATATTGACACCCAGCAAGAGGAAGTCTGAGGAGAAGATGGATGATATCATGATGATGAAGCCTGTAGCAGGATTGAAAGGAGTGAGGGAGTGGTGTGGCATCTCTTCCAATTAGTTTTGATTGGATGAATTGTCATGGAATTTATTACCCCCAGAGTAAGGAATTCTGATGGGCACAGTGTTATTGAGAACTCACCCGCTGGAACCATACTGGAACCCTGAGAGCCAGCTTGGGCTTGAGAACCCTGTACCAAGTCTGCTGCTCGAGGAGGTGAAGCAGCAAAGTGGGAAGAAGGGGTACATACTTCTGGATACAGTACATCTCCAAAAGCCAGGGCAACAGGACTAAGGTGATACTGCCAGAGGAGTTTCCACAGTAGAGACCAGTGTTCGAGTTCTTTTGGTGCCACCTGTGCTTTATGTTGACTCTGGGTGTGCATAAGTAGGTAAGCCTGCCTCGTGTATTTATTTCTGCACTGAAGAGCGTCGCTGCATGACTGGGTGGTGCTCTCCTTCTCAACAGTCCCTCACATGCAGGAGCCCGGCTCAATCATAGTGGTGGATATCAAACAAGTCTGACAGTTCCCATTAACTCCTAACAAAGTATCTGTGTTTTTATTTATATAGAAAAGCTTGTGCCAACCAAGACTATGACACAGTCCAGCCACAGGAGGAGGTGGGCTCCAGAGCCAGTCTCCAGAGTCATCATATCAACAAAAAGAGACTATGGTAAATGACCTTCACCTTTGAAGAGAGATAGACTCAACCTCTCTGTGCAACACCCCATCGAGGAGAGGATCCTGGCTTACATCTTTGTTGCAAAGCTGGCTTGGGTCCTCTGTGTCCATATGAGTAGCTGAACTTGAATGAATACTGTAACAGAGTTTACTGGGCAGCAGACTTAGATCACAGGTCTGGGTCTTCTCCAAGGCACTTTATGTTTTTCCCCTTCACATGACAACATGGTACAGTTGTGACAAGTCGTCGGGTACTAGGAGTAGCTATTCTTAGGACTTGGTACTTTTACTTTCCTAGGGATTACTTTCACCTCCTGCATAGTGATAACTAGAATATTCAGATGGGTGGGAACTAATTCCTTGGGGATACCTCACAGTTTCACTTGCAGGAAGAATGCTGAGTACCACACTTAGTACCTGTGACCCTGAACTTACCTCCTGACTCTTCTCGTTGGTGACAAAATCCAACATCTCTTTTTGGATTGGTGCACTCTTGCTCTGCATTCATTCCAAACATTTTTGAAAGGGCCTTGTATTGCTGTGAGCACAGAGTGAGCAGACGTGCACTGAAAGACTGCTCCCCACACAGAAGCCACAGAAATTATATGGGTCAGCTGCTGGAAAAAGTTGATCCCAAGACACACATTGCCCAAACAAACAATTGAGGCCTAAGCAATCTGATCTGGAGGAAGAAGGTGATGGAAGAAAAAACAGCAGAAAAATAGTACCTAACAACAGCATCCAAAATCACCAGAGATGTGGCCCTTTTCGGAATTAATAGAATAAAAGAAAGAGGTTCAGATTCACACCAATGGGTGAAAAAAGGGAGGTTGGCGAGGACACCCATATGCTCATGCACAGTGGTTGTGCTACATGGGCACATGTATTATACCACACCACTTCGGACTGGTGGAACTTTTAAGCATACTGGCTAACAATGTTACAACAAAACATGGTTTGTCGCACCATGCAGGTTTATAGCGCCATAAGCATGATTCAGTGCCTGATATTTACCTTTCATGAACCTCTATTTCCCTGTAGGACTTGCATATAGAATGGCAGCAAGTGGGCTTTGCCCACGCCGGTCTCCATGTAGGTTTATAGCGCATTCTACGTGTCTCCATGTGGGTGTAAATCATCTTTCATGTGAAAGAGCACTTTATGCGTATTTTGATTAACAATATTCCATATAATTGTAGCAAAAGCAAGGTGTGGCCCAAACCAAAAAAAGGCAAAAATAAGGAACTACACACTATGTTCCATATTTGTCAAGAAGTGATGCAGCGCAGCAAGTCACCTTGCTGCGCTGCATGACAGGTAAAGGGCAGAAATGCACTGTAGTTAACAAAATAAGGCACATTTCTGCTGGGTTGGCACACAATATGCTGCCTAGCACCAACACAGGCACTCTTGCACCATAGTACAAGGGTGCCTGCATTGTAAACAGGATTGTTTTTGTGCAGGAAGGTTCCCGTTCCTGCACAAAAACAATCCCCTGAGGTGTTTCTTTCTTTCCGTGTGTGGTGCAGAATGCAGCACACATAGAAAGAGGAAAAAATTAGGAGGAATATTTCTCCTCGTTACGCCTCCCCTAGGAATTTGTAGCATTTTGGCGCATTCCCAGGTCCACACAAAGAAAATGAGAGGGGCCCCTTTACCACAAAGGAGTAGGGCACCAAATAGACCGTAGTCAGAAAGAGATCCCCTTTGGGCAGCTTAATACAACACGGCAAAAACACTCATCACAACTAATATATCACCAGAACAAAACACCACCACCCTCAGAGGCCAAGTGCTCACAGTAATAAAAAATAATTTTTTATGTTTGTGTATTTAATGTCTATAACATTTTCATTTTGCATTTGTGTATTTTTTAAACTGTATTACAATTGAATGTATTTGACCACATGCTTGGTTAATTTTAATAAATTATTTTTTATTACTGTGAGCACTTGGCCTCTGAGGGTGGTGGTGTTTTGTTCTGGTGATATATTAGTTGTGATGAGTGTTTTTGCCGTGTTGTATTAAGCTGCCCAAAGGGGATCTCTTTCTGACTGCATTCCCAGGTCCACCAGTAATGATAAATCTGAGAATGTGTCAAAACCCATGGGTTTTGCGTCAGAACACCCATCCAGTGGAGAGGTGTGGTACAGCGGCCAGGGCAGCTGACTTTGGAGCACAGGGCTCACGGTTTGATCTCCGGCGGCGGCTCAGCACCATGTGACTCTGCGCAATAGCTCACTTAATTTCCACGACGGCCCCCAGCGCCTTGAGACCCGTAAGGGTGAGTAGTTCGCGCTTTACAAATACGGATTTACATTTTTTACACCACCCATGGAACGCCTCCCTGGGGCAGAGTAACGCAACACAGCGATTTGCACTGCGTTGCGTTACTTTGGACTCTGCGTGACGCAACCCCTTGATAAATATGTCCCTATGTGCCTGCAAAATTTGGTGTGCCTTCTTCTTCATAGGGGAAGATTCCTATGGAGGTTTCCATGTTATTTGAGAATTGCATTGGATGAAACCTCGCTAAAGGATTAAGCCAATTTGCATTAGTTTTATCAGCCAGCTGTTACATGGATATATGTTTTCTACGAGGCTGTCTTAGAAAAAATTGAACATGATCTTCAGATGTGGACAGGAAGGTGGTGCAAACAGTAACTTATTAGAAGAGATTCAATGCATCATTACCCCGATACACTTGAGGGCATGACAATACAGAACTATCTTATTTGTATTTTTGTATCACTCCTGGAAAATCAGAAGAAATTAATTCATCTCTCTTAGGTATGGGACAGACCCAGCACGTATGTTTGCGACCTGTCCGTCCCTAAGTGGATAGTTGGGTAACATATTTATTACATTAAATGTAATGATGGGCAGCAAAATTCAGGTGACCCACGAAGGGTATTTGCTTTTGGTTACTCGAGATACCTATGGTCCTTTTAAGTGTGTTAATGGCTAGAAACGTAATGGAGAAATCATGGGAAAAAAGACCCACATGTATTTGATTTCTGCTTGTTAAAGTGGATCCATATTTATGGGATTGCCACATTACTACTTAAAATGTGTAGGTTTCTAAGGGCTTCTCTGGATACGTCGAAAGCCAGGAACCAAAAAGATAACAAGCAAGATTTGTATTACATGGTGCAAATTTGGCAACATTATAGACAACAACACAATTAATATGATATGGTTTGTTAATATTAGTGCTGACACTAAATTAGAATATATTTTCAGTACCTTCGTTACTAAAATGTTGAAGGGGTCTTCATGTCCCTTTGGATCTATCTTCAGATAAGGGGATAGTTTACTAATACTTTCCGATACCTTTTTCTCCAAGCTGTATGCTTTTTGCTCTGCCTTTTCTCTTTCAAGCAAATGTATCCTGAAAATAAGGTGTATACATGCGTTAATACATTAATAAACAGTTTCAAGTAACTGTGAAAGAAATCTGATCAACGTGTGTAATGCAAAATTGATGAAAGATATCTTATATTCAATGATCTCCTATCAAAACCCATAATGATAATTTTCCTGCCTGTATGAAATATTATGAAATGCTCTGCAACAGTTCACTAAGTGAAATAGACCTGCAGGAATCCCACATTTCCACGTTGGAAATGTTGCGCCATCTTAGTACCTTTACCATTGACAGTTTCCAGTCTATATTATTTTAAAATATGGGCTCTAGAAATTAACAAACCAAACCACACCACTGTCTCTGCTTGAGCACGTTATAAAACTCACCTGTGCACCCAATACTTCTTTGGCTCACAGCACTGCCTGGTGACACATTTTGGGAACATATATATAAGTCACTAGATAGGAAAGGAAACTGTAATGACTTCTAGTGTCCTGTAACTTGCTTTGAGTTACTCCACCAATTATCTGTATCTGCATTGATTCCTTGTTGCCCCCCATTTGTCCACCCTACCATTTTTTCTAAACCCAGCCTCACATTTTATCTCCTTAAGGGGTAACATCTTTTTAGGCAGTCTTTTTTATTTGTTATTTATTTCATTTTCTTTTTAGATTTCCTCATATTGTCATCTGAAAATCCAATGATTTGGCAAAAGCAGTTGCCTAGGCATCTGGGCTACTTGGTTTCACTAAAATGCTCGCACTCTTTGCACTGACTGAATGAACACTATGGAAATTAGATGTCCACTGACAGAATAAAACCACCACCAAGAAACAGACTGGAAATGTGAAGTGTAAATTTGCGGACTACGTCGGCAGCACATGATGGTTAGTATAAAGAAAAATCATGCAGTTTCACTGTATAAATGATAGTAATAAATGGAAATGGAAAAGCTATTTAAACAAGCATTGGAAATGCAATAGGTCTCGCATTTGATTGAGTCAGAGCTGTTGGCGTTGTAAATGACTTAGGGGCCGATTCCGATCTCGGCCGGTAGGGCACCGAATCGGATTCGGCTTAACCGGATCCGATTCGGAGCCCTATTTCCCGACCGAGTCGTACGTGCGTCCGGGCGAGTACGATGCGTGCGGTCGCGAAATCCCCGACCGACTCGTTCGCAGGACCCGACCGCTCCGACCGACTCACACGGGGACGACGCGCACCGCGCAATGGAGACGTTCCCCGGCCGGGTAAGTACGATGCGCACCTCGACCGCTCCGACCGACTCGCGCAGTCCGGCTCCAAGGAGCTGTCGGAGCCGCACTTTGGGGGACCATGTCGGACCCCCCTGGAAGCGTAGGCGCGCGAGTCACACACAGGGGGGACCCATGGGTCCCCCTTACACGTGCATGCACGGTGCGACCCGCATCGACGCGACCATGCTGTAGGGGGCGCCCTTGTTCGCGTTGTGCCCATTGAGTCAATGGGAGCCCGTGTACGCGTCGTACGACTGGCTCCCATTGACTTCAATGGGAGTCCGACCGAATCGAGTCCGATAGCATACGTGCGCATCGTACTCGTTCGGTCGGACTGCTAGGGTCCGATTCGGTCGGAAATCTCTCCAGGTCCGGCTCGGTCGGGGAGATTTCCGGCCTGAATCGGAATCGGCCCCAATGTCTTTTACCTGTGTGTTATGGAGTGTATGTATGAGGTGTGTAGTGGAATTATGGGGCTGGATTGTAATTGTTAGTTTTGGAGTTGGGTGGCGTGGAATTGTGCGGTGTGGAGTGGCTTTGTGTAGTGGTATTATGTGGCATGGTATGCATTGGAATTATGTAAATGGTAATTATGTGGCATTGAGTGTACTGGAATTGTGTGGAGTGGGATTGTGTGTTATGGAGTGTAATTATGTGGAATGGTATTTTGTGTTGTGGAGCGGTATGTAGTGGAGTTTAATTATGTGGTGTGCTGTTGAATTCTATGGCATGATGTGGAATTCTGTGGTGTGGATTGGATGTATGTGGTGTGTTGTGTAATTGTGTTGTTGAGTTGAATTATATGGTTTGGTGTTGAATTATGCAGTGTAAATTGGAAATGTGTGGAGCTGAATTGTGTGGGGTGGAACTGTGCGGATAATGAACACTAATTTGTGAAAAGCAGCACCCCACAGAAGCAACCTCGTTCAACAATCATGCAAGATGACCTACACAAAAGAGCAAGTATTGAAGAACACACACACGAAAGCACGCATATAATGGATACAACTCCACTACTATAACCCTAGCACACTGCTCCTCATTTTATTGGTGTGTGGATATCAGAATCATGCAAAAACCCTCAGTCCAGGCAGCACAGAGTAGTGATGCAAAACACATTGCAGACAGCTCACAGAAATGCTGCACACAGCTGAAAAACCAAAAGCACAAAAGGATCAGTAACATAACATAATACAATGCATTTCATTCTGAAGATGAAACCTCTCGTTGTTACCAGTGCTTGGATTGTAAATATAGAAATGCAGGTACTACCTCCTCTTTTCCCTTCACACAGGCACCGACAGCTGTGGGGTTTGTATTCAAGGTGGTGCAAGAGAGAGGCACGGCGGCTCAAGAGGGAGACAAGGCGGCTCAAGAGGGAGGCATGGCGGTGCAAGAGGGAGGCACGGCGGCGCAAGAGGGAGGCACAGCGGTGCAAGACGAAGGCACAGTGCCACACGAGGGAGGCACAGCGGTGCAAGAGGGAGGCACAGCGGTGCAAGAGGAAGGCACGGTGCCACACGAGGCAGCACAGAGGTGCAAGAGGGAGGCACAGCGGTGCAAGAGGAAGGCACAGTGCCACACGAGGCAGCACAGTGACTCAAAGAAAGATGGTGAATTGCATCCATACCTGCCTATCAGTTGACGGATGTGTACGGTTCATATGAGGGTTTCCGTGGACCAGTGCTCTAGTATTTATCAGTCCACCCCCCTCCCCAGAGAAAATACACCACATAGCTTTGTCAAATACGATGTGCAAAGTTATAGCACCCGCCCTGCAAAGTTTAGGTGAAATGATGTCCTAATGTAAAATGACCTATGTGCTTACAGTCCTCAATGCTAGAGCAGTAAAACGATGTAGTCAAAGTTCAATGGCATTTTTTTTTTTTAAAGAGCATTTAAAGCGCTACATTTTTTAATTGCTTAAAACTGTATTCATAGTTCCCAAAACAATGCTTCTCCACCTAGATATGTTCCAGCAAAGCCAAGGAGAGTGGTGTAAGGGAGAGTTATACAGGGATAGCAAAAGGGTATCGTTTTCAAAGTCCACAGGTAATTTTGTAGGAAAAACTGCAGCCAGCACAGCTCGACATCGAATGTCACATGAAATCAGACGTTTGGTGCATGTCTTTCGTTTGGTTTGGTGTAATTCTTACCAGCAGTTTCGGAAGAATTTAAAATAAAAGGAAAACATCATATAGAATCTGTTGTCGATTGACTAATTTTTTTAAATCTCGCAATGCAATTGCCCAAAGCTGGGTAAAATGTTTCAGTCCGCCCATCATCTTGGGTCTATGGATGCTGTTTTTAGATTTGGCAATGGTCTGGTTGCATATTGGACTTCGAATGACTTTACACAGTGTAACAGAGGACATCACAACCAGCATCATCAATGACATCACCCATGACGTCATACAGCACTACCTATAACTACACCTTTCAGAGTCTTTTCAGCACCAGTCTCATATTTGAGAGAACCAAATGTCATCAAGTTTCAACATATTTGAAAGTGAAGGAGGTAGAACAAGTGTTGTGAGAGGGTGAGTGAGTGAGAGAGTCATTCAGTAGGTGGTTGGGGGTTTAATAGTAGTGTAGGTGAGTATCTAAGTAAGTGGCTTAGTTACAAAAGGTGAGTGAGAAATGTAATCAGTTGATGATTGAATGGGAGATTTAGTGCTTGTGCAGGTGAATGAGTGGGTAAATGTGTAAGCTAATGACCAATAGCATGCATCCTAGAGTGTTCCTTTTTTATGTTGTTCTCGTCTAGAGTTTTGAGATCTCACGTGACATGATTCACTGGATGGCCACTTTAAAGTTCAACGTCATCTGTAATTTCAAGTGTGAGACCTTTAGCAGAGACCTGGTTGAGCAGGTAAGTGTGCGCAACTACCCTTATTTTTTTCCAAAAGTGATCTCAATTTGTATGGCTTCCCCATAATTCACAATCTAACATAATGCACATCAATTATTTTCTGTGATTCACATAATTACGCTATTCTTACGATTTATGGATTTCAGACAATATAAATACTAAAAAAGTAAATAAAATATGAGAAATACACACCAGGTGACGTACATCCGATGTGTCTCACGTAAGCTCAGAAGTGGCAGATTTGTGTCCCATTTAGCGGATAGACACATAAAATAAATGTTTTGTCTCTGAAGTTAATGAAGCGATGTTACCTCCACAGTGGTATCCTGGCGTACAACAAATCTAACCAGAATCCTGTCACATAGTGAGTGGTTATGCTGGAAATCTGTCACGGATCTAGCTTTCATGGACACTCCTGGTTTATATTATGGTCTAATTATGCCACCTTGGGGTGCAGGTGGGAGTTATCAACCACTGAGGCTATGGAGGGGCGGAGGAATCATTCAACTGGGTTCCTTGGTAGAAACCTGATGTGGCTGCAGCTTCAAAACATACCTGTGAGCAACACATGTATATTTTTTCAGCTTCCCGCTGCAGATAAGCCCTATGTACATTGTAATTTGTGCCTGCTGCTGACTGGCCAGGGTTCTGTTCATTTTTGGAACATTATAAAAGCTGATCCCTCCTGAGAGGCAGAAAAAGAGTTGTGGGTGGAATATGCTTTTTCTGATGCAGTTATTTCCTGGCATGAGCGTCATTTGTGACAGCACAAGCACATGCCACACCTACCCCCGCACGCTCACCCTTTTCTGAGGTTTGCGTATGTGAGCAGACTGGGGGCTACTGGTGTTATTTTTGTTTTCTTAATAAATAGCGCTGATATGAACATGGCTAGTCAAGGCGCTAGAGAGTGGTAGATAAAAGAAACAGTAGTCTATGCCATTCATAAAGCGAGCTCTGCCGCAGCAAATGCCATTGTCTGCCATGTGCTGAGCTGTAGCGCCTGTGAAAGGAACTAGTGTTAAGGTGATGTGGGTTAAAGTCCTCCACACACTGGGTGATCCTCGGAGTGTGCCCCATCCTCATCTCAGGGCTCATTTAAAGGGGCCTCCAGAGGGTCCTGAGCCCTCGTGGACCATTGTTAAAAAATGCCTAAAGAGGATGGAGGATTGTCCCAGAGCTGTCCGCGCAGAAACGGCCTAAGTGCCACACGCACAGTATAGTAAAATGCCATATGTACCATGAGTGAAGATATTCCCTAGTGCCACCTCCTCAACAAGCAAGCATGGGGAAGGGGGTATAGGCAAGCAAGGATGGGGTAGGAGTTGGGGCGATAATGAGGCCGGCATTGCAGAGGGTCCAGAGCCCTCCGGGGCCGCGATGACCACTGCTAAAATAAAGCCAAATAGGACGGAGCCGGCCGCGAACACATGGGATGGCTTTGGGCATGCAGGTTGCCTTGCCAAACAAGCTGCACCAAAGACCGAGCAGCCTAAAGAAAGAAGCAGCGACAGGTGGAAAGCAACATTTAAACAAAATAGTGCTCCAAAACAACAGATAAAGAATGCAAGAGAAAGGAAACTGTACTTGGCTGGTGCTCCTCAGCCTTTAACGGAAGTGAGGTATCAGCTGCATGAGGTAGCAAAAAAGAGCGACGCAGGAGTGAACCTACAGCAGGCGAGAATAACGTAGTTTTATTGATTACAGCAGGTCTTGCAGACAGCGCATGCGCTGCCTAGGCTCAACCTAAAAATGAGAAAGACAAATTAATAAACAATAAAAAACAAAGCCTGTAACTTGGTAAATCACTAACAACCATCTCCCTCTGGGCAATATTTAAACCTCTGACCAAGAAATTACTCACTTGATTTAAAAGCTTTAACATTTTGAAAAAGCTCCTATGAAATTGAATTTTCCTGGTCTTTTTGATGTCATTGTTAGGACCAGACACCCCTGCGCTCACCTACCTGTGCAACACAACAGTCTTAACATAGGCACTAGATGAAGATTTCCCAGGACAGGCTGGAGGGTCTGGCAGACCAAGCAGTGGCGGCCAGGGAATCAGACTAGAGAAGAATTTCCGGGTTAGATCTGCACAGTAGACCAGCCTGAGGTAGCTTTTGAGCAGCTTAAGAAACAGCAGCTGTAGGAACATGTGAGATAGATGTATGGTACCATGATGCTGCTTAGTTGACTTAACTTGATCACCACTTGGATCCTACAATGGTTGTTTTGTTCTCCCCTCTTCTTTTTCATTGTTTCTTCCTTCTTCTTGTAGCAAATTGGGTGGGTCCTCTACATACCCTTAGCATCCTATGGACATTCTTGGTTTGAAGTGTCTTTTTTGCTAATCCAGCTGCTTGGAGTCCTGTGGGTCCGTTCTTTATGACACTGAAACAGATTAGGTGTAGCCGACTGAGTAAGGGCTTTACAAACTTCCATGGATCATAACGTCTCTCATCTGGAAAACCCTGAGAGCACTAGCTCCCTTTGTGTACTAAGTGATCACAGTAATAGTACTTGAGGTGAACTATTTCTACATTGCCATCAGTGAGTGATATACACTGCCAATTCCTGTGCTGCCTCTATGCACCAGCAGCGAGTGATTCCAGGCAGACCACCACAATCTAACCACCACAGTCCACACGAAGCAGACTGTTAGACCAGTCAGGCTTAGGATCATCTTTCCTCAAACTTTTTCCCTTCACTCCAACCGGGTCCAATTAACTTTTTGTATCCTACTCGTGCTCCATTGCGGTCGGCCATATTTTTCAACTTTGACCCGGTTCTGCGTGACTAGATGTCCGCAGTTGGTGCTTTGATCTTTTAGATGCTAGTTTTTACCTTAAACTTGACAAAATCAGTTCTACTGATTGGAGTTTTGTCATTTGGTGTCAAATAATTTATTAAAATTTACTCTATTTTTCAAAATTTGTTTGAGGTTTTTCTTGTGTTGTGCTTTCACTCTATTACTGTTTGTGTGCTGCGTAATTTCTTTATACCTTGCCTCTAAGTTAAGCCTAACTGCTTTTGTTCCAAGCTATCAGAGGGTTAAGCACAGGTTAATTTTGTGACTTTGTGGCTCCTCTGACAGGGATTGTGGCTGTTGCTTGAGCATGGTTATCAGCCCACTTATCCAACAACACAATTGTTTACATTATTTATCAGTGGTGGGGTCCAGTACTTGTGTTTGTACAGTGCCATACAGTGATTTGCGTAACACAAAAATCGCATATAAATAATTTGACACCAGAGTTGACTTCTTTTTAAATTCCTCCTAATTTCCATTTGTTGTGTTCTCCGTTTTCTAAATTTAAGTGCCCTCCCTTCCATTTTTTTATTATTCCATGAGATGGAGCTGCTCAACTTCAACAACCTCACCAGGCTGAGCGGCAAAGACAGAGGGCTGAAGGCAAGCAAGAAGGCTACCAAGTTGGTTCTCCAGGTAGCCTTCAGAGCATATGAGGAAGTACAAATGTGGCAGTCCACCCCAGAGGAGGATGATGAGAAGGGGGAGCACACTTGGATGGTGATGAGGAGGAGGACACAAACCTTGGTCCTGAGCAATAGGAGGAACACAACTCACCCCCCAGAGGATGCCCAGAATGGGGCAGAATGCAGTGTGTCTTCCCAGAATCTGTCCCCCAAGGAGCTGGAGGATAGGAAGGCAGAGAGGGAGCTCAAACTGCAGATGGCCAATCTAAAGCTGGAAGTAGATGAGAGAAAGGCTGAAGCTGAGAGAGCCAGGGCCAGGGAGAGAATGGCACATGAGCACATTCTTATGGAGCTAGACATCAGAGCCAGGCAGGGAGAGTTGAGCACTGTTGGTGGCAGCATTACCCCAGTGTACACTGGAGAAAAGAAAGTACACATCTCAAAGGATCTGGTGCCTAACTTTGTTGTAGGAGATGACATAGACAACTGGTCTGAGATCTACGAGGTTGCCATAGAGATCCACAGAGTCCCTCAGGAAGATTGGGGGCCAGCCCCTGGAAGAACATTCCCAATGAAGGGAGGGATGCCCTGTTAGCCCTAGGGAAAGGGAACAGGATGATGTATCCCCTCATGAAGGAAGCTCTGACCAGGAAGTATAGGCTTACCTCAGAAAGATATAGGCAGAAGTTCAGGGACAACCAGAAGCTGCCCCAACATACCTGAGTGGATTGGGTGGATCATTTTTGTAAGGTACTGGATGGTTGAGTGAAGGGCAGTGAAGTGAGTGATTGCAAGGGACAGCTGTACAATGTAATTGCTAGAGAGCACATGTTCAGTCTTTGTTTTATAGAGCTGCACGAACATCTTGTGGAAAGTAAGCTCTCTGACCCTAGGGAGCTTGCTAAGGATGCGGACCTCTGGATTAGCATCAGGGTCCACAAGAAGGAATCGGGGGGAGGGGGGAGATAAAAATAGAAGGGAGTTCTCTCAAGGACCCCAAAAAGGTTCTCGGGGAAAGGATCCCTAGCCTCAGATTCTTTCTGCAGGACCTGTCTCACCTTTTCAGGCCACTGGGAAAACAGGGAAAAAGCCTTCTTTGAATCCCTTACATGTCATTGGCACCCCCTTTGCAAGGGTGGGCCTTGACATTATTGGACCTTTGGACCCCAAAACCACCCTAGGTAAGAGTTTATCCTGGTTTTGGTGGACCATGCCACTAGAAACCCAGAGGCAATTCATCTGAGGTCTGTGACTGTACCTTCAGTGGCTAGGACACTGATGGGGATTTTCATCCAGGTAGGGTTCTCCAAGGAAGTGGTGTCTGACAGGGGCACCTCCTAATGAAGTTCACGTGGGAGGAGTGTGGAGTAACCTACAAGTTATCCACCTCCTATCATCACCAAACTAATGGGTTTATTGAAAGTTTCAACAAGACCCTGAATGGCATGATATGGGCCTGCCTGAGCCCATGAGACAGTAGTGGGACATCCTCTTGCCATGCCTGCTTTTTTCATATAGGGAGGTGCCACAGAAGGGAGTTGGGTTTAACCTAATTGAACTTCTGTATGGACATCCTGTTTGGGGACCTCTCAGTCTGGTGAAGGAAGGAAGGGTAGTGGGTAGTGGATGCATGTATTTTAGAATCATGGCTTAGGACTAATATCGACACAGTCGCCCCTCTGACCTCGTGCACTTCAAGGAGGATCTGCCGCTCTGCTCCCAGGTTCAGTGAATCCTTGAGAGTCAGCAAAAGCTAATGCAAAGGCCTTGAAAGAAAGTGCCGCAATCATTATTTCTCAGAGGATAGGATCATCTATAAGGCAGCTTTAAAATCACATTATAAAATTGTGAAAATGGCCAAGATAAGCTATCTACAGACCAAAATTGCGACCACTAATAACAAGGGCAAGGAAATTTGTAATATCGTAAAGTCTTTTACGGCTCCTAAGGCAGCTAGTAAGGAAGCCCCGTTATCGGCAGATTGGACAAGCCAGGTGGCCCGTTCCTTTCACGAAAAGATAATGACGATCCATCAGTCCTTCTCTGCGGAGACGGGGGAGGACATGTCTTCACCACGCATCCATGATGGAATTATCTGGCCCCATCCCCCCGGCACTCTCACAATGGCCACCATTGTTACACATCCCGATCATCGAACTTGAGGATTCACTCATGGGCCTCAAGTCTGGATCACCAGCAGATGCATGTCCAGCTAAACTATTACCCGCCCTAGCATCCACCTTAAACCAACCAGTTAATAAGGTACTGAACTCCTCTCTTTCAACGGGCATTGTGCCACCACTCTGGAAGCAGGCAAAATCCTGCCACTCCTAAAAAAAACGAATGAGGACCCTAACATTCCCACAAATTATAGGCCTATCTCCCTCCTCTCGGCCTTCTCCAAAGTATTGGAGGAACATGTTAATAAAGTGCTCATGGAGTATGCAGAGAATCACAATCTCCTGCACCCCACCCAATCCGGCTTTAGGGCCAACTACAGCACTTAAACTGCTCTGCTGGAGGTGATGGAACATCTCAGAGATAAGCTAGATCAAGGGGGCAGAGCGATTCTCATTTTACTCGATCTGTCGGCGGCATTCGACATGGTGCCACATGTGAAGCTCCTTGACAGATTGAGGAACATGGGTATCGGAGGTCGGGCACTAGCCTGGATAACATCCTTTTTGGAGGATAGAGAACAGGTAATATGGACTCCCCCTTTCTCAGTCCCCTTGCCCAGTATGCAGGTAGGAGTCCCGCAGGGCTCCTCCTTAACTCCAACTCTTTTTAATTTATATATGTCGCCTCTAGCATCCCTGGCAGAGGCACATGGTGCCAAGATAATTTCATATGCTGATTTTCTCATGGGACAAAGGCACAGACTTCGATGGGGATGCAATTAGATCCTGCCTCACAAAGGTTTTTAAATGGCTGAAGGAGAACCAGCTCAAGTGCAATCCTGATAAATCAGAGATTGTCTTCTTCGGCCAGCCTTTGGTGAGCAATTGCAGCCAATAGTGGCCCGAGGAATTTCATCCCCCCAGAGTTGCCCAATCCACAGTTAAGAATCTGGGCATCTACATTGATAACGCCCTTTCTATGCATTGCCAAGTTCAGGCCCTGGTGAGAACCTGTTTAGGTTTACTCCCGCTTCTCCCACCGGACTCCAGGAAGACAGTGGTTCAGGCGCTTGTCACGTCTAGATTAGACTATGCCATTGTCATTTACCTGGGGATACCGGGCTACCTTCTACAGCGCCTTCAGGTGGTGCAAAATTCACCAGCTAGGGCGATCCTTAGACTGAAACCCAGGTCTCATATGACCCCTCATCTCAAGGCCTTACACTGGCTTCCAGCGAGGGAGCGGATAAAATTCAAGGCCATGGTAATTTTCTTTAAAGCCCTCCATGGCAAGGGCGCCGGTTATCTTAGAAGGCGAGCTTGCCGCTATGCACCGACTAGAGCCCTTAGATCATCCTCAGCTGATTTTGCTTGCGTCCCTAAGGCACGCTTGGCGCATAGAGGTGGTAAATACTTTAGCCCCCTGGGTGCTCAAGCATGGAACAAACTTCCGGCGGCTCTGAGAGCATCCACCGATCAGACTAACTTCAAGAAACTGCTTTTTAAGAGCTAAGTCGTCATCGGGGCAGCCATGTGAGAACCGTTAGCACCGGACCACTCCTGTTGGAGTAGCTGTGTGCTTTACAAGTATTGGTCATTCATTCATTCATTCATTCAGGGTGGAAGCAAGCTCCCAAGAAGCCCCCCAAGATGTGGTTAGCTACATGCTAGCCTCAGAAACCAGATGGCCAGGTTCTAGAGGAAACGTTTCTGAGAGCTTGGAGGCTAGCCAGGAAGTCATTAAACTCTAGTATGACCAGAAGGTCACTCTGGTGGAGTTTCAACCTGGCTAAAAATTGTTGGTGATAGAGCCAGTGGAGCCTAGGGCACTCCAAGATCATTGGACTGGGTCCTAGGAGGTGATTGAGAGGAAAAGGAAGGTCACATACTTGGAGGACCTTAAGACCCCCAGAAACTCCTTATGTGTACTCCACATCAACCGTTGCTAACCCCACCATGAGAGGTCTGAGGTTACCATGCTTTTGGTAACAGATGATGGAGAGGAAGAGGAGAGTGAACCTCTCCTTGACCTCCTGTCATCCAAAGAAAAGGATGGGTCAGTGGAAGGTGTCAACCTCTCTCCTACCCTGACAGCAGAGGGACTGTCACCAGTTGCTGGGACAGTTTACCTCCCTGTTTTCCCTCCTGGGCTTACACACTTGTGTACCCATAACATAATATGGACACTGGAGATGCCTGTCAAAAACAAAATATACAGGCTGTTAGACAATGTGAGGGCCAGCATCAAGGCAGAAGTCTCCAAGATGTGTGAGTTTGGGGGTGATTGAACACTCCAGTAGTCCCTGGTCCAGTCTAGGGGTGCTGGTACCCAAGGCTACCCCACTGGGCACCGCCCCAAAACTCAAGTTCTGTGTGGGCTACAAGAGGCTCAACGTAGTCACCAAGACTGATGCTTAAACCATCCCCAGAGCTGATAAGGTCATCGACCGGATAAGGGCTGCCAAGTTCCTGACTACTTTTGACCTTACGTGAGGGTACTGGCAGAAAGCCGTAAATGAGGGGGTAAAAGACAGGTTAGCATTCTCTACTTCATAGGGCTACTCTCAATTTTCGATTGAAAGGTGAACGAGGTCTTAGCTGGGATGGAGGTTTTCAGTGCTGCTTACTTGCATGACATAGCTGTCTAAAGTAGCAACTGGGAGGACTACTTATTGCACTTGCAGGAAGTGCTACAGGCCTTGCAACAGGCAGGCCTGACTAGCAAGGCCAGCAAGTGCAAAACAGGGCACGGGTCTGTGGTGCACTTGGGACACCTTGTGGGCGTGGGTAACATGCAGCCCCTCCAGGCCAAAATAGAAACTTTCATGACCTGGGAGCCCCCCAAAATGCAGCCGAAGTGAGGGCCTTCCTGGGCCTCACTGGTTACTATGGGAGGTTTGTTAAGGGATATGGCACCATTGTTGCCCCCTTAAATGAGCTGACTCCAAAGACGCAGCCCAAGAAGGTTATCTGGATAGAGGCCTGTGAAAAAGCATTTGAAGCCCTCAAACAGACCATGTGTATAGCCCCTGTACTCAAGGCCCCTGGCTTTTCCCAGGAATTAATTGTGCAGACTGATGCCTCAGAACATGGCATGGGAGCAGTCCTATTACAGGTAAATGAGGCAGACCTATACTAACCTGTAGCTTTCATCTCTAGGAGGCTATTTAACAGGGAACAGAGGTGGAGTGCTATTGAAAGGGAAGCCGTTGTTGTAGTCTGGGCACTGACGGAGCTGAGACCATACCTCTTTGGTACTCACTTACAGTTTCAGACAGACCACATGCCCCTCAGATGGCTTATGAAGATGAGAGGTGAGAATTAAAAACTGTTGAGGTAGTCCATTTCCCCGCAGGGAATGGACAATTCTGAGTCAGACCATGGCAATGCTGATGACCTGTCTGGGTTCTTTCGCCTTAGTGATGAGAACTCCCAGGAGGTTGAATAGGTCTCCCCACATTCAGCTGGAAGGGAGACGTGTTAGACCTGTCAGCCTTAGGGTGCTCTTTCCCCAGATTGTTTGCCTTCACACTCCTGTTTTTGCTGAATTCGTTTTTGTTGGCTTTAGGACTTGGTGCACTTTACCACTGCTAATCAAGGCTAAAGAGTTTGTGCTCATTCCCTAAACTGTAATTTCTTGCGCTATGTGTGGTGCCTGCACCTAGGGGGTAGCCCTACATGCACTCATCACTGTCCATCTGACATACGGCTCTCATTTTTGTTTAAACATTCCTGTGAACAGTTAGACATTGTGTTGCTATGGGCACACCCACCACTCACATTATCTTACTGTGAGGTGGGCATGCCATTTTTTTTACGTATGATTGCTGCGGATGATTGGTGCAACATGTTAACTATGGGCGAGAGGTATTGTTCACATTCTAGTCCTCTTCCTGAGAAGTGTGGCTCAATGGTTAGAGCGGCAGACCCTGATGCAGAGATCTGGCCCGGGACCAGGGTTCAATTCCCGCCTCGGCGGGTCTTGGGCTCAATTTCCTCGGACCTGATAATTCTCGCCTCGGTGCCTATTCTAATCATGGGTCCTACTCTGCAACTCTGGGCAATAGCTTGCTTAATCTCCACAACGGCCCCAACAGCGCTGGGATGCCTGGCTTCACCCTGGGGGTGCCCAGGAGTGGACATTTCCGTAAAGCAGTCCCGAAATCTCACGAGAACAGGATCTCATGGACTCGCGATGGAGATCGTCATCATGGAGACGCATCCCTATAAAAGCCGCACCTGACAGCTTGTCCATGCTTGACTTTATTGTTTTACATCTTAGGAGAAGGATTCTCCCCAATTCCGGCTCCGGTTTCCTGCTCCATGTTTACCTTGAACTTCCTCAGTCTTTCCTGAAGGTCCGACGGAGCATTGTTAACTTCATTTTCTTTTTTCCTGATGTCGCTCCAGCCCTTGCTTTGCAAGGTGAAGATTTGGGTCCATTATTCCTAACCGTCTTGTTTTTCCTGTGCATCCTGTAACCCCTCCTTATACTTCAGGTCAGTGCACTGTGCCAAATGCATCTGCCACAAAATTGTATATGGAGAAAATCCACACGATACACTGCATATTGAAATCCAACATAAGACAGATGGGTATTCTGCTGCTTGTTAAATCGTTTGCTTTTGTTTTGCCTTGGACATGGAACATGGCTGAATAAGGTCCTTCCCGTCCTGCTTCGAGACTTTATTTTTCATTGAATTACCTTTTCCCATGTGTGTTAATTGGAAACCCTGGGGATTGTGATATTCCTACTACGATGATAAATCCTATAACTGTAATAGGATTGTCTATTTACTTACTTACTGTTATTGACTAATGGTGAGTAAAATGCTGCACACATTGGGGTGGTAGTATTTGCATGGGGTCTGTTGTATGTGTATATTTTCACGAGGACCTTACTTATTCTTGTGTTTTCTCTTTTTCTTGTAAGAAGGTGTTTTGGACCACAGTAGACTAGAGAGTTCATGTATGGGAAACCAGTATAACCCCAACGAAGCAGGTCTCCATCCTCCTGATGCTGGAATTACCTCTCTACCCTTTTCCTTCTCCCTTCCACTCCCCCTTTCACCCCTAAAGGCTACTTACCCATGCTCAGTGTTACAGGGGGCATTTGTGTATTTAGCCTGCAAGTGAAAGGACGGACTATCTTTGTTCCTGCGGATTCTGTTCTATTGACAAAAACATAGTAAAATTGGTTTAAACATGGCTGGCATATTTAATTTGTTTAATAGTCCCTTGAAAGTGGTACACCACTGTCTGTAAATTAAATGCTACTAGTGGGCCTGCAGCACTTATTGTGCCATCCACTTATTTAGACCCTATAAACATGTCTCAGGCCTGCCATTGCAGCCTGAGTGTAGTTTTGAATTGCCAAATCGACTTGGCAATATAACCCGCTTGCCAAGACTTAAACTCCCCTTTTATTGCATACAAATCACCCCTAAGGTAGCCCTTAGGTAGCCCATAGCAAAAGACACACAAATGATGGACAGAATGCAGAGCAAATCAAACATTCACCCCCCATCAACAGATCTGGGATAAATCCATTGTCTTTTACTCACAATTCTACCCCAGTTTAGACCCAGCCATATGCAAATCAGTCTTGACTCTGTTCCTCATGGGAACAGTGCAGCCCGAACTGCCAAGCCAGTTCCTCCTTGGACCAGAAACAAGCATCCTGGGACTGGTTTCTGGGTGTTAACCCTCATCAGCCAGGCTAGCTTAAATCCAGTGGCACAATGAGCCCAGGACCCACGTCTGGGCATACCGGGCACACTTTGGGCGAAAAAGCAAAAGAAACACACAAATGATGGACGGAATGCAGAGCAAATCAAACATTCACACCCAGTAAACAGATATGGGTTAAATCCATTGTTCTTTTGCTCACCATGCCACCCCAGTTTAGACCCAGCCATTTGCAAATCAGTCTTGATCCTGTCCCTCATGGGAACAGTCCAGCTCGAACTGCCAAGCCAGGTCCTCCCTGGACCAGAAACAAGCATCCTGGGACTGGTTTCGGAGTATCATCCCTCATCAGCCAGGCTAGCTTGAATCCAGTGGCACAGTGAGCCCGGGACCCTCATCTGGGCATACCCGTCCCACTCGGGGTGACAAATGCAAAAAGAACAATTGATGGACGGAATGCTAAACAATGTCAAACATTCACACCCAGTACAGAGATCTGGGCAGACATCCATCATTTTTTTGCTCACCACGCCACCGCAGTTTTGACCCAGCCATATGCAAATCAGTCTTGACCCTGCTCCCCATGAACTGGGGTGGCATGGTGAGCAAAAAAATAAAACATGGATTAGACCCAGATAACTAGGGGTGAATATTTTATTTGTTCAGCATTCAGCCAGCCTTCTAATTGCACAGATGAGTTACTATAGTTATCCATAAATTTGCTAACATAGCAAGTCAGTGTCTCCGATACCATAGTGGGCTTAAAGTCAGAACTCCATGGCTCTGCACTCTCTCAAGCAACAGGTCTATGTGCCCAACACCACTCCTCATACCAAAACCTTATATGCTTTCTCTAAGCATGGTTATCAATAGAGAAAGGAGGGGTCAGTTCAGGGATGGTTCCTGTATAATTTTGCTGGATGCTTAAACATTACATTTTGTCAGGAGTATATGTGGAAGATACTTCTACTTTACTTCCCTCTTCCAACAGTACATAGCACACAAGGTCATTCCTCATAGCTATCTCTTCAGTTGCTGCGCTCACAAACAATGCATGCACAAGAGAAGTGATGTTTCCTTCTCAGTGTTAATAGCATGAGTTAGAAACAATATATAAATCCAAGCACAAGTTATTTATAGCAAATATATAAATCCAAACACAAGTTATTTATAGCAAATATAAAATGACAAGTGACCTGCTCTCTTTTTCAAGGACTATCACTTGGATCTCGCATGAACAGCATTTGAATGCATTGGCAATGTTAAGTCAGCATGCACTACATGAAACCACCCTGTATTAAAAAAAAAATTCAGAGTTTTATATAGCGCGAACTTGACCCGAAGGTATCAGAGCGCTTTACATGAGCATCAGTTACGTTACACAAGGACACATTCCTTTTTGTTAGGCACGGGGAGAGTATGCGATTTGCCCAGAATCACAGGATGTTGAGCGTGATTGCTGAGACTCGAACGCGGTTCCCCAGATTTGAGATTGACTGTCCTAGCCGTTAGGCCACATCCTCTTCCCATGTCACACTAAGACTTTTATCATCTGATGACTGAGCTCTGCATCTCTATATACCACTACCCTGAGTAAGCCTTGGACAGCTGTACCTAGCTACTCTGAGAGTCAAGTTCTAGCTGGATCTAGTTGTTAATCAGTGCTAAATACAAATGTAAAGTAAGCACCCTGGATACCAGAGGTTTACAGCTCTCATTGTCACAAATTGAGCCCAGTAACCACTGATTGCCCTGGGTCTCCAGAAAAAGTTCTTAGAAATGACACTCAGTATTAATTATTTCATATTTATTGCTCGTTAAGGGGGGCCTTCTATAGATCAAAATCTCCCTTGGAAATACAGGACCATTTCCAAGCACAACTTTTAGGATTACACATACTGTCCACAGTAGACAGTGGCAGCAGAAAAATGAGAAAACTGGCTCCCCCAAGTTATAGATGAAATTCTTCAAGAAGGATTTCAAGCAAGAGATAGATACATCTCTTACAGTTGTTAACTGCAGGTATGTAAGGATTTATTACAGCAGAACCAGAGAACCAGTTATAGATTTTGATATGAAGAAAAGTTTCTAAGCATTAGTATGTAAAGAGATTTTTGGCATAGCATTGATAGGGGCATTCTGTTGTAGCCTAAGTAAGGAGAGACACTCAAGACATCTACTTTTTCTACAGTGTGATGGCATTCCTGACCTGCAACTGCACAGAGCTAACACAAAATCTCCTAGAATCCCTTGCATGTGTGAACTACATCATGGTTGAATTTACAGTGAGGCAGACCTCTCCAAACCCTGAGTCCAAGAGTGTTCTGAAGATTTCGTCTGAGGGTCCAATATTTATACGTAGTGCCAGCTTATACAAGGTGGAGGGACACCCTGTCCAACCCCCACATCTGGTTCTGGAAAGTTCTTCTCTTCCCCTATCAAGGCTCCAAGAAGTCCGGAGAGACAAAAGGTTCCTTTGTGTGTGCTGGAGGCAAGCCCTTTGAAGTGAAAGTGTGGCAGGGAGAGCTCTGCCCCAAGCCATCCTACCCATATCTAATCCCATTTGTGTCATTGTCTAGGAGGAAAACACAGACTCCAACAGCAAAGATATTCACAGTTATGTGACCCAGTACACTGGCAGAAGGCACAAATAGTTAAGACAAGAAAATACCAACTTTCTAAAAGTGGCTTTTTCAGTGAAACACACAAAAGGTGATGGGATGCTGCTTGCAATAAGCCTAACCACTGGCAATAGCTTGGGTAGCAGTCCAACCTATTGTTGTTTTGCTCACCATGCCACCTCAGTTTGTACCCAGCCGCATGCAAATCATTCTTGACCCTGCTCCTCATGGGAACAGTCCAGCCTGAACTGCCAGGCCAGGTCCTCCCTGAACCAGAACACAAGCAAACCAGAACCGGTTTTACCCTAGATATGGACTCATCAGCAGGGTACAGCTTGGTTCCAGTGACACAGTGAGCATTGTCCCCACGTCTCGGCATACCCATGTCACTTAGGACAGTACATTAAACACACAAATGTTGATGGGATGCTGCTTGCAATAAGTCTAACCACTGGCAATAGCTCGGGATAGCAGTCCAACCCATTGTTCTTTTGCTCTCCATGCCATCTCAGTTTCGACCCAGCCATATGCAAATAAGTCTTGCGCTGCTCCTTATGGGAACAGTCCAGCTCGAACTGCCAAGCCAGGTCCTCCCGGAACTGGAACACAAGTAACCAAGGACCGGTTGCGTCCTAGTTATGGGCTCATCAGCCAGGTACAGGTTGATCCCAGTCATACAGTGAGCATCGGACCCACGTCTGGGCATACCCATGCCACATAGGGCAGTACATGAAAAACACAAACGGTGATGGAAGACTAATTGGCACATTTAATTTACTTGTAGGTCCCTAGTAAATGGTAGTATACATACTAGGACCTGTACATTAAATGCTACTAGTGGGCTGCAGCACTCATTGTGACATCCACTAAAAGTAGCATTCGAAAACATGTCCCAGGCTTGCCATTGAACCCTGTAGTGCAGTTTAAAACTTCCACTTCGACATGGCAAAATAAACCTTTTGCCAGGTCTAAACATTTCTTTTTAAAATGTATAAGCTACCTCTAAAGTAAGCCATAAAAGCCCATAGGGCAGGGTGCACTGTATTTAACAAGTAGGACATCTGTTTTTAAGTTTTACATGTCATGGTAGTGAAAAACTCCTAAATTTGTTTTTCACTATTGTAAGGCCTACCTCTCTCATAGAATAACATTGTGTTACCTCATTACATTTAATAAGTGCTGACTTTTGATTGGGGTAAACAAAAAAGTGATGGATGGAATGCCTAAAATAATCCCCGCCTCTGGTAATTACTCGGGCCGCATCCCAGTTCATCGTTCCTTTGCAGATCATATCACCTCAGTTTGGACCCAGCCATATGCAAATCAGTCTTGACCCTTCTACAATCGTAACAGTCCAGCCCGAACTACCAAGCCAGGTCCTCCCTAAAGCAGAACACAAGCAACCCAGGTCCGGTTTCGCCCTAGTTGTAGGATCGTCAGCTGGGTATATCCATCATTTTATGTATACTTTAGTGTGTCGCCCTAAGTGGGACGGTTATGCCCAGATGTGGGGCCTGTGCCCAGTGTCACCGGAACCAAGCTATACCCGGCTGATGAGCCCATAACAAGGGCAAGACCGGTCCTGGTTTGCTTGTATTCTGGTTCAATGGGATATTATTTTTGCAAACGATATTTAAGCCATGACATTTATGTCAGACAATATTTCTGTATAAAATTTGTGTTTTGCCTGTAATAAGTATTGTTATTTTATGACTTTGAAGTATTCCTTATGCTTCTAAAGTACTCCATCACCCTGACAGAGTACCGGCCTGCGGAATTTAGAGATGTCCCTTGCCCCAGCAGACATCTCTTTCATTGGCAGGAACCGCTGTCACACGAGTTCCTGTCAATGCATTATTAGTTTGGCTGATGACTCTGTAAACATGGCAGAGCCATATGGCAGACACTCCTTTTTTTTTAATTTCCAAAAACAAAATCTCAAAGCTGGATTTGTTTTTTGAAATATGAAAAAGCAATGACACCCTCGCCATGGAAGATTCGTCCCATGACTTATGGGTCATTTACAAGTTTTCATTGCCCCTTACCAGCAGGTTTTACCTGGAGGTAGCGGACAGTCAAAACTGGCCATGTGACCACCCACAATAATTTGGGTGGGCGATCAAATGGACAAACCTTAAATGGCCCTTTGTCCGTCTGACTTGTATGTCAGGGGCAGGGACAGAGTAGTATCCACTACTGACATACTGATGGTCTGCCTGACTCTAAATGAGGTGAGTGGACTTTCCATATGAGGTAAAGGATACACTGTTGCCTTTACATTGGAGTATCCTTTCCATCGTTCTCCAAATTATGCCCTCATTTTGCTTCCCTACCTGTTACCTAGGTCTTTATGGTGCAGGTTTCTCATGGGGACACTGACAAGCACTGTCTGGATTTTGTTTAGGGTTTTACTGACCCAGTGTGGTGATAGGATAAGTCAGCACCTGTCCATGAAGGAAGCAGCAGCCCATTTATGTGACACTGTTTAAGTTTCGATAAGTGAGAAATAGTAATCGGATGGAAGAGAGTGTTACACGTGAACCCAGGAAGTGGCTATAGCAATTCCTGTTTTCAGCATGCACACTGTTTTTTGCAGCAACTAGCATTGTGCTTGTCAAAACTCCAAGAGTAGAGGATAGTAGCTAGTAAAGTGCCTGTTTATGAGTCAATCAATCAGTCAAGGATTTATATAGCGCTGCTTTTCACCCGGTAGGGTATCCAGGTGCTGGCAGGTCACAATGGGTTTATTCGAACAGCCAGGTCTTGAGGCCTTTTGGAATTTCGGTAGTGAGGTGATGGTCCAGAGCTGCAGGGTAAGGCTGTCCAAGGTCTTTCCTGCAATGTAGAGAAAAGAGCGCACTCCGCTTCTGCTTAGGTGGATGTGGGACGTGTGGGCGAGCGATAGGGAAGCGGAGCATAGTTTTCTGGACGGTTGGTAGAAATTGAGGCAGTGGTTTATGTAGGCAGGTCCTTGGTTGTGTAGGGCTTTGTGTGCATGGGTCAGCAGCTTGAATTGGCATCTCTCTTTCATTGGGAGCCAGTGGAGTTGCCTAAGGAGACATGTGGGTTCGTCGAGGGAGACCAAGGACAAGTTTGGCTGAGGCGTTCTATATGGTTTGAAGTCTTTGTAGGAGGTGTGCAACTATTCCTGCGTAGAGAGTGTTGCCATAGTCTTGTGTGCATGGTGAGTCATTTGATGATTCTCCGTAGCATGCATAGCGTGTGGAAATAGGCGGAGGGACAGTGTTGATCTGCGATTTTATGCTCAGCTTGCTGTTGAATATGATTCAGAGATTTCTGGCGTGGTCAGTGGGTGTGGATGTGGGTCCTTCCAGGGGCTGGTGTTTTTGCCAAAGATCATTACTTACATCTTGTCCATGCTGAACTTCAGGCAACTGTTCTTCATTCAGTTGTCAATGCTTGGCATCCATCTGTGAAAGTTGGTCCTGGTGGTGGTCGGGTCATCAGAGAGGGAGAGGATGAGTTGGGTATCATCCGCGTAGGATATGATGTTGAGTCCGTGTGCTCTGGCGATGTTGGCCAGTGGGTTCATGTAGGTTTTGAAGAGAGTCGGGCTGTGGGATGAGCCCTGGGGGATGCTGCAGATGATATCCTTGGGTTCTGAGGTAAAGGGTGGTAGGCAGACCCTCTGTGTCCTTCCAGTGAGGAAGGAGGCAATCCATCTGAGCGCATCCCCTTGTGGTGGAGTCTTTTGATCAGTTTATGGTGGGATACGGTGTTGAAAGCTGCCGATAGGCCGAGGAGGATCAGACCTGCTGTTTCGCTCTGGTCGAGGAGGGCTCAGATGTCATCAGTGGCTGCAATCAAGGCTGTCTCAGGGCTGTGATTGCTGCGTAATGTGGTCTGGGAGGCATTGAGTAGTTGGTTCTGCTCAAGGTGTTTTGTGAGTTGTCTGTTGGCAATCTTTTCCAGAACCTTGGCCGGGAACGGGAGCGATGAGTTGGGTCAGTAGTTTTTGAGTTTGCTTGGGTCCCCAGAGGGCTTTTTAAGTAGTGGCTTGACTTTGACGTGTTTCTAGACTTTGGGAAAAGTGGCGGTGGTGATTGAGGTGTTGAGCAGAGCAGTGAGTTCCTGGCTGATCCTATGGCTTTCGATGTTGAAGTTGTGGTAAGTAAGTAACGATTTTCTAGAGCGCGTGAATACCTAAGTGTCTTGCACTAGCGAACCTCAAACAGCTTGAAGGTGGAAATACTGGGTGTACTTAGAAGCAGAGATTATAAACCATGTGTTTAGAGACTTCCTAAAGCGGGTAAGACTAAGTTCAGATCTTAGATGCTAAAGGCAAAGAGTTCCACAATTTGCTGGCTAAGAAAGAAAACTCCTGCCACCCCAACTGCCCATCTTTACTTTTGGGAGGGTCAAAGGTTTGGAACTGGAGGACCTCAGTTCTCGCCGTATGGAGTACCACTTAAAGGTTTTTTGGAATAGAGGGGACCAGGGCCATGCAAGTCTTTATGCATCACATAGAGAGCCTTAAACTTGACCCTCTCCGCCACCGGCAGCCAATGTAGTTCCTGTATCTTCTTTGTGACAGAGCAGAACTTGGGCACCTTCAGGAGAAGCCGTGCCACAGCATTTTGTAATAATTTAAGCTTAGATTGCAGTTGCTTGTTTATCCTCCAATAGAGGGCATTATAATAATCTATCCTCAAAAAGATTAAAGCTACCACCACCATATTTTGAGGTTCATGTAGAATAAAAGGAAATATCTTTTTAGCATCTTGATTATAAAGAAACAAGAAGATGTTATGTAGTTGATCTGCTCAGAGAAATGTAAATGTTTGGCGAATAGAATCCCTAGATTTTTTTACCTTCTGGACAGGAGACGAACTGAGGATCAAGATTAACAGGCCACCGAGAGTTGTTTCAAAATGATTTGTTCTTCCCAAACAAAATCACCTCAGTTTTCTCTGTGTTTAATTTTAAACAATAATCCTGCATCCAGACTGAAATCTGTTGCAAACAATTATTGAAATTTGTAGCTGCCAAGCCATCCTCGGCCGGAATAGATATGATTATTTCTGTATCATCGCCGTAAGAAATGGCAGAGAAGCCAAATGATTGTACAAATTTCACCAGGGATTATACATACATATATATATATATATATATATATATATATATATATATATATATATATATATATATATATATATATATATATATATATATATATATATAAAATATTATAATATAATAATATATATATATTAAAACGTGTAGGGGATGAAAATTAAAATTACTGTGACAATTGCTAGCAACAATCCATGTGATACATGGGCTCCTAACCCACTACAAGATGACGCCCACGATCCCCAGCCCATCACTGCTGACCTTTGATCAGCAATTAGCCACTTCATACAGACCACCTGTCAGCAATTAGGGCCGGATGGAGGGTTTATAAACTGAACAACCACCTCCAAGTCCTCACTCCCAAGGCACATGAGAAGGGGTAGGTCATTGGTGAAGTTCTCCAATGGATGACGTGAGTACTGGATCTTTAGCTTTCCATCATGTGAACGGAGATTATTATTCCTCCCCCTGGGCTCACTTACAAAGTTTCAATTTAAATTTTACTTCCCAACAGTATGCTAAAAATGTTATCTTTTATCTCATTGTTTCTCCCGAGGAGGTGATGACATCACCCTCATTGGGTGAGTGTTTTTCCCCCCTTTTGACCACAGTGTATGAAACCACCACCTATATGTTTTTATGTATGTGTCACATGTTTGTCTAACTTGGTTCCTATCACTACCTTTTACAAATCACTTTTTCACACATGCTAGTACTGCATGCCTCTACAAGTACTATACAAGACTGCTCTGTATCGCACTATTTTATGATTTCTTTTCATATTTTCCTCCCCCAGGTCAGTGATTTTATATTCTGCGGGTACACTTATAGGGTACTTAGTGTTTGGACACTACTTGTTGCATCATTGGTCCCAGACACTGTGTAGATTAGTTATAAATTTTACGGTCCTGAAGAATTGCCCTAGATCACATTTTGACTAATTGACGGCATGAAACATGTTGAGCTTATAAGTCACCAGAGATCATTGTCCCCACTGGTGACATTACGTTTTTAATAAGTCAGGCATACTCATGGATTCAAATTTGATTTGAGACTTGCCCAGCCTTTTTTAAGTCACTAATCACTACATCGACACCTACGTTTCCTCAATCTACACAAAGGACCCTTAACTTACACTTCACATCACGGCTTTGGAAAAAGATCTCTGATAAAGAGCCCCGTTGAGGGTGCCCATCAGGCACTGCAGTGCCGGCCCGATGAGGAACAAGCTCGATGATGGAGCATGACACCTGCAAGGGAATGTGAGGGCCCCATTTCCAAAAAAGGAACTACTCCCCTTGTAGTGGCTCCTTTTCTCTGACCTACTCCCCTTTGTTCTTTGTCCCCTCTAGGAACAGCTTACCTTTTTCTTTTGAGGAGCCTGACCCATTAAATATACGTCCGGAGGACGGCAAATTTAAGGAGGGTGGCAAAAATGTAGTCCCAGCCCAAGGTGTTGAACGCCTGCTGTAGGTCGAGAGAGAGAAGGGAGAGCAGGGAAGGTGTCTCCTGCCACCTCCATCACCTGGTAGTGGAGCCTAAAGTTTAATGAGGTGCTGAGATGTGGGACAAACACATTTTGGTCTGCGAGTATCAGGTCTGGTAATGGGGAGTAACCTGGTTGCTAGCACTTTACTGAGTATCTTGTATTTGGTCATCAGTAGTTATAGTGGCCTGTAGGAGGAGATGTCCTCCGGGTCATGGCCAGGCTTAAGCAGGGAGGTAACTAAACCTTTGCGTGTGGAAGGAGGAAGGGATCTGGAGTCTAGGGACTTCTTATAGAGCCCATCCAGATGAGGGAGAGGGTGGGAGGCATAGGTGGCATAAAATTTGATAGGTAGCCACCCAGTCCTCTGGTACATGATAGCAGAGAATGGTTAGGTCCTGGAATGGGGGGAGAGCGGGGCTAGGATAATTTGCTAGAGTAGTTCTGACCAAATCCCAGCCCTAGAGCCCATGTTTCGTATTAGAGGATCAGCAGAGTTCCAGCAGTTCGAGAAAGAGTTGCAACAACGGAGGTGTGAGTATTAATAGGGTTGCGCGTTCTAATGGCTTGTGCCTAGCTTGCGGTGTTCATGGAGATTGTGAGATGTTTAGCAGAGATTTGAATGTCGTGTGAATGTAGCGCTTAGTGTGGAGAAGTTGAAGTTGTTATCGGGTCCAACGTGTCCTCAGATCCCGGGATGATGTTAAAAAGTTTCGAAGTCACTGTCTTGTAATTATCTGCTAAAGTTTTGTGGTACTTGTCGTGAGACATCGTTGACAGCACAATTCAGATAGGGACATTTATCTTTGTGTATGAAAGTGAAGTATAATTAGAGTGGTGGACCCTTTGCACAGTGGTAAGCTGTACTAATCAGGTGAGTTCCCGCAGGTCAAGGTCTCACTCGAGTGTGTTTGATTAAGTTGGAAAGTTTTATTCTAAACCACTTCTTGTATGACTGAATACTGTTGGTTTCTTTAATGGAGCAGACAAAGCAATTTGTTGTAATTGCTTTGTATTTGTTTGCATGCATAGTGCTGAGGAGAGTGCATTCGTGAAAATTGTAAAGGAGGGTGAACGGCTGCAAGGAGTGAGATTAACATCACAGTGTGCCGCGCTGAGGTTGGTCAGTTAGTGCAAAGTCGTGCTGTCATTGGTCGTTTACGTCATAGACTGCTGTGGTGGTGCCGTCCCACCACCTGGACATTTCTTGTATTTGGCCAGAGTGGTGGGATTGGTTGTTGACTCTAAACGAGAACTGTGGGTAAACTCATATTTCCTCCTCTGAACGCAATTCTATTTGTGATTATTGACATTTTTACCTAAAAATTAAATGCTTTAAAATTATATGAGATTTGATTAATGGAGGTGTGACAATACCTGTTAGAGAGGGGAAGAGGCACCACCTGATGATACTACAGGTCATTATGTGGCCATAAATATAGGGCTCCATTCCTGTATTTGGCTTAAACAATGGCATAAGATCACTAAGAAAGAAGGTGCACTGGAGTTTCCAGGCTATGGTACATTTAATGTGAGAATCATTGAAAATTTAAGGAGAATATTATACGAGATGAAACCACAGCCTAGACCTACGCAGTTTAAAGCTCTCAATGTTTGGGAGTGTGTGGCTAATGCTAGAGAAAGGTATCAGGGAGACCCAGAAAGGCAGTGCGTAGGTATGTGGATGCAAGGTGGGATCAGAACAGAGGAAATGGAGGACCGACATGATAGAGGGGGGCAAGTTGTATACTGCATTAGCAAGTGGTAAACTTGAGAAGGGAAGGAAGGAGAAGAAGGAGAGTGAAAGCGGGGATGAGACAAAAGAACAAGATGAGAGAAATGAAAATAGTGACGGTGACTCTAACGATAGTCTTCTCAATGTGTTGTTGTCAGGACGCCCACCTCCTTATAATGATACTCAGTCAATGGGAGGTGAAAGCACTAATGGAAGTGGAAATTCTGGAGTGGCTACCGCACCAGTAAATGTGAATCCTAATGCGACGGGAGCCACCCCTGTGAATGTGAATGTGAATCAAAATTTGATGGAAGGGAATCAAAGGATTTGTGTCCCTGATACCTTCACAGCCCTTAATGCCCCAGATGCTCCTACTGTTCCAGTTACTATTGGTACTGTGGTTCCTATATATAACACTAGCTCTGCAGGCAATGTAAAACACAATTTGGTTGTCCCTGCTAAGCTGAAGGCCCCAGAAAATGCTCCTACCAGTTTGAGCATGGGAGGGTTTGTTCCTCTAATTCTGATGGATACAAGTTCCTCTTGTAGTGCGAGTGCCGACCCCACAATGAACCAAACAGGATTTGTACCTTTAAGTTCATTCTCAGGATTGCCATACTTGGGTACGCTTACCTAGGAGCCACCCCTTAATGCACATAGTAGCACACCCTAAGAGAGTGCAGCCCAACTTTAGCACTCAGGAATTAGATGAATAGTTGAAAGTGGTTAATGCCACTTCGAATGAGAGTGGAAGTTCAGAATTGAGCTGATGATTCAGTCATTAGTGAGGGTAAATTTAGTAGATGTAGCTAAATTGAAACTAGGATTAGATGAAATGATAACTGGGAGTCTTTAATTGGCCTGACTAGATGGTTATCAAGCAAGTGAACTTTTGTTTATAAGTAAGGATGTAACCGGGTGGGTGAGGCAAGTCTATGATAAACTATTTGAAGCAGCTTAGAAATATGGCGCAGATTTGGATTGGACTAAAGCTTTACAGAAAAGCCACAAACTCTGGTTTAGTGATAAGGGCTTAGAGTGTATGAGAATACCAGGAATGAAATTGCAAATTCAGGAATTGATTCAAAACATTCGGATTTGTGGTGCGCTAGATAAGTGGGAAGATAAATGGGTAAAAAGGAAAAGGTCAGAAGAGGTCCATGGGAAAACCGCCTCCTCCTGTAGGAGGGGGAGCGGTTCCTACAAGTTTCCCCTTACAGGAAGTACCTAGTAGAGGTTATGTCCATGTGCCTTGGAGTAGGAGTGATCTTGAGTCATTCACAAATGATTTCTCAAGATTAAGAGAGTAGCCTTTAGAATGCTACAAACAAGTTGAGAGGTTTGTGAAAATTTTGAAGGTCTTGTGGACTGATCTGAATACTTTGTTTAACATTATGGTTACAAGTGATTTGTGGACAGAATGTAAGATAGCCACAGAATGGCCCAAGAGACAAGAGATCCATTGACAAATGGTCCGTCACCCACAGTTATGAGAAAGTATAACCAAGACATGGTTGTAATCTAAAGTATCACCCCAAGATATTTACTGGGTCAAGATTGATCGAATGACCCAGGAAACCAAAGACATGATTTATGCATATTATGAGAGATTGTTGCAGGTATTTAAACAGTACAGTGGAATGGAGACGCTAGAGCTCAAAGATATGGGACATTTTGTGTCTAGGTTTGTGACGGGATTGAGGCCTGAAATTAGCATGATGATTCAGCATCATTTGATTTGTTGGCAGAATAATTTAGTTAGTTGATGTAATTTTGAGCTAAGCTAAGTACTGTAATGATAGAAATTAAGCTGAAGAAATTGAAAGAGGAATTGATGGTGGCACAAAGGAAGGCTGCTCAGAGAGGAGGTCAAAGTCAGAATTTTGTAGAGAATGTTCCCCTATGCAGGGAGTGTATCAGCTGGGAGCTCCTGCAATGCAAGGTGTGGCTCGATTTCAGTCACAAGGTAGAGGTCATGGTGTTCCAATTGATCCTAGTACTGGGTTTGATGTAGCTACTTTAAATAAGTCTAATCCCTGCCATTATTGTAATAAATTGGGGCATTGGAAGCGGGAATGTCGTCTTAATCCTGCAAATTAATGTCAAAATCCATGCTTTACACAGTCTAAGAATAATAACCCTGTGAAGTCACAGAATGTGCAGAGACCAAGGTCTCAGAATTTCACGGGGCCCAAAGCTCCAGTGATGCAAGTTCCACAACACCCAATGCCACAGCAAGCTGCTAATGGTCCTAGATTCGCTTCAAATCAGGTTCCAAATACGAACCAGACTTTCTTTTCTGATTAACAATCCTTTTCAGCAGTATCCCATGTTTGAGTCAATGACAATTATGGCTCCGATCAGTCTGGCCGATGGTGCTTGAGGGTGGAGGAAGATTGCCTGCTTGGCGCAGTAGAGGTAGACCAGAGTGGTCCATTCTTAAATGATTAGGTAAATGACCATCCCGCATCATTTTTGGTTGATACTGGTGCTACCCGTTCTACTGTGAGAACTGTGAAAGTTCCAAACCTACCCCTCTCAGGCAAAAGAATCCAAGTCGTAGGCATTGCAAATAAACAAATGACCAATCCTGTAACAGAGAATGTGCCTGTAAAGATAGAGAATTTTGTGGCTAATCACCAATTTGTGGTATGTGATTCGAGTCCTGAGAGTTTGTTGGAACGAGATTTGTTGTGCAAGCTGAATTGCACTATTTACTGCACACTAAGAGGCGTGGACTTTCAAACCCATGATGAAGACGCTGCCTTTAAATTGGATAATCAAATTTCAATGAACTGTTACCTATAATGACAAATGAAGAGTAACCCCTGGGTCTCATAGATACAGTGAAGTCAGAAGTGTGGGATTTTTCAGGGAAGGACATTGGACTCATCAAAGGAGCTGAGCTTGTCCTTATACAGATAAAGCCAAACGCTGAATACCCAAGAACCCCACAATATAATCTGACCCCTGAAACGGTTGCTGAAATAACTCCAGTAACTGAGGCAATGATCCAACAAGGTATTTTGAAGGAGATTATGGGAAGTCCATGTACCTCACCCATTATGGGCTTACAGAAGCCTAGTGGTAAGTACTGCATATTGCAGGACCTCCGAAAGATAAACAATGTTGTGGTTCCTTGTTGTCCTATGGTACCGAATCCTGCTGTGATTTTGTTTTAGGTTCCATGTGAGACTGTGGGGTTTTCTGTCATCGATTTGTGTCAGGCCTTTTTCTTCATACCCTTGCACGAGGACAGTCGGTTCCTTTTTGCGTTTTGGTTCAACAGTTGTGTTTTGGCATGGTGCCGAGTCTCACAAGGTTACACGGAGAGCCCATCTATATTTAATCAAAACCTTAAAAAGAATCTGGAGTCCTCGGGTATGCCCAGTAACTCCGTCCTGGTACAGTACATTGACGACCTGTTGGTTGCATTAAATACTCAAGAGGACTGCAAGACTGACCCTATTACTCTGCTTAGCCACTGGGCTGAGAATGGACATAAGGTGTCCCCTAATAAGTTGAAATACTGTTTGAAAGAAGTCCTGTATCTTGGACATCACATTGAGAAAGGAGTCAGGAAGGTGTCACAGGAAAGAATCCCAGTAATTCTGCAAATGAAACTGCCAACACAGAAAGAAGTCAGAATGCTTTTGGGAATGGTGGCCTACAGTTGCTAGCGGATACCCAACTTTTCTGAAGTAGCCAAGCCTTTACAGAGGCTGACACACAAGTATGTGTCTGAGCCAATATCTTGGAATAACGATTGTTTGGTTGCCTTTCTAGAGTTGAGAGAATACACCAATGAAGGAATAGATGAGACCAACTACAACCTTTTATTAACAGCAGCTGATACATTTGAAGAAGTCAAAAGGCTTCAGGAAAAGTTATCAGAGGCAGAACAGAAGAGCTGGAATAATGCAGGTTGTGTGAAGAGGGAGGAGAATGGGATTTGTATTTCAGGAGATGGAAGGCCTGTATTGCCTAATAGTCAATTGCCACCGATGACCAGACATTATCATGGTCCTACTATTGTAGGGAGGAATGCCTGGGTCAGGTTGTTTCGCCAGACTTCGTTTAATCCCAGATTCAGAATGATTGCTGAAGCACTGTCACAGATGTGTTGTGTGTCAGCAGAACAATATGGGGGAAAGGACTGCAGTGACATTTAGTCACATAGGAAGATCAGGTGGCCCCTTCAACAGGATGCATTTGGATTCTTGAGCTACCCGTGTGTAATGGGCTGAGATATGTTTTAGTGACTATGTGCGTCTTTTCAAACTGGTTTGAGGCATACCCGACTAGGAAGAATGACAATCTCACCATAGCCAATTTGCGTTTGAGGGAGTTAATTCCTGGGTCTGGCTTCCCAACTTTTCTGGAATTGGACCGAGGCAAGCACTTCAACAATGATATCTTGAGAATGCTGTGTGAAGCTTTGCAAGTTGAACAGAGACTGCATTGCAGCTATAGACCTGAGGCTTCAGGTCTGATGGAACAGGTTAATGGGACATTGAAATCCAGGCTTGCAAAAGTGCATGCTTCTACGTCTTTGAAATGGCTGGAAGCCTTGCCTCTTGTGTTGATGAGTCTTCGCAGCATACCTGATCGTAGGACAGGATTGTCCCCCATAAAATCATCATGGGCAGAGCAATGAAATTGCCAACTGTACATGAAAATGCGCTTGTGAACATTACTGTTGACATGATACTTGATTAATGAAAGGGATTGGCAGACGTGGGGCATTCTGTGTCTCATCAGGTTGAAGTCGCTAACACCCTGCCAGATCAGGAGCAGTGCCATGACCTTAGTCCCAGAGACTGCGTCTTGGTGAAAAAGCAAGTGTGAATGAGTTGTCTGGCGCCCCGCTCACATGGTCATTTCCAGGATCACAACAACTGCTGTGAAGTGTGGAGGTCTCCCTAATTGGGTGCATGCTACCCACCCTAGCCGAGTTGCATGTCCCTTTGATGATGTAACAGCACCTCTCCCAGAAGTGCCTGTGGTGGTCAAGAGATGACGTGTACAGGTTAGTCAAGCTGTAGGGGACCAGCCAGAATCTAAAACAGTACTTGTTCAGCCTGGGGGGGGGTATTGGAGAGTTGGTAGCTGAAGCTGAAGCAGGAGAATCAGAGTAGGTATTATGATGACATGAAAAGTCTAGAATAATCTAGACGAAAGATGCTAAAAACCACAAGGTTTTAGCTGATCCATCTGATAAGATTAGATCTTAATTTGTGATGGCCTGGCTCACCATTAGAGGGGGGACTGGAGCAGCATAATTTAGGCTCCACGCTTTTTTTTGCTTTGACCATGCCGTATATAAGTACAGATGGTCTCATGTATTTGCGTGATTTAATATCATTCACGTAATGTTGTGCACTTGAACCGATATAGAAGGTGCATTTACTGTATAATCTCAACATTTATATGAATGTGCACACTAATGTTTTCCTTACAGTATCACCGAATTGCAGGCCCCATATATATCTGCATTTGGGTGGTTTGAATAATATTGCTAATACTTATAGAAACATGCGTTCATTTAAATGGTAATCAGCATTTGCATTATGATTGTATATGTATCCATTACCATGCATTTAAATGTGTACTGAATGATTACTAAGTTAAGTTGACCAAAGGCCTTAAGCATTTGGATTTTAATGTTTAACCTTCAAAGCGAAAGCTTGCATGGGTTGCAATGTTCTTTTCTCCTGTGCAGGTGCATTCGTATGATCTCATGGTTAGTGAAAGGCATATAGTGTATGAGAGATAGTGAGATTCAATAGGAGTACTTTTGTTGAGGATGAAAAGTGCTAACTAACAAAGGGAGGACCACTGTCCGTACTGTATCTGGAGATGGGAGGAATCCAAGGACGTTCTGATGTGCGGACCAAACGAAAGGAGTTTCAAGTGTAGTTTTACGGTGAGAAAGTGGAAAGCAATGAGACACATGAATTGGGAGTCTCAAATGTTCTGTGAAGTTTTAATTGGTGATCACACTTTATCTTTAGTTAGATTTTATACTTAGAAGGGTACAGACTTCTTTGCTATATCTCCGTTGTGTGGCTTTAGGCTATTCAATACCTTTGACTTGAGAGAACTTCTACAGAAGGACTCCACAATGCTGACACCTTCCTGCTTTATTGGATCTAATTAGGGTTTCCCCACATCATACTATGTAGTTTAGGTTTAGTTAGATAATTTAGCTTCGCTCATGCCTAGCCAATCATATTCTGATCATCAGATCCTATTTCTCATTTTCTGCATTGCTATTACTGAATTTCTTATATGCTTCATGTCATTGAGACTTAACATTGTTAGACAATTTAGTCTGCCAGGAGAGATTATGTATCTTTACAACTTATTATTGAGATTAGTGTATATCAGCTTGGCTTAGAATTTGTAATAATTCAATACTTATTCCCACCTACAATTTTTGGGTCCTTACTCCCCTTGATGCCCATAAATTGAGTATTTAGGTGGCACCCCTGATGCCAGGAACTCAGATTTGATGGACCCAGAAAAAGAGGACAATGAAGAGCCATGAAAAGGTGAACTGAAGACTTGCTGTGGACTTTTAGAGCCAAACCCTGCCTGCTGCAGCAGTCTCAACAATCATGAAGAAATCGACTCATCCTGCGGCTGAAACTACCAAGAACCTCTGTAGACTGCCAGCCTTTTGCAAATTGCCAGCAATCTCCCTTGGAGTAGAGGAGCTACTCCCCATGCAGTCTGCAGGCACCAAAACAGCAGAATCTGGTTTATTGTGCTGCCCCTCCACAGACGCCCCGATTCAGCAGCAATGCAGAAAGAGGACACAGCGCTCTGGGAGGTCAGATCCGGCTCCCCAAAAAGGGAGAAGATGCCATGACCAACTGGAGCGTCACAGCACCAATACCTGTGGTACTGGAGCCCTTCCAGCAATCAAGTTCTGCTTAAGTACAGTCAGGACTTTAACAACACCCAGTCCGAGCAGCCATCGAGGGACGTCAGCACCGCAGAGAATCACTTCCAGAGTAGCCCAGCTGTCCTGAATTTTGCACCTTCAACAGGCGAGACCGACAACCGCAAGGTCCTACGACGCACCAGCCCAACTAACCCCCCTACACCCTAGCGCCCTGGCCCGGTTTCCTGAGCACCGGCTGTGCCCCCTTGTTCACAGGGCCCTTGTGAACCGAGCCCCCCGTTGGGAGCTCCAAGACTTATCCATAGGTAACCCTCTGCAGCCTGTTTGTAGTCCCCCCTCCTTTAGTGTGGCGCGTAAGGCTACCAACCCATCCAGCATCTCTGCACCTGGACGCTCCAGGGCAGGTAAACTCTAACTGCTGGTAGCACTTTGGACCTTACCCCCCTACCACCTTAAGTCCTGAAGGGGACCCCCAGGAACCTACTGCAAGTACCTGTATACTGTATATGTCTTTTTCTCCCATAGGAAGGCATTACGCATTTAAGTGAACATTTTACTTACCTGTGAAAGTTGATATTTTAAAAAGTGCTTACTTGTTTACGAAGTTCTTGGTATCCAAAGTTACATTAACTTTTTTCTAAATTGGTCTCAGATTTATTCTTGAGTGTGTTTCATTTATTGCCCCTGTGAGTACAACAAATGCTTAGCACTACCCTCTGATAAGCATAAACTGCTTGCCCACACTCCCACAAAAGAGAGCAGTTAGTGTTATCATTTTTACCTGATCATTATCATTTTTGCCTCTGTAAGCCAATAGGGGTTGCCTTCATTCTCTGCACAGTGGCCGTCGTTTTGGTACACTATATAGAGAGCCAGCTTCCTACACATTTGTATGTATATCTCTGTAATTGTTCTATAATAATTATACTTTGAAGTAATGAAAGTTCAAAAAAACGAAGATTAAGGGCCTCATTATGAGTCTGGCGGTCCACGAACCGCTAGACTCGCTTCCGACCGCCCTATTATGACCAGGGTGGTCGGGCCGCCCCGGGACCACCGCC
Organism: Calotriton arnoldi; assembly: GCA_963921515.1. Classification (NCBI taxonomy): domain Eukaryota; kingdom Metazoa; phylum Chordata; class Amphibia; order Caudata; family Salamandridae; genus Calotriton; species Calotriton arnoldi. The sequence continues at coordinate 1,316,321 of CAWUFW010003184.1, read as the reverse complement.
AGGGATCAGAGATCCCTGGCTGTGGCGCAGCGGTCTTCATACAGCAATATGCTTGCCTGGGCCGCTCCCGCACCCCCAAGCATATTACAAGTTTCCTCACCGCCACACTTTTCATGGCGGTCGCACCGCCATGAAAAGTGTGGTGGTGAGGAAACAAAGGGGGCCCTACAGACCCCACTTGTGCCTCTGCGCCATGTGTTGCATGCAGGGGGACACATGTTATGCCCCCCTGTGTGAATACACTCCAGTACCTGCATGGCATGGACTACAGCAGTCCATGCCATGCAGGTACTGATTTTGACGTTCCCATTGCGGTGCCTATTTCATAGCAACCGCCGTGAGAACACCAAAGAACCACCCGCCAGACAGGAGAAAACTCCCAATCTGGCAGGAGGTTCAACCCTGGGTTTGACCATGCGGGAGCTGGGCAGACCTGCTCCCGCATCTTCAAACTCGTAGTGAGGTCCTAAGTATTTACCACCAGTGTCGTAATTGTCTTACCACCCTTAATGCAAAACTTTCGGGGAAACTCAGTGATAAATCTTTAGGTTGTGGAGGGCTCATCAAAGCAGGCCCCAATCATAACGGGTGGTATGTAACAACAATTGATTCTGTGGGGAGTTTTGTAGTTTATTTGTTTATGTAAATGTTATACAGCAGTCTTGTATGTGCCTTTGATATGCGATTATTTGTAAGGTTCCACGATATATGATGAATAATATACCGCCTTAAATTCATACCTTGTTGGTGTCTTGGCTTACTAATAGGTAACAATTAGTGGATACCTGGTATATTAATTCTATTCTTTCTATCCCTATTGATTCGGGGCATTCAAGCAATTCATGTAGAAGAAATACAACACTCCATACAGAACCAATTGTTGTTACATACCACTAGAAATCCCAGGTTCTGCGGGATACTGGGTTACCCCATTAGCTTTAATAGTCCAATCATAACTGGGTCAGAAATCGAGTTCTTAGTTGAAAACTACTTTTTACAGCCAAACCGGGATTACAATCCGTGAGCAAAAAGCAGGTATTTACTCCTGCGATTTGCAGCTGGGAAACCTTGGCAAATCACGAGAGCGAATAACACACATGAGCTCCTTGAACATGTCAAAATGGGGAATAACACGTGCTATTTGCGTGTACCCATTCCGCCGTGACTGCGCACAAATTCAGCACTTGCACATTTGCAAACCCTGTGCTGATGCACATTTGGGGGAGCACAGTTTGTGCCCAATCACAAAGGGAAACAGCGCTTGCCGTTTCCAAATTCTACATTTACAAACAGCGCATCTGTAGAATTTGCCTCAGTGATTCGTGCCATTTTCTACCTTAGAGTGCGGGTCAGTCGGGGTCAGGCATGGTATTCTGAAAGTAAACAATTCTCAAGAGAGACAAGCTAACAATTCACATATGAAAGTGCATCTCCATTAACCGCTAGTCTGTCCGTAGCTTTACCTGACTCTGTTTTCTAATTCTACCACTCTTTCATTCAGTTCCCGGTTGCCTCTCTTAAAAGGTTCCAGACCCGGCTGCAAGTGAGACTTGACGTTGCTGGCAGACACCGCAATTTCCTCTAATTCCTTCATCCGATCTTTCAGGGACTGAATATGAGAGGCCTGCCTCGCATTATTTTCTTTGTAGGTTTCCAACTGAGATTTCATCTCCAGGAATGAAACATCTTTCGAGGACATCCGGTTTTGAAGATCCTCTACCTAAATAAAAGACAAAATGCACAACCAGCATTAATCAGCGTTATCTGCATGCGTGGAAACGTTCTACCCAGTTTATTGCTCAAAGTTGCAAAATGCAATAACTTTGAATTATTGAGCTAGGCATGTTGCTCGCCTTACACCACAGAGGCAAAATAAAAGCATTGAAAAAAGAATTCAAAGACTAGGTTGGAAACGTTATTTTTGAACTCGTGATTATTCTTTGTATTTTTTTTTACCGCCGCTGTAAATGGCTAAGATTTTATCAAGCGACCAACGCCATTAATTGTCCTGTTTTTAAATTTTGCTAATTTTAGGAGTAATCCCTCTTGTCCTGGCTTGCGGGCGGGAATATATTCCTCCAGCTAAAGTGGAAAGTACTTTTTTCAAAGTGTGCTAAATCTAGCGGATGTGAACAGGTGGTGCTGGTGGGTCTCCCTGAGCTCTGCCATGTGAGGGACAGGACACCTTGTAGACCCCCACCATCCCCGCCCCCCACCCGCACCCCAACATGTAGCGCGATTTCTGCTTGATGCTGACAAGAGATAAAACGCATACATTATATGGCGGAAAGCAAACGGAATCTTCACCTATTTTCTCACTGACCCACTCAGAGTCAAGCAGAGAGGATTTACTTGTTGGTGCCAGCTTACTTTTTCAAGCAGAGAGGATTTACTGGTTGGAGCCAGTTTACCTTTTTGTAAGCCATCAATTCTTCAAACAAGCATTGGCAAAGACAATAGGACTGGCTTTAACATGCTAACGCATATACACACACGTTCATAAATACTGTTTGCATAGATTGAATGCACAAATGCTGTTTAGGATGGGATAGTAGTGCTTAATTTGTGCCGGGGGGCGCCAGTGGCATTTATTTATAAGGACTGGGGTATCTTGTGTGATAGGTTGATGGGAGTATAGGCACTGAAATTTCAGAGAACATGAGAGTGGCACAAGAGGACACTGGGGGTTTTGAGGAAAATTGCAGGTAATTAAAAGAGCGAGAGAGGATGTAGAAAGATAGACAGCAGAACAGCAGGTTGCAGCGGAGGTCAAACTGATTGAAAAGAGAGACTGTGGGAAGAAGAAATTGGAGAGCGGAGAGTGTCACTGAGGTGAAAGACTGAAGAAGCAAGAAAAAGTATGCAAAGAAGGGTTAGAAAGAGACAGAGGTGAGGGATTAAAGAGGTAATAAACTGCAGAGAGAGGTTGAGATAAAAGAGGAAGAGAATTGAGATCAGAGATGTGAGGAGACATAGAGAGAGAAAACATTAAAAAGGTGTGCTGTTGATATAAGGGGCGAAGGGAGTGGCTGGCGGTTGGGCATCAAATCGAGAGGGAAGGAAAGTGCCATATCTACTAAGATATGTCACATTGCTGCTCTCTCTCTGCGCTGGGTCACTAGCGGCTGCCAAGCACCAACACAGGCACCAGGGCCGGACACATTGTTTTTGTGCAGGAAGGGACAACTTCCTGCACAAAAACAATCCTCTGAGGCTTTTCCCTCTTTCTATATGTGCTGCAGAATGCAGTGCACGTATAAAGGGGAGTAAATGAGGAGAAATATACATATTTCTCCTCATTACGCCTTCCTTGGGAAGGAGCAGCATTTTGACACATTTCTTGGTTTTTTAGTATTAGTAAATCTGGGAATGCTCCAAAAACCATGGGTGCATGCGTGGGAACACCCACACTCCTCTCATGGAGCGCCTTCCTAGGGCAGAGTAATGCAAGGCATTGACTTGCGCTGCCTTGCGTTACTCCAGATTTACAAGGTGGCTCTGCCTGGCATAGTAAATCTCACTTAAGGTCTTGTGTTGCCCTTGCATCACCTTGCATGACGCAAGCACAACGCAAGCTCTTAGTGAATCGGGCCTAAGTGAAATAGCAAAGGAGAAAAGAAAGTTTTCTGTAGTGAAGAAAGAACGCGAAAACTATTACAACCAACTCTTTCATTGTACTTGGACAAGAATACCCTAAAACATGCTTGGGTAAATTTACATTTTACACACATTTCCAGAGCAAATTGTTGATATCTTGCAATGTAATTCATAGGGAAGCTAAGGGTGTGAATGGGGCAAATTGTACATGCCCAGTTAAAAAGCATGCAAGGTGCATAAGAGGGAGTGAGGTAAACATATTTTGCGATGCATGGCAGTGCATACACTCCCGACTAGTATGTTATAAGGGCCTTGAACACCTGCATGGCTGTTTAACATGGAAGGGCTTTTCAAAACCTTCTTTTCTGGATACATAGATGTGCAGCAGGAGGAAAGGGATAACACTGTCCAAAGCAGGCTACCATGTCGGTCTGACAATCATGCCACCTGGATATTTCCCCAGTAAGTTGGAGACTAGGCTGCTGCTTACAGAGTAGGATGGGCTTCTATTACCCAACCATGCCCCCATGAACACATTCTTATCCTCGCCTCCAGCTGAGTGGGGTACTCTTCACATTTTCGCCAGGGCTGATTTTGGTTTCCAGTCTGTCCTGGCAACTTTAGATAAATATAGAAAAGCCAACACATATATGGCAACTGAATGTTCAATACAAATGGAGCTGTTTGGAAAATAGGGCAAACAAGTGACAGTACTTTACATATATCACAGATTGTATATTTCTGAAATAGTACAGGTCTTGCTGAAAAGTGGGGCGAGGTGGAAGTTCTCACATACTTAAACCTAAAGCATTGGGCTTTGTGCGTGCAATGAGGAATGAGTATGAAGTTGGCAAAGTTGAAACACATACTGCAGGAATTCAATTAAAAGGCTGTTTCAAGACTGCAGCTTGCTCAAGACCAATGACTGAGAGTTACTACAGGCCCATCTCATTGTTGCCAGCTTTGTCCAAAATGCGGGAGAAACTGGTGAATACCCAGCTAGTCAATTATTTAGAGCAGGACACGCTGCTACATCCAGGTCAATTCGGAGTTCCACACTTGCCACAATAAAAAGACTGTGTTTTTAGAAATATCTGACCATCCCAAGTGGTCTCTGGATCAAGGTAAAAATGCAGTACTGATCCTTCTTGATCTCTCAGCAGCATCTGATACTGTTCCACATACGATTCTTTTACAGTGACTCTCCAACTTGGCGGTTGGAGGTCGTGTGTGGGACTCGGTGAAGTCGTTCCTTGATTCCAGACCACAGTGAATCTGGGTGGCGCCTTTTAACTCTGCTGTTAAAGCAGTCAAACAGGGGGTGCTGTAGGGTTCGTCTTTGAGCCCTACTTTATGTAATGTTTTTAAGACCCCTCCAGTGGCGTTGGTGGAATCATTTGGATGCACATTTATTTCGTACACAAATGGTACCCAGTTGCTCTTAGCTTTCGGTGGGGCCTCCTCTTCTGCAGAGAAGTCATTCAAGGACTGCATACCGGCATACTTTGCTTGGATGCATAATAGTCAGTTGAAACGTAAAGCAGACAAACTGAAATTCTTCTTTGTGGGTCCCACATAGCCAACTGGTAGGAAGTGGCCTGGCCTCCCTCTCTGCTGCACCCCAATCCCCATATTCGTCAGCTAAAAATCAAACTAGACAATCAATTCTCTCTGCAACCTCAGATTTTGGCTGTGGTCAGCACCTGCTTTGGGTTGCTCTGGACCCTCAAGAAATATTTGTACTTACTCCCCATACACTGTAGGAGGACGGTGGTCTATGCCCTGGCCACTGCCAGGTTGGACTACGCCAATGCTCGCTACCTGGGCATGTCCGAAGATTTGCTGCGTCGCCTCCAGGTTGTGCAAAATGCTGCGGCTCGCCTGATTCTAAGACTTCCTTAATGGACTTTGATGCCCCCTTGTTAAGATCTCTTCATTGTTTGCCTATTAAGAAATGTCTTCTTTACAAATCCCTGTCTCTGGTTCACCGGGCCTTCTTTCAAGTGAGTCCTGGCTATCTTGCAAACAGATTCCTCCCTTACTGTCTGCCAGATCCTTATGATCGGCATCAGCAGCTCTGGTGGTAGTGCCTTGAATTAAGCCCATGAAAAAGGGAGGGAAGGCGTTCTCGTTTCTAGCGGGTAAAGCCTGGAATCAGCTCCCTTGGACCTCTGGACTTCTTACTTCAGGGGAAGTTTTCCAACGGAAACTAAAAACTTGCCTTTTCTTCTCCGTTTATTAGAGAACTTTCTTGATTAAGTTTTGGTATTGGGTCATACTGCTAGACCTAGGGCCAGGACACTCAGTTTGAGAAGCCGTTCGCTTTACAAAACCCCTTCATTCATCCATTCATCCATTCTTGGATCATGCACTTGAGTCTGCACTGTCCATTGCAAAATTGCATCGCACAAATCCCAAAGCGCAAAACTGCATGTCGCAGTGCAGATTTACTACTTTTTGATATTCACAGCGGTTGCAATATTACACCTGGAAAACTGAGCCAGGTGCAGGTTTCAAGGCAAAGCATGCTACTGAGAATGTCAAGTGACAATTCCCACCAGCTTCTAGTCTGCATGCATGGGTTAAAAATCAGCACAGAGGAAATGGAACCACTGTGCAAATGCACAGGCTTTTAGTCCTTTTTTTCCTGGGCGGGTTACATTTTAGACTGTGGAGAAAGCTCTTCAGCTACACCCTCAGTAAATCTGGAAATGATTTGTTTCCCTTCCCACCCTGGAAGGGGAGTTACTCCAGACCTTGGTTGGAGTAAACCTCTGACCATTTCCAGGGGGAAAAGGGTCTGGAGAGGAGTTTGGGAATGACTCCAGACATACATGTTTATGGGCGTTCCCAAGCTTCCAAGGCATACCACACCTTGGGAATCCCACTTCCTGCTCCTAAATTGCATTTATAACAGCAGATTTCTCCACACTCGTAGTGGAGAAATCTGCAGGAATAAATATATTTACGCCTGCCCGAAATCCCTCTCTAAATTGCTGGTAGGTGTTTTGCTCTGCTGACTTAGCCCATACAGGCGTTTATTTGTGTTAAAAAAAAAATTGGCAAGGTTAAAAAAAAATATTTTCAGATGTAAACATGTTTGGGCCCAAAATTCCCTTGCAAACTCGCTTCTAAATGCAATTAAAAAAGTGAATGAAGCCGGGCCTGAGTACAATCAACATTAAATCAGGCAATACTGAGAAAGGATGAACGCGTAGGGTAGATGCTAGGAGGTAAGAGGAGAAAAGACTGCCATAAATGTAGTACGCAAAGATTGGTCCAGCTCAACCTATGTGCTACCATACTATAGACAAACATCGAATACATGAATGACCCTCGTACCTATAAAAGACCGAAGCATGCACAGCGCGCACTAGTCACACATTTTAACTTTAGCAAAAAAGCCAGCGAAAACTACGCATAAAATATGAATCCTTGTAGTAGACCTGAACAAAATTCAGTTCCTTACTACAGAGGGGTTAAAAAATGAGACACTGTTGTCTAATGTCCAATACTTGAAATGTCTTATTAGGTTAGGTGGAATATAACTGCACCCTTCAAAATCAGTGGGAGAAAAAGACAAATTTGATTTTACTTGACATAGTAAAAGCGCATTTGCTTTGTGACCATAAAAAGGTCAGGAACATTTTGTTATTGCAAGAAATTGCACCTATTACAGGCAGTACTATCCCTAGCTGTAAAAGCGATATGCAGCAGTTACTGTTTCTCAGGACTTGGACTTCTAACCACCGATTTTCTTGGAGACTCTTTCTAAAACATTTTCAATGTATAAAGAACATTATGAAGACGATTTCAAGAACGTTATACTCTCGTGAATGCCAAATACTTCTCCCCTGCCCTCAAAAAATTAATGACCACGGGATTAATGCCCAAATGCATTGTCAAAAGTTAAGAGAAATGATTTGTTCAAAGGTTTTCACCATTTCTTCTATGGTACTGTATTTCATCTCTACTTTGACATCTTTTATTCACTTCTTTGTCTTTTTTCACAACTAGGCCTCTTGGCCCAGTTACTCTGTTTCCATTTTCCTTCTCCCCATTGTGTCATCTTTTTTATGCATGTGCTTTTCCAAGTTTCTTTGATCTTTCCTTCTAAAGCTGGATTCCCTCTCCAACTTTCAGTCACCTTTCCCTCATTTTTTTTGCTTTACTTTTGTCATATTACGTTATGTTATGTAATATTATATTATTTTTCTGGATCCGTGACGCAAAATGCGTCAACATTTTGGGTCATATTTATCAACTAATTGTGTTACCCTATTGCTGCACAAGGGGGTGCAAGGGTGACGCAACTGCTAAGTCAGATTTATCAAGCTATGCATGGCCACCTTGCGTGGCTTGATAAATCTAGAGTAACGCAACGCAGCGTAAATCGCCCGAGGGAAGCGATCCATTGGTGGAGCGTGAGTGTTCCCACATATCCACCCAAGGAGTTTGGCGCATTCCCATATTTTATTGGTAGACCTGGGAATGCATCAGAAATATCTTTATTCCTCCTCATTTTTTCCTCTTTCTGTGTGTGCTGCATTCTGCACCACACATGCCTCAGAGGATTGTTTTTGTGCTGGAAGGTTCTCCTTGCTGCACAAAAACAATCCTGTCCGCAATGCAGGCACCACAGCGCAAGGGAGCCTGCAGTGGCGGTAGGTAGCAAATTGTGCGCCAGCACAAGGAAAGTACATCAATGCGCCGTATCACGTTAAATAGGTTACGTTCCTGCCCTTTCATGCATTCACGGCACAGCTAGGTGGCTTGCTGCGCTGCATGAAATATTGAGAAATCTGCCCCTTTGTCTGCAGCTGTGAATGTTTTCCAATAGAGGGTCCCGGTAAGGGGGGCATAGTACAAACATTCCCAGTACCATGAACTCTGAGTTTTCAATGCTCCAATTTTAATTTACATCTTTTTAATTTCCCCCATGTCCCCCACTTTTCTGTTTTCCTCTGTCAGCTTTCTTCATGCAATCTCAGCCTCAGTCTTTGCTAAGAAGAATTCTCAAGCTCATTTAGAGAGCTGTGGCTTGCTTACAATGGGTGTAGGTAGGGGTATCTGTGATTTGTCGAGCAAATAATGGCTAAAGCATAAGTGATTAAAGCAATACACATAACTGGGCTTGATGCAGATCGGGGTGTGGAGGAAATCCAGTTTTTTGGCTGTGTTTACCTAAATTGCTTTGCCCTGGACATCTTTCATGATTGACTTTGGCCTTAGCCACAGGGCAGGCAGGAGCTAATGGGCAACAATTGTGGTAGCTGAGATATTTTGTGTTACACAAAGAGAAGGGGTGAGAGGCTAACCCCTCTACTCCGGCCCCCCTGTCCACAAACTCACACACACATGGAGGAGTAGAGAGTGGTGAAAAATATGTTGTGGCACGTGCTTGGTGTGAAAATACTGCCTTCACTCACAAAATTGTGACCTGCTTCATCATAGGGCTGCTTCAGTACACCCCTGCGCAGACCAACGCCTGGGTTGGAGCAATACGGTGGGGAAGACAAGACATAACATATAAAATATACAGAAATAATAAGTCAAAATATATTGGGATCACCGAAAGAAAAATTGCAGTTAAGATTAAAACTAGCTCGGAGGTGTCTCTGTGCATAAGTTTATTCCTGGACCCTCCGGCCAGGATTAAAAACGTGAAGGATGGTGGTGACAGGAAGAAAGTAATGAACTCCTACACCCCTCCTTACTGCCAATGGTGTACAGTCAGAATATCGAGTAGGAAATGTCGACTTGCAGTAATATCGAGTTGGAAATATCGAGACACAGAAATATCGACAGCAAGAATATCGTGGTCAAGAATATCGAGTTTAAGGTGAGAAATATCGTTTTTAAATATATCGAAGTCATTAATGTCGTTTTGCAAAAATATAGTTGTTAAAAATATGTATTTTAGTATGTATTTTAAATGTATGTGCTCTATTTTTTTCTGTAAGTATTGCCTTTGTTTTTTAATATATGTGTTACATTTTTAGTAGTTATTATTTATTTTAATTAAATTTTGAGTTTTAGTTCCGTAGCAGGTTGTGGGTTTATAGGGGAATAGGGTGGAAAGTAATTTAATTATAATAAATTAAATATTAATTTTTATTTATTAGTATTTATTTAATTTTATTTTAATACAATTTTGCGTTTTAGTTCTGTAGCGGGTTGTGGGTTTATAGGGGAATAGGGTGGGAAGTAATTAAATTATAATTAAATTATTAATATTTTTTTAATTAATATTTTTGTATTTAATATTTTATATTGTTAATTGTGGGAATTAATTTATTTTTAATTATTTATTAATTGGTTGTTAATTAGTATTAATTAATTGACAAATATGTTACTAGTGTTATTTTTTTAAGAAGCGGGTTGTGGGTTTATAGGGGAATAGGGTGGGAAGTAATTTAATTAAAATTAAATTATTAATATATTTTTTAAATTAATATTCATTTATTTAATATTTTATACTGTTAATTGTGGGAATTAATTTATTATTAATTATTTATTAATTGGTTGTTAATTACTATTAATTATTTGGTAATTATGTTAATTGTGTCATGTTTTTAGAAATGGGTGGTGGGGTTTATAGGGGAATAGGGTGGGAGGTAATTTATTTATAATTAATTAATTATGTTTTAATTAATGTTAATTGATTAATTAAAAAGTAAATACGGCAATTATGTAATTAATTTGATGTGTGATTTGTGGGGTCTATAGTGGTAAATGGGAAGTAAATTTATTTTTATTAATTGATGATTTGTGGTTAATTGATATTAATTTATTAATGTAAAATTAGTTATGAAAATTGTATAATTATTTTTAGGTGTGTGTTGTGTTTATTGGGGTAGAGGGTGGAAAGTAATTTAGTTTAAATTAAATAATTATTACTTGATCATTAATATTCATTTATTATTTGATAAATATTTTTGGTAATTGTTTATTTTTAAATTGGTTGTGGATTTTGGTTCTATAGGGGTAACATTTGGTTAGTATATTAATTTTTATCTTTTTTAATGTGGTTTTTAATTAATAATATTTGTTTAATTGATAATTAATAATTAATTGTGTTAATTAAGGCGGTACATGTTTTTAAAATTTAGATGTGTGTTGTAAATTGTGTTGTGTTATAGGTTCGGAAAAAATATTACATTTATGTAATAATTAATTTTTTTATTATAAATAATTTCTATTACAAAAAATGTATTTGTAAATTATTTTTTTATTTTTATAAATTAATTTTTGTATGTAATTTTTAGATTTTTTAAACATTATAATATGTTTCTATGTTTTGTAATTTTTTATATTTTTATATATGTTTTGTTTTTTTGTTTTTATTATTTTTTGTATTGTAGTTGATATTTTGTTTTTTTTAAATTGAATTTTTCTTTGGTGGGAATACTAATTTTTACCCCTCCGCTATCCAACACTTTCCCTACTGTTGCACTCGCTGGAGTGGGAATAGTAATTTTTCCCCTCTGCTATCCAACACTTTCCCTACTGTTGCACTTGCTGGAGTGGGAATAGTAATTTATCCCCTCCGCTATCCAACACTTTCCCTACTGTTGCACTCGCTGGAGTGGGTAGAGTAATTTTATCCCCTCCGCTATCCAACACTTTCCCTACTGTTGCACTAGCTGGAGTGGAAATAGTAATTTTTACTCCTCCGCTATCCAACATATTCCCTACTGTTGCACTTGTTGGAGTGGGAATAGTAATTTTTTCCCCTCCACTATCTAAAACTTTCCCAACTGTTGCACTCGCTGGAGTGGGAATAGTAATTTTATCCACTAAGCTATCCAACACTTTCCCTACTGTTGCACTTGCTGAAGTGGGAATAGTAATTTTATCCCCTCCGCAATCCAACACACTCCCTACTGTTGCACTAGCTGGAGTGGGAATAGTAATTTTTACTCCTCCGCTATCCAATATATTCCATAATGTTGCACTAGTTGGAGTGGGAATAGTAATTTTTACCTGTCCGCTATCCAACACTTACCCTATTGTTCCACTTGCTGGAGTGGGAATAGTAATTTTATCCCCTCCGCTATCCAACACTTTCCCTACTGTTGCACTCGCAGGAGTGGGAATAGTAATTTTATCCCCTCCGCTATCCAACACTTTCCCTACTGTTGCACTAGCTGGAGTGGAAATAGTAATTTTTACTCCTCCGCTATCCAACATATTCCATACTGTTGCACTTGTTGGAGTGGGAATAGTAATTTTTTCCCCTCCGCTATCCAAAACTTTCCCAACTGTTGCAGTCGCTGGAGTGGAAATAGTAATTTTATCAACTACGCTGTCCAACACTTTCCCTACTGTTGCACTTGCTGAAGTGGGAATAGTAATTTTATCCCCTCCACAATCCAATACTCTCCCTACTGTTGCACTAGCTGGAGTGGGAATAGTAATTTTTACTCCTCCGCTATCCAATATATTCCCTACTGTTGCACTCGTTGGAGTGGGAATAGTCATTTTTACATGTCCACTATCCAACACTTTCCCTACTGTTGCACTCGCTGGAGTGGGAATAGTAATTTTATTCCCTCCGCTATCCAACATTTTCCCTACTGTTGCACTCATTGGAGTGGGAATAGTAAATTATTCCCCTCCGCTATCCAATACTTTCCCTGCTATTGCATTTACTGGAGTGGGAATACAAATTTTTACCTCTCTGCTATCCAAGACTTTCCCTACTGTTGCACTCGTTGGAGTTGGATTAGTAAATTTTAACCCTTCGCTATCCAACACTTTCCCTACTGTTGCACTCACTGGAGTGGGAATAGTAATTTTTACCTATCCGCTATCCAACACTTTCCCTACTGTTGCAATTCCTGGAGTGGGAATAGTATTTTTACCTATCCGCTATCCAACACTTTCCCTACTGTTGCATTCGCTGGAGTGGGAATAGTAATTTCTACTTCTCCACTATCCAACACTTTCCCTACTGTTGCATTCGCTGGAGTGGGAATAGTAATTTTACCCCTCCGCTCTCCAACACTTTCGCTACTGTTGCACTCAATGTAGTGCAAAATGTAGGTTTAAAAAATATTAAAAGAGTTTAATATTTTAATGTATAATATGTATTTTTATTTTTTCATTTTTATGTTACATGTGTATGTATATATATATTTATTTATAATTTTTAATATATTTATAACATTTTAAAATTAAAATTAATTAAAATTATTATTTATTAATTGTTTTTAAGTAAATATATATGTATTGCATTTTATATATGTATGTTTAATTTTTTTTAATTACATTTATTTATTATAATTGTTAACATTTACAAATAAATCTAAATAATTTTTTTAAGTTACATTTATTTTACATTATTTTTTATACATATATAAAAAACGATATTTTGTACATCGATATTTTTAGCAACGATATTTTTTTCCGATATTTGTGTATCACGATATTGTTGTTGTCGATATTCTGTCAGTGATCCCCTGCCAATATGTCGACATGTTTCTGCCTTCGTAATTGTGCCTGGAATATAGGGTCACACCGGCATTCGTCAGGACCTTTCTGATCCCAATTGTTAAAATACTCTCATTACCTGAAATAAGGTTGGCCAGGAACAACTTGTTCCTGCACAGAGGGATCCTCTATGTAACACTCTCCCAAAGTACTAAAGGGGAAAGAGAATCAACAAACACGAAAGGGCATTATTCATGTGTCCCCTTTCGTAGTTTAGCACTCTATGCTTCACCACTCATTGCTTAACCACCACACCATAGGTATAATGCCAGATATGGCCACTCCATTTTTGTCAACATACCCACACCCAGATATGCCATAATGGTGAAAATCCACCTCATCAATGTATATGCGCAGATAGATGTACGTTGTTCACTCATAGCACAACTCATTCAAACTGTTAAAATAGTACCTTAAAACTCACCGAGTTTCCACAAGAATAATGGTAAAACAGGCGAGGGATAAGGAGAGACCCCCTGTAGTCACACTCTGGGGGAGACAAATGAACATAGGAAATACCAATGGTTAATAATGTTTATCCAAATGACATTTTTCCGGGGGATAAAACCTCTGGATGTGGCCCAACTAATGATCATAAAGGAGATGTTTGTCCTTATAGTGCCCCCTGCCTGATAAGCAGCGCATCCCTCTTAAGAAAGTAGGAGAAATGGCCACAATTGTAACCGAGTGCTGTCCCCGTGGTTACCGCCCATTAAAAATAGACGGCTACATGAATCTGTCCCCCGGAACGATCACGTAGAAGACCTCCGTAAGCATCCAAAGTATGCCCCCTGTTCCTTTCGGAAATTGCATCGTGCTCTGATTGCTCCTGTGGTTAGTCTTAGGCCCAACCGCCCCCACTCCTTACTGCATCAAGGTGGGTGCTCCTCCCTTTCGGCACTTATCAGATCCTGCCGTGAAGGTGAATGGATCTGATGTACCGGACCTCTTAAGCTGCATCCCTGCTCCCTGCTTCATGTCACGTGGGAGTCGCGGTGTAGCCTATGTATCGACGTTAGGTCTGTAAGCACGCTTGTGAGGCATTGCTACGGACGCTTCTGTACTTTTTTTACCGTTGTTCAAACTTTATACAAACACAGTTGTGGCTCTCATTGTGAGTGTGCTGCCAGTATAAGACTGCATACATGGCCGCATTAATAAGCTCAGGTCTATTTACCTCTTCATGGGCAATGCACCAAGTACTTAAATAAGGTGCTGCCTGTAATAATGAGACTGCGTTGTCGTCCTAGTTAAAAATACGGATATAGAAGCACAATCTTTTTTTAAAAAACAGTGCGGTAACTTACAGCCTGAGACAATGTGCAGATGAACACTCCGCATTTACTATAAAAATGAATTCAAAATTAATTGCCATGGTGCTAAAAAGGGGGCCTAGGCATGGCGTGTCGGGTCCCTTGGGTGGGCCGAGTAGAGCATGTTGCAAGGAGTATGTAGGAACTAGTCTAGTAAAAACCTCAGAATAGGTATGGATGGGATTTTATACCATGATGTAATGATGTATATCAGCCTAGGTAGATGGTATCATCTGGCTCACGGAGAATATGTCCATCCTATTACAGGATGTGTACATCATCATAGTATGATCATGGGCCTTGTGTAGAACAGTTGGTATGCCTATGGATAATACCACAAGTTACATACCCACGTGTGTGTGTGCCTACCTATTGAGGGGTCGATTCCGATGTCGGCCGGAAGCGTACCTAACAGTATTCGTCCGGATAAAATACGAGCCGAACGCGTGTTTTCCGACCGACTCGAACACTCTACCGAACGAACAAGTACGATGCGCATAACAGCCCAGATTCCGAGCGAGCCGTACTTACCCATTCCAGCTCCTGTTCCCCGCCCGAGCCGGATCCGTAAACGCCGAATCGAGTCGCACGGAACCAAATACACAGCACCTTCCGGCCGGACTAGTGCGATGCGTCTCCCGTACGCGCCGAACTCCGTCGCTACGTACGGCACGTTTGAGCATCCGGGAGAGCTGCACATAAGCTCCGATTCGCGTCACAAGACGATCCACGGCGACAGAGACGAACAAGCCAGCGGCGAGTACGAGTCGAAGACACGAGAAACCCGAACGAGACGAACCAACCATGAATCCCATCGCGCAGGTCCTACCAATACTCTACATCTATTACCGGGACCGGCACGGACGCGTACGGCGCAGACGAGTAAGTCAAACACCCACAACACAAACAAACGACACGTACCCGAAATATGTCACACACACATAGGGATGCACAAATGACGTACACAAGCAACAGCAGAACCATAGGGGTGGGATGGACAACACCAATGCCATACACACCCATAGGGGATGGATGCCTACCACCAACACCACCCTACAACTACCCCTACTCATGGGTGGCTAGATGCCTGCCACCACCCCCCACTCATGGGGGCTGGATGCCTACCACTACTACCATCCCCACCCATAGGAGGCTGGATGCCTACCACTACTACCATCCCCACTCATGGGTGGCTAGATGCCTGCCACCACCCCCCACTCATGGGGGGCTGGATGCCTGTCACTACTGCCATCCCCACTCATGGGGGATGGATGGCTGCCACTAACACCACCCCCACTCAGGGTGGGCTGGATGCCTACCACTACTACCATCCCCACCCATAGGGGGCTGGATGCCTACCACTACTACCATCCCCACTCATGGGTGGCTAGATGCCTGCCACCACCCCCCACTCATGGGGGGCTGGATGCCTGTCACTACTGCCATCCCCACTCATGGGGGATGGATGGCTGCCACTACTACCATCCCCACTCATGGGGGCTAGATGGCTGCCACTACTACCATCCCCACTCATGGGGGGCTGGATGCCTACCACTACTACCATCCCCACCCATAGGGGGCTGGATGCCTACCACTACTACCATCCCCACTCATGGGGGCTGGATGGCTGCCACTACTACCATCCCCACCCATAGGGGGCTGGATGCCTACCACTACTACCATCCCCACTCATGGGTGGCTAGATACCTGCCACCACCCCCACTCATGGGGGCTGGATGCCTGTCACTACTGCCATCCCCACTCATGGGGGATGGATGGTTGCCACTAACACCACCCCCACTCAGGGTGGGCTGGATGCCTACCACTACTACCATCCCCACCCATAGGGGGATGGATGCCTACCACTAACACCACCCCCACTCAGGGTGGGCTGGATGCCTACCACTACTACCATCCCCACTCATGGGGGCTGGATGGCTGCCACTACTACCATCCCCACTCATGGGGGGCTGGATGCCTACCACTACTACCATCCCCACCCATAGGGGGATGGATGCCTACCACTAACACCACCCCCACTCAGGGTGGGCTGGATGCCTACCACTACTACCATCCCCACTCATGGGGGGCTGGATGGCTGCCACTACTACCATCCCCACTCATGGGGGCTGGATGCCTACCACTACTACCATCCCCACTCATGGGGGCTGGATGCCTACCACTACTACCATCCCCACTCATGGGGAGCAGGATGCCTGTCACTACAACCACCCCTACTCATAGGACGGGTAATGCATGACACAACTAGCATACTCCCACATAAGGACTGTCTGTAAATTACATCCCACCCCCAACACCATGACAAGCGTGTGTGGTCTGTGTCAAATGCATACAACACTGAACATGACATTGAACATACAATGTGACCCCTAACACATGTGTCACACATAATTGTGTGTGTGGCCTACACAATGCAAGCAGACCATGACCACTGTGGCAATGTGGCCCAAAGCCCCATCACCACAGTGCCCAAAAGGTAAGTGTGTGCACCATAGCTGAAGCACATTTTGAACAGTGTGGCAATGGGGCCCAAAGCCCCATCACAACAGTGCCCAAAAGACAAGTGTGTGCTCCATAGCTGAAGCACATTTTGAACAGTGTGGCAATGGGGCCCTAAGCCCCATCACCACAGTGCCCAAAAGGTAAGTGTGTGCTCCATAGCTGAAGCACATTTTGAACAGTGTGGCAATGGGGCCCTAAGCCCCATCACCACAGTGCCCAAAAGGTAAGTGTGTGCTCCATAGCTGAAGCACATTTTGAACAGTGTGGCAATGGGGCCCTAAGCCCCATCACCACAGTGGCCAAAAGGTAAGTGTGTGCTCCATAGCTGAAGCACATTTTGAACAGTGTGGCAATGGGGCCCTAAGCCCCATCACCACAGTGGCCAAAAGGTAAGTGTGTGCTCCATAGCTGAAGCACATTTTGAACAGTGTGGCAATGGGGCCCTAAGCCCCATCACCACAGTGCCCAAAAGGTAAGTGTAGTCCTGGTAAAAGCTGCTAAACCAAAAATGCAGGGATTATTCCTGGCCACACAACACCAAACACTACAGTGGCATTGTAGTGCTTCTGTCCCATAGCAACATAGATTGTGTGAGGCAAGCAGTGCAGTGCCAATGACACATCGTTCTAGCCATGTGCACACAAACATCAGCCATGGGGGCCCACATTGTCTACATTCACAAATAACACAATGACAGAAGTGAGCATCATAATGCAGACCCACATATCTGCAGCAATGGACACACAAATGTAGATATCCTGTGGAGACTGTAGATGTCATGTGAACAAATACCATACCATGGCAGCAATGGGACATACTAACCATGATTATTGTGCTGACTGATGACCTAGGAGTCCCAGGGACAGCAGGGGAAAGCCAACAAACAACATACAGCCAATGGCAAACTAAAGATATGCCAATGCAGTGGTGCAAATGCACAAACTCAAACAGGCAGACTCACACTGCATATCATACACAACAGGTGAGGGGGGTTGTGTGCCAGTGTCCCCAGGCAAACACACAACACATGAGGAGACCAGATTCACTAATACACAGATGTCAACACAGTCACATACAAAACTAACTCAGGGATTGGATTCCCCTATGTGGGCAAACAGGCGTTGTGAGATGAGAGGGAGCCCAAATTACACATGTCACACAAGCTTGTAGGAATAGCAACAAACACAGCAAGAGACAGAACCACCACAGCACTCCCCCCAGGGACCCCACATTGTGGTGACACTAGCCTGCATGACAATCACACTGTGATGGCAAAGGTAGATGTCATCCACACTGTGAACCACAGCCATGTGTCCTGAGCAACAAACTACCATCACACCTATACAAGCACAAAGCACTCAGCATGGCCTGCCAGCCAAGGACAACATGGAGGTAGTGCCCCAGCCGTGCAACAACTCACATTTGCACACACTCAACGACACACCACCTTGAACTCCACCAATGTGCAGCAGTGAAGCTCACATGGACTGCTGACATTGCACATGCACCCATGAAAATCCCAGTGGTGGTGGGGGAAATAAGGTGCAGAAACCCATCACACATGGCCAGTCAACAATACTTGTGAATGTCTGACACACTGCACAGTATGCCGTACATGGGCATGACGTCAAATCCACCCCAAACAATGGGATCCTGGCCATAGTCACACACCAATGAAGAAGCCAAGCTGACCCACAAAGGACACACATAGACAACTTCCAACATTGCAGCTCTGACCCTGAGGAGTGGCAGCAGTCACACACACAACGTGTCACAATCACTGAAAGCATACACAAACAGAAAATCACATTACTCGTGTAACCAACAAGTGCCAAGAGGAATCTTGACTGTGTCCCATCTGCGTTTGCCCACATCCCCAGCCCTGACAACAAAGACAACTAGGGATGACAACCTCATTAACATTAGTTTGCCATGCACCCACATCCCGGAGAAACCAGGTCCAAGATGCTGGATGAACACAGAACAACTCAGCAAGCATCACAAACAGGAACATCCGTAGGGACACAGCCTGTGTAGGAAAAGGAGAAGGGTACACGCACAGACATGCCTACACAACACACAACACGGGCACAGCCTATATCACGGAATCACGCACTGCCATGAGGGCACTCTACTCCTGTGGAAGGTCAGCTGTGCCAAACCTTGTCTGTGCACGACTCAAACCTGTCAGCAGAACACTCGGTCAGTGAGTCAACAACTACAACACACTGAAGGCTCTGCTCATATCAGCCTGGGCACTGGAGTGTCATGTCAGTCATCTGCATACACCCAAGACACGTGTCAAGCAACTTGCACTGTGTACACAGATGAGTCCTCCAAATTTGATGTGCCAAACTGCATGTCCATTGGAGACGGGCACACAGTCAGGGTACTAGGAACATTGGACAGTGGTAAGCCCACTAGATATGCATCAGTGTAGGACAAATATGGTAATCTACAAATGCTAAACGTACATCCCTGTGTCAAATGCTGAACATTACACCCTCAGACTGCAGCAAAGGATGTTATAGATCCAGACTAGATTAGGACACATATCCCATGGACCACATGGAGCCCATCACAGCAAAACTTAATTTACCTGATCTGAACACTATTACAACAGCAAATGCATGATTCCACACATCTACATCATGTACCTCCAAAGATTAACCACAAGTAAACAAAAAGAGGCTTTATTCAGCAAGTGTGCAACTCAAATCAAAAGTCCAAAATAAACTAAGGCCAATGGCCAGTCCAAATATACAGTCCCAACAGGGTGATGTGTGACAACTTGTCAACAATTGCTTGCCTGCACAGGTACGGACAGGGGACATCCCCCTTGGAGGGGGCATACGAGGGGCAGGCCAGGCACCGCAGGGACAGGATCAGGGGATGCCAGAAGGAAGCAGTGAAGGGGAGGTGGGTGCAGGAGTGTCACCGGCAACTGCAGTGGAGGTGTCTGACTCAGGGGGGGCTGGCACCACCGCAGGGCTCAAGTCAGATGGTGTTGGTGCTGCAACCACTGCAGTGGGCTGGTCAGATGGAGTGGACTGGGTCCCCAATGCAGTGCCCGAGTCAGACGGGGTGGTTGTGGACTCCACCGCAGTGCATGACTCCAAGGTAGTGGAAGGGGGGCAGAAGAGCTGGGCAGGACAGAGGGGGACACGGTCTCCACACCAGTGGCACAAACAGGCAGAGCGTCTGGTTTGGGGGTGGAAGAGCAAGTGGCAGGGGGAGGGCCTAAGCAGTTTGGGGATGCGGTATCGGTGTGTGGGGAACCTGGGGCAGGGTGTGGCGGTGGAACCTGTGGAGTGGTGGCCTGGGGGATGGAGGTGAGAGACTGGGTGGTTGACTTGCAGGGCGGTGGCGGGGTCTTGCTCTTCCGGGACCGGGGGACTTGCGGGTGGGGGCTCACTCTGCCTGCGCCTGGGGGAGGGTGTCCGGGGCGAGGGCACTCCCCTCTGTGTGGGTGGACGTCCTCTTCCCCCGGTATGCTGGATCAGCGGGATTGGAGGGAAGAGGCCGAGGTCACTGAGGAAGAGCTGCTGATCAGGTGGGGTTGCAGGTGAGGCAAGGGAAGGGGTCTTGGAGGGAGAGGATCTTGAGGATTGCGGAGTGACTGTGGTTGCCTGTGTGTGTGTGTGTTCCCCATCCCCTGTGTCATCAGTCCCCTGAGGATGCTTGTGTGCACGTCTTGCCTTTCTCTTGGGTGTGTCTGTGCTGCTCGTGTCTGTGTGTTTGGGTGACTGTGCAGGTGTGCATGTGCTTTGGACAGGTAGGGGGCAGGAAGTGTGGATGGGGCAGAGGTGGGAGGGGTGAGGGACTGTTGGAGGAGGGACACTGCTGCCGTCAGGGAGGAGTCCATGGACTTATTGCTCCTCTGTAGGGCAGACATACCCGTCGAGATGCCCTCCATGAACGACACCAGCTATGTCAACAGAGTGGTGTGTGCATGGAGGACACTCAGCATTGCTGTCTGCCCTACATGGAGCTGCCGAAGGAGGTACACAGACTCCTCACTCAGGGCAGCAGGGGACACAGGGGCAGGGGTGCGGTGCCTGGCACGAAGGAGACACGCTCCCGAGTACGGGAGCCTCCACGGACCTCAGGAATGGGAGCCAATGGGAGGGCGGTGGTGGTGGTGGTGGTGGCGGGGCCAGACACACTAGCTGGCCTTTGGTGGCTGCTGACACCCGCCTCCACAAGGGAGTCATCCTCCGAGCTGCTGTGGTCCTCAGCTGAGGTGGATGGTGCTGAGGACTCCTCGGTGTGGCTCCCCTCGCCCTCCGTGCGACTGGGTCCCTCTGACCACTCGTCCGATGCTGACCCAGTCTGGTTCCGCTGCTCCTCCTGGTCCGTGGAGCTGTCCCCTCCTGTGGCCGTGGATGTATCTGCAAACAGTTAGGGAAACAGACAAACATCAGTCACCTGCACTGACCGCACACACCACAGTAAGTACAGCACATTACAGAGCAAGCCCTGGCATCCTTAGTTGAACATTGCCTAAAGTCCCCACACAGATTCGGGGAAGCCAATTGTCAATCTCATGGTCAACCATGGGACTCACACCCCTCCTGCCCTTGCACCCATCTGTCTGGTGCCTGTCTGATGGTAAGACCCCAGTGTGGACACATGCATCACCTACACAGTTGTTGGACATTGCAGGGAACACAGCGGCAAGAGATGTGATGTGTGCATGTTCACATACTTCACCGAGTCAGTGCAGGTGTCCGGATAAAGGGATGGCCAGAGTCTAAATAGAAATGCATGTGATGCATACCAGCACCAGACACCTTGATGCACCCATGTCCGGATAGTCAATGCCACAATGGGGTGCATGTTGCACATGTCACTCCCCTGCAGGATCAGTCTCAGGAAGTTTAATGCCATGACACAGGAATGCGTGCAAAGTCATACATTACTGTCTCAAGTCACATGGCCATGGCAGCCTGCCAACAACAGTCTGCACTGTGTCACAATCCGAGGGCATGGGGAATGCAAGTTATGTGACTGACAATTGCACATGTCCATCCCCCAAATACCACATCATCTGTACTACTATTTGTCCACGTCATACCAACTGTACATATGGGGGACATGAAACACAACTCTCTGAACATGAGCACCTCACAGTGTGCTGTGAATCACAATACAGCTGCCTGAAAGTCACAGTCGCAAACACCTGTGTGCACAGTCAAGTGATCAGACACCTATAAGTCACAGAAGTATCGTCTATCATGGTGACATCTCAGATGGCATGCTGAGCCCTAACCCATAAACATACCAGTAGTCCTGACAACGAAGACACAGCACAATGAGACAGAGGCAGACACCTGAGGGTACATTTCACTGATCACAACATGCCAGATGATACACGGGAGTGGGAGTACAGAGTGTATTGCATGCCCTGGAGTAGGCATGACTGTCCAGCTCCACCTGTAAGAGGGATGAGTCCTGGACAGTAGGCAGGTGGATAAGCATGTGGGACACACTGGATACACATACTCCTGAGGCCCAAACATTGTTCCCACCAGCAGCATGGGTGTGTGGCAAATTCCCCAGGGACATGTGGTGAGTCAGAGCAGCAAGCGGACCACATATCAAAGTTACACCCAGATCACATGTCAGAACTTAGGCATTGTGTAAGCAATTGAGCCACCCATTAATCGCACAACATAGTCACGGGAACAAATGCTGTCCCCCACCTTGAGCAAAGCAAAATACAATGACACAGTCCCCAAATTACACAATTTCCCGACTATAAGGGCCACACATATGCGTATCAGAGGAGAAGTGGGCATGTCACAAATGAGGGACATGGGTCCTGGACCACATGACTGATGTACTGTGGAAGTTTAACCAGGCCAGAGGAGGGCACATAGCATGTCAGACAAAGTGCACAGTGCAGTCATGGACTCACCCCCTCTTTGCTGCTGTCTGTCCTTCAGCTGCCCATCCAGGTCAGGGAAGACCACCGCCAGAATCCGGAGCATGTGGGGGGTCAGGGTCCGGTGTCCGCCCTTCCTGCGAGGATGCGACAGCTTCAGCTGGACCCTTGCGATCCTCCGGGTCCAGCCACGAAGGTCCTGCCACCTCTTCTGGCAGTTGCGGATCCGGCGCTTGTAGACCCCCACGGATCTTACTGCCCGGGCGATGGTCAGCCAGATTTCCTGCTTCTGATGGGCAGCAACCTGTGAGGATGACAAAGTGAAAAGGCCATTACTACACATGCAACATATACGTGTATCACACAGTTGGATATACATGTCTCAATCACAGGGGCATATGATGTACACAGGCAGTGCAACAATGGCTATGAACAGTTTGCCAGCAGTCACTACATGGTATCATTGCATGGGAAGTAAACCTAGTTGGAATGCACTGTTACTGCACTGTACCAGTTCAGTGCATGTAACTACACACTTTGGGGTGTGACAACTACTCAGTGGGCATGCTAGCCAGTGGTGTGCACACTGAAAGCCCTGCTAGTCAGACAACATGCACAATTAGTGAGGCAGTGGACAGCACACTCACCTGCTCCCCTGGTTTCCCATACAGCTTGCTGTACTGTGGAAGGAGGCTGTCCAGCAGGGCCTGGTTCTCCTCAAGGCTGAAGGCTGGGGCTCTCTCCACAGTACGTGCCATTGCAGGAGCCAGAGGATGCATAAACAGCAGCAGTGTTGGTGGCAGATGTCGTCCTGGAGCATGTAGTGCAGGCAAGTGAGCTCTCAGGGGAACAGCCAGCATTATATGTGTGCTGCAGAGGCAGATACTGTCCCATGTGTCCAAAGTGATAGGTCCAAGTCGTTTGCATCTTCTGAATTTGACCAATCCATGGAATAGCAGCACTAATACATGCCCACAGCATCCTTCAAATCTTCAACTTCATGACACCCATGATTTTGCAACATTGTTGTGGCTGGCCAACTGAATTCACTGCATCAGACTCGTTGGAGCTTCGAAACGCGTCCGTTGCCATGCCAGGCCCCAGCCAATGTGTGCGCACCGTTCTGTCCATTGCTGTACAACGCGTACCAGGCATACAACGCGTACCCGCTCACATACAATGCAATGGGCCGACCGGGCACACCGATCGGTCCATTGCTGTACAACGCGTACCAGGCATACAACGCGTACCCGCTCACATACAATGCAATGGGCCGGCCGGGCACACCGATCGGTCCATTGCTCTACAACGCGTACCCGCTCACATACAATGCAATGGGCCGACCGGGCACACTGATCGGTCCATTGCTGTACAACGCGTACCAGGCATACAACGCGTACCCGCTCACATACAATGCAATGGGCCGGCCGGGCACACCGATCGGTCCATTGCTGTACAACGCGTACCAGGCATACAACGCGTACCCGCTCACATACAATGCAATGGGCCGACCGGGCACACCGATCGGTCCATTGCTGTGCAACGCGTACCAGGCATACAACGCGTACCCGCTCACATACAATGCAATGGGCCGACCGGGCACACCGATCGGTCTATTGCTCTACAACGCATACCAGGCATACAACGCGTACCCGCTCACATACAATGCAATGGGCCGACCGGGCACACCGATCGGTCCAGTGCTCTACAACCGTCCCTGGACAGGTCACACGCATATGTCACCATGCTGGTCACTGGTGAACCTATGCCAGCCACATTTACTTTCCAGGGACTCTGGGGCACACCTACAACACCACACCCAGTCCACACTGTATATAAGGCATGTGTGGCAGCATAACCTTATCTGTGTATGGGGGTGAACATGTGGATTTTGGGCTGGCACTTGGGGGCAGACACACCCAGGCTGTGCACGTGTTCATGGGGACAGGGTCCTTTGTGTGTTGTGCACCTGACCACTGTGGTGTGCAACTTTTCATTTCTGAGCATGTGTCATGGTCACATTTCCAGGTTGTGTATGTGTATGACATGTCACATACCCCCAGGCTCACATGTGGGAAGGCATGTATGTCACAGGGTGGCCCATTCCAACAATAGTGATGTCCCTCCACAGTCTGTGTGCATGTTGTGTATCACATGTCTCTGACTCCATGTGCACAATGGGAGACAGTCTCCACATCCACGTGGTTTGTGCATGAACTTTGATGGTGTGTGTGTGTGTGTGTCACAGACGTCCATGTCTGTCCTGCAGAGGCTACAGGGGCCACTACCTGTGGGTGTCATGTTTGTTTTTCTGACGTGTACATGATACGCCATGTCATGCCAGTGTCCATGTGGCAAGACAGGGTCCCTGGGAATCTACCTGTCAATGAGCTGTGATGCCTGTGGAGCATCTGTCCAGACATGTCACTGTGGTATGTGTGTGGAACGTGAGAGCAGTTAATGGGTACTGTGACACAGCCTAATGGTGTCCCATAGCACACCCTGGAACCTGTTGTCAACACTTGTTGAACAGAGATGTTAGATAATGTCCATGTAGGTGCCATATATGTCCAAACGGAACGACACACACATCAAGTACTTGTGTTTGTTAATGATGTATCATGTGAAATTGAGTATGGTGAACGGCACATAGGTGGGGTGACTGACAATCTTGCTTTCTTCACCTATGCACTGCAGGGCTCCTGCTGTCCATTGACCATTCCCAGACCTGGCAACGATGGTGGAATGTGACAGCATCCGACGGTACCGCTTCACCAGGCAGCTGATTGAGGATTTGGCAGTGCGGTTGGACCCACATTTGCAGCCTGGCCGGCCGTATCCTACAGCGCTGACCCCCAAGGTGAAGGTGATGGCAGCCCTACACTTCTTTGCCACCGGTACCTTTCAACACACTGTGGCAACTACTGGTGGGATGTCACAGACTATGTTCAGCCGTGTGCTACGCGATGTTTTGGGGGCAATGTTGAGATACCTCAACCAGTACATCTATTTCCCAACACGTCAACGACTCACTGACGTCAAGAGTGACTTATATGCCCTGGGGAGGATGCCACATGTAATTGGCTCCATTGATGGGACACATGTGGCTTTAATACCACCACAGGCACATGAGCAGGCATACCGGAACCGTAAACATTACCATTCGATCAATGCTCTGGTGGTATGTCTTGCAGATATGACCATCTCACATGTGTGTGCCCGTTTCCCCGGTTCGGCACACGATGCCTACGTGATGAGGAGTAGTCGCATCCCGAGGATGATGTCACAGATGCCGAACCAGCGTGCCTGGCTTGTTGATGTGTACTGACTTTGTACCATTGTGTGTGTTCTGCTATGTTGTTTTCCGCACACATTTTCAAATCGGCTAATGTGCAATTGTCTGTCTGTAGGTGACTCGGGATACCCCAACATGCCGTGGTTGCTGACACCCCTCAGGAACCCTGTGACACCAGCCCAGATGCGCTACAATGAGGCACATGGTCGGACGAGGAGGGTGATTGAGCGGACCTTTGGTCTCCAGAAGAGCCGCTTCCGCTGCCTGGACAAGACAGGAGGGGCCCTCCCATATGCCCCAGCAAAGGTGTGCAAGATTGTCATCGTCTGATGCATGCTACACAACCTGGCAGTGCGGAAGGAGTTGCCTCTCATCCTGGATGACGATGACCAACGTCCGCCACCTGTGGAAGATCCTGGCCTGGGTCACGATGCCAGTGAAGATGCTGATGATGATGATGGTGATGTCCGCACACAGCTCATCACCAACTTCTTCAGCTGAATGTGAGTCTCCAGAGGGTTGTAATGTCAATGATTTGAGTTTGCATGATATGTGTGTGTGGTGCTCTGGTGCTGTTTGAGTGTGGCCATGTGCTACTTGACTGGATGCGTGCAGCGATGTGTCCTTGCAGGTGGTCTGTACTGCCCAACAGTGTTGACATGCTAACTTGGTTTTGTGTAGTTATCTCGTGACATGTATTAGACATGAGTATTGCCGTTCTGTGCTGTTCTTCAGTGGTTTTGACTGTGTGTCATGTCTGTCCTTCACAGGGTGCTGCCGGAGTTGTCTGATCAACTTGGATCCCCCGAATCCATGATTCAACTTCCAAGGTGGAAGCAGTCGTTTCCCTACAGGTGATGTGCCACACACCCCTGGACTTTCTATCTTCTGCACTTTTTGACTTTGTGGCCACAGCCAGGTTGGATTAGCTTGCATTGGTAGTGGAAACAACATGTTGCAAATGTGTAATAAACCTGTGCTTCACTTTGGGATGTGCGTTGTCTGTAGTCACACTTCTGCCTGACATTTGCTTACTGCACCTGTAGTCTAGTTGACAGTGACTGTGAATAGGTGGCGTGTCTGTGCATTCCACTGTATTTCGTTGCAAGGTGCATAGGTGATGAGTCTGATGGCCCTGGTGTGTATGTGTTGTGTGGCCCTAGTGGTGTGTCTCCCTCATATGTGTCACGTCGCCATGACTGACATGACGGTGTTGGACTTGCTGTAGCAGTTAGCATGCACAGTGTCATTTAGCAGATCACCATCTACATGACAAAAACCACGTTGGAATCACAACAGAGGCAGATATGGTGTATTGGTGAGTTTATTTACATACAGGTGTGAGGGTGGTGCACAGGATGGTGGGTGCTGTACATAGAAATTGGAATCCAAAGTTCCCATGTGTATTGGAAGTCTTGGTAGCTGAAATGTCCAGAGTAAAGTCCACAGTCATCTGATAAATTTGGCAAACTAGAGCTCCCCATGTCATGTGGGAGAGTTGGGTTGGCTTCGACAGGGCGTGCAGTTTGCACACAGAGGAAAAGTTCCAGAACAGGTGTTGGCTTCCTGGGGGATGTAGATGGCCATCGGCCTCTCAGTTTGGCCTCCTCGGACGGCCCCTCTTCTTGGGGGGGACCATCAGGTGCAGGCTGCAGTGCTGCAGGGGACTCTCTGCCAGAGTCCTCCTCCCTCCCTGTGGCATTTGCAGTTGTTTCAGCAGCAGTTGTTGTGGGCACACAGGGAGGTGAGGCCATGTTGGTGCTGATCTGGCGGAGGCATGTCAGTATGTCCCTATGCACCGCTGTCAGTTGTTCCAATGTGTCCCACTTGGACTCCATGCCAGACATGTGTGTCTCGACACGTGACATGTGTGTCTCGACATGTGACATGTGTGTGTCGACACGGGACATGTGGGAGTCCAAGCGGGCATGATGGGCAGCCTGCTGCTGTTGTATGTCCTTGAGGATCCCCACTACCTGGCTGACCTCTCCGGTGCTAGTCTGGTACGCATCCGCGATGCGTGCCAGTTGTGGGTCATCATGCAGTCCAGACCCCTCTGCAAAGAGCGACCTATGTCTACCACCCCTCCCACCACCCCTGGTGACACGTGCAGGACCTGCGGTGGCACGCACAGGTGACCGTGGGCCCACTTGGGTGTTGTTCCTGGGCTCGTTGTCACCAGCTCCAGTTTGGGCTTGGGTCCCTGCGCTGTTGTCATCTGTGGTCCTTGTTCTGTCCGTGTTGGCAGGGGTGGCCTGTGTGTTGGCAGTTGTTGGAGGGGTGGGTGCAGGGGGTGCAGATGTTGGTCCTGCTGGTGCTGCATGATGACTCACACCGGAGGGTCCAGCTGGTTCTTCGCCATCCGAGGAGTGCAGTGGCTGATCCACACCAGTGAGCTCAGTGTTCCCCGGAGCCTGGGACAGGGACTCCTCCTCGTCTGCTGCTGTGTCCCCATCATCACCTGTTTTGGGGAGAGACACATATTGTATGTTATGTTTCTACTGGCATCAATTGTTCAAACACCTGACAGTTGTGACTGTACCTCTGGATGTGGGCCAGGACATTGCATTCTCCTAAATTGTGACAGTCAGAGAGTGATATTGGTGTAGCACATTGTCCTGCCAACCTGTGGCATGTCAATGTGAATGTTGAGGTGTGTGCATGACCAGCATTGGTGGTATTTGGTTGCCATCCAGGCCTCCTTCTCCCCCCAGCCCAGTTATCCCACCATGCAACGTGGTTGCATTGCAGGGAGTGCAAGTTGGCTTTCAGGATGTCAGTCAGTGGTGTCCTGCTGTTGGTTGTTGCACAGTTCCTAGCAGGGCCTTGTGCTCCCCCCAGCAGTACCCAGTGTCAGCCATCTTGTGAGTCCTTTTCCACTCCCTGTGATGTGAGCATGGTTGAGAGTGGTGTTGATGGGCCAATTGTGAGGCTGAGCAATATCTGTGCCTACAACTCCCATCATGCTATTGCCTACACCCCCTTCCCAGCATGCCCATCCTTCCTTCCTTTTGACTCTGCTTCCCTGTGGGGTGGGGTGCCTGTGCTGACAGGATGGCTGGGAGTGTTGTCCTGGCAGTTGTTTGGCTACAAGTCCCAAGAGTGTCCCTGTGCTTCACACAGCATAACCCAGGGTGGTGGTTCTTTGTGGGATCTTCAGTTAGGATGTGAGGCAATGCATTCTCCCAGGTGGGTTATGTGGAGTTAGTGTTGAGGGTGTGTGTGAGGGGAGGTGCTTGTAACTATGGTCAGTGCTGTGAGTCCTCCTTCCCACCCAGCCAGATATCCCACCATGGAACGTGCTTCCATTGCAGGGAGTGCAAGTTGTCTTTCAGGATGTCAGTCAGTGGTGTCCTGCTGTTGGTTGTTGCACAGTTCCCAGCAGGGCCTTGTGCTCCCCACAGCAGTACCCAGTGTCAGCCATCTTGTCAGTTGTTTTCCACTCCCTGTGATGTGAGCATGGTTCAGAGTGGTGTTGATGGGCCAATTGTGGGTGTGACCAATATCTGTGCCTACAACTCCCATCCTGCTATTGCCTACACCCCCCTTCCCAGCATGCCCATCCTTCCTTACTTTTGAGTGGACTTCACTGTGTGTGAGTGTGAGAGCAATGGCAAGATGGCTGGCAGTGTGGTCCTGTTGTTTGTTGGTGCCCAGTTCCCAGCAGGGCCTTGTGCTCCCCACAGCTGTGGCCAGTGTCAGACATCTTTGAAGTGGCTTTTGACTCCCTGTGAGGTGTGCATGCTTCAGTGCTAACTTGCTGGGCCATGTGGGTGTGAGATGTTGATCTGTGACTACCACTCCCATCATGCTATTGCCTACACCCCCCTTCCCAGCATGCCCATCCTTCCTTCCTTTTGAGTGGACTTCAGTGTGTGTGAGTGTGACAGCAATGGCAAGATGGCTGACAGTGTGGTCCTGTTGTTTGTTGGTGCCCAGTTCCCAGCAGGGCCTTGTGCTCCCCACAGCAGTAGCCAGTGTCAGCCATCTTGTCAGTTGTTTTCCACTCCCTGTGATGTGAGCATGGTTCAGAGTGGTGTTGATGGGCCAATTGTGGGTGTGACCAATATCTGTGACTACCACTCCCATCATGCTCTTGGCTACACTGACTTGACCAGCATACACAGAATTCCTTCCTTTCAGTGAGCTTCCCTGTGAGGTGGTGTTCTAGTGGTGGGTAAATATCTGGGAGTATTTGTTGGTTCTATTTGTGCCACTGCCTTGCTGTATTTGTTGTTAGGTTTGTAGATGTCATGACGCAGTTACATATCACTATGAGATGGCAGGTATTGTGTTTGTCTGACTAGCATTCACATCTTGGGATGGATATCTTTTGGTTGCTGTGTATTTGCTAAGTGTGCATGGTTTGCCTATCCCCTTGACTGTGATGTGTGTGTGTTGTCACACCATATTGTGTATATTAGTTGTGTACTCACCAGGCTCAGGGATGTCTGTTAGTCCGTATACGCTCACTGGTGGTAGGATGGCCCGCACCTTCTCCTCCCAGGGCCTGAGGTATACTGGTTTTGCAGGAGGGCCACTGCCGGTGTGCTGGCTGAGGAGGTAGTCCTTTTTGAGTAGGTCCCTGACCCTCCTGCGCACATCATACCACCTGTTCTGGATGTCTTCCTTTATGCGCAAACATGGTGATTGTGCGTTGACCCTGTCGACAATCCTCGCCCACATCTTGGTTTTCTGCGACATGGGGGTCTGTTGTACCAATGTACCAAACAACTGTGGCTCTACCCTGAGGATCTCGTCTACCAGGACTTCCAATTCACAATCTAGGAACTTATGGTTCTTCTTTGGGGGCATGGTGATGGGTGGTGGTGGTGATTGATGTGTGTGTGTGTGCAAGTGGGGGTGTGAGTGTAGGTTTAGCTGGGTGTGTGTGAGGGTGCTATTTGTAGGTGTGGTAATGGTGTGTGGCTTGTGTGACGTATGAGCTGTGAGTGTGTCTGTGGTTGCTGTGTGATGGTGTTCTGTCTGGCAGGTCAGTGGAATTTGCAAGGGATCATGGTAGGGATTTGTGGCCTTTATGTAGGTGGAGTTGGAGGTGTGTCCTTGTTCCATTTTTTTTTCCTCCCTGTATTTATTGGCTTAGTGGTTGCTTGATTGGCCCTTTTTTTTTAAAAATTTCCTTGGTGCTTTTGGTGCATGTAGGAGTCGTTCTTGTGTCCGAGTAGGACGCTGCAGTTGTCTGGTGCGATCTTGTCCGACTCGTTCCCGCTGTGTGTCAGCTAGGTTTCATATGCGGCGTACGAGTCGGTCGCGTAGTATTGGGTTTGCTTCGGCTGGGTTTTGTATGCGTGTCGGTCGCACGGCTTGTGCTCCGGGCGAGTCGGTCGTGTTTTGCACGCACAGCATCGTACTACTCGGGTCGGAGTTCGCGGGTACGTTTCGTTCGGGTTCAATCCGAGTGCGTGTCGGTCGGTTCGTTTCGCGTGATTTCCCGGCCGGATGGCTTGTTTCCGTCCGGCTCGGTCGGTCGTTTTGTATTCCGTCCGAGTCTGTCGGATTTCACATGCATTTCATCGTACTACCCGGGTCGTGCGGCGACGGTCCGAGTCGGTCGGACTAAATTCCCGTACCGAGTCGGTCGGTATGTTTTCCGGCCTGAATCGGAATCGGCCCCTGAGTGTTTGCCATGGAATATCATAATTTAGGCCCACCAATTGACTTTTGAGTCTGTAGACCCATTTCTGTTCCCTCAGAAGTAGGGCCCTCATACTGTCTCCTGCGTTAGGATTCAGTCTTGGTTTCTCCACTACCGTCCATGCTATGTCATCAATAGTATGTTATTTCTCCAGGTAATGTGCAGTCAGTTTCGTGTTTAATTTTAGACACCTAATGGTACTTGGTGGGCCTAAATGATGGTATTCCATGGCAAACACTCAAACACTCAACCATTGGCAGTAAGGAGAGGTGTAGGAGTTCATTACTTTCTTCCTGTCACCACCATCCTTCACGTTTTTAATCCTGGCTGTAGGGTCCAGGAATAAACTTACGCACAGAGACACCTCCGAGCTAGTTTTAATCTTAACTGCAATTTTTCTTTCGGTGATCCCAATATATTTTGACTTATTATTTCTGTATATTTTATATGTTATGTCTTGTCTTCCCCACCCTATTGCTAAACCCCAGGCATTGGTCTGCGCAGGGGTGTACTGAAGCAGCCCTATGATGAAGCAGGTGACAATTTTGTGAGTGAGGGCAGTATTTACACACCAAGCACGTGCCGCCACAAATTTTTCACCACTCTCTACTCCTCCATGTGTGCGTGAGCTGAGATATTTTACAACGGGAGTCCTATGGTTCATCCTACTATGACTTTGAAAACTTGGCCAAATACAACACTTTCTGCACTTCACGGTTAAAATAGCTCTTGCAAGCAGTCACAGGCTTCTCTGGGAGCTAGTGTGGGGTACAAGAGCTCAGAACTCAACAATCAACCAAAAGATTTAAAAAAGTATTTTCCAGCCAAGTGCTTGTCCTTTAGGTATAAAAGTAGTTTAATCACACAAAGTTACTAAATTCTACACATTTCAAATGTGGTTAGGTTACAGGGTTGTATACACCCGACAGTATTTAATGAAATTCAGATATCCTTATGGTTCCCACTTTCTCCCTCCCTCTCTATCCAGTGACTCAGGCAAAGATATAGGTACAGGCATAGGCTAGGCACAGATCCAGATCGCTAGTGAAATAATCCAAAGATTAGCCCATAGGTCAGTTCAATTGCCTTTTGAGCCAACAAGTTTATGCCAGCAAAGTTAGCATTAGCAGCATCAGTTACCCCTTGCTCACATTCAAACACAGCCTCTCAGTTCATGCACACAAAGTACCACGCTACCTGCTCAATGATGCTGGTGAGTTCCGGGGATGGCTCGTGCAACTGTCGTTTTCCCACTCGAACTTTAGTATGAAGTGGAAGACTAGAGACAGGGGTTTCTTCTCCTAGGATCACAGGCATGAGTCAATGTGCTCAGCAGGCTTGTTGGCAGTCGTGGCCCTCAGTCCAACATCGGCGGACATTCAAATTGGTCAGTTACACCCTTTGGGGGCCGTTACAGGCAGATGTTCTCCTTCGGCTGTTGCTGCTTTGGAGGTTGATGCAGGCTAGTCTTTGTCTTTGGCAGTTACAGCCTTAGTGAGATAGGCAGGCAGATGCTCATTTTCAGCAGTTGTGTCCCAGTGATCTCATGTAGGCAGGCCCTTGTCTTCCTCAGTTGCAGCTTTTGTGAATCAGTCCCATAATGTTTATTTTTGTAATTGCAAACACAAGGAGATGATGGACAGAGCGCTGAAACTTTTCAGACACTCACCCCCAGTCACAGATCTGGGTTGAATCCATCATCGTTCTTTAGCTCATTTCGCGACCCCAGTTCAGACCCAGCCATATGCAAATCAGTCTTGACCCTGTTCCTCATGGGAAAAGTCCAGCCTGAATTGCCAAGCCAGGTCTTCCCTGGACCGGAAACAAGCATCCTGGGACCAGTTTCTACCCAGATCTGTGACTGGGGGTGAGTGTCTGAAAAGTTTCAGGGCTCTGTCCACCATCTCCTTGTGTTTGCTTTGTTCGCCCTAAGTTGGCAGGATATGCCCAGACGTGGGTCCCTTGCTCACTTTGCCACTGGATTCAAGGTAGCCTGGCTGATGAGGGGTGTTACCCCGAAACCGGTCTTAGGATGCTTGTTTCCGGTCCAGGGAAGACCTGGCTTGGCAGTTCGGGCTGGACTGTTCCCATGAGGAACATGGTCGAGACTGATTTGCATATACCTAGGTCTGAACTGGGGTGGCGAAGTGAGCTAAAGAACAATGATGGATTCAACCCAGATCTGTGACTCGGGGTGAGTGTTTTAAAAGTTTCAGCGCTCCGACCATCATCTCCTTGTGTTTGCTTTATTATTATAATTGACCAGAAAACAAGCTGTAACTAAATAATACAGAAGCATCTCAATGGGAAGTTGTGCCAGAGGAATAACTGATAAAAACCTACGCAGGTTCTTCGAAGAAGTTACATGGTAAATTGTAGCGGCTGTATGACGGAACAACGCAGGCAAATACTTTGCATGCCTTTACATTGCATTTTCTACCCTGCATTTATTTGGAACGCACATGCTTTTACAACGTATGCCTTTACACCGCATTGTTTATATACATATATTTATATATATAAACAATGTATTTGTGAGGGAAGACCCCTCTAACTTACCTTAAATGCGTGGTAAAGGCATGAGTTGTAAAGGCATAAATGTTGTAACAACATGCATGCTAAAAAAGGCAAAGTAAAGGCACAACATGGTAAAAACCTCGTTGAAAAGGCTGTTTCCCATTGAAGCTTGGTCTCAATCCTTGAACACCATCATAGCCAAACGGAAAGACAGAGTACCATAACAATGGAAGTTTGCTTGCTCTGGCACAGTCGATGAGATGCTTTCACACTCTTTACTGGTATGCACTATTTAGAGGTTTTTTTTTTTACACTTGCATACGCACTACATATATAATCATTTATAAATCTCATCTTCATCATATGGAGCTCTTGTGGACTTATACATGGGCCAGTAAACCGAATTTCTGAAGAAATGCAAATCTCTAGAGCATTATGTCTTACCATTTCTGTTGCTTGCAAAGAAATGCCTTTTTGTGTAATTATTGGAAATGATTGCCCTGCTGTTCTTAGTAGTTGAAGTGCCATTTTTACCACGGTGACGACTGAACGTTAATTCACAGAATACAAAAAGCAACGTATATATCAGCTGGTAACATCCGTCCCTGGGCACAAAAGAGAGGTAGGGAGGGGCTATTCGCTCTCCAGTTATCCTCAATTTCCACACACAAAGGAGTTTTCAAACTCTACGAGGGTGCGAATTGTGTTCTGATGAAACCAATAAAAAAGGGTCATTCTGCTCTCGGTTTTACATCAAAATATAGGCTGTGAAAACAAGGTCCCCACTGGGTAATTTCAGGTCAGTTTAAAAAACACTATGGGAAGAAAATTATTAATATGCTTGCATTTATTATACAAGAAAATAAATTCATCAAGGATCATATTCCCATCAAAAGGAATACAGTAAATCTCTCAGTCAATCCATAATCACAAGCAGGGCCGGCTTTAGCGCTGGTGGTGCCCTGTGCGACAATGTCTGTTGGCACCCCCCCCAATGACCACCTCTGCCACGGATTCCCCTACTGGCACCCTTTAACAGTGCCTCTCAAGTCTCCATCACCACTGTCTCTCAGATTCATTTAGTTTTATAGCACCACTCATACCAGTGTAAGGTGTCAGAGCACTTTACACAACACACACATTGCACAGAGACAATCATATGTGTGTAAATCAGTGTATAGGAAATGTTACATCAGACAGTACTACAAGGAGTAGTGTAGGAGTGACATGTCATCGATACTGGTAGGCAATATAGTTAAAGTTCTTATTCAGGAAAGGCACAAATTCAGTATTTGAAACGTAACATCATTGTTAGGGGTTCTCTTTCATAATAAGAATTGTTTTCTACCCAAATGAACCCTTTTCACAAGATTAGGATAATGAAAGACTGGGCAAAAACATATACCTTGCAGTTTGCAGCAGCTCTAGGGTGACAGTTAATAGCGCATTGTTCTATATTAGGAGTTTGACTTATAACCGACAAGTAACAAAAGGAGCTCTCTTACAGAAGCAGAAACCCACTGACCTATTTACATTATATGCACTTCCTTATCTGCATGGTACACGTTCTTAGCAGCAGGCATTTTAGCCCTCTGCGCTACCTTAGGATGAGTCAAAACTTCCACTAGACAAACCTCCGTCTCTTTCCAGAAAGACGATTAATCACGGGACTTCTCTTGACATTTTAATTGATGTCTGAAAGTTGCTGGAGGCCAGGAACGGGGCAGCAGGTGCTTTTAAAATAATACACATTTTTAAAAATGACGCCCTCACCCCAAGTCAACGCCCGATGAGGTTACACCGATCGCACCGCCCTAGAGCCGGCCCTGATCACAAGTGCTACAATCTGGATCATTGTGACCGTCTGACGATATTACACAAAAGGCTCCCACCACTCACACATTGTTCCAAACTATCAAGCATGCATTCTGTTTGGGTCTAGCTACACTTGGAGCAGAGTGATACTGTTGAATGCATACTGTGAGAAAGTGGGTTATTAGTTGGGATGGAGAGTAGTCCACCATCAGTAATAATGGTACTATCCTTGTTAGGTCCAGTAAAGGTTTCAGTAAATTAAACCTTAGCTCAGCCCTGGATATGTATGGCACACGGCAGAGAGGTTTAACTAAAGAAACTCTGCAAAGCATGTAGAAGTACCAAAACAGTTACTAAGTCAAAAACACAATACAAATCCCACTGAAGTTCATAAAAGTAAAAGAAACAATTGATGGACGGAATGCTGGACAATGCAAATATTCACCCCCAGTCACAAGGATCTGGGTTAAATCCATCATTCTTTTGCTCACCACACCACCCCAGTTTGGACCCAGCCATATGCAAATCAGTCTTGACCCTGTTCCTTGTGGGAACAGTCCAGCCCAAACTGCCAAACCAGGTCCTCCCTGGACCGGAAACAAGCATCCTGGGACCGGTTTCAGGGCATCACCCTTCATCAGCCAGGCTAGCTTGAATCCAGTGGTGTGGTGAGCACGGGACCCACGTCTGGGCATACCCTTCCCACTTAGGGCGACATATGCAAAAGAAGCAATTGATGGACGGAATGCTAGACAATGCAAACATTCACCCCCAGTCACAAGGATCTGGGTTAAAACCATCATTCTTTTGCTCACCAAACAAGTAGACAATATTTAACAAAATCATACCAAAATAACAAAAATCCAATAAGGGGAAGCTTTAGAGAAAAATAGTGCCAAAAAGCACAAAACACCAACCACAGGCAACTAGTCGCGCTGAACCAGGACAAGAGTATGGTTTAAGGCTGACCACAATGGAGAGCAGGTGGGATACAGAGATGAGGTTCGCCCCAGTCAGAGGAGATACCTTCTGACTTAGTCTCTGAAATTTAAGTAAAAAATCCTCAGTGGGGCAAGGTAGCAGGCTGTGGCCAAGATGGGTTTCACGAGGTGGGATAGCAGTTGATGAAGTCCCAGTGAAGCTGATGTTTTTTGGCGGGAAAGCTAAGAGTGGGAGAAATTGAAAATTCACGGCCAATGAAGGTCCCTTGCAGGCCGGATTCTTTTGGTGCGTTCACCCAGTACCTAGTCACTTTTTTAGCACTCAGATTGTTCCAGCAGGCCCAGGCTGCAAGCTGTAGCTGCAGATACATTCTTCACGACACCCTGCTGAAACGGATTTGCTGCTGCGGAAAAGCTCCAAGCGGGAGCAACTTTAACCTTTGGCTCAGCCGCAATGTACTTCATCTGATGACTTGGCAGGTTGGTCCAAGTCTTCTGTCGACTCTCCGGGCACAAATCCATAAAACAGTTTTTAAGTCCCAGCTTTTAGGGTTAGGCAGGAGAAGTACACACTGAAAGTTATCTAAGGGTCCCAGGACCTTAGGGACACCACCTAGAGGTCAGGGCTCAATCCAGGAGAGGCCGCCAACAGGGTGCTGGGCAGGTACAGTTGGAACTGGTCAACTGTGCTCCTCAGGAAAGTGTGCTTCTAGAAGCTTTTGTGTTCCTACAGCTTAATGGGAGGTCGGCCAACTGACTCTTGGAGTCCACTTCTTAGTCCTGGGTAAATGCAGGAGCAAGTCCAGCTCTTGAGGGCCTCCTGACCAGTGACAACAGTAGGTGCAGTCCTTCTTCTGTCTTCCACAGTTCCAGAGGTGTTCAGAAGAGGGTGCTGGAGGTGCCACATTTATGTCCAGTAACAACTTGTGTGTGGGGAAAACTCTTGGCCACTCAATAGCCCATGGGGTAAAGATTCCCAGGGGTGGCCCTACTAATGTTTGCAGCATTTTCTGTGTGTTTTACTGTAAGTTATCCCACAGTGCTGCTCTCTCCCCTAAAACCACAATGGCAGAATCTTTCTTCCAGTATGCAGAGCTCCCTGTGCACCACAGAGGTGAGGCTATGAAAATAGTCAAACCCTCCCTTGTGGTCACCTCAAACCAGTTCTGGGCTAGCTATCTCTCCCACCGAGTTTGGAGCCAGGCTGGATATGAGGACAAAAGTGAGGAAGAGTTATGTGTGAGCTACATCTGCCTGTACAAGGGTATACTTCCTTTGAAACTTAGAAAGGGACTGGGCACAGTCCCCAGGCCATCTTGCTCAGATAGAAAAACATCTCACTACATCCAAGCTCTTTGTCCACTGTCTGCCTAAATGATCCCCGCACACTCTGGAGTTATGTTGCCAAATAATACGCTTCAAAGTCACGGACTCCGAATCCACCACTGTGAATAGGGAGGTATATGGTGTCCAAAGCCACTCTTCTCCTATTCGCCCCCACACCAATTCCGAGAGCAGCGAGGAGAGGTCTAGGAAATAGGCACTATCGAGTTTCACTGGGATGTTGCCAAAGAAGTATAAACATCTAGGCAGCGGCACCATCTTGGCAAGTGCCACATGGCAAATGACTGATAACAGCAGCCTACACCAGAATTCCACAGAGTTCCTGACAACATCAGCATTTGTCCCAGGTTATCCTGAAGTACATCCTGCTGGACACACTCACTCCCAAGTATTTAAACGTGGTGCATTCTACAAGGAAGTGAAGTATCATTTTTTTTTTTAAACAAACTATTGATTTTCTCCATTATCAGCGCAGGTGAAAGAAATGCATAAATATTAATTTCAACATAGTATGTTCATACACATGTGCAATATGATGACAGCGTTCACAAACGAACATGACACATCGTAACCTTGTATTACAATCGTGGTCCCATCTCCTCGGGCACCCAGTTGAATGGTTGTCATCTTAACAGAGCATCTCTTCACGTCATGTTGTGTAACAAATATACAATTTCCTGAAGGAAGTGAAGTATCATCGGCAGATCTAATGCATCCACTCCGTTCTCTGTTAGAGAAGAGGTAAGACTGGACACTTTCACATGAATGCCTGAATGGACCCCAAGGTGCGGATGTCTTCCAGAAACAGTGGCAGCACAGTGGCGCTGCATGATTAGTAATGTATTGCCTGCATATAAAAAGATAGTGTGCATGTGTCCATGGATAGGTACCCTTACCTCTCTACCAACACGCCAGACATGGCACGCCAAAGGTTTCATGACCGGTGCAAACAGCATCCCTTGCCACATTCCGAGCTGCACATACCAAGCATCAGAAATCACATCACCCGTTTTGACCCGGTACGTTGGGGCCATGTAGAGAATCTATACCCACTTAATAATGTTACACCAAACTCCCATTCTTCGCAGGACTACCCAGAGAAAGCCTGGACTAGACGCACCAGTTGGTGACCAGTTTTGTCCCCGTCGGAGTGACAGCAGGCCATGAATTCCCTTTAGTCGTAAAGACACAGCCGATCACGTAGCTCTCAGTGGGTCCACTGCTGTTGTGCGAGTTTAACCCCTTCCCTGTGGATGACGGAACCACGCCGTCATGAGCCACGGGCGGCGTGTGCTCATGACGCCGTGGTTCCGTCATGCTGCGGCCGCTCTGCCCACGCGGGACTGATTCCCCGCCTGTGCGGGCGAATTAGTGAGTGGGCGGGGTCGTGACGGAACCACGCCGTCATGAGCACAGCTTGCCCGTGACTCATGATGGCGTGGTTCTGTCACGAGCATGGCGGCGCCGCGCTCACCCCCGCCCCCCCAGCGCCG
The DNA here is from genome assembly GCA_963921515.1 of Calotriton arnoldi. Lineage (NCBI taxonomy): Eukaryota > Metazoa > Chordata > Amphibia > Caudata > Salamandridae > Calotriton > Calotriton arnoldi. The sequence goes on along the minus strand of CAWUFW010003184.1, from coordinate 1,276,445 downwards.
CAGCGGAATTATCGCCGCGGCCAAGGGGTTAAAAGAAAGGTCTTAGTTGGTGGGTACCTCCCGCTCAGTTGTTGCCATGGTGCATTCAAATTCTGTTAGCTATGCATTCAAAGCTGCACACTCCTATCTTAGAAGTCAGGTATATTCCCCTAATGTATACCTTGAAGGTGTCCCATATTATTAAATGATCAGACACAGACCCTGTATTTGCCTCAAAGAACAGAGTAATGTCCTCTTAAAGTGTTTGTCTGAATAATGCATCCTCGAGCATTGGTGTATGCAACCTCTATGTAGGTACATTGGTGAAGTAGGTGCACCACTGCCATGTTAGTAAAAGTGTCTTTGCTAAGTAGTCTACCCCTATTATGCGTGGAAGCAAACTGGGAGTAGCATTGAATAGGTATATGTGAGTGTGAAGGACATGTATCAGGAAGTAATAGGAATACTCTTGATGCTCTCCTGCAAACTATCATGTCCCAATTGTTTACCCAAAGCGAGAGGCCCTCAACTAGCCTCCTGATCAGCACAACATGCACCAGCGGTGTGCGATCTGTCTAGCTCAAGGTTTAAGATGGTGCAGAGGTCCTCATTCAGAATTTATGGATCTAACAGATCATGCCCACCAGCTCCAGCCATGTCGACTGGCCCGAGTTAGAGGCTTATAAACAAAGTATGTGCAGGGCTTGGCCATCCAGCCTGCCATGTAAGCAGACATAATGACCTTCATGATTTACACTGTACTCTGTGACATGGTATGGGACCCAAGGATGCACGCATATTAGCACGCCCATAGCATATGCGGAGAAGGCCATGTTGTTAACTTGTCTTCTCCACCGTTGTTGAAGCTGTGTGCCTTCCCATGCCATCAGGTGGGTCTCCTGTAATAGTGCTATGTGAACCCTACGTCTCTTCAAATATGTGTGTATTGTGTGCCTCTTGGAGGGTTTCTCAAACCTCACCAAGTCTTTGCTATTTTCCCCCCCTGATTATTAGTTAACATAAGTCAGCTCAATGGCTGGGCATGTTCATCATGAGTGTGGTTAGCTTCATAAGGATGGTGCTTGTATTGAGCAGCATGTGTACTAGTTGACTAATCACAGTAGAAAGAATAAAAATATTGCAGAGTCACACCTATATGGTAAAATATTGTGGGCTTTCAGTTTTAAGACTCTGACTTCTTCTTTAAAAGTGCACCCCTGAAGCATGTGGTATGCATATGGTCGAAGGAACATGGAAAAGATTGCATCTGCAAATTTGTGAGCCTTTTAGAGAATCTAAATAAGGGTCAAGGTGTCAGTAAAATCCTTTGATTACACTACTGTGTTTGACAGAAGATCCTCCTGCTCTCCAAATAAAACAGAAAACACGTCGTACTAATGCTCCTTATAGCCTCACCAAATATGCTGGCTATCTTTGTATGACAATGCATTGCATATTATCAGGATAGGCCCGCTTTGTCGCTATTTGTCCTAGCAAATCTCGATAAATATAGCACATGTCAATGTTTTAAGAGATGGTCAAATAAACATAAAAAGCAATTTTTAATGTGTTCCGGTGCATAATTAGTTAACAGTCCCTATCTGAAAGCAAGTTGGTTAACACCAGGGGCCATATTATGCAGAGTTCCCTGGGGGTGCAACAGACGTGTACACCAGCTTGTGCACCCCCAAGGCTCTTTGGTATCACAGAAGGGGCCACATATGCTTGTGCGGCCCCTTCTGTAATACTGATAGCGCTGGCGCACATGCAGCACCAGCACTATCTTGAGAGGGCATTCCCTCATGTGCATGGTGGCATGGCCTCAGGCAAATGAGGGGCTCTCTTTGCCTGTGCGCCCGAGCCATATTATGGAAGTGGGTGCAAAGGCAATGAATCTGTCAGGAGGTGCACTGACAGTGCACCAGAAAAAGGTGGCCCCCTGAGTGGAAACCCTCTGGAGGGGACAAATGGGGTCCCATGGGCCCCCCATCCCCTACAAGCTGGTGCAGTCACTCATTGCACCTCTCTAAAGTGCTGGCAGGTGGCGCCTACATAGTGAAAAACGGAGCAGCTGATAAAAGCAGATGCTAGTATTTCACTGAAGGCGCTGCCCCAGGGCAGCCCTATATTCACCAGCTGCCCTGTGGGCAGTGCATTCATTGTAATCTGGGCATACTGTCATGTCCATGCCCAGCGCACTTGTTTAAAGGTGCCACATGGCACAAACATGAGCAGGTGTCTAGGCCCAGTCCCACTTACCTGGAACAGTCCTCTGGCCAGTTAAGGCCCTTTCGGACCCAACTCACTTGCCTTTGAGGCTCCAGGCTCACTCCTTGCTGCTCTCTTTCTCACATCTCTCAGCTCTCAGCTCTTCTCCTTTTGCTCCTCCTAAATTTCTTTTTCATTCTCCCCTGTTTCACTCCTTCTGGATCTCGCTTCTCTTTCACCTGCTTTTTGTGCCTTATTCTCCTAGCGCCCCTCTTTTTGGGCCTTTTTCTGCCAACTCCTTTTGCTCTTCACCATGTTTTTGCCTTTGTGCTAGCTCCTTTAGCTTTCTCTCCCCATGTATGCCTTGTCTGCCAGCTCTTATCTCTTTTATGTGCCTTTTCTGACAGCGGTATCTAATTTCAAATTCACCCGTTTTGTGCCATTTTGTGTCACCTCCACCCAATTCTCACCTTCTTCTTCCGGCATCTTATTCTTCTCCCTGCCTCTCAGCATAGCCCTACCCACCACTCCCTGTGCCCCTCCCCACTTCCAGAACCTACGTATTTGTGGCTGCTGTGTGTGCCGAAGGCGCGCCAAAGGCAGGTCCGTCTGCCCCTGTCCGCGCCTGTTCAGCACCCGCTGCAACAAACCAGGGTCCGATCACCTCCCAGAAATACTCCTAAGCACTCCTTTGATCACTCGACCCAGGATGCCTCTGCGCCTGCTGCTGCCACGCCACACACCATGGTAGGAATCTTCACCAGCACCCACTGCCGCTTCATCTGCAGCAGTATACCCACACATCCCACGCAAGCACCAGCAACACCATCAACACCCACACCTAACACCACAGCCTACAGCAAATCCGCGCCCCAACACCTACTCACATGCATGCTACTCAACATACAATGTCTCATCAAACAGACAACAGAAATCTGGGACTGGCTAAGCAAAGACGAACGTACCTGTTCCTCCTCATGGAAACCTGGCTCAACAATACATCGGTCAACAACATTGCCAAGGAAATCCCAGTGGGCTACAAGATTGCATGACAGGACCACTTTCACAAGCCAGGAGGAGGACTCTCAGTCATCTACAATAAATCCATAAAGTGCTCAACGTCCACGGAGAGTGCCACCATACATCTGCACTTCATGCTGCAAACTTGCAAAGTCTGAAAACTTTACCCTAAATGGAACCCTGGTCTACCAACCACCTGGACCATGAGTTACCTTCATCACCCCTCTCACCATCAACTCCAGAGCATTCATACTCCTCTGCAACCTCAACATCCACCTAGAAGACAGTACCGGCCACTGCTCCAAAGCACTACTTGAAAGCCTGAACAATATTGGACAAAGCCAGCTCATCACAAAGCTAACATGTGACACAGGACACACACTGGACCCCACCTTCACCACCAGCAACAGAATCAAGTACACCTGCACTTCATCACTCATTTGGACCAGCCACTCCATCATCCACTTTCAAATCAACACACCGCAAGCCAATGCACCCACAAGCATCAACCTACCCAGCCGCAGTTGGGGCAAAATCTCAGAACCAAACTGCCTTAACACCCTCAGCTCAGAATCCCTTAAGCACGCGGACAACCTAAGTGAGGACATCACAAACTTCAGCAACTGGATCAAGAGTCATGCAGACTCCCTTGCTCTCATGAAACCCAACAAGCAAAGAAGAACCAATAAGCAGGCCACCTGGTACACAGAGGACCTTCGAGACTCCAAACGATACTCCAAAAAGCTAGAAAAAAAATGGAGAGCCAGCCATTTAACCACCGATAGAATCACCTACAAGGCAGGCTGCACTCAGAAGCTACCACCAGCAACTGAGAGACACCAAGAAAAGAGCACTAGCTGAATGCATCGAAGGGAGCTACAACAGCTGCAAGGAGATCTTCTCAATTGTGAAGGAATTCACCACACTCTCAGTCTTCATCAACAGATTCACCTCTTCCCAAGAACTCTGTGACGAACTATCAAACTTCTTCCACAACAACATTGCAAAGATCAACAACAACTTCACACACCAGTCAGACCCTAGGGATCTCCTCGCCAACCTGCCTATCACCAACTAAGATGACCACCTGATCGAGTGGAAAATCCTCACCAGGGAAGATACAGCGATGATTATACAGACCATGCACTCAGGGGCCTCAACAGATCCTTGCCCTCACCACGTCTACAACCTTGGAAAATCACCAGTCAGCAACGTCCTTACCCACATCATCAACACCTCCAGCACATCCGCTACATTCCCAGAAGACTGGAATCATGCAGTAGTCAATACCCTCCTCAAGAAGCAGTCAGATGACCCAAGCCAATTAAGCAACTTCCGACCAATCTCCTTACTCTCATACCCAGCTAAAGTGATAGAGAAAGTTATCAACAAGTAACTCACAAGCCATATTGAACTACAACACCCACTTGACAACACTCAAGCAAGTTTTAGAAAAAAATAATGCACGAAACAGCACTCATCACAGCCACCAACGACATCCAGACCATCCTGGACCAAGGATAAACAGCGGCCCTCATCCTGCTCGACTTCTCCTCGGCATTCAACACAATCTCTCACAACACTCTCATCAGACGACTCCAAAAGACCAGCATTCAATGACCCGCACTCAACTGGATCTCCTCCTTTCTCACTGGAACAACCCAAAGAGTCAGAATGCCACCCTTCACATCAGAGACCAAGAACCTGATTTGCAAAGTCCCCAAGGATTGTCTCTTAGCCCGACTCTGTTTAACGTCTACATAATATCACTTGCCAGCATCATCTTCTACGCAGATGACACCTAACTCGTCCTCTTCCTCATGTACAAGATAACCACCACCAGAACCATCTTCACTAAGTGCATGACCATGGTAGCAGAGTGGATGAGAACCAACTGCTTGAAGCTCAACTCCAACAAGACAGGTCTTTGAAATCAAGATCGCCCTATGGGACACCAGCTGGTAGCCAACAGAGCTAGGACCAACACCTATCGACCACGCCAGAAATCTGGGGATCATCCTGGACAAGTTCAACATAATGGCACAAGTCAATGCAGTGAGCGCTGCCTGCTTCAACATTCTACATATGCTACGAAGATCTTCAAGTGCCTCCCACAGAACAGCAGACAAACCTTAACACAAGCACTCATCACAAGCATACTCGATTATGGCAATGCACTCTATGCCAGCAAGGAGCTCCTGCACACACTTCAGGCCATCCAGAATGCTGCTGCAAGAATGATACTCAACATCCCACACCCCACCCACATCTCACCCCACCTCAGAGAGCTCCACTACTGCCTCCCCATCCACAAGCACAGCCTAATCAAAATCCTCATGCACATATACAAAACCTTCCACAACATCGGACCAGCATACCTGAACAGCTACATACACTTTTACCAGCCTGCCAGACATCTACACTCAGCCTCACTCTCACTCACCCACACCTCCCGCTTTCACAAAAGAGCAGGTCACTCGTCTCCTACATCGTGCCCTAAACATGGAACAACCTCCCACAGCACATCAGAGCCTCCTCTTCGCTTCCTAAGTTCCTCAAGAAGCTGAAGATCTGGCTCTTCGAATAACTATGCGGGGACCACAATCCTACACACCTGCTCAAGCTCCTGGATACGCCCACTGCTGATTAATTCACTATACAAATCAACATAACATAAGAGTGTGCCTGATACATAAGACAGGCTCAATTATACTGTGTGTAACAGTTGCATTTAATTTCCCTTGTTGCCTCATTGGCTCTGTTTTCTATGGTGGTGAGTGTTCTCAATTAAGTCCTTTTGTGTCCCTCAATCAGTGCAAAAGTATAGTCTAACTACTATTGTTTATAGAATGACCAGTTTTCAGGTGTTCTGTTGTGGGCTGTCCACCGTAGGCTATAAGCAACACAAGGAGCTATATATCGCTTCCTGAATGACCATTGATACCTGCTTCTTCACAGACACTATGGTTAACTCACCAGATACCTAAATTCATATCACGCCTTTGACTGCCCACACATATTGTGGCATTTGAGTACCTCATATGTAACTCATTCCTTGAGTTAATAAGATATGCACCACTGCTGAGAATAAATGATAAAGCTAGCTCCTCAAGGCCATACCAACAACAGCTGTGCACATCACAAATGCAGATGGCATAACATAGCATGAATGGATGACAATTTGAGCACTCTACAGGTATTCGAAAAAGTATAGACATCAAGATAGCTTTCACCATGCTCTTCCCAACCCCAAACTCTGATGCTGTTTGACACAAGGTTCCTTAGATGAGAGACCAGAGGAAGATAAGAAGAGAAAAATGCCAACAGGCATACATGTAGGGGTAAAATGAAAATACAAGAATTATCTATGGCTATCTTATGTTTTATGTCCTAATGAGGAAGCATCAAGTTCTGCACTTGGACCCCTCACTCTCAGTTCAGGAACTTGCTGTCCAGTGCAAGTGGCATCGGAAGTGGACAGATGGAAGGGCTGGCACCATTACTACCACGGAGTGAGGACATGCCCATGTGAATCTTGCATGCACTCATAGTTGGATAGAAGGTAGGCGGTGGAAGACCAGCAAGGCCTTGTATTCCCTGCTACTCTAACTATAGTAGGTGACTACCCCGGCAGTGTCAGTGACACTAGGCAAGTATAGGCCACTTGTGGCATGAAGCCCTGTGGAATTGGTCAAGGATTCCTAGGTAAGGGCTGTATAGATGTGCTGCAGGTCCCAAGAGGAGAAGCAGACTTTGCTGAAGGACTGTAGACCTTTGAAGGGCATGGGACAGTACCGGTATTTCTCTGTAGGTCTTTGGTGCATGTGATGGACCAATGCCATTACTTTGCTTTAAAATTGAAAAGAAAATACTACTACTCCTCTTCAAGTCTGTCCATACCATACTTTTCTCAATAAAACTTCAGGACCTGAAAAGAGCCAATACCAGTACTTTTCTTCAGGAGTACAGTGCTCTTTAAGGGGGAGCGATGTACCTTGATCATGGGTATCCTTGGACAGTACCAATGGTAGCCAACAACGGATAACAAATTGAAATAGACTGATGATAGTACTCTGCAGGGCAAAAGTCTTTGACTGGGATAGTATTAGTGCACTTCTAATGGGCTGATGTTTGTGTTTTGAGACAATTAAGAGCTCTCTTAAGACTACAGTGCTTTGGATTGGATAACATCAACCCCACAATGAAGGACTATGACTATTTTGAGTGGAACAGCACAAGATTCAGGGCCAGCCTTTGGTAAGATAGTGCACTTGGGCAAAACAGAATACAGGCGCACTTCCAGTGTGATCTTAAGGATTTCGGGGTCCCTGGGTGACATATTGTGGGGCCCTTGTATGGAATACATTTGAATGTTATTACCCATCTCCTGCTAATTCAAGCCTGTGTGATACCAAACAATACTAAATTATATGCAAATCTTTAACAGAGTCACAAAAAACGGTTGAAATATGTCATGCTAGTGACACTGGATAGAGAGACAGAGTCATAAATAGAGGTAGATAGGGGGTAGAGAGATTTAGATAGAGAAATAGAATAGACAGAGGTCAAATAGAAAGAAAGTTCACTTTCCCAGAAGGCCCCTTGGAACATGGTCAACTTTGCCCACACCTTAAAACGTCTCTGTGCTTTTTCAGATGCTCGTCTTCTCTGCTCTACTCTAGCTCCCCAGTGTCTTCACTTTAACATTTTCTAAATTCTATAAACAAGAGGAGTTACTATCAAGTGTCATGAAAACAGTGCTGTGCTATACATTTCTGGGCTAATGAGCAAAGCATAGTGTGCTGCTTGACACGGTGGGGACCATTATGCCTGCATGAGAAAAATAAGTACAGCTATCATTCTACCCAGGTGTGCGGGAGCAACTTTCAGAGTGGGGGTGCTGCCATCAATGTTATGTCAAAGAAGTCATAGTGGCCGTGAAAAATCCAAGTGTTAGACAAAGTGTAGCAAGTAAGCCACACCTATTCGACCGAAGAGTGGTCAGTGAATAGTGTATCCAGTGCATTTCGGAGCACATTGTCTTAAACGTGCACAACAGCAAGGAACTTTTCACTGTGGTCAAAGATTTCGCCAAACCCAGCACAGGGACAGCAGACATCCCACCCTCCCAAAACCCCTGCAACATCCTCAGCGCCTTCTTCCACCACAAGATTAAGGAGATCTATGACAGCTTCAACAACCTCGATACCCAACACCCTCTCACTCCACTCGCAATCATCGCACCCAAAGATACCAGACCCCAGCAGACCCTGATCAGTTGGACTCTTCTGACCACAGACGACACCCTAAAGATCATGAAGAGCATCCATTCAGGCTCACCCTCAGACCCCTGCCCGCACCATGTCTTCAACAGAGCAGGCAACTCCATCTCCCCCGAACTCTGCCGCACCATCAACTGCTCCATCAACTCCAGCACATTCCCAGAAGACTGGAAACACGCAGACATCAATCCCTTGCTGAAGAAACCCTCTGCCGACCAGAAGGACCTCAAGAACTTTAGCCCCATCTCTCTACTCCCCTTTCCAGACAAGGTCATGGAGAAGGCAATCAACGCCCAACTTTCCGAGTTCATCGAGGGGAACCACATCCTGGACCACTCGCCTTTCGACTTCCGAAACAGTCACAGTACGAAGACCAACCTAATCGCTACCACAGACGACGTTCACACCCTCCTCGACCGAGGCGAAACTGCAGCCCTCATCCTCCTGGACCTCTCGGGCGCCTTCGACACCGTCTCCCATCGCACCCTACGCACAAGACACCACAACACCGGCATCAGCGAAAATGCCCTGGAATGGATCCGTTCCTTCCTCACCGGCCGAACACAGAGAGTCAGGCTACCACCGTTCCTCTCGGAACCCACAGAAATCAGCTGCGGAGTGCCTTAGGGCTCCTCCCTGAGCCCCACTCTCTTCAACATCTACATGACCCCGCTCGCAGCCATCGCCAGGAAGCATGGACTCAACATCGTCTCCTCCACCGACGACAAACAGCTAATCCTCTCTCTCACCAGTGAACCCACAATCGCCAAAAGAAACTTCCACGACAGAATGAAGGTTGTCGCCACCTTGATGAAGCTCAGCTGCCTCAAGCTAAACTCAGAGAAGACCGAAGTCCTCATCTTGGGCTCCACCCCCTCCGCTTGGGACAACTCCTGGTGGCCTGCAAATCTTGGACCTCCGCCCACAGACCACAAAAGAAATCTCAGCATCATCTTGGACTACTCGCTCACCATGAACCGCCAGATCAACGCCGTCTTATCATCTTGCTTCCACATGCTACGCCTGCTCTGAAAGATCTTCAAGTGGATCCCAACCTAGTCCAGAAAGGCGGTTACCCAGGCACTCATCAGCAGCAGACTCGACTACAGGAACGCACTCTACGCCGGCATCACCCAGAAACTCCTCAAGAAACTGCAAAGCATCCAGAACGTCTCCGCCAGACTCATCCTCAACATCTCCCGCCGCAGCCACATCACCACCCACCTGAGAGACCTCCACTCACTCCCAGTCAACAAAAGGATCACCTTCAAGCTCCTCACACATGCCTACACAGCCCTACACGACACAGGACCTGCATACCTCAACCACCGCCTCTCATTCCACGCACCCACCAGAGACCTGCGCTCCGCTCAACTGGCCCTAGCCGCCATCCCACGTATCCGCAAGACCACAGCCGGTGAAAGATTCTTCTCCTACCTCGCAGCAAAGACCTGGATGATCCTGCCTCTCTCCCTAAGGCAATCACCGTCACTGCCCTAATTTAGGAAGGACCTCAAGATCTGGCTCTTCGACTGAACCACAGTGCCTTGCGACCGATCTGCAACCATCCCCCCGTGCCTTGAGACCCTTACGGGTGATTAGTCGCACTTTACAAGCCACTTGATTGATTGATTGATTGATTAAAATGAATAAAGCATGTTGTATCACGTACTGCCTTTTAAATAGGGGACATTCCCCCTTGAAAAGGCCTCTTCAAGTGCCTAATAAATTTGCATAAGTAATGCAGCGTTACTGCTAAACCCATGCAGCATAGCAACTATAACATGGTAAAACTGCATTTTTGTGTATATCTATAATTTGTGCAAAAAAGTTGTCTTGATTTGTTTTCATGTATTAAAATCTTTCTTTCCATCACCCCTCAGAATTACAAAAATCTAGGTGCCTCATTTGAAGGTTTCTTGCAGCTGATATATTTTGAAATATATGTTAATTTAATTTACAAGTATTTAAATGTTGTTGCGTTGGTAGAAATCATTTAACATCTTGCAGCTTCCCAGTTCATACTTCCTGTAGCATAGCAAGAGTGTCACTGGGTTCATGTTACAAAACTCCCTCACTTTGCAGTCAAGGGAAAAGTAAACACTAATCCATGTTAAACAAGCAGCAGTTTATCAGAAGGCATTGCATGACACTTGACCTCTGTCTTGGAACACAGGCAAATGAAACAAAGCTCAAAGGACCCTTCATTGCTCCTTTTCCTTCTGAACTTCAGCAGGGTTATTTTGGGGATACTGCAGCACCTCCTACACCCCTACTTCCAGCGCTGCTGATTCTACCAGTAGATAACTTTATCAGAAGATTTTTCCCTTATCTTGCTGTCACAGAGTGGATGTCAAGCAGCTGTGGGGGGGCAGCGGAGGGTAAGGGATATTGTAGTTGGCACCTTCACTTCACCACCACCAAACAAGCAAGCACTGCATTTTTACTTTTAACTTTTTTTATTTTATTTTTGCCTTGCCATTATTTTGACAACTGCGTACCTCGTTCGAACACATTTGAACAGCATCAAAATTGCAACTGGAATACATGACTATTGCTCTGTGCGCTCTGCAGAGAGGCCAATGATGGGATGGTCGTGCATTCTCAGCATCTTTTTGATCCATTGATAGCTGCTGTGAGAAACTCGCACTGCTTTCAGCCTGAACTCCAGAACTCTCAATCGTGGCCTGCTATAAGCACCTGAAAGTGACTCAGTTAACAGTATGTCCTATACATGAGTAATATACTACACAATAAGAAATAGAGAATCTCAACTTACTGGAAGTAGCTAACACTCATTAACACTAACAAAATCACTGACATGAATTACTGGAACGTTTTTACATGCATTGTTGAGAAATAGACCAATGTTTTCGACAGTAAAGTTACGGACATGAACGCAGAGCCCAAGGGGGACCCGTTTCAATGTCTGTTGTAATACCTACCGGGTCTGAGACCTGGGTGGGCCCGGCCCACTTAAAGCCCTGATTCATGTCCCATTAGTATTCTGCAACTCCTGGTAATTAGTGCTGGTGCCACCTAACTATAACATCTCTGCTGAGAAGTGCTAGCCCCCTCCTAATAAAATCAAAGCATCCAGTGGCAGCTCCTGTAAGAGGTGTTGATTATGTCCCATTAAATTACGGTAGCCTTTTAAGACAAGCATCTGCAATGCAATAGGTCTCGCATTTACACGAGTTTAAGCTATTGGCATTGTAAATGACAATGCCTTTTATTTATATTTTGGTTTTTAAAACATAAGTAAAAGGCATTGTAATTTACAATGCCAATAGCTTAAACTCTTGCAAATGCGAGACCTATTGCATTCCAAGTGCTTGAAGGCATCGCTGAGTTGCCCCCTTCTGTGTCCTATGGCCCCTGAAGAGCTCCCCGTTTGCTACGAGTTAAACAAACAAGCCAGTGGTCACAACTGCGCACGAGAGACCCTCGTGCCCTCCTGCAGCAAGAGAAACTTATTTAAGAAAATAGTGCTTCCAGACTAAAGAAGACGTACCATGTAATAACCAAAGAAAAAGGGCCAAACCTCATGGGAGGTTACAAATGAAGACAAGGCGGTACTAAGGAGGGACTAACAAGCCTAAAAACAAATCAGACGCCAGCATTTAAGGAAAATGACACAAGCCAATGACAAATATGGGCGGAAAGTGGGCGAGGCTTCAAGTACATACTTCAATACAGCAAGGCTCGACCTAAAAAACTGATTTCTTCTCATATTTCCCACCAATGTGTATTATGCCAGGTTAGGGGGGAAATCAGGATTTAAGGGCCAGATGTACAACCGTTCCGAGTGTCGCAAATTGCGATTTTTTTGCCACTCGCAATTTGCGACTTGCAAAATGGAATGTACTAATGTGTCTCAGACACATTTAGCGATTCCCAATGGGGTTGCAAATTACCTGCCTCATCAATATTCATGAGACAGGTCGCAATTTGTGACCCATTGGGAATGGGCTGCAATCACAGGGATGGGGACTGCTGGGGACAACAGACCACCATGTCTGTGTTTGCTTTTGAAATAAAGCAATGGTTTTTTTTCAAATGCAGCCTGTTTTCCTTAAAGGAAAACGGGATGCGCTTAAAAGAAAAAAATGAAAAGTTTTCTTTTAATTTTTTAAGGGCAGGCAGTGGTCCGTGAGACTACTGCCTGCTCTTAAAAAAAATTGCTGCCAAACACAAAGGGGAAGGTGTCCCCTGGGGACACCTTCCCGTTTGCAACTGCCTTACCACCAATTTGAAATTGGTGGTAAGTGTGATTGTTTAGTGACCCCAAAACAATTGTACATCCCCCTGCAACTCGCTATTAGGAAGGGATGACCTTGGCATACCCCTTCCTAATAGCGACTCGCAAACCCTATTTTACGAGTCGGTAATAGGTTGCCGACTCGCAAAATAGGGTTTGTACATGCTACAACCCATTTTAGAGGTCGCAAACGGACCAATTTTCCATTTGCAACCTCTAAAAACGGTTGTACATCTGGCCCTTAGACCATATGACCATTCAAACTGTGCCCTATCTAATGACATGCACTTTATTCTTTTGCTAGTGTACAGAATCTCTAATTACTCTGATTGCGCCTGCTACATATTGCGCTGTGTTCAAAGCGCTTCAATCAGTGTACCGTGCACTTTACTTTTTTGGTTGTAGTTTACTCTGAGTTTGAAGTATCTTTATTCAGATTGGTTGAATAGTGTACACAAAGAACAGCACAGTCGCACTTTAAGGGAATTGTACAAACTGCACCCTTGTTAAATACTGCATTATGCATTTTACCCATTATCAGTTTGTTAGTTTAGATGAATTCCCATTGGGCGCAGGGTCAAGACTGATTTGCATATGGCTGGGTTCAAACTGGAATGGCATGGTGAGCAAAAAAACGATGGATTTAGGCCCAGATCTTGGTACTGGGGTGAATGTATGACATTGTTCTGCATTCTGTCCATCAATTGTTCTTTTTGCATTTGTCACCCCGAATGGGACGGGTATGTCCAGATGTGGGTCCCGTGTTCTCCATGCCACTGGAGTCAAGCTATCCTGGCTGATGAGGGGTGAAACCCCGAAACCGGTCCTAGGATGCTTGTTTCCAGTCCAGGGAGGACCTGGCCTGGCAGTTCGGGCTGGACTGTTCCCATTGGGCGCAGGGTCAAGACTGATTTGCATATGGCTGGGTTCAAACTGGAATGGCACGGTGAGCAAAGAAACGATGGATTGAGGCCCAGATCTTTGTACTGGGGTGAATGTATGACATTGCTCTGCATTATGTCCATCAATTGTTCTTTTTGCATTTGTTACCCCGAGTGGGACGGGTATGCCCAGACTTGGGTCCTGTGCTCTCCATGCCACTGGAGTCAAGCTATCCTGGCTGATGAGGGGTGAAACCCCGAAACCAGTCCTAGGATGCTTGTTTCCAGTCCAGGGAGGACCTGGCCTGGCAGTTCGGCCTGGACTGTTCCCATTGGGCGCAGGGTCAAGACTGATTTGCATATGGCTGGGTTCAAACTGGAATGGCATGGTGAGCAAAAAAACGATGGTTTGAGGCCCAGATCTTTGTACTGGGGTGAATGTATGACATTGTTCTGCATTATGTCCATCAATTGTTCTTTTTGCATTTGTCACCTCGAGTGGGACGGGTATGCCCAGACGTGGGTCCAGTGCTCTCCATGCCACTGGAGTCAAGCTATTGTTGTAAGCATTGAGTCCTTCATGAGTCAGGATAAGGTTGTTAACACAAGCTTTATTTGAGTGCAGCGTACACGCTGGTGATCCCTTTCCAGTCAGCTCTTAACTCATTCCCAAGGAACCCTCATATGTCATTGGAAGAACGTTACATGCGAACCATGACAACAGCAGAATGCATTGCTTAAAGGTACAAGGTGTAACACTGTAGATATATACATATCGCATAGTTAAATAGATAACACGTGTGAATGCAATACAACATATGATGCAAATACAACATATCATCTTCCCTTAAACAATGCAAAAAACAAACAAACAAAAAAAAAAAAATATTAATCACAAGAGTAATAGTATCATATTAATAGAAGTCACCACACACATAATCCTGGAGATATCTTGGTGGGCATCTTGGCCTATGTATTGCAGGCCTATGTGCAGCAGACCTATCACCAGTACCTTCTACACTTTCATTAGTTACTCCTGAAGGATTGTTAATGATCTCTTCATCACTCATAAACAAATGAGGATTGAATCTGTTAAATTTTTCCCTTTCATAGTTTCTACACCCATTCACATTTTTCTTCTTATACAGGGCAACTCTTCTCAAATTCCAACTCTCACCATTGTATAAGGTAATAAAATTTTTATGGACAGATTTCACTTTAAATGGGCCACGAAATTTGGTAAGGCCACCACTCACTCGACCAGATTTTACCTTAACAAAGTCATTGGGTTCTATATTCCCTTTACATATAGTCAATTCACTCTGTTCATCTCTTGTTTTTGAATTATCCATGCCCAAAAACGTCTTCATCCAGGCTGGTATTAGCTTTGTACCTGCAGTACGCCCTCTCATCACAAAAAAAGGAACTTGCCCTGAGACAGTATTTTCTGTGGTGCGATAAGCCCACACTAAATCATTTACTGCATTTTTAATATTGCTTTTGCTTGACATGGCCATTTGTATAACCCCTTTTACCATGCGGTTTGCCCTTTCCACAATGCCGTTGACCTGTGGATTATAGAGCGTCGTCCTACCATGTACAATACCGCATGATTTGAGATAAGCAGTCATTTCTTTTGAAACCAACTGTGTTCCATTATCTGTAATCATTTTTACAGGGTAACCTTCCTCTCTAAAAATTTCCTCCAATATTTGAATGGTTTTTCCTGTAGTGATATCACTCATGAACTTTACCACTAACCATTTGGACATCACATCTATCATAACTAGACCAAACCTTGAATCTCTCTACACAAGACAAAGGACCTATAAAGTCTAAACACACTGTATGCCAAGGTAAACCAGGATTCTCAATGGTACCCATCTCCACCCGATTTCCAGTCTTCAATCTCTTTTCACTTTCAACACAATCGGTGCATCTCTCAACCCATTCAGAAACTTGTTGATCCATAGCCGGCCACCAAAAATGTTCCCTTAGTCTTTTTTAGTAAGGGATTGTCCCATATGACCCTCATGAGCCAATTTAAATAATTTGAATCTCAAATCTTGAGGGGGAATAAATTTGTCATCCTTCATAATGATGTTCCCATCATTATCAGAAATAGACAAGTCGTCTAACACCTTTCCAAAAGGTCTTACAGCAATGGGCAAAGAACTTTCACGCCTACCACCTTTAATAATGAGATTTTTAACAATCTGTAGTGCTTCATCCTTTAACATACACTCATTCCATATCACTTTGTCAACTGCGCCATCACATACCTCTATTATTTCCTCTACTAGGGCCACAGCACCTTCACGGTCAAAAGATTCAACACCTTCTCTGTCCACCTCACGCCATGGTAAGGGCAGTCTGGACAAACCATCTGCTTGACAATTTTTCCATCCAGCAATATACTCTATTCTATACACATATTCTTGTAAGCGTGTAGCCAGTCTTGCAAGCCTTGCCGAACCCTTCCCTGCTCCACCTGTAGATAGAATCTTTAATAGAGGCTTATGATCAGTTCGTAGAACGAAGTGAAAGCCCCACAAATACATGCGGAAATACTCAGCGGCCCATGCCGCAGCTAAAGCTTCTCTTTCTATTACAGAGTAGTTCCTCTCTGAGTTAGTAAGAGACCTTGACGCAAAGGCAACAGTCCTCAACCCTGTATGATGAGTTTGTGCTAAGATCGCACCTATGCCTACTGCACTGGCATCTACCGTAAGTATAGATTCCAATTTTGTATCAAACGGGGTCAACACATTGGCCTCACAAATTTCTTTTTTATACTCTCAAAAGTGTTCTGTTGTTCATCCGACCACATATATTTACAACCCTTTCTCAGAAGTTTTTTGATATGTTCAGTTTTCTCTGCAAAATTCTGCACACATTTTGCATAGTATTCAATGAGACCAAGAAATGATCTAAGTTGGTCTTTGTCAGTAGGTGCTGGAGCCTTCCTTATAGCTTCCAGTAGATCACGTTTGGGTTTGATACCTCCTGCAGATATAGTATACCCTAAATATTCTACCTCCTCCACACAAAATTTACATTTCTCTTTTTAAGAGTGAGTCCAGCATTTTCTATCTTGCATAATACCTCTTTCAAAACAAAATTATGTTGTTCTTTCGTTTCTCCAAATATTAATACATCATCTTGAAAGTATACCACATTCTTAATATCCTTCAGGACCACACCCATCATTCTTTGAAAGACCCCCGCAGCAGAGGCCAATCCGAACGGCATCCTATTAAACTGGAATATACCTTCCATAGTAATAAATGCCGTTAATGGTTTTGACTCCTCGTGGAGTTTAATTTGGTGATACGCACTGCGTAAATCCAATTTAGAAAAATATTTTCCTCCTTTCAAAGACAATACCAGCTCATTAATATTTGGCAAAGGATAATTGTCAATTACAATGTTTTGGTTAAGTGTGCGCAAGTCTACACAGAACCTGTAGCTGCCATCAGGTTTGCCTGTGATCACAACCGGAGAAATCCAACTGGAAGTTTCTATTTGCTCAATAATACCTTGTTTTGTCATATCATTGAGCATCTGTTTAACTTCTTCCCTGGCAATAATGGGTACTTTCCGCACCTTGTGTTGCATAGGCACTGCCTCTGGTTTCAATAGAATTTTATGCACGTACCCTCTAAGTTCACCAACCTCATCAGAGAATACATTACGCATATTCTCTACAATGGTATCTGTAGTAACTTCATCAACTACCATAACCTGATGGGAGGCCCTTGGATTAATAATAATATGCAGATCATATTGATGTGCCCTCCCTAAAATCGGTGGACCACTTTGGGATATGTACACCTTGCCACTTACACATCTATTATGAAATGCAATATCAGTTAACATGTAACCTATGATGTCTATTTTTTCCCCTTGGTATCCTCCTGGATTGATGTCCTTGGGAAGTAATTCTGTCCCAGGCCACAATCTTACAAAAATATCTTGAGGAATAATAGTGTAAAAGGATCCCGAATCTACCATTAACTCCACATCCTTGCCATTTATGACAAAATTGGCTTTGGGTCTAAACCTTCTCCCAGGTGAAATACAGGTGTCATCTTCATCTACACATAAAATCTCAGTGTCATCTTCAACTATACATAAAATCCTATCTTCATTCTTTCTACTCCTTGTAATCATGTCATCCCTTTGTTCTTTTTGTACTACAGCTACTGATTCATTCTGATTGACATATGTCTTAGGTTTGCTAAATGTTTTACACATCTTATAAAAATGTCCTTTACGACCACATTTCCTGCACACTTTGTCAATTGCAAAACAATTTCTATATTCAGCAGTATGGTAAGTACTACCACATCTTGTGCACACTTTCTCAGTTGTCTTGCTACTTTCTGAACTTTTTACAAAACTATTGTTAACTCTTCTATTGAAGGTACCATTCTTCCCTGCACTAGTATAATTCCTTCCTTTATTTATTGCTGCCACTTCTTCTTGGTCAATACATGACACTACTGCTGTGTCTTCTTTCTTTTCCATTTCTTTCATACACACTTCTGAGTGTTCCACTACTTTAGCTATCTGTATGGCATTGCTTAAATTTGGATTTTTAGCTGCCCATAGTCTTTCTTGTATTTTTTTATTGCGACATTGCACAATTAATTGATCCCTAATCATTTCCTCTCTCATACCTCCAAATTGACATTTAATAGACAATTCACGTAAACGTGTAACAAACTGGTCAATAGTCTCATCACTCCTTTGAGGTTGTGTGTAAAATTTGTGCCTACACATGACTATATTCACCTCTTTGGCAAACTGTTTCCTCATCCTTTCCTTAGCCTCCAAATAAACATTAGCTACAGGTCTTCCCTCATCATCTGTCGCTACGGGTAGGTATTTAAATGTATGTTGACCCTCTTTCCCTAAGGTACTCAACAACAAGGCCTTCTTCCTTGCAGAACTAAAGTCCTTCCCATCCAGGGCTTCAATATAATTTTCAAATATTTCTACCCATTCATCCCATTCTATGGGAGGTTCACCCAGACTTTGTAAAAATAACGGAGGAGTGATTATGGGTACTTCCATTTCACCTCCCCCCCTTTTTTCTTGTGATATGGTACTGTCACTATATCCTATATCACTATAACACTGTATAAATCACTGTATCTTACTATATCACTGTATCACTATACTATATCAAATAACAATGACTTAGGAGGAAGAGAGAAAGAAAATAAAAAAAAAATAAAAAAATTTTGTTAATAAACTTCGACTTGTGTGATTGTGATGTGTCAAGTATTATAAGTCACTGTCACAATATAGAGTGACTAAAAGTACCTTTTGATAACCAAATTCTTAATGTCTCCTTCAATAAATTTTTTTTTTTTTTTTCGAATTTCCCTTTAGTGTCTTCTTCTTCATAAACGGTTTGTAACTTCCTTTCCTTTTTCGTCGGTGAGAAGAGCAGCGCAAACGTCTTGAAATCGCTTTTATTCCATCAAACGATGTTCGCTTTTCATGGAAATGGTCGCTGGATACATCCGTACATAGCGTGCCATCCTGCGTTGCAGACGTAGTCAGCGTGTGATGTTGGTATACGGCGAAGTGCGCATGCGTTTTAGCCAATGACTCACAGGGAGAGTCTCTTCGGCACGTCGATCTCCGTCAATGGGTTCCAGTCATGAGATCCGAACACCGCGACAATTCCCTAAGCACGAGCAGGTAACTGACCTTCTTTTTTTTAATTTTTTTTATTTAAACTAGTTTCAACTCCAGCAGCAGCCAAGGTCATCCAGACACGTAACCTAATTTTCACCGTAACTCTCCAACGATGAAACGAACAGTGATGCCACAAATCTCCAGAGTTGTGTAATCCAAGTTACAATCTCCGCTCTCCCAATTTCCAAAACAACTCATCCAACAGCTGTCAGCACTGAAAATGGGCATTACACGGTCATAGTCACGAGTTTTTTCTCTCACCTTATTGTGAGGAAGTCACAACATCTATACCGCTTCCGTGGCACACAGGATAGGTTTAATTCTTGCTGCTGTCCATGTTCTTCTTTCTTGCTGCTGTTCCATTTTTCTTTCTTACGCAAGTGGGTTCTTTAAAGTACCAGCGTGGTTACGATCCTACTGCACTCCGCTGACTAGTCGTCGCCATTTGTTGTAAGCATTGAGTCCTTCATGAGTCAGGATAAGGTTGTTAACACAAGCTTTATTTGAGTGCAGCGTACACGCTGGTGATCCCTTTCCAGTCAGCTCTTAACTCATTCCCAAGGAACCCTCATATGTCATTGGAAGAACGTTACATGCGAACCATGACAACAGCAGAATGCATTGCTTAAAGGTACAAGGTGTAACACTGTAGATATATACATATCGCATAGTTAAATAGATAACACGTGTGAATGCAATACAACATATGATGCAAATACAACAGCTATCCTGGCTGATGAGGGGTGAAACCCCGAAACCGGTCCTAGGATGCTTGTTTCCAGTCCAGGGAGGACCTGGCCTGGCAGTTCCGGCTGGACTGTTCCCATTGGGTGCAGGGTCAAGACTGATTTGCATATGGCTGGGTTCAAACTGGAATGGCATGGTGAGCAAAAAAAAGATGGATTTAGGCCCAGATCTCCGTACTGGGGTGAATGTATGACATTGTTCTGCATTCTGTCCATCAATTGTTCTTTTTGCATTAATATAAATATGAAGCATTTGCGCTATATTGTGTTGTGTTCAAAGCACTTTAATCAGTGTGACATGCACTTTATTTCTTTAGCTCGCTGTGTTCCTTAGAGTCAGTCAGTAAAAATTTCTTTATTTTGCAATGTTTCCAAAGCATATAAAGTGCATGGAATAAACAGTAATCGCAGTTTATATAAATATATAGTACATAGATAAAACCAGATAAAAAACATTAAAATGCCAATCAGGCCTTTATCATGATGAAGAACATTATAAAGTGCCTAGTACAATCGACATTTTGGATAAGTCATTTTTCATTAGACCGCAAGACTCCCAAAGAGGACCTCCTCATAAATAGATACTGTATAATGTGCAAAGTGCTGTATAAATATTTAAAAAAATCACATTTCATCAGCCCTCAAGGCTCCCAAACTGAACAAGCTTTCCTGCATATCCAAGAAGCCCAAAGAAATGAGGCTGTTACAAAGCATACTAAGGGCTCACTAAGTTTTAAAAAAAAATAAAGGGTTGGGCAGCATTGTTTAAAATTATATTTTCTCAACCTTTGCATTTTCTAAAAACTGCAGTAAAATAGTATATGAAGATCAGACTGCTCTGACCTTCCATCACATGGGCAGGCTGATAGGTCTTCCATCGTGTACCTTTTGCTTGGAAAACTCATCATCAAGGGAATAAAGTTCAATCGAAACCTCACCAGAATGAAGCAGTGCTGGGGGTTCATCACAAACTCTAAATACGAATGCCCGCTCTGCGAAATAGGGGGGGGACATAAAGTATAGCTTAACAGAGGATTTTGATCTATTTTCCTCCTCTCTCATGTACACCGCCTTCATTAAAAAGATTTCCTTAATTCTCGTTTTTGAGATGGACACACAGCTGGTAGGGTTTCCGTATAGTACAGCCAGCCCCAGTAATGTCAGTGTGCACTGCATATACTGCAACCAGGCAATCTTATGCGCATTATCCAGGGACATGCAGTACCTGATGATGCTCTGGGTTAATTTAACTGTGTCCCTCCTCCAGATCGAATGCCACAATAAAATAGGGGCAAACCTGATAACATCAGAGTGGTATGGGAAACCAAGGTCGGTGTGACAATTGTAATTAGAACAACTGCGAGGAAGGGCCAGTAACCTTTTGAAAAATCTATCCTCTAGCCATTGAAGAGAATCTATTGCCACCACCCCCAAACTGCTGCCACATATGATGCAGAGGTGATGGTCTTTGCACTTTATACCTTTTTTATGGACTCAATAGGCCTGGATCCTTGCTTCTTCATAAAATTAAAAATAGCCGTCACACTTCTTTCCAATACGAGAGCCCTGTTAGCCACCATCTTTAGCCAGGAATGATTATTATCAAAGAGGACCCCCAGATAGGGAAATGTGTCCACCACCTCCAACCTTCGTGACTCTATATGGAATACTGGGAGCTTCCTATAACGTGCCCCTGCCACTAGTACAAAAGATTTTGCTTCATTAACACGTAGCTCCAAGTTTTTCATAAACTCCGAGTAGGCCTCTATCAATCTCTGTAATGCCAACCCAGTTCTTTCTATTAATACAGCATCATCTCCATAGACTATTATTGGAAGGGGGCGCTGCATTAAAAGAGGGGACGCCTGTAGTGGAACCTGACAATATGGCCTCCACCCCATTAGTATAGATCAAATATAAGAAAAGGGAGAGGACGCAGTCTTGTCTGACTACTCTCTTAATCTGAAAAAACCTTGTGCATTCCCATCCCTACAATAGTGCACACACGCAGTTGCTTGAGAGTACATCTTGTGAATAATATTTAATTATAGCAGCATCTATACTGATATCCTCCATGATTGACTATAGCTTAGGGTGAGACAGACAATCGAAGGCGGAGGAGAGGTCCATGAAGGCCATGCAAATCTGCCTGCTCTTAGTCGTATTTTGCAATAGTCAAGCTCAGGTTAAGACAATGGTCCACCGTCCCCTTCCCCCTTTGGAAGCCATACTGTGCTTGGATCAAAATGTTCCTCTCTCAAGCCCAATCCTACAACCTGTTTAGAGATAAGCACCCCATCAGTTTAGCAGTACTATCTAGAAGAGAAATATGTCTCTAATTTTGTGGTAAAGATTTATCCCCTTTTTAGGTCTCGCTAGCGTTGCAGCGCGAATGCGCTGCCATCGCTTTGCGAGGCATGAAGTATATACTGTAGAGTGGAAGCTACGTGGAAGCTCCGCCCACTCTCTGCCCATTGGCTTTTGTCTTAAATGCTGCCTTCTGATTGGTTTAAGGCTTCTTAGTCCCTCCTCATTCGTCATTTGTATCCTTCCATGGCTAACGGCCCCTTTACTTCCAACAGTATTTTTCTTCCCCTGCCTTCCCCCCTCCCCTCTCACAGTCTGTGACTTCTCAGACCACACCAGCCCCCCCACTCCAGTTTGTGCCTTCTTCCCACCCGCACTTCCGATTCTAAAGCAATAGGTCTCGCGTAAATGCGAGTCCTATTGCATTTTCAATGCTTGCTTATAAAGTCCTTTCTATGACGTAGGAGGCGGATTGGATATCCCGGCATGCCTCTGTTCCTTGTTTGTTTATTGCCTGCAGTGATCGGTTTGTTGTTTTCAGCGCCCCTTTTCTCGTCTTTAGGGCGGCTGCTACGAATCTGATGCAATCCCCAGCTTAGAAACCCGATACCCGTGTTTATGAGACCCGGGAAAGCGCTGGGACAGAATCTTTTTGCCTTCAGGCGGCGTTCCGTGGTATTCCTCTACTTGGGAATGATCGGTGGTAATGGCATGACAAGAGAAAAGTGATCTTTAATCTCGAACCAGTGTTTCTGGAATGAATGATGAGGTGCCCCCCGCGTCTAGAGGAGGGGCGCCCTTAGTAGCGCCACGGGACCGAGCTCCCTTTGGGGGTCGGTTTGGAGGGGGTCTGCCTTCGGTGACGTGAGGGGGTGGGGATATGCACCTTGGACGGAAAACGAAACCGAATCCTGAGTGTGAGGTATTTAAGGCAGTGCCTCGAGGGGCTCGTCCTCTTTGTCTCCCCGGACCTTGGATGTAGCTGCAGGAGCGTCGGCAAGCGGCGACAGCGCCTGACGCGGGAAAAGATTGTAGCAAGGTGGGTTTTGGGGGGGCCGTGGCGTAGTAAGGTTATAGATGTTCAGTGTTGTTGTTGAATGCATCATAAAATATACAAAGGGTCTGGTGCGATTTACGGCGCACCGGTTGTTGCGGTCCTCCTCCCCTGGCGTTTTTCGGAGGCAGGGGAGAGCAACTTGTCGGGGACAGCTTGGATAGCCGGACTAGTAATATGGGCTTACCGGAATTTCGGAGAGTTGTAGCAGGCTCGGCGGCGGCGGGGATACTGGAGGCGTAATCGAATCGGCCGCGTTGTGGTCCTGCATTGCTCAACCGGAACGGGGATGGGCCCACCATAAATGACGAAAAGAAGGGGCCGGATGGACGTCGGGGATGGGGTGGAGTGGGCCCGACGCGCTCATTTCCGGGCACTGTGCATTGCTTCCGCTTTGGGCCGCGCCGGAAGGGCTCCGAGCAGCGCTTCTGGCGCCAGGGTCATTAGACGCATGGTGGCCGCGATGGGGGCAAAGGGAGGATTACGAGCGGCGCGTTCAGCACCGCCGCAGCGCAGATCGCCGCCAGTCTATACTGGCAGGGTCCTTTTGCCTGCAATTGGCGCGAGCTCCCGCTGCGGTTCAGCACACCACTATGTTATAGGTGGTGCATCAGGTGGGACGCAATGGGGGGGGTGTGGGTTATGTCCATCCAGTGGTTAGGTGGTGCGGATTGGGGAGTTTGGCATATTGTGGGGGGCACTTACTCCACAACACACAAGTTTAAGGCACCTATGGCTGGTATGCACACCACTATGTTCTGGGTGGTGGATCAGGCGTGACACAACAGGGGGTGCGGTCCATGTCCGTGTCCGTCCAGTGGAGGGGTGGTGCAGATTGGGGAGTCTTGCATCTGGTGGGGGAGATTGGCGTCTAACATGTTGTGTTTTGTGTTTCTGGCTAGCAGGTTCAAAGCATGGCACCTAAGCGTGCACGCCCCAATTCGGGAAAAGCGGCGAGCCCGGAGGATTTCCACGCGCTAAACGAGCTCTGGAAGGTGGCTAAGCGGCATGGCATGGAGGCGGCGCTGCAGAAGCTGGCGGGCGAGCCAGCACAACAGCCAGGAAGCAGTGCACCGAAGCGGCAGAGGAAGGTCCCGGCTCGATATAGGGAGGGGCAGCAGGACACGTTGCGCTCACAGCCCGCAGCAGTAGCCACTGTGGGGGGTGAGTCGAATGCGCAGGGCATGGCCGCCCGCAGCTCGGATCAGGCAGCGCAGGGGCCTGTGTTTAACATGACTGTGGGCGCGGTGGGGCAGAGTATCATGGCAATCTCCACAACAACAGCATCCGTGGGGACTCCACAGGTGGGAAGAGCACCAGTAGTGGCCCAAGCGGCAAGTGGCGTTGGGGCCCCGCGTCACTCGGGAGGGGTATGGCAGGACAGCCAACGCAAGGGCAAGGGGTGCCGGCGGGAGGTCAATGGGGGTTGCAAGCAAATGGGACTTCTGCTGGCCAGCAGGCCCCCGGAGTTTTCGGGGGGCTCCGGTTCCACCACCACCCGCATCTGTCACAGTAACAGGACCGCAAGGAGGGGCGGCGGCACAAGTATGGGCACAGACTGGGGGCACGCCAGTGACGGTGGGGCTGGGAATAGCGCAGCCTTCGACCGCCCTGACTACAGTGGGGACGGGGGCTGTTCAGGTCCCTCCAGTGGTGACACCATTGATATTTGGGTCTACGTCTCTGGTGCTGGCTCCATCTTCTGCAATTTCATGGCACGTTCCATCCGAGACGAGGGGGAAAATTCACAGGGGGGAATTTGTGAATGTTTTTGATTTGATCAATGCAGGGGTGGTACCAAGCAGGTCTAGAACGGCTAAGGAAGGCGATTCGAAGCCTAAATCGGGGTTGGGGGAGTGGTCCTTGCGGAACTGGGTAACAGGGTTTGCCATTTATGCGGCAATACTGTCTGAGAAAACACCATCGTTGGCCCCGCAATTGTTTGGGTACATGTCCCTTATTCACGGTGCGGCATCCGAATTTCAAGGGTTGGCGTGGATGCAGTACGACACCAAATTTCGACAGATGAAAGCGGTTAGGCCGGAAATAGCTTGGGACGAGAGAGAGATTAACATTTGGCATGCAGAGTTCAAAATGTCTACTGCATCTGGGAGGGCGGTTCAGTCCTTTCGATTCAACAAAAGCTTGGGAGACAAAAAGCTGGCCTGTTGGCAGTACAACAAGAAGGAATGTAGCAAAGGGGGAGCCTGTAAGTTTAAACACATCTGCTCTTTCTGCGGGGGACAAGGACATCCAGAGTGTAAGTGTTTCAAAAAGCAGGGCAAGCAGAGAGAGTATACACCCTTTAAGAGCCTACTTCCAAAACAATAGTGAAAAGCGCCCTTCCCCAATTCGCTTGCATGTCCTCGCACACCTGCTCAGCAGATACAATAATGACAAGGAAGCTCACATGCTTTATCACGGTTTCAAGGACGGTTTTCGCATTCCTTCCCGCGCACACCGATCCTCAGTCCCACCCAAGAATCAGCAGTCAGTTCTGCAACAACGGGATTTGGTCCGGGAAAAGATTAGGAAGGAGGTAAGCGCGGGGTGGGTAGCGGGTCCTTTCACTGCGCCACCATGTGAATTCTTGGTGTGCTCGCCCCTGGGGTTGGTGCCTAAAAAAGAGCCTGGGCAATTCCGTTTAATACACAATCTGTCATACCCCGCGGGGTTGTGTAAATGATGGGTTGGACCAGGCGCTATGCACAGTGCGGTACACCACTTTTGACGAAGCGATTGCAAAATTGCAGAGTTTAGGCAGGGGGGCTCTTATGGCCAAGTCTGACATAGAGTCTGCTTTCCGCCTTCCTCCCGTTCACCCGGAGGACACACGCTTACTGAGTTTCACTTTCGAGGGTCAGTACTTCCTCGACTTGTGCATGCCCATGGGGTGCTCAATAGCCTGCTCAGTTTTTGAGACATTCAGCAGATTCCTGGAATGGGCAGTAAAGGACTTGGTGCGGTCAGACAATGTGGTGCATTACCTGGATGACTTCTTGTTCATGGGTCCCCCGGGTGGTCGGGCATGCGGTAGGGCGCTGCACGGTTTCCGTCAGCTTGCTCAGGCGTTGGGGGTTCCATTGGCCAAGGAAAAAACAGAGGGCCCCACCACCTGCTTGTGTTTCCTGGGTATTGAGATTGACTCGGTTGCGGGGGGTGTCGGTTGCCGCAAGAGAAGGTGAGAGCATTTAAGGATGCGGTCAACGTTTGTCTAGCTGCCAGGAAGGTTACTCTTTTTCAGCTGCAGGTGCTAGTGGGCCAATTGAACTTCGCCTTGAGAGTGATTCCCATGGGGAGAGTTTTTTCAAAGAACATAGCGAGAGCGATGTTTGGCCTGCGGGCGAAGCACCATCACACAAGGTTGTCTGCGGAAGTCAGAGAGGACCTAGAGACATGGAGGGAGTTTCTCGATAATTTCAATGGGACGCTTCTGTGGCAGCAGCCAGCGTGTAACAACTGGGAGGTAGCCCTCTATACCGATGCAGCGGGTAGTATTGGTTTTGGTGCGGTGTTCGGTGCTAGGTGGTGCATGAAGCATTGGCCAGCGGAGTGGGTGGCGTCGGGGCTAACGCGCAATGTTACTTTTCTGGAGTTGTTTCCCATTATTGTCGCCATGCACATCTGGGGGCTTCATTAGCAAACACCAGAGTAGTGTTTTGGTCGGACAGTATGTCTGCAGTCATGGCCATTAATAACCAGAGTGCGAAATGTGGTTTGAGTGCTGCGGCTGCTGAAGACTCTTATTCATTTGTGTCTCTTGCATAACGTGCATTTTTCTGCCAAACATGTGCCCGGTGCGGAAAATACAGTAGCCGACTCTTTGTCTCGATCTAAGTTGGCAGAATTCAGGGCACGGTGGCCGCAAGCAGACGAACGGATGTTGGAGTTTCCGGAGGAGCTGTGGAGGCTTGGTGCCCCATTGCGGCAGACCTAATTGCAGCAGCACTTGCACCACAGACAAAACGTATGTACGAAAGGGCTTGGGGTGTGTACAGCGCAACGTTCAGTGCAAGCAGGGAGCAAGATAGATTTACACCAGAAGGAGTGCTGGGTTTTCTGGTGGAGCAGAAAGCGCTGGGGAAGTCACTGTCATTGGTGCGCAGGCAGTTATCGGCCATAGCCTTCTTTGCTGGATTAAGTGGAGTCAAGGACCCCACCAAAGATTTTAGAGTGTGCAAAGCCATCAGGGGTTGGGAACGCATGGTTCCAGGAGTCCAGGACACTTGGCGACCTATTAATGTGGAGAGGTTGGGTAGGCTGGTAGAGACCCTTCCGCATGTCTGTCAGTCCCAATATGAGGTAAAGTTATTTAGTTTTGCATACGTGCTCGCCTTCTTTGGGGCGTTGCGTATCTCGGAGTTGGTGACCGCATCAAAAAATGCTGCTGAAGGAGGGTTAGGCATGGCGGATGTCATTCTGGAAGGGGGTCTATTCATCTTAGGATCAAGCGGTCAAAAACTGACTCAATTGGGAAGGGTGCATGGGTGACGTTGCACGTGGCACACCACGCCGCATGTTGTCCAGTACGGTTGGCAAGAGAGTATCTTATTGGGCGCCCAGGGATCTCCTCATCGAGGCTTCTAGTCCACAAGGATGGGTTGCCAATGACACGATATCAGTTCACTCAGGTGTGTAGGAGAGCGCTGGTTTACCTAGGTGAGGATTCAACGCAGTTCAGCTCCCATTCCTTTCGCATTGGGGCGGCCACCACAGCAGCGGCAATGGGACTGACAGCAGAGGCAATAAAACGGGTGGGGCGTTGACGGTCAACATGTTTTGAACGGTATGTTCGGCCAAGTCTGGTTTAGCGGGTGGAAGGAGGCCCAGGGTGCTCCTTTGTCATACCCTTAACAGTGATTCTCTATCTGTTTCAGTTGATTCCTGCAAACCGGTGCATGTATGTTGGAGTGGTCACTCCTGGATTCTCAGAGCGGAGGAGCAATTTCGTGGGTCCAGTTTGGAGGCAGCGCAAGTGGCTGCCGGGTTTGTACACCATTGGATTGGGGTGCCAGGTCTTAAGTTACAGGATCTGTGTGGCTGGCTGCAGCAAGCGATAGTATCCAAGTCAGTGCCTCGCCCGGACATTCTGGTTATTCACGCAGGCGGAAATGAAATGCCACATCTAGGCAGGCGAGGGGTGCAGGAGGCCTTGTTTTCGGTCTTGGCAAGGATTAAAAAGTACTTACTGACCACGGTAATATTGTGGTCTGAGGTGCTACCTCGGTCGGTTTGGTTTGGAGGGGATTCAGTGAGGGCCCTGAATAAATCTGTGCACAAATTGAACGGTTCAATACATAAAATCCTGCGGGGGTCGTCTTCCATGGCTACAATTCGACACAGGTTGCTCCATCCGAGGCGAACAGAGTTCTTCCAACACCATGGAGGGCATCTGTCAGAGGAAGGGTTGCGATTGTTTCTTCACACTACACTGGGGGCTATTATAGAGCACGGTCAGCGTCAGGGGGGGAAGGGCGAGTACGCCGGGGAGCTTCTCACCCTGTGGTGGAACGCTGACAGTTAACAACAAAGGGGAGGCACAACAATGGTTGTTCAGTGTGAGGGACCCCAGGAGGGGGTAGGATTGCAGCGTGCTGTAGGTTGGTGGGGAGGAGGGACTGGCCTGACGGTGGTCCTCGACTCTACTGCCCTAAGCTGGCACTTATGGACTGGGGTGAATTTTGGGGAGGCTGCCTGTGTTCAGGTGACCCCGGAGGGCCGGTGCGATATACGGTGCCCTGGATTTCAAGTTTGAATTGCAAGTTTTAGAACTGTGTGCTGTATCGCGTTGGGGCCGGACGGCGCAATGCGTACAGCTGAGCGTTCAAGTGTGTGTACGGTTACTGGATACAATGGTGACCGCAATGTCATATGTAATTCCTTACTGCCTTGCCATGATGATGACGCTAGTCTGTGATGCCATGTATAATCTTATATATATATCCATATAGGATACTGAGCGTGATGCTATGTATAATCATATATATATATAAATCCAAGTAGGATACTGGTACGTTCTCTCCTAGTGAATTGGGGAGAATTTTCATGATTATGTGAATAAATACTACGCCTTGGACAAGACAACCTGGCCTTGAGAATTCTTGGGCATATTAACATATTTGGGCATGGCAGGGCTGTGGGGTGGAGAAGAAGGATGGGAAGTGGTGGGTGAGAGAGAGTGTCACGTTGTGCGTGCACTATGATGAGGCGCCCCCCGTGTCTAGAGGAGGGGCGCCCTTATTAGCGCCACGGGACCGAGCTCCCTTTGGGGGGCGGTTTGGAGGGGGTCTGCCTTCGGTGACGTGAGGGGGTGGGGATATGCACCTCGGACGGAAAACGAAACCGAATCCTAAGTGTGAGGTATTTAAGGCAGTGCCTCGAGGGGCTCGTCCTCTTTGTCTCCCCGGACCTTGAATGTAGCTGCAGGAGCGTCGGCAACCACCCACCCACCCGGCAATAAAGCAAGGCGGCGGAACGCTGACAGTTAACAACAAAGGGGAGGCACAACAATGGTTGTTCAGTGTGAGGGACCCCAGGAAGGGGTAGGATTGCAGCGTGCTGTAGATTGGTAGGGAGGAGGGACTGGCCTGATGGTGGTCCTCGACTCTACTGCCCTAATCTGGCACTTATGGACTGAGGTGAATTTTGGGGAGGCTGCCTGTGTTCAGGTGACCCCGGAGGGCCGGTGCGATATGTGGTGCCCTGGATTTCAAGTTTGAATTGCAAGTTTTAGAACTGTGTGCTGTATCGCGTTGGGGCCGGACGGCGCAATGCGTACAGCTGAGCGTTCAAGTGTGTGTACGGTTACTGGATACAATGGTGACCGCAATGTCATTTGTAATTCCTTACTGCCTTGCCATGATGATGACGCTAGTCTGTGATGCCATGTATAATCTTATATATATATCCATATGTGATGCTATGTATAATCGTATATATATAAATCCAAGTAGGATATTGGTACGTTCTCTCCTAGTGAATTGGGAAAATGTTCATGATTATGTGAATAAATACTACGCCTTGGACAAGACAACCTGGCCTTGAGAATTCTTGGGCATATTAACATATTTGGGCATGGCAGGGCTGTGGGGTGGAGAAGAAGGATGGGAAGTGGTGGGTGAGAGAGAGTGTCACGTTGTGCGCGCACTATACCTTTTGTCATGTAATTGAAAATAAACCACATCTTCGAGGACCAAATATGCTCGCTTTGCGAGGCATGCACGAGCTTCGGAGACCCTGCGCTGCTCTATTTCATCGCTGCCGCGTTCTGTTAATACTATCGCATGTCCACTATCCAGAACCTCAGCTCTTCCGGTAAGGTCAGGCTTTTTACTCGAGACGGCTGTGCTGTAATGTTTTCTTTTTATTTGCTGCTGCCGCCCAGCTAATTTCCTTATTTGGCTTGATGTTTCTGCCGCAACTGCAGAAGTCTAGAAGCGAAGCGGCATTACTCTTCTTTTTGTTTTCCACCCCACCCTAAAAAACCCTTCTTGCTGCATACTAAGCGAGTATGTTTTAATTTAACAACAGTTGCATGTTTTAGAAATGGTTTAAAAATTATAAAAAGTGTTTTAATGCTCCCCCGCTCCGTCACCCCCAGACAAATACCTTCTTTGCGGTGCTCTGGCAGATTAAATCATCTGCCCAGGCTCACAGGATGTTGAGCCACGCCGAGATTTAAACTTCACGCCCCCGCTCCAAAGTCGGCAGCTCTGAGCCTCGGCTCCCTCGTACCCCAATAGCAGTAAAATGCTATTGTATTGCGTAACAACCTTTCGCTCTTGCGCCCCATTACAAAATGCTCAACTCCTAAATTGGGCTTCCTCCCTCGCTGCTCCCATTCGCGCCCGCTCTGTCTGCCCTTCATTCCGACTCCGAAAATCTAACCAGACTCCACATAGAAGCCTTCTTCCTCATACTCAGTGCGTCACCCCCATGCCCCAGACCTCATTTGTAGTAGTCTGAGGACATTAAATTATCTGTCCAGGATCACCGTATATTGAGCCGCTCTCAAGTCGGCCACTCTGCGCATAGGGCCACATCGCTTCCCCCTTGGTCACCGCTCTTGCCTACTGTTGTTGTCATGCGGGCCCCATTGGCTAACTCGCAAAACCTACACTAAGCATCCAGCAACCCGAGACACCATCCTCCCTCACGAGCATTACCCCTACCCCCAAGCCTTTACCGCCCCCTCCCCTGCCGTAGTAAATACCAACCATTTCCCACCCCCCTATCCAAATTAGTGCCCGGGCGTTCCTACCCCCCTCCCCCTTGCCACCCCTGGGCATTTAACCGCTCTTTATTATCCTCATCCTCTGCCCGCACCTTATATCTTACGCGTGGCAGCATGTTAGTGGCCTAAGCCCCCTTACCCATCCCTCGCCTATGATGTCACTTGAATGCCCGCTGCGCCATTCCCACTACTCTGCCAATTTGTAACCGCCATCAAGCCAGGCAGCCCCAGAACAACAGTTCCGCCCTACCATCCTCACCCATCATTACCTCCTGTCCCGTGAACTTCGAGCTGGGAGCCATGCAGTACTCAATGCGCGCTGCTGCTTTGCCCGCAAGATGGTACCTGTGCAAAGCCACTTTTGTCCACATACAACCAATGATGTGGGGTTGGGTGGGCACGTGAAATATGCTATATTGAAATGTATTAGTGAGGCTGCCAAAAGTAGGTCAAAGAACATGTTTGTCTCAAAATAGTGCCAGAAACAGGATCAGGAACACGAACCAAGCATTCCATCACATGTACACAACAAGAGGTTTCAGACGGCGCACATTACACCTGCTGAACAGCATCCTTGATTTAGGATCTTAATGGAGCTTGGACATTTCTCAACCGCACTTGCCAGCACATGACATACAGAACAAAGGCAAGTCAATTCCCTGTTAAAGTTGTTTAGTGCAGAAAGGATTTCAGGCGACAGTACATTAACATATACCAGAAAACGGTCACTTGCTGCAAAGGCTTTTACATTAGCCAGCCAGGGTTATCACTTTAAGAGAGCTGATTTATTTTGTTCTCTCATAGCTTCAACATGTTTCCATATCTGTTGCCCCGTTTACAGATTTGAATGTTTTTTGTGTAAAATATGTTATTGATAAACGCCCACTGTAAACACACACTCCGCTCGTTATGGTTCCTTGCATCATAGCCTCTTTGTTATGGTGCAAGTTCTTGTGTTGGAAAACCAGGGTTCTACTATAAGTCCCTCTGCCAGTAATCTTGCTACAGTCCGTTGTGGTGCCAGTGATCACACTGTACAAACTCGGTGATCGTGCCTGCACTGGGGACTAGTCTGTTGACCCACAGGTATGGGTCCATTAATTAATCCTCAGCAGGAGTGGTGCTGCTACTTAAAGTCTTCTGAATGTTTGCCAGTAGTTTCCCCTCCCCCTCTCTTTTGGTGCCTCGGGTATGCATCTTCCATTATAGTTCGATGTAGTTATGTCTCTTACACTTTTAAACGGAATTTACTAGACCTTTGGAACATGCAGTGTTTTCGCTAATTAGACTTGATAGCATTTCGGGCCATATGTATCAACACATTTCCCCTATAGACACAGAATGGGCAAAACCCTTTGATACATCTGGCCCTTATTGTCTTTGTTGCACAGCAGGGCCTATCATGACAAATGCACACATACTTTGCCTAACATCCGCTGCCTTTTTAAAATTCCAATTTTACATTCAGATTTCTGCTTGTTAGGAAGACCACAGTGTTAGGATTTACAGCTTGCTTTTTTCTTATCTGTAATACTAAAGTGCCAGCTCTTTTTGATATAACAGTAATTTATGCAGAAAAAATGTTTTTGGGGCGTTAACTTCACATTAAAGTGTGTTTTTTTGTGGCCCGTAAACTGCAAACAATGTGTAGCTCCTTTGTTCGAATCTTTTTATGAACGAACAGTCCTACAGAAAACACAAGATGAATAGCTCCAAGATATATAAAAACAAAATAATAGAAAAAAGGCCTCAGGTGACATGGCTGTTCATTGCCTCATTTCGCTATTTAATCACCCCATATGAAACCAGAGAAGGTCAGAATACACCATATGTTGTAGTCCAACGATCTGTACTTTCTAATTTAGTTATTGATGCCCAAATGTGGGCATGAGGAAAGGAATAGAATGAGAGATTGGAGAAAAAATAATAAATGCTCTCATTTTTAACTACACACTGCCCTCCCACAGGGTGGATATTCAACTGATCTGAACCGTACACAATTATTGGATTACAGTATCCCTTAGGGTACCAAACTGCATTCGTTCTAATTTTGTCCAAGAATGATGCAGTAGCATCTGCTTTCAAATAAAGCAAAAAATGTCCCTGATAATGCCCCTCCCTTTATTTAGGTCGAGCATTCGAGACCTCTTGTATATACTTTAGTATATACTTATATGTGTATGTACTTTGTGGGCTCTGGATATCAGCCCTAAGACTTGTCGGCTTCTGCTTAGGGACTTTTTATCTTCCGTTCATCTGCCTCTATTTAACTGTCTTGATAGAAAACGACCAGTAGAGGTCAGTAAAATACCAGAATTGCTTTCTGCTGAGGGACTTTCTTTTTTTTCTTTTTCTGGCAACTGCCTCTATTTACCTTTCTTGATAAAAAACAACCAGCAGAGGTCAGTAAAATACCAGAATCACTTTAGCTTTCTCTAGATTCCAGTCCATAGAAATTGTCTTCCATGAGCACCCGTAGACAATAATATTTTTTTCAAATCTTGTATTTTCAGTGACATGACCACCGAAGGCCCTGATTTTATATTAAAAACAGAGCTTTGGACTATACCATTTCATCATTTCTCTCCATGTGTTCCCTATCCCTGGCGTGTCACGTAGTTTGGTGCTTACTTTCCCTCCATGTTAAAGAACAGTATATGTTTCAGCACCCAGGCTAATGTGCTGCATAGCTAAATACATACAAGGTCCCAAAGGCGAGACAGATTGCATTGCAAATGCTTGTTTAAAGATGGGGATTATTATAGTACTTTTCCAATAGATGGGAGGGCCCACCTTGCTTATTGCATTAAAAATGTTAGTCATCAATGGGGCCCATAGTTCTTGATGGTCAAGGAAAAAATCTATGGGGACCCCATCAAGACCTGGGGCCTTGGCAGATCTACATTCAGCCAATCCACGACTCACCTCCGCCAGTTCAAACACTAGGTGTTCCTTGGGTGTTACCTGCGTAATGGAGGATGGGGAGGCCGGGAGACCATCAGTCACCCCAAACATTTTCCTTAAATAGGCCACCCAAGCTTCCTCACTGACATGAGTATCCAGTGTTGGGTCAGTATTATCTTGGAGGAAGGGTGCGTTTATCACACAACAGAAATCCTGACAGTTTTTAGAAATCGGCGCTTGAGAGAGGTCCCCCAAGCTTCCTCCCTCAAACCTCTTAACCTAGCTTCCCGGGCCTCTCTGTATGAATTACGCAACTTCTTAACCAGTCTATGGTCTCTTGTGGATGACCTAAGCGTGCTATGTAGGTCTTTAAGAGTCTTTGCGCATGCTGCATCAAACCAACAAACTTGTGAGATCTCCTTAAAGGAGTTTGTCCTAGCCAAATTGCTTTTGACTTCCCCCTGTATCTCATAAAAGGCTATCAATACATTTTCTGGCTGAAGATCAGGGGCGAGACATATCATTACCTCCCGCACTTTTTTAGATAGTATCAAAGGAACCTTCTGTTAATTTAATGCCATTTTAGTAAGAAGCCGTTCTTTCTTGCAAGAATTGGCTTTGAAATCTTATTTGCTACAGAGTTGTTGTCACCCTCCCATAACATAGATAAAAAGAGCGCTGCATGGCCATCCTATGCAGAGAAGTTTGGATCACCTTGGGTAATTTTCCCACTCAGAGTTTCGGAGGCTAAAACAAAGCCTTGTTCTTAAGAGCCCAACTTGTATGTGCATTGTAATGCGCCTCACTTGATTCATGAATGAATGAATGGGTATATTTGTAAAGCGCGGCGTTCACTCCAAGGAGCATCTTGGCGCTAGCGGAAAAGACCTAGGGAGATCTGTGGTAGGGGAAGGATGAGGTTAACGCTTGGAATGAGTGTCAGATGGGCGATAACACAGTATTGTCTGGGGCAGCAAAGATCCATGTTTTTAGCAGTTTTTTTAACATAGGTTCAGATTGTGCAAGTCTCAACTGGGAGGGCAAGGTATTCCAGGCTTTTGTTCCCAGTACAGCCATTGCCTTCCCCCCTCTCGATTTCAGATGAAAGGTAGGGGGTGCTAAAAAGTTTCCAGAAGATGACCGCAAGAGGCGCTGAGTGGTATAGGGACTGATTCTGGACCTTAGACATTTCGGTCCGGTTGCCCTGGTGGCCTTGTAAATGATTATTAAAATTTTGAAAAGAATCCTTTTATGAATTGGTAGCCAGTGCAGGATTTTGAGTGCTGCTGCTGAATAAGAACCCTTAGGTAGCTTGAGTACTAACCTAGCTGCCGCGTTCTGGACCACCTGTAGTCTTTTCAGAACAGTCTTATTCGATCCTGCATACAGGCTGTTGCAGTAGTCCAGACGGGACAGGATTAGTGCTACGGCGACTGCCTTCCTAGCGTTCATAGGAAGTAGATCGAGGAATTTTCTCAAGATCTTTATCGTGTGGAAGCACACACCTGCCACAGCAAGAGCTTGCTTGTGGAAAGATAGTGTGGGATCGAACTTGATCACTAAATTCCTCACAGTGTCTACTGTGTTTGGAGGTGGAGCCGTATTTGATGGCCACCATTGTTTGAGCGTGAAGAGATTACATTTTCCAAACAGCGTGATTTCTGTTTTTTGGCTGTTACATTTAAGATGGTTGAGTTTCATCCAGTCCATGACTGCAGTTAGACAGTGATGAAATTTCTCTTCAGCCACTGTGGAATTCTTGTCTAGGGTAAGAATTAGCTGTGTATCGTCCGCGTATGAAATGGATTCGATGTCGAAAGTGTCCATCAAGGTAAGCAGCGGTGTCATATAAAGATTGAATAAAGTCGGACTGATTTGAATCATTATTGCAACTGTTTTAAATGGAAATTCTTCACTGATCCGACTTTATCTTCTCTATTTTACTCTTCCTGTATGGTTTTAATTAGCTAAAACTTAAATAAATGCATTCCGATTATTAAAAAATCGTAATGAGACAGCTAAGAAGTGTATGTTCCCTCGTCGCACAAAGACTGTTACAAAACTTCACCTAGAATACATGTTCCAGCTCAACTTCCGGAACAATGTGTGTTCAAGGACTTGCACAAACACATTAGGTGGCGCTGTGTGATTGTTTTTAGGAGAAATAGATTTATAGTTTGATGACATTTTTAGCTAACATCTGGACGAACGCACTTAGTGGCCCTGTTTGGTTAGTAGGAAAAGTAATGACTTCATGGTACAATTCTGTGCAACCATCTGTGTAAACGCTTTAGGTGCCGTTTTACAGTTGGTGTGTGGGAAAAAGGCTTAGTTTTTAAAAAATGACTTTGGGCTCACCTCTAGCAGGACGCACATTTGTTATTTGAAAGTATTTCAGGAATGTGACCAGCACAGCACGCAGGGACATCTTAAGGATTTTGGGTGCCTTGGGCCAAACGCGTTTTTTGGTTCCCTGTTTGGAACAGTTTTGACTTTATGAGCCAGTTTCAGCCTTTTTTTTTGGTGGGGGGGAGGTTTTATAGGGCGAACTCGACCCAAAGGTCTCAGAGCGCGATGCTTTACATGAGCACCAGTGCCTTGCAGATGGACACATTCATTTTGTTAGACACGGGGAGATTAAGAGATTTGCCCAGAATCACAGGATGTTGAGTGTCCCTGCAAGACTCCAACCCGGTTCCTTAGCTTCGAGGTCGACCGCTGTAGCCACTGGTCACTGTGCACAGGCCACACTAGTCAAATTTCTAACTATGTTTACATCTATTTAGGGATATTAACGTGTGTTTTCAGTATTGTAACACAGCAGCAGCTCACTAATATTATTGCACATATTCTATATTACTCTCTCCCATTTCTCATATGTGCGGTCCTGTTTTGATCTAATGCATGATGAAACATAAACATAATTTCTCTGCAAAATGTTTGTTATAGACTCTCACACATCACCCACATTAAAAATAAATTAAAGGAAAACGGTATTTATAACATATGTTTAAGAATCACGCAAGGTCAATCGGGCAAGACTCTGTAGATCAGAGCTGGCTCTATTAGAGGGTACCCTGAAAGGCTGGTGCCCTGGGCCAGAGCACAATTAGCCCATGCCTTAAAACAGCTCTGACAGCACGAGCTCCTCTTGTCCTCAAAATCATAGAGTAAACACACTACCAAAACATTCTTCAAAGGATTCAGGGGCATATTTACAAGCACCTATCGCCACCGGAGCATCACTTTTTTTGATGCTCCGGTTTCGTAGCGCCATTTTTAATATTTACAAGGTGGCGCTAAGCCACTTAGAATGGCTTAACACCACCTTGTAAATATGCCCCTTTACGCTGCATCCCTCTGTGGGCTTGCCACTGCAACATCCATTGGTTTTTGATGCTTCCCCAGAATTACAAGGAGTTGTAAATCTGTGGCAGCGCCAAAAACGAACACCATGCAAGAGCAGATGTTAGAATGGCGCACAAGGAGAAATGCTTTTATTTCTCCTCGTTTTTGCTTTTTCTGTGTGTGCTGCATTCTGCAGCATTCATAGAAAGAGCAAAAAGCCATTAATTATAGTTTATGTGCAGGAAGGTGTCCCTTTCTACATATAAACAATCATTAAATAATGACGATTTGCTACTTCTATGTGTGCTGCTGCATAACAAATAGCCATTATGGATTGTTTATGTGCAGGAAGGGACACCTCCCTGAACATAACCAATCATTCCCTGCAATTCAGGCACCCTTGCAGTGAAAGGGTGCCTGTGTTGGCGCTAGGCAGCTAATTTTACCGCCAGCGCTAGGGAAAATGCATGGGTACGCCATTTTGTAGTAAATAGGGCGCATCCCTGCGTTTTTATAATGTCGGAGTGGGGGCTGCCAGATTTGACACAGCTCCGCGCTGCAACATTTTGTAGTAAATATGCCCCTCAGTTTCTTCATTTTACAAGGACAGAAGTTCACGCTTAGGATTGCATAGTACCCTTGTATTCATTTAACAGTCAGCTGTTGCTTACCGTACCTGAGTTTTAAGGCTGTTGTTTTTCACCAACAAGGCAGCGTATTCACTGTGGGCTTCTTCAGCTGCCCTTCGAAAGTGCGTTACTTGGTCCCTTGACGCTGTAGGGTCTATATGAGCCGCAAAGGAGGGCTGGTAAAGAAACCAAATGCAGCATTTATTTCCTTCATTCCTCCATGAAAAGTCTAGCTCTTAGAAGTGAAAGATGTCTACGCCCATGTCCTTCAATAAATATATCTACAAGGTGGGCTCAATTTTCTGTCATTTCTAGCCACAAGCCAGCACCATTTAACACAATTAAATAAACAAATAATAAAAAATGAACAAACAAATTAATAAACAATCAAGCAAACAATTAAATAAACAAATAATACAAGTCGGCGTGACCAAGAGAATGTGTGTGTATTCATTCTAGTTTTGGCTCATAAAGAGTCTGTATTTGCCACCTCATCCGTGTTTGCTCAGTGTGATGTTCCCTAATGAGAATTTTACTTTTTGTCAGTCTATATTTGGTTATGGCACTCCATTTTTTATTTACATTTTGTGTTGGCTACGCTTTGGCTCAGCCAGACTCATGATGCCACCGTAAATATCAACCCTTACAGAGATTACTCACAATTTCCACATTTTCACAAAACAATTCTACATAAGGACTAAATCTTTGTAGGTGAGAAGATCGCCAACAAAACCATTGGTACAACAGCAGTCAATGCAGATATACTGTGCCCAGCAGTATGGAAAATGGTATTAAGTTGGTACATTCCAATTCAAACAAGTATTTGCAATGCAGTAGGTCTCACAATTGTAAGAGTTTGAGCTATTGACATTGTAAATGACAATGCCTTTTATTTATGTGTTAGTTTTCAAAACAGATAAATAAAAGGCATTGTCATTTACAATGCCAATAGCTTAAACTCTCACAAATGTAAGACCTATTGCCTTGCATATGCTTGTTTTTAAAAGCGCCCCATGCCACGCTTTCAGTTTAATGGCAGCCGCTCCCCTTTCTTTAGATGAGCCGCGTCTAAAGAAAGGTGCGTGGCCGCCAATAAAGTGGAAGCGCATTATGGGGTGCTTTTACAAAAAAAAAGCATTTGTTTGTCAAGTTGAGAAACATGTTTTTTTTCATAAAATCGCTCCATGCCGCGCTTTCACTTTAATGGCGGCCCCGCCCTTTTCTTTAGACGCGGCTCATCTAAAGAAAGGGGCACAGCTGCCATTAAAGTGAAAGCGCGGCATGGGGCGCTTTTACAAAAAAAAAGCATTTGTTTCTCAAGTTGACAAACAAATGCTTTTTTTTTGTAAAAGCTCCCCATTCCGCACTTTCACTTTAATAGCGGCTGTGCACCTTTCTTCAGACAAGCCGCATCTAAAGAAAGGAGCGCGGCCGCCATTAAAATGAAAGCGCGCATTGGGTTGCTTTGAAAAAAAAAGAGTTAATAAATAAGAAGAAAAGAAAACATGCGGCCAAGTTCGGCACCACAAATAACAAACCACAGACACGGCTGCCATTATATCAGCCGAGGCGTGCCGTGCTATGAAATGAAAAAAAAGCATTGTGAGAGAGCATGTCCTGCCTTCAACAGCAGGCAGGAGAAAACAATTTAACAAAATAGTGCTCAGAGGCTGTAATTAAAGCCTACAGAGTAACAACACATGTAACAGGGGGTGTCTTCATGCCAGGTTTCAAGATTTATTTATTTATTTATTTATTCAGTGTTTTATATAGTGTGAACATGACCCAAATTGGGTGTCAGAGCGCTTCACAATTCAGTAGCATTAAACTTCCCACATATGGTTAGGCAAGTCCTTTAAGCTAACTACCAAGCGTAAGTATTCATTTTTAAGTGGCAAGCAATTAGTACTTACAAATAATATATGTTCTGATGATTACTAGAGATCAAATTGTGTTACAATAGTACATGTCCTAAATATTACACCATGTGGCTTTTTAGAAATACCTGTCCTTAGAATACCTTGTATCATTTAGTGCAGGGACTGTATGTAGCAAACAGAACTGGTTATAGGACATAGAGCTAAATCTCGGAGAGTGATCCAGTATGAGCTATCAGAAAGTTTCATTCCAATAAAATTGGAGGGTCTGTTATCCGGCCTTCATGTAATCTACTGGAACAGCAGATTGTAGAAGATCGAGAGATTGTTTGTTAGTCTCAAATTAAACCCTAGGAGTGTCCGGTCTGCTATTAGTTATAAGAGGAATTTGCTCATAAGAAAGGTCTTAGCTTCCTTTTTGAATACTGAAGTGGTCAGGATTCTTCTAATGTTCGGGGGGAGCGAATTTCAAATTCTTGGTGCAGCTTCAGAGAATGCTCTATCAAATGTTCTCTTCTTACGGAAGAATGCAGATTTCAGTAAAAGATCTCCGGTGCTCCGAGAGCTTCTGCTGCCTCCAGATATCGTAATTTTCTGGGCTAGGTATAGTGGTGTTTTGTAGTGTAACGCTTTGTGTTTGATACATGCCATCTTTAGTTGGATTCTTGCTTCGTATGGCAGCCAATTAAGTGCTTTCAGATGTGGAGTGATGTGGTCAAATTTTCTAGAGCCTTTTATGAGTCTTGCGGCTGCATTGAGGCAAGCTTTCAGCAGAGCTGTTGAGATCTTGGGTAGCCCTGATAAAGTTGTGCATCCGTACTCAATCCTCAAGGTGCCCAATGCCTGGACTGCCGTTTTAAGGTCTGATGTTTCAATTAACGGTTTCAGTTTTTTAAGATAGCTCAGATGGAAGCGGGCATTTTTTGCCATCGTGTTGATGTGGGTTCGCATGTTTAGGCTCTTATCCAGTGTAATTCCTAGAGACTAGGTTTAGTCCACTAGAATTGGAGTACAGTTCAGCGCAGTGATCATCTTGGTCCATTCCTTTATAATCGCGGAGCTTTTAGGGTTGGAAATCAGAAGGAATTCGGTTTTCTGCGAGTTAAACTTAAGATGATTGCTAGTTAGCCATTGAACAGTCCTCTTTAATGTCTGGTGCATCGTGTTGATCTCTTCCAGCGAAGTAATCTTCATATACAACTGTGTGTCATCTGCATACATGTGGAAGGAGATGTTTGCCTGCTGCAATATTTCGGTTAGTGGTTCGACATACAGATTGAATAGGGATGGGGATAGTGTTGATCCCTGTGGTACTCCAATTTGATTCGGGGATGGTAAAGACAGTTTTTGATTCACCAGGAATCTTTGCAATCTGCTCTCTAAGAAGGATTTAAACCATTCTTGGACTGTTCCCGATAATCCCATCCTTTTCTCAAGTCGGTCTAGTATTTTGACATGGTTTATGGTGTTGAATGCGGATAATAGGTCGAGAAGAACTAGAAGACAAGTTTCGTTGCAGTCTAGTGCAAGTAGAGTGTCATCCACTATGTGCAGAATTGCTGGTTCAGTACTGTGATCTGGTCTGAACCCCGATTGGCAGTCATCCGGTAGCTTGAATTCAGTAATGTGTTAGCTCAGTTGTTGTTGAGCACATTTTTCCAGTTCTTTGGCTAGCATGGGAATACCGGCCGAAAGTTGTTTGGGTCCGAGGGGTTCTCGGTAGGTTTTTTTAACATGGGGATGACTTGGCCAGTTTTTAGGCAGTCTGGTAAGGATCCTTGAGATAGCGAAGCATTAATAATCTTAGTCCAAATGGGGATGACCATATGGTTGATTGTAGACCAACATTTTGAGGGGAGAGGATCATTGTAGTGGTTGTTCAGTTTTATGGTCAGTAAGGTTTTGGCAATATCTTTGTGGTCATATAGCTTGAAGGTTGACCACTGGGCATTATTTTTGGGCTTTGACTGTGCGGGTTGAAATGGATGCTCAGCTAGTGTGCTCTTTAGGTTCGAGGGGTTATCAGCAGCCTTCTTGAGCTCGCTCTCCAGGGAGTTAGCTTTAGCTGTAAAGAAGGATGAGAATTCCTCACAGCTTATTTGCGATTTTATGTTAATAGAGAGGATTTGGCCATTTTAATAGATTGTTCTTTTAACAATTTGAAAAATTTACTCTGTCTGTTTTTTGTGTTATCAAATTCCCTTCTAAAGAAGTCTTTTCTTGATTTTAGTATACTTTTATTGTAGGCGTTTCTGGTCTTTCTGAGCAGTTTTAGTTTGGGGGATGATGGGTGTTGTCTCCATCTCCGTTCTGTTAGTCTGAGTTTCCGTCTTTCTTCATTAAAGGATCCGTTAAACCATGGGTTTTCATCTTTATCCGGTATTCTTTTGAGTTTTATAGGGGCTATGGCATCAATTATTTTTGTCATCGTGGAGTTTTAGTGATCCGTGAGTTGGCTGACGTCAGCCAAGTTATAAGGAGGTTGAAGTTCTTTTTCGCAGCGTGCTGCTAGTTTCTCTATGTTCAGGCCTTTAGTGTCACAAACCCAATGTCTGGGTTTGACTGATTGTGAGGCTGGTTTCTTTTTTATGGATGGTATTTGGAAGGTAATAATGTAATGATCTGACCAATCGCAAGGAACGATCGAGATTGTTTCAACAGCTTTGTCTTTGGAGATGATCCAACCTAGTGTAGAGCCTTTAGTATGGGTTGGTAGAGTACATGCTTGAACCAGGAATTGGTCTGCTGGGAAATATTTAATAATATTGACCTGATTATCATTGAGGTAGTCCCAATGAAGATTGAGACAAGATGAGACAAGGCGGTACTAAGGAGGGACTACTAAGCCTATTGACCAATGAAAAGCCACAGTTCACAAAGGACAGTGACAGGAGCCAAATAAAAATATGGGCGGAAAGTGGGCGGAGCTTCAAGTCCATACCTGAAAACAACATGTCTCGAAGAGACAGCACAAGCGCTGCCTAGGCGAGACCTAAAAACAGATCTTGGAAGCTGGGTGTATTTCTGTTAGGAGGCAGACCTCCTCGGCATGGCATTGCAGGGCAGGAATGAAGAGTGCTCCCCAATAAGATTGTAGTAGGAAACATCGAATCCCAAATCCCAATGGGACAGACTATCATTACCGCAGCTCGAGGGACAATATATTGAAAGTTAAGTGCACAGAGGGAGGTAAGAATTTACTATTCCGAACTACACATCTACGTTCCTCGAAGATATATATCACAAAGGTACGGATGTGTGGAGTTAGGTATAGAAAATGTATGGAAGCTTACCTTTCGATATTTTGTCTATCAATATTGTGGTAACAGCATTCTGTCCCATCGATATTTGGTATTCGATATTCCCAGCCTACACCCCTCATAAGCTCCTTCATCTTTAAAGTAAGAACAAATGGAAAAGCACAAGAATTAATGTCCACATTTTAATGTTGTGCCATGCTGGAAGGCCTCACAGAGAAAAGAACGCTGGCGATATCTGTGAAGAGACCTCAGAGAAGCCATGTCACTTCTGCCAGTGTGGCTGCTGAGAACCACATGGAAGAGAGAGGCATAAGACTGCACTGCTGTGCAGAAAAGTTAGCGAGAGATTGAAAGAATGCATAGCTGGTCCCCATGCCCTACAGCTGAAATCTAAACCAGAGAAGATCAAGACGAGCTGCAGAATCTACTTTCCAAGAAGAAACCAGCACGGCTAGGGCTCTGCAACATGCAGAATAGGATAGTTTTGAGGCAT
Organism: Calotriton arnoldi; assembly: GCA_963921515.1. Lineage (NCBI taxonomy): Eukaryota > Metazoa > Chordata > Amphibia > Caudata > Salamandridae > Calotriton > Calotriton arnoldi. Next base: position 1,232,251 of record CAWUFW010003184.1, on the reverse strand, counting down.
GTTGGGGCCCATAACATAACTCTGGGAGTAAGTGAAGGGATGCGGAACCTCTGGAGGGGAACTAATGAGACACTACTTGTGTCACATGCAAAGCCATAGTGCAAACTCCAAGTGTCAGTAAAGTGAACAAGCTGAGGGGCCAGGAATTCTGGCATAGTGCAGGGGAACCTCCATTTTTCATCCAGCAGCAATGCAAAGGGCCATGGAAGAGCATGCTCCACTGCACATGGTAAGAACTGCTAAGGAGTGCAGTGGCACAAGGTCATGGGCACAAAAAATGAAGAATTGTGACTGAAGAAAGTTGTGGACCTGGTTCTAACAGAAAGCAATGACTGATTGGTCAACGGAAAGGCCAAAAAATGGCATGAAGTATTGTGAGGACGTGTGAACCCTTAGATGCATATCTGTAGGCCAACATGCATAATAGTGCTGTACTGCCAAAAATAAAGTTCAATGGACTGAGTGGCAAATTATGAGCCCGCAACTCTGGGGGCTTTTCTTAACGTCAGTCAGTCAGTCAATTACTTTATTCAATTCTTATGAGATAAGATCATAAAAGTACAAAGTACAAGATAAAAGAAAACATCCATCATAATAAGAAATACTGGGTAAGAACAATACAAAATGTTAAAAATGACAGATAAAACATCAATTAAAAACAGAGATAAAACAGACAATTTATACATGAGTGTTATGTTGTCGCCTAGTCTTCCAAGAAAGAAGTAAAAAGGACGCCACAGAATAACAAACAAGATTGTTCGGCACTGATTGTAAGAAGTACATTCCTGGGTGACATTGTGTAAAGTTGTATTTGCGCATAAGTGGCCAAATAAATCTCTTACGGTGTTCTACATAAAAATTGCAAAAGAAAAAGATATGTAAATTCGATTGAGTAGAAACACCGTCACATGGGCAAGGAGGAAGCTCATGTATAGAGAAGATTCCTGATGGATATGCCAATATACACGGAATCAGATTCAATCGAAACCTTACTAAGATAAATCTGTGATGTAATTTTGTCACGGTGAGTAAGTATGAGGCAATGCCTTTCTGGTAAATCGGACCTTCTAGGTATGGGTATGATTTTACAGACACTTTTAGGCAATTAGATTTAGCTCTCTCATTTGCCCTTCGTTTGAGGAATTGAATCTTAATTGCCATTTTTGAGATAGTAGAGCAATTAGATGGACAGCTAAATAAATGCTCTAAACCAAGAGAAGAAAGGCTATTTTTAATGTATGTTGGCCACGGAATCCTATGGCCGTATTTGAGACAGAGACAGTCTTCTATTAGCCTCTGAGTAAGATTGACAGACTCTCTTCTCCAAATAGAATGCCATAGTGTGATTGGGGCCAAGCTAATTATGTCATTGATGTAAGGAATGTCCAACTCTGCGTGACAAATAAAATTAGAACAACTTACGGGAAGGCCGACCAATGTTTTCTAAAAAGTGTCCTTTATAGTCTGGAGAGTTGAAGAGTTAGAAAATCCCCAAATGCCTGCCCCATAGGTTGCTACAGAATCCGATTTAGCAGTATAAACGTTTTTGACCATGTCAAGGGGTTTTGCGCCCAATTTCTTTATAAATGAATGTAGGGCGTAAATACTTTTTTCCAGCGATAAACCCCAATTACCAATCATATTGGGCTAGGTTCATTGACTGTCAAAAGTTATTCCCAAATAAGAAAAAGTATCAGTATGGGCTATTTTCTGACCAGCTATATAAAAGTTTGGAACCTTCCCAGATTTACGGCCAGCAATTAAAATAATTGACTTCGCCTGATTAATTTTTAGATCCAAGCTGCTCATGTAACTCGTGTAAACTTCTAATAATTTCTGTAAGGCTAGGCCCGTGCGGGCAATTAACACTGCATCGTCTGCGTAAAGGAGAATTGGGGTGTGCACATTGTTGATCCTTGGAACATCCTGTACTGAGTTCAGCAGGGGTGTTTCCACCCCATTAGTATAGATGGAAAAAAGAAATGGGGCGAGTACACAACCCTGGCGAACTCCCCTGTTAATTGGGAATCACCTAGTATGCTCCCCCTGCTTCCCGTAGCGAACACAGGCCGAGGCCGAGGAATAAAGCTGCCTGATAAAAAAGATAATAGCCTCATCTATGCCCATTTCTTTCATTATCCTCCACAAATGGTGATGGGCAACGCACTCGAAAGCTGCAGATAAATCCATAAATGCCAAGCACACCTTACCTTGCTTTACTTGAGTATACTTAGCAATTAATAGACTTAAGTTGAGGCATTGATCCTGGGTTCCTTTCCCCTTTTTAAAACCATATTGTACCGGAATTAAAACATTATTACAGGTGGCCCACTCCTCTAATCTATTTAATAATACTCGACCCATAAGTTTGGCAGCACTATCCAGGAGTGAAATTGGCCTATAATTTTTGGCCTCAGATTTATTTCCTTTCTTGTAGATAGGGATTGCAGCCATGAATTCGGTGGGCCCACAATTTTCTTAACGTAGAAAATTAACAGTACTGGGAACATTTAATGCTTGGTCTAAGAAATGAATACCAGTCACCAGGTTAAGGATGGTGACAGCTACCTGAGATAGACACTGGGATGTGGGTCATCTTGTTGACCGCACACAGAGGCTGTCAGGTACCTAATGCATTTCTGTGCCAAGGTGGGATATAAACCCTCAGAAGCTTAGGGGCTTAGTTGCATAGTCAGAAGAAGTAAAATAAATGTTACGACCGGAAATAATGTAACATAAACAGGACATCAAAAAACTCCAGACGATACCCCTTTGCTATCCTTTCTGGAGAGAGGAAAGGAATTCCCTTGCTCTTCAATTGGAAGCTGAGAAAGAGAGTTAAGTTGTGTAGAGATATCAATATGAATTCTAGGAGAGTGAAATGACAGAGCGGAAGAAAGGACCCACCACCCACAGCGAATCTTAGGACATGGCTGAGCATGTTGCCTTTAGGAAGGAACCATTACCATTCACCACGGAAAAAATACTTGGATGAAGATGATTAACACTCTATAGTCATTTAAGAAACAATGTATTCAAGGTGCAGAAAGCAATAGTGTTGACCATGAGGCATCTTTTCTGATGCATTATCTTTGTTTGTATGTAGGGTTCATTCTATAATGGTTAATAACGGTAAGTAACTGAAGAGAGGAGTGGCAGCTATGTTCGATACCTTTTTCTAAACTGAGACAAGGTGGAAGGGCTAGATTAAACAGTGTATTGGTGTATTGTTTATGCTTTCATTGAATTTATTGCACTTTTAATTTTGAAAGGGAGGGTCATCAGTAATGGTCATATTAGCACAAGGAGATGTCTTAGTCAAAATAGTAGTTATCACATTTTCAACCCAGGAAACAAAATGGCAGTCAGCTTGCCAACTACACAACTGCCCTTGAGCAAGCAGTCTCACCATATGATGGCAAAAAGGTTCAACTACACAGTTAAAAGGATGCAGGTTTTTGCTGATTTGCTGAGACAGACAGTCTACCTACAGAAACTTACCTATGTTGACTGGGAGAAGTCCAAGAACCATAAAGCAGAGTCTGAATTCAATCAATCCAAAGTCCCAGAAACATGAACACATTTGTTCCCAACATATTCCAAAGGCTATGCTAAAGGGAGTTGGAATTCAATCTTGAGAAACTGTTCCATTGAGATTGTGGGAGAATGCAAAAACATACAAGGATGGAAAGGGGAAAATGCAACCCTTAAAGTATAGATATGTGGAATTTTAACAACCATACTAATGGGTAATATCGTTCACACATGAGAGAGGATGGTTTCTACTCCGAGCTATTTCCTCGTATCCTCAATTCTATAGTGGATAAAATAAAGGGTTGTTTAGAGGTTTGCGGTAGATAACTCAACATCGGTTGAAGCAGAAATGTGATAATCCAATAAACCGCAAAAGTAATGACAGAGTGCACGCCAATTCCTTCATTTTTCAACAAAACAGAGTACCACATGGTATTGGTTTTTGTTTTTCCCCTATTCATTGGGGAAGAGCTTTCAGTAATGGCCTTTGCCACCACTAATATTGCATGGTAATCCCACTTGTGAACTGTTTTTCAAGTGAAGTTCTCTTCTGGTACTTCCTGGAGAAATTTACATGTGATACAGGGATTGCAGCTCACCTCCTCCAACGACTACAGAGCATACAAAACGCAGCTACCAGACTCGTCCTGGATCTCCCTAGATGAACCCACACCACCCCCTACCTCAGGGAACTCCACTTACTACATGTACATAAATGATGCCAATTCATGCTCCTGACCCATGCATACTAGGCCCTACACAACTGCGGACCCGCCTACTTGAACAATTGCCTGAACTTCCAACAGCCCCCTAGACACCTCTGCTCCACATCCCTTTCTCTAACCCTCCTCCTCTCGACGTAGCAGATGCGGAGGTCACTCCTTCTCCTACCTAGCAGCGAAGACGTAACGAGCTACCCTTCCATCTACGAACCTCCTTATCTCTTCCAGAGTTCCAAACGTCCCCAAAGACCTGGGGCCTCATTTATGAAAAGTGTTGCATCGCTGCGGTAAAACAGCGATGCAACATTTTTCAGTGCGCCCTCCTTGCCACACCATGGATGCGCCGTATTTACTGTACAGCACTCCATGTCACAAGGATTTACAGATACGTCAGTGTTCCTGACGTATCTGTAGGCTCAAAATTGGCGCATTGCTGGAGTGTGCCTGAAAACAGACGGAACTCCAGCAATGTGTCTTTTCACATGGGGCAAGCCCCATGTGAAAAGCCCTGCGTCACTCCTTATGCCTGCTTCAAGCAGGCATAAGGATTTGACGTAGTGACGCCCTAGAAGTGGCGCAGTGAAATCTTATAGATTTCACTGCAACACTTCTATGTGGCTTTCCTGCTTTAGAACGCCCACCCTGCATACATTATACCTGACGCAGGTATAATATAGCGCGGGGGTTTACAAAGTGACGCATCTGCCTAGATGCGTCACTTTGGAAATATGGTGCAGTATGCCACATTTTTTATGCCGCCGCAGAGTCACAAAAGCTGACGCAACTGTGGCGTAAGGGCCTCATGAATAAGGCCCCTAGCTATTCGGCTGATCAACTGCACTCTGACAGCACCTGGATACCCTCACAGGTGACTAGTAGGGCTCTAAAAAATCTACTGATTTATTGATGGAAAAAAATCCTGGCCTAAATGCAGCATCTGCTGGACCCTTGATGTATAATCAGAAGCTGTGTGTGCTCGATGTTGCACATACCGGACACTCATAATGGATCTTTACTGTTGTGTGTGCATGCACCTGATTCACTAAACCCACTGTTAAAGCTAATTTCTCATTGAACACAATGGAACCATAATTATAGGGCTGCTATAGAGCCTTTTTTGCAATTGAATAAATGGTGATTTATTGCTAAGTGCTTTTGAGGGATTAATGTGTACAGTGTCAACACATAACTTGCTTTATTTCTAAATCTTAGCATTTCAGGATGGCTGCCTCATGTAATGAAGCCAATTTACAAAATCACACTTCGTGTTAAAACACCCCAAGCTCTATTTAAATTGTCAATTGCAATTTAATAGTCTAGTTAAAATATCAAATAAGGACAAATACCCTTCGCGGTATAATTGAACAATTCTTATGTGGAATACCTATTTTTTGCATTTATTTTAAAAGCAAAGCATGTAATACATATATAAATATATATTAATTAAAAAAAAGGTTACAGGGACGTGATAGTTAGGAAATACAATTTAAAAAACTTTAGAAATTCACAAAAAAAACAAAGGTTAAAAGGACTTTATAGTTAGGTTCTCAATTTACACACACAAAACCACAGAAATTCTGCAGTTATAGTTAGATTTATCTCAAGAAACTAGAACTCGTGCCCTAAGGTAACTATAACTCGGTCCCCCACCTTGCACAGTTTTCTCATCAATAATTTTACAGCAAATGTTGCACTGGTATTATCAATGATGTCATAGAAGATGTCATGAGTGATGTAATATGTGGGGTAATTATAAGTGCATGGTGAGGGCACGAGTTATATTTACCTTAGGGCACGAGTTATAATTTCCTCTAACTATAACTGCTGCATTTCTATGGTTTTGTGTGTGTAAATTGTGAACCCAACTGGAACGTTCCTGTAACCTTTGTTTTTTCATTGAATTTATATTGTTTTTTTAACGTAAAGTAAAATTGAATTACCATTTGTAATCCAACTGCCACCCCCCTCCCCGGCCAACATTGCCCCGGGGACCCCATCCCTTGAGGCTCATTTAATTATTATTTGGGGAGGGGGGCTGTGCGGTCACCTCCTGGGCCGATTTTGGCCCCGGGGACCCCATCTCCCAGTCCCTGGCCACATTATGAACTGGGAGGGGGCATGCAGCTCCCCTCCCTGGGCCAAAATTGGCCCCGGGACCCCATTACCTGGGGCCTGGCCATTAAAGGGTAGGTGCCCTGGAGCCCACCCAGGGCACCCACTGCATGATTGTTGGGGGCTGCGAGGGAAGGCCCAATGCTGCTCCCTGCCGGTTGGGAGCAATATTTTCATCTGTTTCCCTGCCCGCTTCAGTGCAAACAGGGAAACAGATGAAAAGTCTGCTCCGAGTGGGCAGTAGCATTTTACATGCTCCCGCCCGTTGGGAGCGGACTTAGTGTTTGCTCCCGCTTGGAGGGAGCTTAAAAATTGCTCCCATCAAGCGAGAGCAAACATGTTTTTCCCTGCCCGCACCAGTGCAGGCAGGGAAACCGCTATGTCCTGGGAGTAGACACCCCGGGACATAGCAGGAGCCCGGCCCTGGAGGATGGGGTCCCCAGGGCCATTAGTGGGTCTGCGAGGGGGGGGCACTGCACCCCTCCCTTTGCTATGAATGGCCTGGGGATGGGGTACCTGGGGCCGAGCATGGCCCAGTGAGGGGTGCTGTGCGACCCCCCCTTCCCCGTTCCTTGTGAGGCTGAGCCCCAGGGTATGGGGTTCCCGGGGCCGAGATCAGCCAGGAGGGGGACTGCATGGCCCCCCTCCCCATATTATAAGGTAGTTGGGCCCCGGAGGATGGGGTCCCCGGGGCCAAAATCAGCCCAGGGACCAGGGCCGCACCCTCTGCTGTTTTTTAAATCAGCCAGGGGATGGAGTTCCCGGGGCCATAATCAGCCTGGGGAGGAGGGCCACGTGTGCCCCCCTCGCCCTTATAAATAATATAAATTTCCCCTGGGACCTGACCCACTCGAGGGGCAAAAAAAAGCAAGCGCAGGTTGCAGCGCTTGCTTTTTAAAAAAAATTCTCGGTGATCCATGGATCCTCCGCGAATTTGTGGTAAAATTCTAAAAAAAAACATTTTTGCCCCCAATGGGGGCCCTGTGGGATCCCACCATCAGGGCTAGGGGGTCAGGGTATTCCTACACTGCCCCCTTATGGGTTTTTGGGTCATTTTTTCCTGGGAATCGGTTTGAGTCCGAGTACCAAGATGGCTGCCACCACTTCCTGGTTCACGTGTTGGCAGCCAATCAGATCTCACCAAGCTCTGCGACCCTAGATATCTATAAATTCTTTTCTTTTATAACTCCAAAGCAACTAAAGGGATTTACACTAAATTATACAAAGGGCTTTTCTGGACCAAGAGTTAGCTTTGTGCCAAATTTGGTGCCATTCCGTTCAGCAGTGCAAGCTGTAGTCGTGCTCAAAATCCCCATGGGAAATTGCATGGGGAAAATGTGTTTTCAGCCCCCTTTTTTACCAGCCCCACTTGACGAATCACCCTGAAACTTTCCAGACAGCAGCTTAAATGAGTTGTACACTCATTTTGAACATTTTGTGAAGATTCGTAAAACGGTGCCAAAGTTATTAGCAATATATATATAATACCCTTTCTGCAGAGGAGATGGAACTTCTCGCATTAGGTTTGTCCTTTTGTCCCTCCAATAATTTAAACTTTGTACAAACAAGAATTGATTTATTTTATTTTTCACGTAAACTGAAATTGAAAAAGTGGTTTGAGACACAACATAAAAGACCTGTTATGAGGACTGGAGTGGAACCGTTGAGTAATCTGAACATTGATGATATTGAGGTTTGCATACCATGACGTCTTTATATGATGGTGAGACCTGTAGTGATAATGCGATCTTGAATCTAGAAAATTTTGATATTGATCTTGATATTATTCCTGGCAGTAAATTTAAACCCAAATCTGTATTCCTACCGAATATTCAATGTGATGCCATAGAAGTCTTTGAAAAGGGAGTTCTGGTAGATCTCAAAAAAATCAGACATAAGAAAGTTCCCTTTTTTAAGAAAAATCTGAAGCATGATCAGATACAGGCACTGGATAATTTGAACTCTGATAGTTCCATTGTTATCCGCCAATCCGATAAGGGTGGCAATGTTGTGGTACTAGACAGAAATAAATATCTAGCAGAAGGGCAAAGACAACTTGCAGATGAGAACTGTTATTGTATCTCTGATAGGAGTGAAGTAACTAAGTCTAATTTGAAATACGGCGAGAAACTAGTTGAGTGGAGAGAAAGAGGATTATCGGAATGGGAGGAATATAATTACCTGAAATGTTTCCATCCAAAGATCCCGATTCTCTACCTACTGCCGAAATTACATAAGGACCCGGTTAATCCCCCGGGGAGACCTATTATCTCTTCCATGTGGGCATTGCTGGAGAATACATCTAGGTTTATCGACCATTATCTTAGACCGTTTGTGGTTGGGTTACCAGCTTATCTCAGGGATACCACTCATTTTTTAACTGTTATTGATGGAATTCACTGGGAAGAAAATTATACACTGGTTACCTTAGATGTGAGTAGCCTCTATACCAGTATTGAACATCAGTTAGGATTGCAAGCTATTAGACACTTCTTGAAAACCCGTTCAATCTCTCTTTTCTATCATTCGGAAATGATCATAGACATGATTGAGTTTTGTTTAAATAACAATTTTTTTCTGTTTGATGATGTCATCTACCGGCAGTCACAGGGCACAGCCATGGGCACCTGCTTCGCCCCCAGCTATGCAAATCTTTTCATGGGCTGGTGGGAGGAGTAGGTTGCCTCACAATTGGCAGAATTTGAGAACTGTGTCCTGTGGCTGCGGTATATTGATGACATCTATTTTATTTGGAATGGAGATGTTGAATCTGCATGTGCTTTTGTTAAGAAACTCAATGTAAATGTGTACAATCTCATTTTCACTGAGCACATTAGTAAGACTATGATTGAGTTCCTGGATGTGCTCGTAGAAATTAAAGGTCATATTTTACAATCTAAACTATTCCGCAAAAAGACTGCAGGAAATAGCATTCTCAGTGCCTCTAGTTCCCATCCCTGCAATTTGGTTTACAGCATCCCGTATGGGGAGCTGTTGCGTGCTAGACGCAATTGTAGCACTGAAGCAAGTTACCAAGTTGAAAAAAAGATCATGTGTCAACGCTTCAGGGAGAGGGGATATATTTGCAAAATCATAGCGGAAGCGGGCAGAAGAGTCGAAGAAGTTACTAGAAATCAGCTTTTGCACCCAGTAGGACAGCATAATGAATCTGACTCTCTGAGATTTATCACCACATACTCAGGTCAAGCACAGGATGTACGTCAGATACTTAAAAAACACTGGCAAGTACTGTTGACAGATGACAACTTGAAGAAATCACTTACTAACTGTCCTCAGATTATTTTTAGGAAAAGTCGCACTTTACGAGATGAATTAAGCCATAACCTGGTTACCAGTGAACCTAGGCCAAGTCAAGTAAGCAGTCCAGGTTTTCGTTGTTGCAAAAACTGCAAAGCCTGTAGCAACAGTGTAGACTGCACTAGATTCTCAATTTCCAGTTCCAGCCAAAAAGTAGTGATCAGAAAAGCGTTAACGTGCAACACTATGTATTGTGTATATGCACTGATCTGTCCTTGTAATAAGGCATCTATAGGCAGCACTATACATCGCGCCAAAAAGAGAGTACTTGAACATGTACGTGCAATTCGTAACAACAATAGACAGTATCCTGTTGCACGCCACTTCTTCGACCATCATTTCCAAAATGAAAAATTACTTAGAATGGTGGTAATTGATACTGTGCACAACAATGTGAGAGGTGGTAATTGAGAACTCTCACTACGGCGACTGGAGTCTAGGTACATTATTGATTTAGAGACAATGACACCGAGGGGTCTGAATTCCAAGGAAGAATTGGTCGTCCACTTACAGAATTAACCACTTGTATGTTTAACAATTTTGCTGCTGGTCTTTTCCCCTCTCTTTTTTGATGGTTTTTAATATTTATATATTTTTTCACTTTTAGGTGAGGGTATTGTGTATGCTGATATCAGGCAGCCGTTTAACCGATCGTTGTAGTGTACTGCATATACACTAACAGATGGAACTACTAGCCCACTGGGGCATCATTATGGGCATAGAGCTTAGTGGCTATGCATAGAATTCGAGTTAATACTATACTACTGGCCTTGGAAGGACCATACATTTTGCCCACTCGGGCTATATCATGTTCTGTGTTTCTTCCTATTTCTCAGTCCGATGCTTATTTGTACCGGTTTTGATGAATTAAAATATTTTTGGAGGGTTCATATTTTTATTGCCAATACATTGAACTCTATGTCAGAAGGCCTATGTATGTATAGATATATATATTTGTTCTCCACTCACGAATTTTGTGCACTGGTCATGAATCTGTTACCATTTACCTTGTTTGTGTATTTGATTAAGTATTAATATCAAGTATGGATATTATTGAGGCAGCATTGTCTTTACCATAATTAATTACAAAGCATTACCTATTGTATTTTGCACTTAAAATAACGATCAGCATTGTGTTAAGATGGCCGCCTTGGTTTTGCACTGTTGTATATACTTTCGTTAAGAATTAGTCCTTTCTTGATGTTTACATTACTATTATAATGGCGGATATGTCATTTGTCTGTTTAGAGCGTGATCAAGGCGAAAGCTGAAACGCGTTGTTTGGAGCCATTTAATAAATTTTCCTGCAACTTCTAAGAGTGTTCGAATAATTTTCTGGTACTACAGAGGAGCTGCATTTTTATATATATATATATATATATATATATATATATATATATATATATATATATATATATATATTCACTGAAAAAAACATAGGTTTCAGGCACGTTATAGTTAGAAATTAGCATTTAAAAAACCTTAGAAATTCACTGAAAAAACCATAGGTTTTAGGGACAGTTATAGTTAGTTGGACATGTCTCTCGTACAAAACCCGTGAAATTCCCCCGTTATAGTTAGTTCAGCTAACTATAACTCGTGCCCCCGCAATGCACTGCTGATGACGTCACATATTACATCACTCATGACATGGTCAGTGACATCACTGATGACATCACTGATGACATCTCAAATGACATCACTGATGACATCACTGATGACATCATCCAGTGACTGTGTGTTTCTGTAAAGTTTAAATATGTTTAATATATATAGGGAAAGGCGTATTGAAGAATGAGTGGGTGTATAAGTGTCTGAATGGTTGATTTAGTAGGTGCGTGACTGACTCTATAAGTGAGTGATTAAACGTATCTTACTGAATGCATTGGTTAGTGACTAAACTGTGTGAATGTCTGTATCCGTCTGTCTGTTGGTGTGTAAGCGGCTGCATGGGTTTGCGAATAGCTACATGAGTGTCTACATGGGTGATTGATTGGTTGTCTGAGTATCTGTATGGGGGCCTGAGTGTTTGTGTGGGTGGGGTGTGTGTGACTCTGTGCATAGATGTGTGAGTGGGTGATTCCGTGGGTGCATGGTTTCAAGAGTGCATCTGTGATGGACTGTATGGGTGTGTGAGTGTGTGTATGGGTGTTTTAGTGAGTGAATGTATATCTCAGTGGTACATGTGTGAGTAACTACATATGTGAAAGGCAGTATATATGTGTGTTGGAGTATATAAATGGCTATAAGTGAGAGTGTGTGATTGTGAGAGTGGCTGTATGGATGAGTGGGTACTTGTATCAGTGATTGTATAAGAGCGTAAGAATGTGCTAGTATTTGTATGAGTAAGAGAGCTGGTGTGTGTATAACTGTATAGGTGAGTAAATGGCAGTGTGATTAATTATTAGCATGACTGACTAGGTGTGTGAGTACCTCTATGGATGAGTGGCGGTGTGTGAGTGTCTATATAGGTGTATGAGTGCATATGATAGTCCTGTACTGAGTGACCGTAAGTATGAGTGACTGTACGGGTGAGTGAGTGGATGTGTGTGTAGACCTAAGAATCAGTGAGTGTGTATGTAGTTATTGGTGTTGGAGTGTCTATGGTTTTGAGAATGGCAGTCTGTAATTTAGAGTGGGTGTATCAAAAGTTATATTAGGGTGTGAGAAGATGCATGAAATTATCACATGGATGATGTCATCAGTGATGTCATCAGTGATGTCACTGACCATGTCATGAGTGATGTAATATGTGACATCATCAGCAGTGCATTGCGGGCGCGAGTTATAGTTAGCTGAACTAACTATAACAGGGGAATTTCACGGGTTTTGTACGAGTGAAATGTCCAACTAACTATAACTGTCCCTAAAACCTATGTTTTTTTCAGTGAATTTCTAAGGTTTTTTAAATGCTAATTTCTAACTATAACGTGCCTGAAACCTATGTTTTTTTCAGTGAATTTCAAAGGTTTTTCAAATGCTAATTTCTAACTATAACGTGTCTGAAACCTATGGTTTTTTCAGTGAATTTCAAAGGTTTTTTTATATGCTAGTTTCTAACTATAACGTGCCTGAAACCTATGGTTTTGTAAGTGAATTTCAAAGATTTTTAAATGCTAGTTTCTAACTATGCCTACAGAGGTAGGATATGTGAAGAAAGAAGAAAAACGCACAGAAAGAAGCAAAAGAAATGCAGAAAGAAGCAACAGAAGTCCACAAAGACGAAGAAAAGAGCAGGAAGAAGCAAGACATGTGCAGAAAGAACCAACAGAGGAGCAGAAAGAGGCCTTGTTGCAAAATCATCCTGTACCCACAACTTTTTCATACGGGTACTGGTGGTAACTGACTCGGACTAACCAGGCCTAGAGCCAGTGCTATGCTAAAAGACACTTAGAATACAGTGAAAACACCTACATACACTAGGGAACACAATGCATTGGGGTACCCCTGTGATTAGCATGAACTCCTCTGTAAGGCCCTAGTACATAATAGGGCAGGGGGATTAAAACTTCCTCTTAAAACGCGCCCGGGGCGCGTTTGCACAGTGGTGAAGGGAGGGGGGGGGCCTGATGTGACATGTGTGCAAACACGCCCTGTGGCTCGTTTTAATTTGGGGAATGAATTCCTCTTCAATCCTGAGGCTCCCTGGCGTCCAACTAGCCCACCACGTACCTCCAGTAAGCGCCACAGGGCTGCGTTGCAGAGAGGTGGCCCAGGCCATGCCCCTTTTCACACCACTCTGCAACGCAGCTCTGTGGCGCTTACTGGAGGTACGTGGTGGGCTAGTTGGACCCCAGGGACCCTCAGGATTGAAGAGGAATTTATCCCCCAACTTAAAACGCGCCACAGGGCGTGTTTGCACACATGTCACCTCAGGCCCCGCCCTCCCTTCACCACTATCAAACGCGCCCATGGCGCATTTTAAGTTGGGGGATTAAGTCCCCTTGAATCCTGAGGGTCCCTGGGGTCCAACTAGCCCACCAGGTACCTCCAGTAAGCGCCACAGAGCTGCGTTGCAGAGAGGTGTAAAAGGGGCATGGCCTGGACCACCTCTCTGCAGCGCAGTGGCGCTTACTGGAAGCACCTGGTGGGCTAGTTGGCCCCCAGGGGCCCTCAGGATTGAAAGGGAATTAATTCCCCAACTTTAAATGCACCACAGGGCGTGTTTGCACACATGTCACCTCTGGCCCCGCCCCCTCCCTTCAGCACTGTGCAAACGCGCCCCCTTGGCGCGTTTTAAGTTGGGGGATTAAGTCCCCTTAAATCCTGTGATCCAACTAGCCCACCAGGTACCTCCAGTTAGCGCCACAGGGCTGCGTTGCAGAGAGGTGGTCTGAGGCCACACCCCTTTTTACACCTCTCTGCAACGCAGCCCTGTGGCGCTTACTGGCGGTACCTGGTGGACTAGTTGGCCCTCAGGGACCCTCAGTATTCAAGGGGAATTAATTCCCCAACTTTAAACACGCCACAGGGCGTGTTTGCACACATGTCACCTCAGGCCCCGCCCCCTCCCTTCACCACTGTGCAAACGCGCCCCGTGGCGCGTTTTAAGTTGGGGGATAAAGTTCCCTTGAATCCTGAGGGTCCCTGGGGTCCAACTAGCCCACCAGGTACCTCCAGTAAGCGCCACAGAGCTGCGTTGCAGAGAGGTGTAAAAAGGGGCGTGGCCTCTGAACACCTCTCTGCAACGCAGCTCCCTGGCGCATACTGGAGGTACCTGGTGGGCTAGTTGGCCCCAGGGACCCCCAGTATTCAAGGGGAATTAGTTCCCCAACTTTAAACGCGCCAGGAGGCGCGTTTGCTGAGTGTTGCAGGGAGGGGGCGGGGCCTAGCCATGATGCCGGACTTTTTTTTTTTCTTTTTTTTTTTTAAGAAGGGGGGCTGTGTGGCCCCCCTTCTCTTGCCTTTTTTTGTGCCCTGGTGACCCCATCCCCCAGGGCCTGCTCCTCTTTTTAAAAAAAAAAATGTTAATGGGAGGGGGGCTGCATGGGCCCCCCTCCTGTGGCCAATTCCGGCCCCGGGGACCCCATCCCCCGGGGCATGGCCACACATATTATTTTTTATAGGAAGGGGGGGCTGCATGGCCCCCTCCTAAGGCCTCTATTGGCCCCGGGGACCCCATCCCCCGGGGCCTGGCCATCCTTTTTTTGTTTTGTGAGGGGGGCCGCGTGGCCCCCCTCCTCAGGCCAAATGTGGCCCCGGGGACCCCATCCCCCGGGGCCTGGCCTCTCCTTTTTTTTTTTTTTTTTTTATACTCAGGGGAGGGGGCCCGCGTGGCCCCCCTCCCTGGCCACTTCCAGCATCGGGGACCCCATCCCCCGGGGCCTGGCCTCTCTTTGGGGACCGTGGCGGGGTCCCCAATCCCCCCACGGTCCCGCCGGCTCCCCGCGTCCTGCTGGAGCCGGCATTGCTTTTCCACATGGGGAGCTGCTGACATGCAGCTCCCCGTGTGGAAAAGCAATCTGCTTTGCTTCATTGAAGCAAGAGCAGGTTTCCCTGCTCTCGCTTCAATGAAGCAAAGCAGAGTTTGCAATGACAGGACGGGAGCCGCGAGGCTCCTGCCCTGTCATTGAAAACAACAGTGTCCCGGGGGTGAGCACCCCGGGACACTGCAGGAGCCGGCCCTGGGGGGTGGCGGTCCCCAGGGCCATCAAGGGCTCCAGGAGGGGGGCCGCGTGGCCCCCCTCCCAACAGTTCCAAAGCCCCAGGGAGGTGGTGGTCCCCGGGGCTCGGGGGTCTGTTACGGACCCCCAAATTTAAATATTAGTGCCCCGGGGAGGTGGCGGTCCCCGGGGTGTGTGGGGGGGCTTGAGACCCCCCACACAGGTATATTGTTTTTAAAAAAATGAAGCCCCAGGGGGTGGCAGTCCCCAGGGCTGCGAGGGGGCAATGTGCCCCCGCTATTATAAATAATGAAAGCCCCAGGGGGTGGCGGTCCCCGGGGCTTGGGGGGGCCTTAGAGGCCCCCCAAACTTTAAAAAAACAAGCCCCGGGGGGGTGACGGTCCCCGGGGCTGCGGAGGGGCTGCATGCCCCCCGCAACTCATTATTCAAGCCCCGGGGAGGTGGCGGTCCCCAGGGCAGTGTGGGGGGGATTGGGCCCCCCCACACTTTTTTTTCACTGCCCCCGGGACTTGGCCCACCCGGGGGCTAATTTATAACGAAGCGCGGGAGCCCACACTTCGTTTTTGTTTTGTTTTGCAGCCGGATCCGGCACGCATTTTGCCGATTTAAAAAAGAAAATGCTTTTTTGGGCCCTGGTGGTCCTTGTGGGACCCCCTGAGCAGTCCTAGGGGGTCAGGGTGTTTCTACCCTGCCCCCTTTTCTTGTTTTGAACCTTAGTTTTTCTCTTTTCTTGTGCCTCGGTTCTACCGAGGCACAAGATGGCTGCCACACTTCCTGGTTTGGAGTGTTGACAGCCAATTAGCATGCAGCTCGTGGTCGGGAGGGTGCGCGGATCCACTGCGGCCATAGATATCGAAACTTTTATTTTTTGATTTTCTCAGCAACTACTGAACGGATTTACACCATTTAAAATAAAGGGCGCTTTCTGAACCAAGCACTACCTTTTTACCAAATTTAGTGTAATTACGTTCAGCAGTTTTGGCTGTAACCGTGTCTAAAGTTTCCTATGGGAAATTGATTTTTTGACCTCTATTTTTTGATTTTCTCCGCAACTACTGAACGGATTTACACCATTTAAAAAAAGGGCGCTTTCTGAACCAAGCACTACCTTTTTCCCAAATTTGGTGTAATTCCGTTCAGCAGTTCGGGCTGTAGCCGTGGCTAAAATTTCCTATGGGAATTAACATGGAGAAAACACGTTTAGGGACCCCCCTTTTTTCTCGGCCCCCGAAACTTTCAAGATAGGAGCGGGCCGGAGCGCCCCACTAGTTTTAAAACTTTCGCAAAGATTCGTCATCCGGTGCCAAAGTTATTGGGAAAAGAATGTTACGAATTTCCCATGGATAATAGGTCCTAACTATAACTATCTACTGGCGACCGCCAGTAGATAATATACATATATATATATATATATATATATATATATATATTCACTGAAAAAACCATAGGTTTCAGGCACGTTATAGTTAGAAATTAGCATTTAAAAACCTTAGAAATTCACTGTAAAAACCATAGGTTTTAGGAAAGTTATAGTTAGTTGGACATTGCACTCGTACAAAACCCGTGAAATTCCCCGTTATAGTTAGTTCAGCTAACTAAAACTCGCGCCCCGCAATGCACTGCTGATGACGTCACATATTCCATCACTCATGGCATGGTCAGTGACATCACTGATGACATCACTGATGACATCTCAAATGACATCACTGATGACATCACTGATGACATCATCCATGTGATAATTTCATGCATCTTCTCACACCCTAATATAACTTTTGATACACCCACTCTAAATTACAGACTGCCATTCTCAAAACCATACACACTCAATGGGGGGGAGGGGGGCTGCGTGGTCCCCCTCCCGGGCCACTACTTGCCCCGGGGACCCCATCCCCCGGGGCCGGCCCTATCCATTGGGGACCGTGGGGGGGTCCCCAATCCCCCACGGTCCCGCCAGCTCCCCGCATCCTGCGGAAGCCGGCATTGCTTTTCCACACGGGGAACTGCTTAGATGCAGCTCCCCGTGTGGAAAAGCAATTTGCTTTGAATTTTGGAAGAGAGAGCAGGTTTCCTGCCTCTCTTCCAAATTTCAAAGCAAGTTTAGCTATGGCAGGACGGGAGCCGCGAGGCTCCCGCCCTGCCATAGCAAACAGCAGTGTTCCGGGGGTGGACACCCCGGGACACTGCAGGAGCCAGCCCTGGGGGGGGGTCCCCAGGGCCATCACAGGCTCCAGGAGGGGGGCCGTGCGGCCCCCCTCCCAACAGCTGCAAAGCCCCGGGGAGGTGGTGGTCCTCGGGGTTTGGGTCCGAAACGGACCCCCACATTTCAATTCTTAGTGCCCCGGGAGGTGGCGGTCCCCGGGGCGTGTGGGGGGCTCAAGCCCCCCCACACAGGTATTTTAATTTTTTTTAAAAGAAGCCCCGTGGGGTGGCGGTCCCCGGGGCTTGGGGGGGCCTTAGAGGTCCCCCCACACAATTTTATCATTTACCCCCGCATGCCCCCGGGACTTGGCCCACCCGGGGGCCGAATACCATCGAAGCATGACCCCGCTTCGTTTTTTTTTCCACGGCGGGATCCGCGCATCCTAAGCGCATCCCGCCGTTTTTCTTTTTTTAAGAAATGCTTTTTTGGGCCCTGGGGGTCCTTGTGGGACCCCCTAAGCAGGCCTTGGGGGTTTAGGGTGTTTCTACCCTGCCCCCTTTTTGCGTTTTTTGCGTTTGTTTCTCTCATTTCTTGTGCCTCGGTTCTACCGAGGCACAAGATGGCTGCCAACACTTCCTGGTTTGGAGTGTTGACAGCCAATTAGCATGAAGCTCGTGATCAAGAGGGTGCGCGGATCCAACGCGGCCATAAATATCGAAACTTTTATTTTTGATTTTCTCCAAAACTACTGAACACCATTTTTAAAAAGGGTGCTTTCTGAACCAAGCACTACCTTTTTGCCAAATTTGGTGTAATTCCGTTCAGCAGTTTTGGCTGTAGCCTTGCATAAAGTTTCTTATGGGAAATTGATTTTTGACTCTTATTTTTTGAATTTCTCCGTAACTACTGAACGGATTTACACCATTTAAAAAAAGGTCGCTTTCTGAACCAAGCGCTACCTTTTTGCAAAATTTGGTGTAATTCCGTTCAGCAGTTCGGGCTGTAGCCGTGTCTAAAATTTCCTATGGGAATTAACATGCAGAAAACAAGTTTTGGGACCCCCCTTTTTCTCGGCCCCTGCTTGATGAATCACCCCGAAACTTTCAAGACAAGAGCGGACCGGGGCGCCCCACTAGTTTTGAAAATTTCGCGATGATTCGTCAAACGACGCCAAAGTTATTGGGAATAGAATGTTACGAATTTCCTATGGATAATATGTCCTAACTATAACTATCTACTGGCGACCGCCAGTAGATATATATTATATATATATATATATATATATATTGATAGAACAAATGATGTTGCACTCCAGTAATGCTAGTTCCAAGGATTTTATTCACCACTACCACCAACACGTTTCGCCACACAGGCTTGTTCACGGTTAGGGAAGTCTGTTTACTATTACCATTTTATACTACTTTTCCCATGTGCCCATTATGAGGCATTTTGGGATATGTAGTTTCAATTATAGTAATTACTAGAAATTATATACATATATTTACAATGTTTTCATTCCATTCAGATGTGAATATTATGTCCTTTTATGATGGGAAAGATGTTACCACATATATATATATATATATATATGTATTATTTGTTAAACAACATGGATGCCTTGCCAGAATTGCAGTACATCGTAAATATCGTTAAAAACAAATGTACCTGCAAACCTGTGGGACCGCAATGGGAGTTTCCTTCTCCCCTAGCTATGCAAACCTCACCATGGGATGGTGGGAGAAGACGATAGCTTGGGGAGAAGGCAACGAAAGACACATTGATAAAATCCATCTTTGGCTACGGTTCATCGATGACTTGTTCATAATTTGGAATGGAACAACAAATGAATTCCAAGAATATTTCTCCATTCTGAATCAAAACAATGTTGGATTATTTTTCACTCACAACATTAGTGACAAAGAAGTGCAGTTATTAGATCTTACGGTCTATATTGAAGACAATTACATCAAAAGCACTGTATATAAAAAACCTACAGCAACCAACAGCATCCTACATGGAACGAGTTTCCACCCCCGTGCCCTAAAGAAGAGCATACCATATGGGGAATTTTTAAGGATGCGTAGGAACTGCACCGATGACAATGTCTTTAAAGAAAAATCAAACGAAACTATCAAAAAATTCAAAGAGGTTATGGTAAACAAGACATTGAAGAAGGAAGAAAAAGAACAGAGAACCTAACACAGCAAGAAACAATAATCAACAAACAGAGTAAAAGGAAAAATGAAGAAACCAACAAGAAAATAAGATTCATAATGACTTACAACAAAGAGCACAATATGAGAAGGAAAATTATGAACAAGTATTGGAACATCATAAGGAAAGATCCAGATATTGGAAACGATCTGAGTGAAAACGTTGACATTTATTTTAGAAAGGCTCCATCACTAAAAGATAAATTGACTCGCAGCCACTTCACAAGAATTCAAAAACAAACGTGGCTAACAGACCACCAAAGAGGATTTACAAAATGTGACAAGTGCAAAGCTTGTAAAATTGGGAGAAACTTAAAGCACCTCCTTGACCACAGAAAAAAACATTTACTTTCATGCATAGAATCACATGTGAAACCAACTATGTAGTGTACATGATAACAGTGATTGTGGCAAACAATATATTGGAAGTACCATCTGCCCATTGAGGAAACGAATATTGGAGCACATCAGAGCAGTAATGAACGGCGATACCAACTACGCAATGACGAAACACTTTGAAACTCATGAGAACTATACCTGGCTAAACATGAACTACAGTGGTATAGCACATGTCCCAATTCATGAAAGAGGAGGAGACAGAACACTGAAATTAAGATGATTGGAATCAAAACTAGTCATCAAATTCAGAACAAAACAACCGATGGGTCTGAACGCGGAGGAAGACCTGTTTGTCCATTTATAAAGTTTGAAAACAGGGGACTGGTCATTCAAAACCTGTAAATATATGTACCTAAGAATCAAACAAACACATTGAATGGGGACAAACATACCACGGAAGCAGAATATAAACATCTAACAGGATGAGAAAGCCACTCAGGCGAGACAAATATCTGGAACGTATCTCTTGGATCTTAAAAATTAACCTCCATTGGACTATCCAAGGAAGGACAAGACAACCAATACACTAATATACTATTATATAATCTTGGTTTGAAAAGCACTGCAGCAAGTCACTGAGACTGTAGATGGACAGAGACAAACCAGTCAAAATCCTGAACTTTAATCAAATTATATATATAACCAATATATATATAAGAAATACTAATACGAAATATTACATATATATATATATAGTGGTAACATCTTCCCCATCATAAAAGGACATAATATTCACATCTGAATGGAATGAAAACATTGTAAATATTGTAAATATATGTATATAATTTCTAGTAATTACTATAATTGAAACTACATATCCCAAAATGCCTCATAATGGGCACATGGGAAAAGTGGTATAAAATGGTAATAGTAAACAGACTTCCCTAACCGTGAACAAGCCTGTGTAGTGAAACGGGTTGGTGGTAGTGGTGAATAAAATCCTTGGAACTAGCATTACTGGAGTGCAACATCATTTGTTCTATCAATGTGATATTGGGCTGGATTCCGCCCGTTAAAGATGTGAGCACCGGAAGATTGAGCGCGCTGTCTTTAGGAATTGAGTGGTTTTTATTTATATATATATATATATATATATATATATATATATATGTATATATATATATGTATATGTGTGTGTGTGTGTGTATTCACTGAAAAAATAAAGGTTAAACTTAGGAATTGCAACTATATCTTAATTTGCATTGAAAAAAACTAAGTAATTCACTGATAAAAACAAGGGATAAAGTGACTTCATAGGTGAAAACATCAGTGAAAACATACAGTTTTAACTAAAAAAACACTGAAATTCACCAGTTATATTTAGCTCCAGTAACTATAACTCGTACAGTAAGGTAACTATGACTCGCACCCCCACCATGCACTGTTTTGGCATGAATTATGTAATTTCAAATGTTGCCATGATGGTATCAATGACCTCGAGGAACATGTCATGAGTGATATAATATGGGAAGTAATTAGCAGTGCAAGGAGAGGGTGCAAGTTATAGGGATGTAGCCCGTTTCAACAAAATCGATGGAAAATGCACGGGGACTTTGCATTTTGTGATTCCCATTTTTCTAGGCCCCCGCTCGATGGATCACCCAGAAACTTTCAATGAAGGAGCTGAGGTGGATGAAAGTTTTTTTTTTAAACATTTCGTGATGATTCGTCCAACGGTGCCAAAGTTATTAGCAAAACAAAAATAAAATTCCTATGGAAACGCAGACCTAACTATAACTACCCAGTGGTGACCACCACTGGGCAACATATATATATGATATTGACTGCCATTTGAGATGTCATCACTGATGTCATGAGTAATGTCACTGACCATGTCATGAGTGATGTAATATGTGAGGTCATAAGCAGTGCATTGCAGGGGGCATAAGTTATAGTTAGCTCAGGTAACTATAACTCCTAAATTTCTATGATTTTGTGTGTGTAAAATCGGAACCTAACTTCCGTCAAGTTGGGGCAGAGAAAAAGGAGGGTCCCAAAATGCATTTTCCTCAGCAATTTCCAATAGGGATTTTAGACACTACATCATCCCGAACCGCTGAACGGAATTACACCAAATTTGTCAGAAAGATAGATCTTGGTCCAGAAGGAGTGATTTTTGTAATTTTGTAATTTGGTGTTCAGCAGTTTTGGAGTTATTAAAGTAAAAAGATTTATGTATATTTAGAGATGAAGATCCACCGCAAATCCACTGCAGTGAATTCACACGCCAATAGCAATGCCGTGACTGGCTGGCTGCAACTTAGTGTTGTGCCATTTTGTGCATCAGCACATGGTTCCCAGGGGTGGAAATAAAATTTAAAAGTGAAAGAAGGGGTCAGGGTAAAAGTACCCTGACCCTATGAGACGGATGGAGGGGTTTGTGAGGGACCCCTAATGGGCAAGAAATTGTCCAAAAATGTTTTTTTAGTGCGTGAGGATCCATGGATCCATTGTGGCGCTCAGTGCAACCCCCTGTGTGCTCCATTGTGGATCTGCGGATCCAGACCCCAACTAAAAAAACACATAAATCCACTTACAGACCCACTCGCCTACTCACATACCCATGTACACACCCACACAACCACTCAGACACCCACTCAGACACCCATACAGCCACTCACACACCCATACAGCCGCCCATTCACAGACCCTCAAAACCACTCACACACTGCCTCACAGACCCACACAGCCACACACACACACATACCCAATTACACACCTAATCACAGACCTACAAAACTACTCACATACCCACTCACAGACCCACATAGCCAATAACAACTCAAACACCTACTCACACACACACCTATACACCCACACAACCACTCAGACACCCACTCACACATTCATATAGCCATTCACACACCCACACCCACTCACACGAATTACAATTCTCACACACTCACTCACAGACCAACACAACCACTCTCACACACACACACACTCACACACACACACACTCACACACCTACTTTCACATCCACACAACCACTCACTCACCCACACACACACTCATACAGTCACTCAAACACCCATTCACAGACCCTCAAAACCACTCATACACCCACTCACAGAGCCACTCACAAAACCCACTTACAAACTGACACAACCACTCCTACACCCACTCATGCACCCATAGAGCCACTTGCATAGCTACTCACACACCCACACAGTCTCTCCCACACCCACTTACACCCCCACACATCCACACACACAGCCACTCACACACCCAGACACCCACACAGTCACTCACACAGTCACTCACACACCCAGACACAGGCAGTGATACACAATAGCATATATTTGCACTAAATGTGTGCAAGATAACCGGCAGACCCCTTATTTGTCCAAGGATTCACGACAGATCTGCGGATCCATGAATTGAATTAAAAAAAGAAAGAGTTGGTGCATTGCATTTACAGAAAGACTACATACCGTACCTTACCCTACATTTTTTATTTTTCATTTTTTTAAATATATAATAAGAATGAATGTGTGAATAAAATGTATTTGTAAACTTGTGAAAATGTACATTGGCAAATTGAACTTATGGGTCAAATCGTAGTGCAATTTAAATTTAAAAAAACTGTGAAATTCACTAAAGAACCAAAGGTTACAGGTACGTTATAGTTAGGAAATAACAGTAAAAAAAACCTAGAAATTCACAGAAAAAAACAAAGTTTACACATCCCAGAACTTTCCAGACAGCAGCTGAAGTGACAGACAAACTAGTTTGAAGATTCGTTAAATGGCTCCAAAGTTATTAGCAAAACAAAAAATGCTTTTCCTGTGGAAACTAGGTCCTAACTATAACTAACTACTGGCAAATGGCAGTAGGTAATACACACATATGTGTGTGTGCACATGTATATATATGGAGAGTGGAGTTGTGCGGTTGAAGCGTCTTGGGGACCAGGGAAGGATATTTGTTTCACCAGCCCAATTCTGCCTAATACCACAACCCACGTTCCGATTTTAATTCAGGGCCCTTACGAGGATACTTGGACTGACGAAAAGCCACTTACCTGCAAGCCGTGAGAGGTGCATGCTGGTACTTGCAGTCCGCCAACACGGCTGTAGTACTGTTTGGGACTTTGACTCCGCCCACCTGAATAACCACCTATGGCGGAACGATTGGGATTACAACTGTGAGTGTTTTGGCGTGAGAGCTGTGTTGGAGCAGGCATCTGATGAAGGCACAGACCGAAACGCGTCATGCCATTGCTCTTGTGACAATAAAGATTCTTCCAGTATTCCCCGCTGTGTTCCTCCGATTCTTTCCAGTCAAGAATCTCCTGTGGCATATAGATATATATATATATATATATATATATATATATATATATATATATATATTATCTACTGGCGGTCGCCAGTAGATAGTTATAGTTAGGACCTATTTTCCATAGGAAATTCACAACATTCTATTTCCAATAACTTTGGCGCCGGTTGACGAATCTTCGCGCAATTTTCAAAACTTATGGCCCGCTCCGGTCCGCTCCTATCCTAAAAGTTTCGGGGTGATTCGGCAAGTGGGGGCCGAGAAAAAAGGGGGGTCCCAAAGCGTGTTTTCCCCATGCAATTTTCCATAGGAAACTTTAGACACGGCTACAGCCCGAACTGCTGAACGGAATTACACCAAATTTGGCAAAGAGGTAGTTCTTGGTTCAGAAAGAACCCTTTTTGTTAAATGGTGTAAATCCGTTCAGTAGTTGCTGAGAAAATCAAAAGTAAAATCACATATATATCTGGGCGGAGCCTAACCACACATGTCATTGTGAGATCTGATTGGCTGTCAGCACTTCATCCTGGAATTGCTGGCAGCCATCTTGGGACCAATATACATGATAGTACCCCATTGAAATGCATTGTAGTGAATCAAAGATTTTGAGGGTTACCAAAAGGAGAACTATAAAGGGTGATAACAGACTTTAGTTACATTAGAATTCATTTGTTGATGGTACCATACTAATTTCAGGAATTGTGGTGTGTTCTAAGGTGATTTTACCCTGTGAAAAACCTTCTGCTGGGATATCATGAATCATGTTTGAGAGAAAACTATTTTCACATGCTTGTCCCATAGAGTTTTGGAAGGTGCTCCAGAAGCTAAAATGAGAGCATATTTTCTGTAAATTCACATTATCTTTCTCAGTCATGTGAGAATGAAGTCTGACATTCTCAGTAAAACATGTACATCCAACAAGGGCAGAGACTGTCAGTTGATTCCTTTGTGTTCTACTGCAGCTTCCCAGAGTGTTCTAAAGAACAACTAGAGTGCTAACAGCCTTACTTATGACAAAAGTATGGCACACCTGAAGCCATCTTGATTGGAATAAACTGGTAACACTTAAAACATTTAATTTAAAAAGGAACAAAATGATGGGGTTCATTTTGTCATAGAAATTAGGGTTAGTGCTGTAGAAAGAAAAATTAGGACATGTTTCAAGTGTGATCTGAAATATCTTCCTGTTATATTTCAACAGGAGAAGCCTGCCAGTTGATGCCTTTGTGTTCTACTGCAGCTTCCCAGAGTGTTCTAAAGAACAACTAGAGCGCTAACAGCCTTACTTATGACAAAAGTATGGCACACCTGAAGCCATCTTGATTGGAATAAACCGGTAACACTTAAAACATTTAATTTAAAAAGGAACAAATGAGGAGGTTCTTTTTGAAATAGAAATTATGGTTAGTGCTGCAGAAAGAAAAATTAGGGCATGTTTTAAGTGAGATCTCAAATCCTCTTCTATTTCATTAGAACATTCTGACATGCAGACTGAAACAATCACTTTCAATACCAGCAGCAGACTTCCAGTTAACTCCTGGTGAGCAGTAGCTTTACTACAGTGATCTAATGAGCAACTAGAGTGCTAACATTCTGAATTTATGGCAAATGTGAGACACATCTGAATGCCTTCTTGATGGAATCAAAGTAAAAAACTGAAAGCATTTCCTACTGAGGAGACTGCAGTAAATGAGGAAATTAGGAAACTTCATAACAAAGAAGACTTCCAAGATGGCCACCAGAGAAAAAAGAGCCCAAATGTAGCACAAATATTACCCAGATGTAGCCCACATATAGCCCAATGACAAAAGTGTGCAAAACACTTTTTATTTTTAGTTTTTTTGCAGTTTTATGTAGTGCAGACTGGTCAGGTATTGGAGCGTTGCATCTTAAAACATGACCCCCTACACTACAAAAACACCACTGCACTACCCTAAACCCTAAAACACTACCCCCAGCACGACCCCTACACTACACAAGCACCACTGCACTATCCTAAACCCTAAAACACTAGCCCCAGCATGACCCCCTACACTACACAAACACCACTGCACTACCCTAAACCCTAAAACACTAGCCCCAGCACGACCCCCTACACTACCCAAACACCACTGCACTAACCTAAATCCTAAAACACTACCCCCAGCACGACCCCCTACACTACCCAAACAGCACTGCACTACCCTAAAACATGACCCCCTACACTACACAAACACCACTGCACTACCCTAAACACTAAAACACTACCCCCAGCACGACCCCCTACACTACACAAGCACCACTGCACTACCCTAAACCCTAAAACACTACCCCCAGCACGACCCCCTACACTACACAAAAACCACTGCACTACCCTAAACCCTAAAACACTACCCCCAGCACGACCCCCTACACTACCCAAACACCACTGCACTAACCTAAATCCTAAAACACTACCCCATCACGACCTCCTACACTACCCAAACACTACTGCACTACCCTAAAACATGACCCCCTACACTACACAAACACCAATGCACTACCCTAAACCCTAAAACACTACCCCCAGCACGACCCCCTACACTACACAAAAACCACTGCACTACCCTAAACACTAAAACACTACCCCCAGCATGACCCCCTACACTACACAAGCACCACTGCACTACCCTAAACCCTAAAACACTACCCCCAGCACGACCCCCTACACTGCCCGAACACAACTGCACTGCCCTAAACCCTGAAACACCAGCCCCTGCACGACCCCCTACACTGCCCGAACACCACTGCACTGCCCTAAACCCTGAAACACCACCCCCAGCACGACCCCCTACACTGCCCGAACACCACTGCACTGCACTGCTCGAAACCCTGAAACACCACCCCCTTCACGACCCCCTACACTGCCCGAACACCACTGCACTGCCCTAAACCCTGAAACACCACCCCCAGCACGACCCCTACACTGCCTGAACACCACTGCACTGCCCTAAACCCTGAAACACTACCCCCAGCAAGACCCCCTACACTGCCCGAACACCACTGCACTGCCCTAAACCCTGAAACATCACCCCCAGCAAGCCCCCTACACTGCCCGAACACCACTGCCCTAAACCCTGAAACACCACCCCCAGCACGACCCCCTACACTGCCTGAACACCACTGCACTGCCCTAAACCCTGAAACACCACCCCCAGCAAGACCCCCTACACTGCCCGAACACCACTGCACTGCCCTAAACCCTAAAACACCAGTCTCAGCAAGACCCCCCTACACTGCCCGAACACCACTGCACTGCCCTAAACCCTGAAACACCACCCCCAGCAAGACCCCCTACACTGCCCGAACACCACTGCACTAAACCCTGAAACACCACCCCCAGCAAGACCACCTACACTGGCCGAACACCACTGCACTGCCCTAAACCCTGAAACACCGGTCTCAGCAAGACCCCCTACACTGCCCGAACACCACTGCACTGCCCTAAACCCTGAAACACCAGCCCCAGCACGACCGCCTACACTGCCCGAAAACCACTGCACTGCCCTAAAGCCTGAAACACCACCCCCTGCATGACCCCCTACACTGCCCAAACACCACTGCACTGCCCTAAACCCTGAAACACCACCCCCTGCACGACCCCCTACACTGCCCGAACTCCACTGCACTGCCCTAAACCCTGAAACACCACCACTGCCCTAAACCCTGAAACACCACCCCCCTGCACGACCCCCTACACTGCCGGAACACCACTGCACTGCCCTAAACCCTGAAACACCAACCCCAGCACGACCCCCTACACTGCCCGAACACCACTGCACTGCCCTAAACCCTGAAACACCACCCCCAGCATGACCCCCTACACTGCCCGAACACCACTGCACTGCCCTAAACCCTGAAACACTACCCCCAGCAAGACCCCCTACACTGCCCGAACACCACTGCACTGCCCTAAACCCTGAAACATCACCCCCAGCAAGACCCCATACACTGCCTGAACACCACTGCCCTAAACCCTGGAACACCACCCCCAGCAAGACCCCCTACACTGCCCGAACACCACTGCACTGCCCTAAACCCTGAAACACCACCTCCAGCACAACCCCCTACACTGCCTGAACACCATTGCTCAGCCCTAAACCCTGAAACACTAGCCCCAGCACGACCCCCTACACTGCCCGAACACCACTGCACTGCCCTAAACCCTGAAACACCACCCCCAGCATGACCCCCTACACTGCCCGAACACCACTGCACTGCCCTAAACCCTGAAACACCAGCCCCAGCAAGACCCCCTACACTGCCCGAACACCACTGCACTGCCCTAGACTCTGAAACACCAGCCCCAGCAAGATCCCCTACACTGCCCGAACACCACTGCACTGCCCTAAACCCAGAAACACCAGCCCCAGCATGACCCCCTACACTGCCCGAACACCACTGCACTGACCTAAACCCTGAAACACCAGCCCCAGCACGACCACCTACACTGCCCGAACACCACTACACTGCCCTAAACCCTGAAACACCAGTCCCAGCACGACCCCCTACACTGCCTGAACACCACTGCACTGCCCTAAACCCTGAAACACCAGCCCCAGCACGACCCCCTACACTGCCCGAACACCACTGCACTGCCCTAAACCCTGACACACCAGCCCCAGCACGACCTCCTACACTGCCCGAACACCACTGCACTGCCCTAAACCCTGAAACACCACCCCCTGTACCACCCCCTACACTGCCCGAACACCACTGCACTGCCCTAAACCCTGAAACACCACCCCCAGCACGACCCCCTACACTGCCCGAACACCACTGCACTGCCCTAAACCCTGAAACACCACAACCCTGCACGACCCCCTACACTGCCCGAACACCACTGCACTGCCCTAAACCCTGAAACGCCACCCGCACGACCCCTACACTGCCCGAACACCAATGCACTGCCCTAAACCCTGAAACACCACCCCCAGCACGACCCCCTTTACTGCCCGAACACCACTGCACTGCCCCAAACCCTGAAACACCACCCCCAGCACGACCCCCTACACTGCCCGAACACCACTGCCCTAAACCCTGAAACACCACCCCTGCACGACCCCCTACACTGCCCGAACACCACTGCACTGCCCTAAACCCTGAAACACCACCCCCTGCACGACCCCTACACTGCCCGAACACCACTGCACTGCCCTAAACCCTGAAACACCACCCCCAGCACGACCCCCTACACTGCCCGAACACCACTGCACTGCCCTAAACCCTAAAACACCACCCCCAGCACGACCCCCTACACTGCCCGTACACCACTGCACTGCCCTAAACCCTAAAACACTACCCCCAGCACGACCCCCTACACTACCCGAACACCACTGCACTACCCTAAACCCTAAAATACTCCCCCAGCACGACCCCCTACACTACCCGAACACGACTGCACTGCCCTAAACCCTAAAACACTCCCCCAGCACGACCCCTACACTACCCGAACACCACTGCACTGCCCTAAACCCTAAAACACTCCCCCAGCCTAACCCCCTACACTACCCAAACACCACTGCACTGCCCTAAACCCTAAAACACTACCCCCCGCATGACACCCTACACTACCCAAACACCAATGCACTACCCTAAACCCTAAAACACTACCCCCAGCATGACCCCCTATACTACACAAACACCACTGCACTACCCTAAACCCTAAAACACTACTCCCTACACTACACAAACACCACTGCACTACCCTAAACCCTAAAAAACTACCCCCAGCATGAACCCCTACACTACCCAAACACCACTGCACTACCCTAAACCCTAAAACACTACCCCCAGCAGTACCCCCTACACTACCCAAACACCACTGCACTACCCTAAACCCTAAAACACTACCCCAGCAGTACCCCCTAAACTACCCAAACACCATTGCACTACCCTAAACCCTAAAACACTACCCCCAGCAGTACCCCCTACACTACCCAAACACCACTGCACTACCCTAAACCCTAAACCACTACCCCCAGCACGACCCCCTAACCTACCCAAATACCACTGCACTACCCTAAACCATAAAACACTACCCCCAGCACGACCCCCTACACTACCCAAACACCACTGCACTACCCTAAACCCTAAAACACTCCCCCAGCACGACTCCCTACACTACCCAAACACCACTGCACTACCCTAAACCCTAAATCTACCCCCAGCATGACCCCCTACACTACACAAACACCACTGCACTACCCTAAACCCTAAAACACTACCCCCAGCAGTACCCCTACACTACCCAAACACCACTGCACTACCCTAAACCCTAAAACACTACCCCCAGCAGTACCCCTAAACTACCCAAACACCATTGCACTACCCTAAACCCTAAAACACTACCCCCAGCAGTACCCCCTACACTACCCAAACACCACTGCACTACCCTAAACCCTAAACCACTACCCCCAGCACGACCCCTACACTACCCAAACACCACTGCACTACCCTAAACCCTAAAACACTACCCCCAACACGACCCCCTACACTAGCCAAACACCACTGCACTACCATAAACCCTAAAACACTCCCCCCAGCACGACCCCCTTCACTACCTAAACACAACTGCACAATTTGTTACAGGCGTTGCAACGCAGCCCTTTGGTGCTTACTGGAAGTACCTGGTGGGCTAGTTGGGCCCCAGGGACCCTCAGGATTCAAGGTGACCTAATCCCCCAACTTAAAATGCGCCACGGGGCACGTTTGCACAGTGGTGAAGGGAGGGGGCGGGCCTCAGGTGACATGTGCGCAAACACGCCCTGTGGTGCGTTTTAAGTTGGGGAATTAATTCCCCTTGAATCCTGAGGGACCCTGGGGGCCAACTAGCCCACCAGGTACCTTCAGTAAGCACAACAGAGGTGCGTTGCAGAGAGGTGAAAAAAGGTGCGTGGCCTCGGAACGCCTCTCTGCAACTCAGCTCTGTGGTCCTAACTGTAGGTACCTGGGGGGCTAGTTGGGCCCCAGGGACCCTCAGGATTCAAGGGGACTTAATCCCGCAACTTAAAACGCGCCACGGGGCGCGTTTGCACACATGTCACCTCAGGCCCCCCCTCCCTTCACCACTGTGGAAACGCGCCCTGTAGCGCGTTTTAAGAGGTAGTTTTAATCCCCCTTCCCTATTATGTACTAGGGACTTACAGAGGAGGTCATGCTAATCACAGGGGTACCCAAACGCATAGTGTTCCCTAGTGTATGTAGGTGTTTTCACTGTATTCTAAGTGTCTTTTAGCATAGCACTGGCTCTGGTTAGTCAGAGTCAGTTACCACCAGTACCCGTCTGAAAAAGTTGTGGGTACAGGATGATTTTGCAACAAGGCCTCTTTCTGCTCCTCTGTTGGTTCTTTCTGCACATCTTTTGCTTCTTCCTGCACTTTTCTTCGTCTTTGTGGACTTCTGTTGCTTCTTTCTGCATTTCTTTTGCTTCTTTCTGTGCATTTTTTCTTCTTTCTTCACATGTCCTACCTCTGTAGGCATAGCTAGAAACTAGCATTTAAAAAACCTTTGAAATTCACTTAAAAAATCATAGGTTTCAGGCACGTTATAGTTAGAAATTAGCATTTAAAAAAACCTTTGAAATTCACTGAAAAAAACATAGGTTTCAGACACGTTATAGTTAGAAATTAGCATTTAAAAACCTTTGAAATTCACTGAAAAAACCATAGGTTTTAGGGACAGTTATAGTTAGTTGGACATTTCACTCATACAAAACCATAGAAATTCCCCCGTTATAGTTAGTTCAGCTAACTATAACTCGCGCCCCCGCAATGCACTGCTGATGACGTCACATATTACATCACTCATGACATGGTCAGTGACATCACTGATGACATCACTGATGACATCTCAAATGACATCACTGATGACATCACTGATGACAT